>CM068995.1:2597656-3264949 GCA_035357415.1 Ophraella communa
TTTAAGACAAAACCAAGTAAATACTTATAATAACACGTATAACGTTACTTCTAACGATATTGTCGTAGATAACAGTTGCATATTTTAATAAATAAATTTAATATAAGACTATTAACCAGGACTGCGTAACGTAAATTTTGCTCAACTGCTTGGTATTGACCTTAATGCTACGGTCTACTGTGATTATGTCCTGAATTTAATGCGGCCTTTAAAGAACATGAACTAGGTGTATATTGCCATTACGTATCTGTATTTTAATTTTTAAATGACAACTACAAACACACATCGGAAATGTTAAGGATAATTTTATATATTATTATGATTTTATTATTTTATTGTTGTTGGGTTCTTATGTTTTCTTTTTTTTGTTTTATTATTTTAATTTTTTCTGATGATTGAATGTTATTTTAGTAAATTCACGTTAATTGTGGCATGATATTATTAGTGGTTTGTTTTCATTTGATTTGACGTAATTGTTGAAGTTTTTTACTACAATAATAATGTTTTTTTAGCCCCTTAAATAATATGTTGTATAATGATGACTAGCTCAAATAAAATTAAATGTTTCTTGAAAATAGACACTATCGTTAATCGAAAAATTATATCTCAGGTCGTACAGGTTTCACCACAGATTTACGCTCAAACAAATTATAAATTTTCTATCAAAATGAAATTCAAAAATCTTTACAATAAAGTAGTATAAATGTTCTCTAGCGGCTAATAATTATTATCGCTTTAAAACAGTTTATACGCACATTTAATACAAATCAAATAACGGTACCTTTTTTAACTTTGTCTCTCGAGTGTTCGCCATTCACATGTAGGTGTCGCTGGAACTGGTGGTCTATCTTCTCTTCTGGATAACACGTGGTATGCAGAAACTTCAATGGTGTAATTAAAGACAGAAACTCTTACGATGTAGAATTTATTATTATTTAATTGTGGATTATTTTATACAATTTACTGGTTGATAAGACTCCCTTTTTACAAGTGGTGTGTTATAAAGTTTTATACTAGGATTATTTCTGATATAAGGTAAGTCAAGCTTCTTATATTAATTTAATACTAACTTTTGTATCATTAAAATTACAGTTGAAAGTTGAAACTGTTATATTATAAGATTACTCTGCTCGATTCAACAAACCTATTTTCGATTCAAAGTCGAATACTGTTAACTTATAAAGTTAATAAAATTTATGACTAATCAAAGTCTTTTTTAAAAATGTAGATTACGAGTTGAATATTATAATAACTGTTGTTGAATGTTTTGAGAATGAGTCTTGAATCTTTTTTTTTTTAAATTAAACTTGAGTATTGAGTTGTGAAAGTTTTTTAAAATTAAATCTTAAATGTTTGTTGAAAAATTTTTTTTAAACGAAGCTTTAATGTTTGTATAAAGGGTCTTGACTCTCTTAAAATTAGGCTTGAATCTCCTTTTATTCTTTCTGACTGGTTCTTTTACGTAAAAACTGAGATCCCTCTCTCATTATTCTCTGACCAATAAAAATGCTTCATTTAAAAACTCCACGAGAACCAATCAGAAGGAACTATTTCTTAATTTGCTTATTTCTAACTAACTACTTATATTTTATAAACAATTTTTTTACATAATATATACAATAATCATTTTAAATGTTCAATAATTTTTATATAATTTATTATGGTCGGAAAAGCTCTCAAATTATATTTACACTGAGGCTTGAAGTCATAAATTCGACCGATACATTTCCGAGTAACTCTTACGTCACAACGTGCAGCTGCTATTCTAAGCTCTTGGATTTCGAGGAAACTAAACATTTCAAACACGCGATGGTGTGTACAAGCACTCGTAGTTCTGATAATTTGACGTCACACAGGCACAGGTGCACTTCTAAAGTTTTGGAGTTCATGGAAACTAAACATTTCAAACACGCGATGTTGTTGTTGTGTACGAGCAGTCGTAGTTCTGATAATTTAACGTCACACATATGCACAGGTATTATTCGTAGAAGAACTTTTTATACACTTTTGTAGATCTTTGAAAATCCTTTTATATATTTAACAGAAAAATATTTTACAAAAATTTATAATTTGTTCGTTTGTTTTATTTTACATTTAGAATTATATTTTCATTATTATTTATTTTTTTAATGGTGATTTTGATTATTTTTATGTAATGTGATTACTTTTTTATTATTTATTTTTGCTTTTAATTGACTTAACGATTTTGTTTTTGATTTAATCATCATAATACACATTCTTATTGAAATTAGTATTTTCTTTAATGAATAAATTTTTTATGATAATAAAACTTCGTCTCAATATATATATATATACAGGGTGTACCAACCTTACGACAAAGTTCGATATATGGGTTGTTTTAGAAGATATCAAAAAATGTCTCAATATCGAATTCCATAACAGCTGATGGATTGGAAGAGGGTGCATTGGCCAGTCCCTTCTACCGATTTAACTAATTTGGATTTTTTTATGGGGTTTTATAAAAAATGTGGTTTATAAAACTACGACTACTAGACACGACATGAAAGAAAGAATCACAGCGGCATTTCATTCTGTTAACGTTGAAATGCTGAAAAATGTTAGTCAATTATTTGAATTTAGACTGCAGCATTGCATTGATGTTAACATTGAACACTTTGAACATTTAGTTTAATATTATGGTTAAAATTATACTTTTGGTGACTTGTTTTATTTAGAATAAATTGTTTATTAAAATTTTGAGCATTGTTTGTTATATGCAAAGTTTATTCCTTTCACATAATAATTAAATAATTATGGTTTACAATAAATATTACAAAATAACTCTGTTATCATAAACTTTGGGTATATGAAATGCTTAACAAAAATTAAAGTTATATAATCAGATATTCTATTTATGATATAAAATACAGGGTGGTCCATTTGAAAGCAGAGAGAAATTGAAAGGTTCGAGTTATTGTCCACCCTGTATACA
This sequence comes from Ophraella communa, assembly GCA_035357415.1. Lineage (NCBI taxonomy): Eukaryota > Metazoa > Arthropoda > Insecta > Coleoptera > Chrysomelidae > Ophraella > Ophraella communa. Next base: position 2,600,610 of record CM068995.1, read on the forward strand.
AAAGGGAAAATAATTAAAATTTAAGGGAATACGGTGATATTGTATTATATTATGAAACTCTGTTGGGAAAAATAGTTTTTTTTTCTTCAACGTACAATGAGGTACAGAGCGTTGATTTACCTACGATTTTTATATAAACGTGTCCATACCTTTTGAAGGACTCTGTATAACGTATCAGCAGCAGTGTGGTATAAAATATAGGGGTTCCCATTTAAAAAATAATATGTTTGGTTTGTAACGGAGTTATACAACACTCTGTATAGTTTAAGGTTTTAAAATAAGCTTGGTACACTCTGTATATATATATATAATTGCTAACCTTAAATTGGTTACTCTAAGTAAAATAAAAGCACAAGAATTTTTGTAACCCTTGGAATCTTTTATCATGAAGCTACTAAACAAAGTTATGTAATAAAATTTTAAAATTTTTTAAAATTGATTATTATAAACAAAGTAAACAAAAGCGATTTTAGATATAAAAAATTTTTTTAAATAATAGTCGCTTTCAGTATTATTATAAATTATAAATTAAATTTTTTAAATTTATATGGCCAATTTTTATAAACAAACGGCTTTATTAAACAATTTATCAAACATTTTTTTCGCCATTTTATTGTTTATAAAAATCCCTGATTTAAAAAAATTTTTTTCTTAATAAAATTTTTAATTGTTAATTAAAGTTATTTTTTATTAATTATTGTTGAATTTCACAATTAAGAAATAAAAAAAATCTAAAAATAATAATTTTCTCTTCTCAAAAAACCAGTACTTTTTTCGAATATTTTAGTTAATAATTTCCACCTGCACCCAATTTTCTACTTTTTCAGTTTTTTTTATCGACTGCACCTTATTGAAATTATTTCATGTATTAATATTTTAATTGTTTATTATTTAAACAAATTTTTTATAAACAATTGCATCAACAATATTTAACAAATCAGTTACGAAGATAAATAAAATCAAGTTAAATAAAAATAAACGAGTATAAAATAAGAGAACCAGCATATTAAAATGAAATACTTAAAAACCAACATTTAAAAGGTAGTGAAAAAATAAAAAAAAATAAAATAAAAATAGAGATATTATAAACAACCCCTACAAAAACGTTACAGCAACCCCTTGTAATGTTTGTCCGAGGTTTTAAGTAAACAGTATAAAATTTATATTTACAACTTTAAACTTAAGGTTTGTCTTTCTTTCTTTATTTCTTTCTTTCTTTATTAATTTAAACCATTATCAAAAAAGTTTTATAGTCTAATGATGGCCTCTATGTTAAGCCAAAACTAGTAGTTAAGAAATTTTATCCAAAAAAATCTGTGACATTCACTTTCGGGGTTTTCATTTGGTTTTTAATGACAGAAGAATATGGAAAATATTTTATCATTTCCCTCTTAGAGAATTTGATGGTCTTGATAAGAATGGAAAATAAATAAAAAAAAAATTTTTTTATTACCTATTTTAAGTAGATAACTACAAAGAAAAAAAAATTTTTTAACACACTTTTACGTAATTTAAATTTGGAAAAACTTAAAAATATATTTAGTTGTAGTTTGCAAAACTTAATAAATTTTATTATTTTTATTTTTAAATTTTCTCCAATAATAAAAATCTGTGACATTCACAGAAGAATCTGGAAAAGATTTTACCCTTTCACTCTTAGAGAATTTGATTGTTTTGACAAAAATGGGAAATAATAAATTATAAAACACTTTTTTATTACCTATTTTAAGTACATAACAATAAGAAAAATAATTTTTTTAACACACTTTTACGTAATTTAAATTTGGAAAAACTTAAAAATATATTTAGTTGTAGTTTGCAAAACTTAATAAATTTTATTAATTTTATTTTTAAATTTGACTCATTTTCATTTTACATACTATATAAACATTATTATAAGAACGATAGTTTATTCTTTAATTGTGTCATATCCATGAGTGTATTTATTAAAAAAAAATAACTTACTGTTGAGCTTTGTGGGATGAAACTCTTTTTTCCACTAAACACAAAGCACTTCTACTATCATTAACGACAGAACAGATTCGCAAGAAAATATATAATCAAACGTAAAAAATTAACCAAACAAACAAAGACAGAATATTGTTTAAGGAAAAGAGACAGAAGAATGCATTTTAAATGTAAGAGGGGGGTGGGTTAATTATTGTTTATTCTCAGAATCGCCCCTGTGTGACTGCCCCTCTCTTATGGCTGTGCGAAAAGAGTTTAAGGTTACTAAAACGTTCAACTCACTGCATTCAATTTTGTCAGTTGTTCTTTTCAAGAGCATTAATAGAGAATTATAATGTATATTTTAATGTTATTTATACTATTTATTGCGATTATTACGATAAAAAATGCAAACAAAAAAATCAAAAAAGAGTAAAATTCACTAAACCTAATAATGCTAAATTTAAACTAAATCAAGAACAATGCATATTAAAATATCGTAGAATATTAAAAATATTTTGATCATTTTTGTTCTTTATGGTTAAATAACTTTTTTCTTAATAGGGATAAAAATTAACAATTGACATATTGAACTTCCAAAAAGTAGAGGTTAACACAATCAATTTCATTAAATCATCTTCGAGAGAAGAATTAACCCGATTATACAAGAAGTTACATGAGAAAAGGTGTAAGGCATCCCAAAGTGTCCATAGGTTTCCAACTGATATCCAACTGATAGACGATTATGCTCTAAGTCTTGTTTGCAATGATCTGATAGTAGGCACCAAGTTTTCTTCGTACATAGGGTAGATAGTTCTTCTTATCAAATCTTTATCACCGTCATCAGTGGTTCTGGAAACACCACTATTGTTTCGTTTTTGTCTCGGATGAATTGGCCTCTCACTGATGATTCCGGTATCCCTGTCAAATCGCTGGTTTCTCTTACAGCAGGAGTAAAATCCCAACCCCTCTGGACCAGCTTCTGATGAACAAGTTTGAAGATTTCTTTGACATCAAGGGATAATACTCGTCGTCCAACAGGAACAATAACACAGGACGCCGCTGATGAATTTTTTTATAAATAAAATTATTTCAATTAGTTCTCAAAGCTATTTCACAATCTGTGGCTAAAATTTCTTTTATATTATTTATAAATTTGGGAGGTATGCAATATTTTAAACCCTTATCTAAGAATTTATTTTCATTATTTGAAAAAATTGTGTCTGATAAATTTACAAACCAAGGAGTATTTACTTTGTCATTGTGTTGTGTATAATGTTTTGTTGTGTTAGACATTCATTAATTTTTCTAATTCACTTATACGTTTTTGATATTTTTCATGTTTCAAAATACTGACCTGATCTCTAATTTTATCATCTAGGCAGTCAAATTCTACAGAATGCTTTGAATAAGTTAACTCTGAATAAACAGTTTTAATGTAAATATCTAGAGAATCTTATTAAGAATAATGAAAAACTCTTCGTTTTACCAAAACTATATGCTATATGCTCTTAAATGTTCGTTAAACAACCAGATAAGTCAAATTATGCAAAACACCTACTTGAACATCCAACCTCACTCTTACACATCAATGACATCCTAATACTACACACTTGTAATAAAAAACAAAATTTAGATTTCCTTGAAGAACTTGAAATAAAAAGACATCTAGCAGATCCACAATTTAAAGTTGTTAATGAACAAATAAATCTGGGAAGTTCTCCACTTTTAAAGTGTTTGCTTTGATTGAGTCTTCATTTTATACATTGATAAGACGTAATTGTAACACAAATATATTAAGTTATTGTAAAGATCAGCATGATATAGTTTTTTTTTTCCTGGTTTTTCTATATCATTGCCCCATTAGGGCTCATAACATCTAGGCTTTAATATTGTTATGTCTTATTACTTCCATACTTGGTCTAGCCTTATAACTACCTAAACATCAGGTACCTAGCTACAAACAAACAAAATGTAACTTCAATATGTCAATCTGACGATGCTAAGTCTAGCGAAACGGCTGTCATTAAAGTTAATAAAGCAATTTTTTAAATAAATATTGGAAGTTTTGGTAAAACGAAGAGTTTTTCATTATTCTTAATAAGATGGACTTCCAAAAAGTAAGGGTTAGTACAATCAATTTAATCTAGAGAATCTCTCATTTTGATCAAATTTCTACTTTCCTCTATAATCCACATTTGTTGGGCCTTTTAAATTATTTTTTATGCTTCCCTTGATTGAGTTTTAAATTTTATATTTACATATTTTAGTATTAAATTCTTCTTGAGACATTCTTGGTTTCACCAAGATGCCTTGCACCTTTTCTCATGTAACTTCTTATAGAATCGGGTTAATTCTTCTCTCGAAGATGACTTAATAAAATTTATTTTAATAAACTTCCACTATTTATTAGAAAAATACGTTTTTTGATTCAATTAAAATATATCTGACAGTAAAATGAACCCGATTATATAAGAAGTTACACCAGAAAAGGTAAAAGGCATCACAAAACATCTGGTTTAACCAATAATGTCTAAAAAGTACTTTAATACCCAAATATGTAAACATAAAATGTAGAAATGAATCAATGGAAGTTTCCTTAAACTACCAGCAAAGTATGGTGTAAATCATTTCTTGAAAACAATTAGTTATACATCCTATAATTCCAGACGAAATTTTTTGGGATCTTATAAGTACAATGATAGTAACTAATTGAAAAGGTCATCTAACTTACTTTCAAGACATTCTCTAATGAATTTATACAACGTTATTTGAAATGAATTTACATATACCTTCTTTTTTAATACTATTTGATTTGCTTGTAATTAGTTTTTCAATTTGCATTGTTTGATTTTTGCATACCTGTATGCAAATAACAATTAACCTTATTAAAACCATAGTTGGTTATTAAATAATTATTTAGTAATTGTATAAATTTGCTCATAATATTGTCAGAATATTCATTTTTACTTTACCTCAATACACAATCAAAATATACATTTAATATATCTGACTATGATATAAATATCGAAGTTTTGTTAAATAGCAGTTGTGTTTAGTGTTCTTAATATTAATTATTAATCATTTACAAAAAAATTAAATAGATAATTGATGTTAATCATTTAAATGGCCCGTTATTTAAATAGCACAAACGCAGATACCTAATAAGGAAGTGTGGAATTAAACAATTGATTAGTTAATTATATAATTCCTTCCTTCTAATACGATTTGTTACTTTGATGAGGATTTTAACTTATTTATATTTAAATTTGTCACACAAATGTATTTGCAAATAACATAGGAATATATTCTAATTGAATTTTAATTGTAATATAAACTTTATATATTTTAGGTTATTACTAGCTTTACCATGAGTATAAGAAACGGATGAGGAATAAGAATGTGAATCTCTAGAGGAATATTTTATGCAGAAAGAAAAAACTGCTCTTATTTTGAGGAATTGGCCCTGAACTGGAAACCTGACTTGCAGAGATGATCTCTCAATTCTGGACTCCTTCATTTGTGTATTTACGAGAAAAATAGTGGCCTATAACGACTTTGTAGACGGATTCTACTCGCTGACTCAATTGTGTGACAGCAAAACAGACATCACAAAAGAATAAATAAGAAAAAACGCCTCCAACCTTCATGTTATTTTTAAATAGATAGATTTTTAATAATACCAAATCAATCTAAACTAATTTTAAACAGACAATCCTTCAGATAAAATATTGGAAGGAATTTCTACCTTTTTCAGGAGAAAGATGTTTACCCTAACTTGGACATAACAGTGCGAAGAAATTAGTGCATACCTGCTTAGTATATCAAAGTAAGAAAGTTGGGACAATATTTATAGGACCTGTAAATTAAAATGAGGTCAAAGACATGTTGGCATGTGCATTATGAATGCCAAAATTAGCAGTAAAAGGAATTAAAGGAGCAATTTAAAGTTGCAAGCATGTGGCATCGTGTATCACAATAGCACAAGAGTCCATAACACACAAGTGATAAAACTGGTTTACTACAAATAAAATACAAATATTCAAGATGACGTACAGTAAATTGAGTAAATGAATGCACAGAACAGAAAAATGTAAATTACATAGAACATGAAATTGTCTATAATCAATTCTATGGTACATAGGAAACTAGTTAAAGACGAAACAAACATTGCATATCACAGAATGACAGAAAGAATTACAAATTACTGCAATACTACGCCATTTTTGAACATACAAAATATTTTATTAGTCTAGGAGTTGTATTTGATATAAAATTAAATATGAAACTTTTCTTAAAGCATTTTTTTAATGACTTGTGGCCTGCAGCAAACGAACAGAGTGATCTGTTTACTTTGCTGACGTGTATCTATATTTATACTGGACAAGGTATAATATGGACTTCAATCATGTTGCAATTCTTGAAGTAGAAAGAAACTATCAGAAAAGGAAATTTTGAGATCCCGATGAACAAAAGATCTGACATTGACTCTTTAAGTAAAATTTATTATTTATTACATAATAAAAATTTACAGTGTCTCTAAATTATGTTTTTGACTCAGGCGCTGTAAAATGTGCGAGATTTTGCTGTCTTTCTGGCTCATTTATGTTTGGTCTTTTTTAAATTTGTATGCCCTAACTCACTGGAATAACTTGGTGCTGTAAGATCTCAAGTAAGAGTTTAAATTTAACAATTTTTACTAAAATGTATACTTATATTTGTTTAAATTGTAAGGGTATCTTATTTTTTCTAACATCCCACTTTTTCCAGTAGTTGTGTTAGTGTGTTGGTGTTTCTGAGATCTTTGGTGTCTCAGAATCCTTTTCATATTCTCACGTTTCATTTGTATTTTACTGTAGTACAGATGACAGCTGTCAAAAAAAGTATTTTGGTTTTTCAATAGTTAATAATTTTCTGGCATTCTTTCTTTCTTTTAACAATAAAAATCAATTTTAATATTAACCTTTTGAATACACCTGGTATAACAATTTTAAAACTTTTAAAAGGTTTTCAGTTTTTAATGTCAATTACAAGTAAGAGATAATCAGCCCTATGCCTTGTAACTTCATTAACTTGATTTCAAGCTAAAATCATTACGCAAAAATAACATTCGACATATATTTGCTGTATGCTGTAAAAAAGATTACAATCAATCTTGTTCCAAAACTAAAAATCAAGTCAAGTAACTCTGAGAATTTCAATCAACTCTGTGCTCTAAACGAAAAATTGATATAAAATAGCAAGTCAAAGTTCTTTTTGTAGAATTATTAGAAAATGAAATACAAAACCAAGTACCTAATTAATTAAATTAATTAAAAATTGCGTGGATGATTTAAATTTATGGGTGTTTATTATTGAAATGAGTAAAATTTGATTTCGATATCAATATATAAAATAAGGTAAACTACTCTTTGTGTTCAAAGGTGTTCAAGACATGTTTGTAAATGAATGAAATATTAACATTGGAATTTTGATCCTTATCTGTTAAATTTAGTTTTTAACAGATAACTAATTCAAAAATATAGCTTTAACGTACTTATGTAAAATGGTTTAGGTTAACAAATGTATAGTATGTACAAAAAGTACGAGGAGTAATAAACCCTAATTAAGTATGCAAAACCTTTACAGGGAGCACCATGAAATTTTTGATAAATCTCTTACTTTAAATTACATTTCTTCCGTAAATCTAAAAACCAAGTAGATCGACCCCGTATTTGTTTCAGTTGTAGCAAAGTTTAGGGTTTCTTCATTGTTAAAGGATTAGCAGCGAGCAATAAAGCAATGCAGTGGTGTGTATTTTGGGAAAAAATACGTTTTAAATTATAATATAATAAAAAATGAAAAGAAATAATTATTGGATTACATTTATTACTTACATTTTATTCTATATCCGACTCAGAAGAGGAAGAATCGTTGTTGACATTAATAATAATAGGATCGATTAAATTATCACAAATATTGTCAATTTTCCACATATTTGCTTCTACTTTGATAACATGCTCGATACAGTTTGTCCAATTTTCCTTACTAACATGACTTACAGCACTCTCAAACAATTTCACAACATCGTTTATTTTAAAAGTAGTATTTTTTTCCAACTTCCTCCTTTACCTGAGTCCATATTAATTTTATGGGATTAAGTTCACAATGATAAGGGGGAAGTCGAAGAACTGATATACCACGAAAAGAAGCCATTTCTTCTTCAATGTAGGTTTTGTATTTATTCTTGTTCATTTTTGCAATTCTGTAAAGTTCTTTCCTTAGTGGATCTTTTGGAAACTTAATATTTTTCGAAATAAGCCACTACAAAAGCTCTGTTTTACGCCAACGACTTGTGGGCAATGCTTCTCGTAACCGTGAATGGTAACTTGCGTTGTCCATAACAATAACAGCCCCTTTTGGAATCAGATCCAACATTTGAACAAACCATTCCTCGAAGACATCCCCATTCATATCTTCGTGATAGTCCCCCGTGCGTTTTGAAATAAAAGTTAATAATCCATGATCAACAAAACCTTCAGAACTTTCAACATGGACAATGATAAGTCTTTTTCTTTTCCAGATGGTGGCTGCAAACCTAATGACAAACCTTCCACGAATGCCTGCCTTCCACTTTTAATGTTTTCATCTTGCCAAGATTTGGAAACTGTATATCCAGCATTTATCCATGTTTCGTCTAAGTAGAAGATTTTCAAATTTTGTTCTCTGGCATGTCGAATGTTTCTTAAATAGTCTCTTCTCCAAAAAACTATTTCCGGTTTATCTATCAAGAGAGATTTTCTATTATGTTTTGTATATCTGAAACTCACATCTTTCAAAAGTTTGGATAATGTCATTCTGGAGAATTTTGTATAGTTCGTATCTTCTTGCACTGATGTCATAATTTTGTCAAGTGTTGGAATTTCCTTTCATAAGTAAAATCCATGGACTTTACGCCTTAGTCTTTGTTTTAATGACTCATCGATCTCAATTGGTTTTCGGCCTGAAGGAGTTTTAGAGGGTTGAAGAGTTCCATTCTTGCTTTCTTTTAGTAATCTATAAATTGTTGATTTAGCAACACACAACATTGCAGCCGTTAATTCCACAATATCATCAACACTCGCATCAACACGGTATACCCTCTTAAAATATATTTTGGTACGTCTATGAAATCTACTTAAATGAATGATTTATTACTCCTTGTTCTTTCTATATAGACTATAATAGGATACAGTGTGTTCCATTCTAAATGAGATGTTGTTCACAGACCTATAAAAAATGTTTTCTTTAAGCTAGTCATAATTCCTATTAAATTTATTGTACTAACTCTTACTATGTGGAAGTCCATCTTACTAAGAATAATAAGCAACTATTCGTGTAAAATTAACTTCCATGTTTTATTCAAAAATACGTTTTTCTAGTCCTGTGTGTGAATTACTAACGTCACACATCGATAAAATTGTGTAAAGATTTTCTTATGGGATTTATTTCACGCACCGGTGCCATACAAATTCACATCGGTAAATACTAATCTTTAAATTTTTAGCTTATTTTGCTGTTTGGGGTAGCTGGAGCCCTGCGCAGAGATGAGCTCTATAAATTAAAAATGGACGACATCCAAAATTTGGGAACAGTTATTATTGTGTCAGTTAATGATACGAAGAAGGTTTCTAGAAAATTTACTGTTACTGAATACTTGAACATCTATTTTTAGATGGCAATCAGAGTATAAATACCCTATAAGCTAATCTGTTTACTTAATACCATGATATAAAAAACCTCTTCAGAAGTTGCCACATTTTTAAAACTCTCCAATCCCAACGAATTTACCCGGCCAACAGTACAAGCAGCACTAATTTTGTAGAGAAAGAGAAAGTAAATGTACATTTTGACAATTTACAAAAATTGCAATATAACTGTTCATAATAATTATTGTTGTAATACAGAAAATTAGTAAAACTTTCCTTTAATTCAGTCTCTAAGTAAAAGGTCGTAGAAAAAGTATAGTGTGCACCACGTGCGTGAGGACTTTTTTACGCATTAGATGCACAATATAGGTACTATTATGGACTTGCAAAAAGCAGCAATTTTAAATGTCACACTGTTCGTAACTTTTGAATTATATACTTCAACTTTAGAGATTACTCTATTTAAATCAATTTTTTTTGTGTCTCGCTCTTTATTTAGTTTTTTTATTTTAATAAATAGTTGCTATTTTGTTTATAAAAGCTAACTATTTATAATACATATTTAATATTGCAAGTAAATAGTGTAATAAAAGTTAATTTTTAAATAAACATAAATATCATAATTAATAACTTATAATGAATAGTAGTTACTGTTAAGTATATTATAAAGTGTAATTATTAGTTATTAATTTAAATAAATTCAAAACGGAAATTTGTTTAAATGTCAGAGGTGAGAATTAAAATGTGCCATATTACGAAAATACCTAGGTATTTATTTTTTTGGCAGCTTAGATCGCAAGATATTCCAGGTTAAGTTTCTTTATTTTGAGGGTCACTTTCCCTTTAAAATGCGTAAAACGACCGGTCTTTTTAACTATTTTATTTCATATAATAATATTCTCTCTGCAGAATAGGATTAAAAATAATGGATAAAAATAAAATATTAATTTCTTATCAGTTTCCAAATATTTATTAGTTTATTGTGACCTGGCAACGCTTAAATATTTATTTTTATAAGACATACAGTAGAAAAAATTGAGCTTTACCCTGACATCATACCCATAAACCTCGCGAAATGAATCAATCAGTCAAAAATGGCTACCTACTGTTACTTTCTCCACGATCGTCACATAATTTGCCAATTCTGAAATCAAATTTGATTACAGATTGCTGGAATTCCCTCTCTTGAGATTGAAAAAATATTCTGCAACATTTCTGTCCCTATGCAATTTAAAAGTATTTGTGGTGGAGTAATATTCTCACACTGGTTAGCAATAATAGCATACCCTTGACGCAGTTGATTGTCATGCGTAGTTCAAGATTAACTGTCAAAATTATTGTTTCCAGTTTCAATTTCAAAATACAATTAATTTTTCCAGTGATTCAGAGTTAAGGTTTGAAAATATACCACCTGAAATTATAAACAATTAATATGAAAAGTATTACAAACTTTTTATGGATTGGAGACAAACAAAAAAAACAAATTCATTTTCAGAAAATGTTTTGATGGCGTTTTTTGGTGATTTAGAGAATCGCATCATCTGATAATGACAATGTACGGTGTTGATTTTTAAGGGTGTGTTCATTCCTACTTAACAACAGTATCAACTATCGTTTCTCAACACTACTTTCTCAATATCATTCAACAGCCACATCAGTCAATATCGAAGTTTGTCACATCTCTAGAGGGAAAGTTAAAGGACTGTGACTTCTAAACTACATGTCCTAATATGTCCTGCAAAAAGAAGTTTTCTTTAGCAAATACATTCTTACGTGCTCAGTTTATCAGAGGCCTTAAGGAAAATTGGATACGTGAACAGATCCTGCAAAGTTACAACTCTCAAAGATTTTGACGGATTTTTAACAAAAGCTACAGTACTAGAATCATCTCGAATTGAGCAAGACACCTGAATATTCACCGGATACGTGCATTGGTACGCATAAGATTGATCGTCATCAAAACTCCCATCAGTCTCAAGACAATTGTCAAAACAATTATTGTCATCGATTCCAGGCTCGTAGTTCCAGAAATCATGTTAATTATAGCTTATTAGGTATTGATGACCTTTGTCTCAATTGTGGTAAATATATTACTCAAAGAGCTCAAGACTAGCAGCAACGATAGTCCGTACACTGTCTCTGGCAATATGTTTTTTCGTTCCGATTGAGCAGTGATTCCAAAGTCTCTACAATCACAGATTCTGCAAGAGCTTCACGAATAACATTTGGGGATCGTGAAGATGAAACAACTTGCCAGGAGATATGTATATTGGGAAGGCTTAGATAAGAACATAGAACATCTTGGGAGAAGTTGCCAAGTCCGCCACAGTCCGCAAAAAGCGCCAATTGGAACAGGTGGTTATTTCTTTTTGATATGTTTGGATCCAAAATCAAAATGGGCAGAAATTCGCCTGATTTGTAATGCTCCGTCATCAGTTTTAAGTGTCACTCTTCTGGAAGAGATATTTTCAGTGCATGGTTACCCTTCTGTAATAGTATCAGATAATGCAACTATTTTCAATGGTGAAGAGTTTCACAGATACTGCAAAGACCATGGAATATTTCAGAAGTTCAACGCATCAATTTATCCAGCCACAAACGGTTTATACAGACACTGAAAATAAGACTTAAGGCTGCAGCTGATGATCCTATACCATTGTCTATTAAGGAACAGGATATTATGTTTCGATATAGGACAACACCTTTAGCTTCAGGATTCTCTCCTGCGGAATTATATCTACAAAGAAAAATTCGCACTCGCCTCGTGAATTATCAGAAAAATGGAAATCCTCAACGATGTGGAAAATATATTCAATATTAAAAGCAACGATAAACGTAAAACATGATATAGATATTTGAAAATATAAAAAAAACAAAAAATCGAAGGTTTTTACAGTTGAAAATGTTCAGCAATTTTTACACAAAATGCTCCAGACGATGTAATATGTATTTAGCAAAAGAATGCGTGAAAGAGAATGCTTTTGATATAATATTTATCAACTATTCAACTAAAGGCGTGCTGGCTCAGTTGGTAGAGCATTGGCATAGTAGACGGCACGTTTTGGGTTCAAACCACCGCAAAAATAATTTTTTTTTAATAAATTGATATTTCTTTAATTTAATATCTTCTTTTATTTCAATAGTTGTTTTAAATGCGTCTTTGCGATAAAAAAGTTAATTCTAGGTAGTCCAGGATATTTATTTTGAAAAAACCTAATTTTATAGAATTTATTTGAATGCAAATGATAAAACTCTGAAGAAAACTCGATGTTTCCAAAGAATGACAGTTGTCAAAAATAATTTCTTATGAATGCAACGAGATATCTACAAAATGAAACCGAAGATATCATCAGAATGCATTGGCCATCCAACTCTCCTTTGAATAATCTTTTAGTTGTTTTGCTTCTACTTAATTTTGCAATATTTTTCAAAATTCCTAATGTCTATCTTTGTACAATGATACGTCACTAGTTAGAAGTACTAAATCTAAAATTATTTCATTATTTATAGTGCATATCCAATTATGCAAAACATTTTTGAATGAGTGTAATTGAACTATTATTGTTTTGTTAAGATATGAAGACAAGAGACCAAATTTTCTGTATATACAATGACTAGCCTTTTTTATTAAAAACATAACCGTGAAAGGTGTATTATAAGATGTATATACTTAAGTATAGCACCAGAAGGCCAGGCGCACAAAGCTAGGTACATATTTTTGGGCCAAGATCACATTGTGCTAAACTAGGTGAACGGTTGATTAAATTTAGAATGTTTTTAATGCAGTTTAACACTATACGATTTAAGTAAACGGTATTCCGTTGGCTTACAACCCATACAATGAGATATGTATCTTATTATGCAACCGATTTCGAGACTGCATTACACTACTGCATGCGATGAACTGCTGATGAAAATATTACAAAAGATATCCTAATCGATTAAAATGTTTCTCTTATTTAAATATAATAAAATTATTTGAATTGACAAATTTTATAACGAGCGATTATGTAATTAACATTAGCAACAAGTAATGATAGTTTAAAACATCTATTTATACTTATACAGTGTGGAAAAACCAAATGGAATAAATTAATTATTTCTGTTACTGTACATATTTATAAAAAATCCCGAAACATGTCAAATTTAAATTATAACTTGACATTCTTTAACGTGAAAATGCAACCCCTACCTTCAACCCCCTTAGAATGACAGGTACAACCCCCAATTTTTTAAATGGGAAGTATAGGCTGGTGATATATCATTTGAAAGGTCTCTTCATTATCTATTCAAAAATGTTATTGTTTTTAAATTTGATGCCAAAATTAACATAAAAAAAAATTAAAATCATGTTGTTACCGAAATTCGCTAGAATATACTCGAAACTTATTACAATATACTTAAAACTTATTTCCTGTTTAGGTCTTGATAATGAGAAAGTAAACAAAAACCATAGCAATGTGTTTTTTAGATGGTAACCTTTAAAAAACTTTAAAGAATTTCCGTGGCAACGCTATTTTAACAATCAGTAGTAAATTGTTTTATTTAAGTTGTCATTGTTGTAATTTAAGTATAAAGTTTGTTCAATTCAATTCTGAAAAATGGTTAGATTAACGGAAATGCATAAAATAACAGTTTTACAAATGATTGGTTGCGGAGATAACATCCGAACACAACAGGAAGTAACTCGACTATTTCATGAGAAATTTCCTAATTTACCGCCTATATCCCAAGGAACAATAAGTAAAATAGAAAAGCAGTTTCGAGAGTTTGGTCATGTAAGGCAGATAAAAAAAGCAGCTGCCAATGCACTGAGTGATGAACTCAAATTAGATGTGTTGCTTGAGTTTCAGGAAAACCCACATACATCGAGTAGACAGGCATCCACTACATTCAATGCTAGCCATACATCGATAGCAAACATTAAAAGAAAATAAGTTGCATCCGTATAAGATGATACCTACTCAGGAGCTCATGGAAGACGATTTTGATAGGAGAACTTTTTTTTGTGAGCAAATGATGGACATGTTGGATAACAATATTATCCAATTAGAAGACGTTATGTTTTCTTCTGATGAGTGTATTTTTTACTTAACGGTCATGCTAATCGGCAAAATTGCCGCTACTGGTCCACGGAAAATCCTCACTGGATGAGAGAAGAACACACTCAATACCCTCAAAAGGTTAATGTTTGGGCAGGGATTGTAGGGAACAATATCATTGGTCCCTTTTTTATTGAGGGCAACTTGAATGGCAACAATTATTTGGCACTACTTCAAAATGATGTCATTCCAACGTTGGCAAATTTATATCCTGATCCAGGTAACCCTCAAGTTCCAGCGATTACGATATGGTTTAAGTAGGATGGAGCACCATCACATTACCAACTTAATGTCCGGCAGTACCTCGATACAATATTTCCCAATCGGTGGATAGGGAGGAGAGGATCGATTGAATGGCCAGCGCGATCACCTGATCTTACATTATTAGATTTCTTTTTATGGGGATACGTGAAGAGCCATGTGTACAAAACTAAACCTTCTGATTTAAATGATTTAAAAGAACGAATAACGCTTGCGATTAGGTCGATCACGCCTGATATGTTAAATAATGTTAAAAGACAGTTTTATTTGAGATTAGGATGTTGCCAAGACGTTCGCGGAGAACATTTTGAACATCTACTTCATTAACATTCATAGTTCTTTTTCGTGTTCTAAATTTTATTACGTTTTGCATTACATTTTAGTTTTTGATTGTATTGTAACGAATTTCGGTAACAACATGATAGAAATATTTTTTATGTTAATTTTTGCATTAAATTTAAAAACAATAACATTTTTGAATATAGAATGAAGAGACCTTTCAAATGATATATCACAAGCCTATACTCCCCATTTAAAAAATTGGGGGTTGTACCTGTCATTCTAAGGGGGTTGAAGGTAGGGGTTGCATTTTCACGTTAAAGAATGTCAAGTTATAATTTAAATTTGACGTGTTTCGGGATTTTTTATAAATATGTACAGTAACCGATATAATGAATTTATTATATTTGGCTTTTACACACTGTATACAGTGTGAGTGTATATTATATATTATACAGTACGGTTTTATTTGTTTTTTTATTGCAACCTCTTTACTGATTCCTTTTTTGTGGCAACGTTGGCTATTTAAACGGATTTATAATTTTGTTTTTTGATTGTGACTATTTACTGGATTTTCTTATTCTACGACGACATTGGCACGAGTTTTGGTTTTCTATTTAACTATTGTGATATTTTAATTTCAAGATATCACATAAAATATTAAGATTTAGACTTGCGCTTTTCACTAATTTCTTTATTTTTTATCCTCTCTTCACCTGAATTGAAAAAGAAAGAATCATTACATCTGAAATTTCCGAGAAATGTCATTGAATTTCAATAGTATATTGTGTATCTAGTGCGTAAAGTATACTTCCACGCACGTGGTGCACACTATACTATTTCTACAACCTTTTACTTAGAGATTGAATTAAGGGAAAATTTTACTAATTTTCTTTATAACAACAATAATTATTATGAACTTGCTTTACTAGCTGCTAAAATTATATTTGGAGGAGCTGATAGGAGTACTTCAATGCTGTCCATCAGGAATTAGTATAGTCTAAAATCTATATACCGGCCACTGCTTCAGAAGATGCTCTGCTACTTTCCTGACAGACAGTAGCGATGAATATTTAAAATTTAAGAGGCATGGAGGTTGGAAATCTATCTTTGTTTTCGGAGGGATATGTTGAAAATTCCATGAATAATAGAAAAACTTATAATAGCGCAAGAAATATTTGTTGAAACATCTAATGCCATGTGCGCCGCTTCCCAAATAACAGCAAGTTCGAGCAATGAAAAAATATGTCGTCGGGAATAAGTTTGAATAATTGTAATAATTGTGTTATCAATATTTATAACAATTAATTTATAATTTAATAAATAGAATAATTCTTTTTGTCTTTGAAATACATTTATGTAAATTTTAGGAATATAAAAATCATCTACCTACTTTTTCATTCTTGAGGAGTGATAACCAGACAGAAATATTGAGTTCGACAATGGGCAGTAAAAATAATTTTAATGCTATCAATGTTAACCTTCAAAAAACTTGCATTAACTGGATTAAGCGGTAATTTATATAAATAATTTCAGCCTCCGCAGTGAACTGGTTCTCTAGGTGTGGCAGGAAGAATTTTAGGTATACCTAAATTAATAAATATTACTCGGATTTTTATCAATACTAATGTGTGTCTGAGGTTTTTGCGGTGTTATTTCGACACGAATTGTGATGTCTAAAAATCTTATCAACCACTTTTTGGATATAAAATATGTTCCTCTATTTATCATTTATCATTCCGCTGACGCAGATTTATAAGTTATTAAATTAATATTTTGGCACACCAAGTAATACCTTCTAAACAAACATTCAAAGCTAGGGTTTAGAATGGAGCATGTTTAAATTCTTTAACGTGAAAATGCAACCCCTACCTTCAACCCCCTTAGAATGACAGGTACAACCCCCAATTTTTTAAATGGGAAGTATAGGCGAGTGATAGATATATCATTTGAAAGGTCTCTTCATTCTCTATTCAAAAATGTTATTGTTTTTAAATTTAATGCAAAAATTAACATAAAAAAATTAATATCATGTTGTTATGCAAAACGTAATAAAATTTAGAACACGAAAAAGAACTATGAATGTTAATGAAGTAGATGTTCAAAATGTTCTCCGCGAACGTCTTGGCAACATCCTAATCTCAAATAAAACTGTCTTCTAACATTATTTAACATATCAGGCGTGATCGACCTAATCGCAAGCGTTATTCGTTCTTTCAAGTCATTTAAATCAGAAGGTTTAGATTTGTACACATGGCTCTTCACATATCCCCATAAAAAGAAATCTAATAATGTAAGATCAGGTGATCGCGTTGGCCATTCAATCGATCCTCACCTCCCTATCCACCGATTGGGAAATATTGTATCGAGGTACTGCCGGACATTAAGTTGGTAATGTGGTGGTGCTCCATCCTGCTGAAACCATATCGTATTCGCTGGAACTTGAGGGTTACCTGGATCAGGATATAAATTTGCCAACGTTGGAATGACATCATTTTGAAGTAGTGCCAAATAATTGTTGCCATTCAAGTTGCCCTCAATAAAAAAGGGACCAATGATATTGTTCTCTACAATCCCTGCCCAAACATTAACCTTTTGAGGGTATTGAGTGTGTTCTTCTCTCATCCAGTGAGGATTTTCCGTGGACCAGTACACTCATCAGAAAACATAACGTCTTCTAATTGGATAATATTGTTATCCAACATGTCCATCATTTGCTCACAAAAAAAAGTTCTCCTATCAAAATCGTCTTCCATGAGTTCCTGAGTAGGTATCATCTCTTATACGGATGCAATTTATTTTCTTTTAATATGTTTGCTATCGATGTATGGCTAGCATTGAATGTAGTGGATGCCTGTCTACTCGATGTATGTGGGTTTTCCTGAAACTCATACAACACATCTTATTTGAGTTCATCACTCAGTGCATTGGCAGCTGCTTTTTTATCTGCCTTACATGACCAAACTCGCGAAACTACTTTTCTATTTTACTTATTGTTCCTTGGGATATAGGCGGTAAATTAGGAAATTTCTCATGAAATAGGCGAGTTACTTCCTGTTGTGTTCGGATGTTATCTCTGTAACCAATCATTTGTAAAACTGTTATTTTATGCATTTCCGTTAATCTAACCATTTTTCAGAATTGAATTGAACAAACTTTATACTTAAATTACAACAATGACAACTTAAATAAAACAATTTACTACTGCTTGTTAAAATATCTTTGCCACGGAAGTTTTTTAATGGTTACCATCTAAAAACCACATTGCTATGGTTTTTGTTCACTTTCTCATTATCAAGACCTAAACGGGAAATAAGTTTTAAGAATATTGTAATAAGTTTCGAATGTATATTTTAGCGAATTTCGGTAACATGATTTTAATTTTTTTTATGTTAATTTTTGCATCAAATTTAAAAACAATAACATTTTTGAAATGATATATTCAAATGATATATCACAAGCCTATACTTCCCATTTAAAAAATTGGGGGTTGTACCTGTCATTCTAAGGGGGTTGAAGGTAGGGGTTGCATTTTCACGTTAATGAATGTCAAGGTATAATTTAAATTTGACGTGTTTCGGGATTTTTTATAAATATGTACAGTAACCGAAATAATGAATTTATTCCATTTGGCTTTTACACACAGATACGTTATGGACAAAAATAACGTTGCTACATCCCATATTCAGTCGCTATTAGGAAATACCTTGAAACTAGTTTCAATTACAATATAAAATATAGATGGGTATTCCAAGATTTTTGTTAGGCTAAATTTACAGACTTTCCTAAATTATTTCCTATTGGGCTTCTTAAAATTTAATGTTTTTTTAAACTAACCATCAGTTGGAAAGGAAAATGTCGAGGGAATTTAATAAACGTATTAAAAAATATCTAGAAAGAGATGGTGAACATACAGAGGCTTTAGATTATTGAAGCAAAAAATGAATTAATTTATTTCCAATAACTAATTACGTCTTGGTTAATGTGTTTATCATTTCATTTGCAAAATAAAATTTTATAGGAATGTATGCAATGTAATAAAATGTTACATAAGTTACTAATACTGTGAAAGATTATCATTTCATGGTTTTTAATAAAATAGCTGATGTGTAATTCATAAAATTTGCATTTATTTATACTGAAACACAGTTTTATGTTCTTTTAAATGGGGTGTTAAACTTAAGAAAAATATGATGTTTTCTCAATGTTAATAGTTAGGAGTGTACAAAATCATACTAGGAAATCAATTAATTTTTTAAGTTTTTAAATCGATTTGAAAATTCATTGTTCATGTTGTAAATCATTTTGTTTATAAAAACCGAATGATACGCCTATGTGCTTATTTTTGACGTTTGCAAATATTGCTTTGACAGCATACTGTAAACATAAACAATGCGTCATAAAAGGAGCTTCAAGATGGCCGCAAATTTTTCTTAAATTTATGACAGACTTCTTCTTTTTGTTCTAAGTAAAAACCGGATCTTTTTAGAAACAGATTATGCAGGAAGAAAATGAAAGGTTCGAGTAATCGTCCACCCTGTATCCAAAAGGGAAAATAATTAATATTTAATAGAATACGGTGATATTGTATCATATTACGAAACTCTGTAAGGCAAAATCCTTTTTCTTTCTTCAGCGTACAAGATACAGAGCATTGATTTACCTACGATTTTCACATAAGCGTGTCCATACCTTCTGAAGGACTTTGTATAACGTTTTAAAACATTATATCAAAAGCGAGCAATCCGAATTCGGTATAATATACAGGGGTTCCCATTTAAAAAATCATATGTTTGGTTTGTAACGGAATTATACAACATTCTGTATAGTTTAAGGTAATTTCATTTATACTACAAGTTTGGAAACTCATTAAAACGTTTTATAGTTAAATTTATTAATTAGACACTAAACATAATAAAATAACAAGATGTTCTTATTGATTATTGATTTTTTTTTTAATATAATGACCATGCTCTGGGGTGCTATTCTTGAACTTTCTTAATTTTTAAGGTCGTTTGCAAGTTTGAATATCGCGAACGGTCCGAGAAATTTGCTACTCATGACCATTCATTCTCGATTTACTGCGAGTAATCTTTATCGAAGTGATACTAACACAAAATTTGCATATTATTTAAAAATTGATATTTGGTTGGTCGATTTTTTGATAGTCTTTTTGTGTAAATTCTTTGTGGATTGCTCCATTGAAACATTGCAAATTCTATCTTTTATTAAATGCATATAGTCGGCGAAAAAAAATACTGTAAAAAAAGGAAAAAAGAAAATTTTTAGTTTGAAATTAGCCAAATTATTACGAGGTTAGTTTTTATCACAGGTCACAGAACAATTAGAACGTATATTAAGGTTAGATTTTTTACTAACCGATTAATTGTTTGCCAAATATTTTTTACCTTGATTTAATTTTTTTACATTGCGAATGATGGTCAAGAATAGCATTTTCAGGAAGTATTCACAGTTTTCTAATAAATCTTTTTTCCAAATATTTATTAGAAAGTCTTTAAATACTATTACTAATTAGACATTAACTGTTGTATACTTTATTTTCTTTTTAATGAACGCCCTGATAAAAATATGCTAGCTCAGTAAAAATTTGGTTTATTTCGAGACCTGACTCTTGATTTTGGGTAGGGTTCAAGTAAAACTCAATTTGAATACTCTATAAAACATCCAATTGTAATTACCGAATTATTTAATGCAAAAATTTTATAAACTATTAATTTCTTTCAAAGATTTATTACATGCAATATTTTACCTAATACAATAGAACTACCTTGAGAAATATTTAATCAATGCTAATATTTGTCCTTGATTTACTTTTAAATAGTCATGCGCACACAAATAAAATGTTTTTAATGAACGTACCTCAAATAATTGTCTATAGGTTGTTAACGATCTCGCTAGGCAGGCCAGCAATCTTCCATCTACCAAATTTCCAGTTTTATCGAATCGGCTTGATGTCCAATAAAGATGAAACAAATTTTTGATTAAAAGTGTGGTTATGATACCAGTTTTCGTGATCAATTTCAATTTCCAATTAGCGGAATAAGAGAATAAGAGGACGAAAATCAAAATGCACGGCCTTTTATACCTTTTCCCTAATTATGACAATAATGACATTAAATTAGCAATCAGTTGTTTCAATTTCCAAAATTTAACCTAAATTTACATAAAATGATAAAAAAATTTAACATATTTGAATGTTTTTTTGATAATATATAAAAAATCTGTATTTTTACATTAATGAAAAAGTTATTTAAATTATTTTTTGATCATTTTTTCCCTATAAAATTGATGTTTGAAATGTGCTAGGGTTACTCTGTCTATCACTGTAACATTTATAGTTCATACACTGATTTCACCCTTGTCTGATAGCATTTATTAAAACAGTTTTTATATTTTTAGGGATTTTTCATATTATGAGGTTTTGCCTGAATAATAAATTAATAGTTTTAATTATATTCTTTTGGTTTTAGATTCTGACTTTAACTTCCAGAGAAAGCTATATGAATTGGGACTCGCTTGATTGTTTTAAAATACTATTACGGAATTGTAGTAGATAAAGTTGTCAAATATATTCTTCCTCTATTTGAATGTTTAACATTTAAGATTACTATACCAAATATTTTAAATGAAATAAAGAAAAGTGGCTGAAATATTCACGAAAGTTATTTTATTTTATATTTTCATACTGAGGTAAGTTTTACATTTTTTTTATACTTGAGCTTAGCTATTCATCTCAGTATATGTATTTCCGCAAATAATCTTCTTGGAACCTTGGAAAACATACGTCTTCTTGGCTATATCATTCTTGCTAATTGCCTTCATGAATCCGTGCACTTATACAAATGATTTTATATCAACTCCTTTGTTTAACCTCAAGAAACATTGTAATTTCGAAGAATGGATTCCACATAGTCGACGTCTTGTATTGCTCCGACATTTTTTGAAGGTCAGCAAGCTCAACTTGTTCACTTATACTTGTTACCGATCTTCCATACATGTAATAAACTTGTCGTATTATTTCTCATTGGTGTCTATATACTGATTTTAGTGGTATCAACCGCGATTCTATTTACTTTACTATTTAAAAAAATCGATAATAGAACTCATTTTGATAAGTGCTGAGGCGGCAACATTAATCTTTGATTACAGATTGCAATTAATTTTTGATTTTCTTATTTCCATAACAACCAAAGGTATATTATTTTTATTTATTAATTTTATTGGCTTAAAGAAATACATCTTGTGACAAAAAGCCCGCAACCATATACAGAGTTTAAAGAAATGCCTACAATATAAAATAAATAAAAATATTCACAGAAAATAATATAAAAAAATACAATATATAAAGTAGATTACAATAAATTCAACTCCTCCAAGCTGTCAACCGTCTTTGACAAGAAAAACACCAGCATATTACCCTCAACTTCAATATCAGTTACGAAGAATCGATGAATATAGTTATATTCACGGTTTGAGTCTGAAGTCGTTATCAAACAAGTATTTTTAATTGATAACAATGACCCTTGTGTACACCTACATTTATTAGGTTCGTTGATTGAATTGAATTCTGATATTAGGGGTAAATTTGACGGTTAAAGACATCTAGTTAGTTGAGTTTCTTGGCTGAGTATGTTGTCATGAAGATGAAACTAAAAGACCGGTGGAACTTGCCTCGAGATCTTTGACAAATACGGAAAAAATTACAATCAGGTGGATATAGAAGCAACTGCGGTCATGTGAGATAATTAGATTAATTACATTGATAGTTGACAATAAACCATACGTTATTAAAAAAGACTTAAAGTCTACAACGTCTATAATCTGTGGTAATGACAAATATCTATTTTAAATTGGTAATGACATATCATTTTAAAATGTAATTTTGGTTCAACAAATAATATACGTTTACCATTTACCATATCACGTCTTATAGTTTTTAATTCGCTAAGTAATAATAGAGGGAGCTTTAGTGCCAACAAAAGTTTGTATTGAGTGTCGCTTCTATCTTTTTATTATATCTATGGTCACTCGCTAGACCCACGGACCGAAATGATTGGCCAACATGCGTTTGGCTCTGCAAAACTACTATTTCGTGATATCTGCAACCGTTTATACAAGGTGAAGTATATTTGGTTGTCGAATTTAAAATTACAAAAAATTGGTCCTGTACGGTAACGATATTTGTTCGAGGGTTAACTTCAAAATGTTGGCGCACACACCAATTTTTAAAATATAGTTACAAATTTGGTGGAGTCTCTACAAAAACAGTTCCATTTTTGAAATATTTATTCACCTAATAAAAAGAGGTTTTTTCTTGTTGTTTTTTTTTGAATCGAAGGATATTTTGTGGAAAAAAATTGATTTTGACGGGACTAAAATCATTTCTACATTTTACTGCAAATAGTGTCCTCTCCGCAGTAGTCCCTAAAGTTCACTAAAACCATAAACATCGGATACACGGAGGTCAGTCGCAAATTATTTTACGAGTCGTTGATTTTTTCTGCTCTTTAAAACGTTTGCCTTTTCAATGAAAATTGATGAAGCATATTGGGACAATGTGGACGTATAAGGAAAACTTAAAATATAAACTAACATTAAATTAATTGTACTAACCCTTACTTTTTGGAAGTCCATCTTATTAAGAATAATGAAAAACTCTTCGTTTTACCAAAACTTCCAATATTTATTTAAAAAATTGCTTTATTAACTTTAATGACAGCCGTTTCGCTAGACTTAGCATCGTCAGATTGACATATTGAAGTTACTATTTATTTTTGTAGCTAGGTACCTGATGTTTATTAGGTAGTTATAAGGCTAGACCAAGTATGGAAGTAATAAGACATAACAATATTAAAGCCTAGATGTTATGAGCCCTAAGGGATTATCCTGGATGTACTTCCCTCTAAGATCAGTATAACTGTGCAATGATATAGAAAAACCAGGAAAAAACTATATCATGCTGATCTTTACAATAACTTAATATATTTGTGTTACAATTACGTCTTATCTATGTATAAAATGAAGACTCAATCAAAGCAAACACTTTAAAAGTGGAGAACTTCCCAGATTTATTTGTTCATTAACAACTTTAAATTGTGGATCTGCTAGATGTCTTTTTATTTCAAGTTCTTCAAGGAAATCTAAATTTTGTTTTTTATTACAAGTGTGTAGTATTTGGATGTCATTGATGTGTAAGAGTGAGGTTGGATGTTCAAGTATGTGTTTTGCATAATTTGACTTATCTGGTTGTTTTAATCTATATGCTCTTAAATGTTCGTTAAATCTTACTTCAAAATTTCTTTGTGTTTGACCTATATATACAACATTACACTTTGGACAATTAATTTTGTAAACACCAGATTTTTTTAATTTAGGTAATTTTGTTTTTACATTTAACAATTTTGTACCAATATTATTTTGTGTTTTAAATGATATTAATGCTGATGTTGCCGAAGATATTATTTTTGAAATTTTATTGGAAATAGTTCCACAATATGTAATATTTTTATAACTTTTAATTTCTTTAGTTTGTTTAGGAAATATTAGGTTTAGTGACACTTTCTGTTCTTTCTTATTAATTAATGTATTTATTAAATGAATTGGGTAGCTACATCTAATTTAATAATAATAAATATTTAAAAACAATGTTAACTGTATATATAGTTTTGGATAAAGTATGGTATTCAACACGCGCATAATGGCTATTACACACGAAGATGGAATTGCAACACGAGCCGGAGGCGAGTTTCACAAGAAAACACCAAAAATAGATGACCACTACGAGTACAAAACAGTCACAAAACACTGATTAAGAACTCAACAAACGACGCGGCAACACGACAATATTTCTGGCAGTGACTAATATTCCGTCATTAATTGGTGGTCCCTTCATGACCATTTTAACACAAAATTTTACAATGAGGGACTATTAAATCCAAACAAAACTTTATTTTATATACATTATTTTGTTACAAAAGTTTTTTTATTGATAGGGTTATTTTTAGAAGTAATTTTTTAGCAAACTTAAGTACGTCACATACACTTTTCTATAGAAATGTAGCTACACATACAATAGAATTACGACCTTGGTGACATGCACGCAACTTTATTTGGCTTTTACTATATGTAATTATTGAGCCTATTCCCATTTGCATTTTCGCTTGGTATAGGTAAATATTACCAGCAAAGGCTGAGTCTTATAATAATAATAAAAACAATGATAATACATAAATTTATTACATAATGTGTTTTTCATAACACTTTTTTTCTTTTCACCTCAACCGCCCAGTTTTGGTGTGAACACCCCGTATATTTTGTATACTTAATTAAATTGTTTATTAAAAAATACCGATGGCCTAGACTACCGTAGCTTGTTTATAGTATGGCACGTTCAATGCCACATCGTGTCTGTGAGTAAGGTTGAATAAACAAAAGATAGAAATAAATACACAGCAATGCATAGACGACGAGTTCAATATACAGGGTGTTTCTTAAGTAATCTAAAATATTATATGGGGCGCTTCGTTACTCAATTTTAAGACGAAAAGTTCATATAAACATGTGTGATAGGTGTTGTCGTTTATAAGATACAGGGTGTTGAATTTATTGTAATAAGTCAATTCTGATTGTACGTGAAATTAATTTTTCCCGGTGACGCTACTGGTTTTTAGAAGTAATACGCAAAAACATGCTTATTCTAAGTGGCCTTTGAAATAATGTTGACAAGTGTCAAATTTGAAAACCAACGCAAAAATCGTACATTTTTATTTGATTGACTCTGTGTTTAGTTAATAACTATGCCAGTGTTTACTAATGTTGAAATGGCTAAAATGCATTTTTTGTACGGATTAGCGAATGGTAATGCCTTAGAAGCTAGACGTACGTATGCCCAGCGTTATCCAAATAATCGTTTACCATGTTCAGATACGTTTACTAAGTTACATATTCGTTTACAAGAAACTGGAACTTTTGCTAAATCGAAGAATATTATTGGACGACCCAGAACTGTGAGAAATACCCAATTGGAAAACCAGATTCTTCAAATTATTGACCAACATCCAGAAACGAGTACAAGAAAAGTTGCAGATGAAGTAAATGTTAGTAACAAAACTGTTTGGAATATTCTAAAAGATAATTTATTGTATCCATATCACGTTCAACGTGTTCAACATTTGTTACCTACTGACAATCCATTACGCATACAGTATTGTCAATGGATTTTACGTGAAATCGGGAACAATCCGAATTTTGTGGCCAATTTTTATTTACGGATGAAGCCAACTTTTCTAGACATGGGATTATGAATTTTCATAATGACCACATAGGGGCAGATGTAAATCCACATACCATAAGTGTAAAACGATTTCAACAAACATTTTCGGTCAATGTTTGGCTTGGCATCATCGATGATTATTTAATTGGACCATTTTTCCTTCCTGTACGGTTAACCGGTGAGACATACCAACATTTTCGGAGCTCCTCCACATTTTTCAGTGATTGTACGCGAGTTTTTAAATAATATTTTTCCAGGCCATTGGATCGGACGAGGATCTCCACACCCGTGGCCCCTTAGATCACCTGGACACAATCCTCTGGATTTTTGTGTGTGGGGATATTTGAAATCGCTTGTTTACACAACACTGATATTAAACGTACAAGATCTTCAAAATCGTATCATAGACGGCTGTAATGTTATTCGTAACAATCCTGGTATCTTCGAACGTATTCGACAATCCATTAGACATCGAGCGGATTCTTGCATTTTAGCTGGAGGTGGACATTTTGAACATTTGCTTTGAAATGTATTATTTTTTCTTTATGTTTAACACATGTTGCTTGTAATAAAATAATAAAAAAATATAAATCAGTAGCGTCACCAAGAAAAATTAATTTCACGTACAACACCCTGTATCTTATAAACGACAACACCTATCACACATGTTTATATGAACTTTTGGTCTTTTGAGTAACGAAGCGCCCCATATAATATTTTAGATTACTTAAGAAACACCCTGTATTATATTCATTCATAGAAAATATAGTTTAATGTCTTTAGTGTGAAAAGTGTTTATTCCATACAACCCCCAATATTAAATATTACACAGTGTAAAGTGTAAAGGGAAAAAGTTGCATACGTCCTTGATTGATACCATAGAAGTAATTAAAACGATCGTTGGACTAAAAGAATACTAGATTGGGTGCCAACGAATAGAAGAAGATCGGGATGTCTCAACAATCATGGAAGGAGGAAGTTAAGAAAGCTATGGGAGCCACAAACCTAAATGATGGAGATGGGATCTATAGGATACGAGAAACGGCAATAAGTATTCAACTTGCAATAACGAATAAATGAAAAAACTCCTAAAGAATATTCTCTGAACTATAATTTGTTTTACATGACTTTTGGACCGCACTGGCTGATACTTTTCATTTTGTGAACACCGTCCGTTTTTATGTGAAAAACTGATAAGAATCTCGTGCTCGTATATCAATATTAGATTGGAGTAGCTGAAAATTGAGTGGAAAATAGTTTTCAGGACTGCAAATGACATGGAAATACAATAAATTGCTACTTCTAAGGGACTTTGTGGAGATCTGGATTCTTTGCCGGTCCGATATGGGGCTAAATGGATATATTGAGGTAGTTTTTCATTTCGAAAATGTAACCACGCAACAAGAAATATTTATTACATTCAGCATACTGAAACGGAGTTGTATTAGATGGCCGACTTTTATTAGAAAATATATTATTAGACCATCGTTGACCTTTCGAGAGAATTTAATATACAGTGTGGAAAATATTTGTGGGGTTAGTTTAGGAGATTATAAAAAAGCTGGGACTGGTCAAATTTTAAATTTAAATGTGAGTTTTTTGAATATACATTTAAATGTACAGGGTGATACACGCAAGTCTGGCACCGTCCATGATCTGTATTTTTAATTAAACACCCTGTATATTTTTATGTAGGGTCTATTATGAATTGTACAGAGTGAAATTTTGAAATTATTTATAATTTTGTTCAAAACAATAAACAACTAAAAGGTTGTATTAACTTTCACTATTTATTCTATAAATACTTTAATTGCAATGACAGCCGTTTAAATATGTCAATCTGACGATGCTATTTCGATAGCAAAACGGCTGTCATTGCAATTAAAGTATTTATAGAATAAATAGTGAAAATTAATTCAACCTTTTAGTTGTTTATTGTTCTGAATAAGATGAACTTTCACACAGTAAGGGTTAGTACCATAAATTTTGTTGAAGATAGTAAATACATAAAATTGTGAAAATAATAATGTGGCACACTTTAAATAATGGTTTTATTTTTAATTAGCTGAACGCAGATCTCAAATTTCTTCATTAAGTATCAATATTTTGGGTTTTGTTAACATTTTTGTCAAATTTTTAATCAAAAACTAATATCTTGCGAAGTAATACTGAAATATTTAATCAAGACTTGCCGGATTGAAATTTTAATGATGATTGATTAGGGCGAAGTCAAGTTGAAGTGGCAAACTTATTTAATCAAGGGTATCCTCAGTTGCCTAACATTTCACAAGGTACTGTGTCTAAAATTCATGCACCATTCAGAGAACTTGGACATGTCAAACCATTAAAGGGAAAACCCACTTCGTTGAAGATGATTTGAAAGTGAATATTATGTGTCGTGGAGAATCCAATGTCAAGTTCACGTCAAATTTCTCTTCAAAATAATGTGTCACACAACTGTCCTAAGGTGTTTTCAAAAAGAAAACCTTCATCCATATAAATTGACTTTTGTGCAAGAACTAATAGAAAACGATCCAGATCGTAGAATGGATTTCTGCGAAAGAATTATGAATAAATTGAACAGAAACGAAATAGCTGTTGGTACAATTCTTTTTCCATGGCTTGGTTGAAGACTTGTCTCCATTTCACCATTAAGTATTTGTAGATCCTCTTCAACCTCCGTTTTCCATCTTGTTCTAGGTCTGCCTCTTCTCTGTCTTCCTCCTGGAGCTATTTAGCAGTACTTTCGGTAGTCTTCCTGTTCCCATTCATTTTATATATCTTAGCCATCTAAGCCTTTGAGATTTTATGATTCCAATAATACCTTTATATAATTCTTCGAGCTCTTTGTTCGTTCTTCTTATCCAAATTTCGTTTTGCATTTTTCCACCAAATATTTTCCTCAGTACTTTTCTTTCCCATATTTGTAGCATTTCTTGTTCTTTTTGGTTTAATATCCATGTTTCTGAGGCATAGGTAAATATAGGCCTAATCACAGTTTTGTAGATCTTGATTTTCGCGCTCCTTGATATATTCCTGCTTTTTAATAACCTATTTAAGTCATAGATGCAATAATTATTGCCACGCATTATTCTTTTTTGGATTTTTTTCTTCTATATTTGGTTTTCTTGTAATTATGGTTCTCGAATTCATATTTATATAACTTTCCTTCGGCTGTTTCTACTGTTAGGTAATTCCCTGTCTATTCCATGTATTTTGTTTTCATTTCGTTGATATAGAGGCCTTTTTTCCCCGCTTTTTCTTCAATATTTTTTACTACTTGTCTTAATTCTTCTTTATTTCTGGCTACTATTGCTATGTCATCTGCAAATGCTAGACATTGATGTCTCTTGTGATATATAAGTCCAGACCTATTTATATACCTGCTTCCCGAATTACTTTCTCCAATACCAGGCTGAAGAGAATGGATGACAGTAGATCTCCTTGTTTTACGTCTTCAGTTACGATGAACTCCTCTGACCCACAGTTATTTATTCTTACTTGATTTTCAGTATTTTTTAGTGTTTATCGATTCATTCTAATCAGTTTTCTGCTTATTCCCAGGTCTTCCATACTTTTGTACAGTTTCCAAGCCATGGAAAGGTTCAATTATTGAAAGGCAAAGTAGGATCCAAGTGGTGGGCACTCGGAGTTATCTTAGTATATGCAACACAGCCAACTAGCATTGCAGACCTCAAACTTTGAACAAAGTTCGAAACGACTTTTATTGGAGACTGTGTTATTGCCAACAACAAGGTGAACATTTTGAGCATTTGTTTTAATATAAAAAATCAATTACGGAATTATTTTATATATTTACTATCTTGAACAAAATAATTTCAAAACTTAACCCTGTACATTTCATAATAGACTCTACATGATTTAATTCATTGAGATCGTATTGTTAAAGAGCTTTTAAAATCATAAAAACAGGGTGTTTCATTAAAAATATACATCATGGATAATGCCAGGCTTGCGTGTATAACCCTGTACATTTACATGTATGTTTTAAAAACTCACATTTGAATTTCAAAGTTGACGGGTCCCAGCGTTTTCTAAACTAACCGCATAAATGATTGTATTCCATATGGTTTCCACACTGTATATTACACTCAGCCTACTGAAACGAAGTTCTATTAGATGGCCAACTTTTATTAGAAAATATATTACTAGACCATCGTTGACCTTTCGAGAGAATTTAATATATATTTATCTTCTTTTCTTTATACTAGTTAGGCGATATTGTAATTTATATTCACAATAAAACGACCGAAAAATTCGATGACGACACAGATCCATTAAAACTCCTTTGGTTTTATTTTGTCATGACTACATTAAATAAAATATAATATAAAACTACGCAAAACAACGGAATTACTGAATAATAAATAAAATACATTTTTATGAAAAATTAATTTATTTATACATAACATAAATTGTTGTTACGTTAAATGTGTATTGTGTTGCATAAAACTTGCAAGTCGTACGATACCATCATTATTTCTATCGCCTGTCTTTTTCTTCGGTTTTGATTTTGGTGTTGCTTCCTGTTCCTCCTAAAATTGAAAATAATTTATGTATTAAGAATAATGAAAAACTCTTCGTTTTACCAAAACTTCCAATATTTATTTAAAAAATTGCTTTCTTAAAAGATAATAAATATTGAAAGTTTTGGAAGTTTTGGTAAAACGAAGATTTTTTCATTATTCTTAATAAAATGGACTTCCAAAAAGTAAGGGTTAGTACAATCAATTTAATTTATGTATTTTTACTTCTTTAAATTAATAATAATAGTTAGAGGTGAATTTAGAAATAAACCGTAAGTAACTGCGTTTGTGACTGATAAGTCCCGTTTGTTCGATAAAGTACCTTTCCTAGCACCCATTTTACAGACCCTGTATAACTTAATTTATTTTAAATGCATTTTAAATATGTTGATTTTCGTGAATTTCACTTGAAGCATATATCTTTATGCTTACGTTTAAAATTTATTTTGATTAATATTAAAATATTTTGATATAACTATAAATGTGATTTATATCAAATAAGATTTCTTTCATGTCCAATGACTAATTCTGAGAATAAAAATAACGGCTTGGTAATAATATAATAATTAAAATTAATGTCAGCGGCATATTGTAAGTTGATGTGTTATCATTTCAACATCAGTGTAATTTTACGAGCTCCAAGATCATCAAAAACTTATGTTACAACTCACTAAATCACGCCTACGGTCGATAAATTTGCAATATACTAATACTAATAGACCAGTTAAAGTTTACTGTAAAATCGGAGGCCATCTGCTCCCGGTCATTAGATTTTGCACACTTAGATCTATAAAATAGTAGATGGCGCGAGAGAAGCAAAAGGGTAAAAAGTCAAGAAATAATATACACATATCTTAGAACAAAAAGATACAGGAAGGAGTATATGCAAAATGACCTTGAGTCCAGAAAGGAGCTTGCATATGGCGGCCAATTGTCAATTTTAATTTCCGTTTCCATTGACGTACCGCAAAAAAATAAGAATTATATCAAGGTTTTCATTTTTAATAAATTTCAACCAATCAAGTGTGTGAATATCATTAGTGTTCTAAATAACTTAGTATTTATAAGAACCCAATGATACGCCATTTGACATTTATGTGCACATTTTGCTTTGACAGTACACTGTAAACATAAACAATGAGTCATAAAAGGAGCTTCAAGATGGCCGACTTCCGTCGCAAATTTTCCTTAAAGTTAATATATGACAGATTCCTTCCTGTTTCTTTTTGTTCTAAGACACATATATAATGTCCAAAAGTTTGGATTATCACCGAATACGGAACTACGAATAGAAATGAAAGCAAATATACTCCTGTCAAAACTTATTAATATTTTTAACACAACCATAGGATGGCGCTGATCGTTGCGTCTACTCATTTTAATTTTTCTATTTTTCGGAAGAGGTCTCTCTACTAATACTATTAACGACAATACTTTTTAATTTAACAGATCTGTATCAATATGTATTTGGTGAGAAACAGTTTTAAGGAAATTAAGAAAAGATACAGTAGTTCTGAGAATCAGGAAAAGAGCAGGAGTTTTGTCTTTAGTTTTTTTAGTTTTGTTGGTGTATATCATCTTTGGTTTTGTGCTTTCAAATAATTCTGTCTCTAAAATGGATTCAAACTATCAACCCCCCTTATCTAAAAGGAAATGTTGTATACCTACATGTACAAATCGTGAAGGCAAAATGCATCGTTTTCCAAAAAATGAACCAAGTGTGTTTAGTGAGTGGATTTTAAAGATACAGTCTTTAAATTATAAAGACTTGTCAGTTGAAGACATTTATAAAAAATATGTAGTTTTTGTGAGGAACATTTTTCTAGTAACTGTAAAGTTTTAGGTACCAAAAGAGGTCTTATAAGAACAGTAGTTCCAACTTTAAATTTACCTGGTAAGTGAATAAATCAAATTGTAATTTATAAAGAAAGAAAACCTGTACTAGCAGATCATGCAAACGTTTTTATGCTTAAAGGACAGTATAAACAGTGGAAGCAACCATTAGCTTTTACATTTAGTGAAGGACCTCATAAATCCATGGCATTAAAAAATTTGCTGAAGGTTCTAATCTGCAAATGTCAAAGTATAGGTTTGAAGGTAGTATCGACAGTTTGTGACCAAAGTGAAAATAATGTCGGAGCTATTAGACTGCTAATGAGTGAAAAGAAGGAGGAATACTTAAAAAGAAAAGAAGATAATAGAAATTTTGGTTTTGTGATCAATGACCAAGAAATTATTTCAATATTTGTGTCCCTCGCATTTTCAAGTGTTTGAGAAATAATCTTTTGAAACATGACTTGTTTTTTAAGCAAAATAAATACATAAATGATCATTTTTTGATTGTAAACATATATTTTTACTTTAGTTTCGTTGAAATGTAGCTGTCTATTTTATCGCAGAGTACTTCTTAATGACAGATAGATGGCACTAGAAATAAATTTAAGGAATCTGTATTATCGACAATACTTTTTAACACAACCGCTGCTAAACTTCTATATCATAAAATATATAATTATTGTATCCTGGTGTGAAATAATAATTTGAACAATTAATTATTCACTGTTCAGTTACAGTCTTAGAAGAACAAGAAATATTTAAGTTAAAACGCAATAACGTTTTTGTTTGTTTTGTTGAATTTAAAAAACCTTTTTTAGTTTAAACTTAATGATTTTGTTTACAAGATTCCTCATTGTTTTTATTAGTTTTAATATATTAAAAAAGATTAGGAATATTATAAATAATCAGATTTTGCGTTGTAAAATTAATTATTATAATTCATTCAATCATTCATCATTCATCTTTAGTTTGATATTTAAAATATTTAATAGTATTGTTAAAAGTATAACATTTTGTTAAGTAGTAATTAAATAAATTTTTTAAAAAAGCATCTTCGAATTCGTTAATTATAAATGTTCCACCGCTAATTTCCAATCTGGTTGATGCGGAAATAAATTAAAAAAAAATAAAAAACTAAGTAATAGATTATAAAACCTTTCTTTGTTGCTTGGAAAATCTATGGATACATTTCTTACAAAATTATTTACAAGATTTATTATAAAATTAAGGATAATAGCATATTCAATATTTAGTACTGGTAAATGAACTGATAATCGATATTTTTATCTTGGCATAACTCGTCCAATGTAAC
The DNA here is from genome assembly GCA_035357415.1 of Ophraella communa. Classification (NCBI taxonomy): domain Eukaryota; kingdom Metazoa; phylum Arthropoda; class Insecta; order Coleoptera; family Chrysomelidae; genus Ophraella; species Ophraella communa. Next base: position 2,634,854 of record CM068995.1, read on the forward strand.
CGGAAGACACAGCGTCGTACAATAATCGTCAGCTCTCTGGAACCTTCATCAGGAATTTTATTGAAGTTGTCCGGTTTGCATAAAAAAATTCCTTCTGCAATTCCGTCTGTCTAATACTAAAAATAAACAGTAAAAAAGTGAATATTAAATTGAATAAATTGAAATAGACAAATAATATAAAAGTTGAGAACATTGCAAATTAACCAATAAAAGTTTTAAAGGTTAAGATCACCATCAGGCAATCCACGACCTGCTAAAATAAATTCAATATGGCGGCGACGGTCAAACAAAGAATAAAGTTACAATAGTGTGTGTTTATTCAGAGGACGTTACATAAAGTGGCCCTTATAGTCTATATAGAAAGGACAAGGAGTAATAAATCATTCATTTAAGTAGATTTCATAGACGTACCAAAATATATTTTAAGAGGGTGTTGATGCAAGTGTTGATGATATTGTGGAATTAACGGCTGCTATGTTGTGTGTTGCTAAATCAACAGTTTATAGATTACATAAAAGAAAGCAAGAATGGTACTCTTCAACCCTCTAAAACTCCTTCAGGCCGAAAACCAATTGAGATCGATGAGTCATTAAAACAAAGACCAAGGCGTAAAGTCCATGGATTTTACTTACAAAAGAAAATTCCAACACTTGACAAAATTATGACATCAGTGCAAGAAGATACGACTATACAAAATTCTCCAGAATGACATTATGCAAACTTTTGAAAGATGTGGGTTTCAGATATACAAAACATAATAGAAAATCTCTCTTGATAGATAAACCGGAAATAGGTTTTTGGAGAAGAGACTATTTAAAAAGCATTTGACATGCCAGAGAACAAAATTTGAAAATCTTCTACTTAGACGAAACATGGATAAATGCTGGATATACTGTTTCCAAATCTTGGCAAGATGAAAACATTAAAAGTGGAAGGCAGGCATTCGTGGAAGGTTTGTCGTTAGGTTTGCATCCACCATCTGGAAAAGGAAAATGACTTATCATTGTCCATGTTGGAAGTTATGAAGGTTTTGTTGATGGTGGATTATTAACTTTTATTTCAAAACGCACGGGGGACTATCACGAAGATATGAATGGGGATGTCTTCGAGGAATGATTTGTTTAAATGTTGGATCTGATTCCAAAAGGGGCTGTTATTGTTATGGACAACGCAAGTTACCATTCACGGTTACGAGAAGCATTGCCCACTAGTCGTTGGCGTAAAGCAGAGCTTTTGGAGTGGCTTATTTCGAAAAATAAGTTTTCAAAAGATCCACTAAGGAAAGAACTTTACAGAATTGCAAAAATGAACTAGAATAAATACAAAACCTACATTGTAGAAGAAATGGCTTCTTCTCGTGGTATATCAGTTGTTCGACTTCCCCCTTATCATTGTGAACTTAATCCCATAGAATTAATATGGGCTCAGGTAAAGGGGGAAGTTGGAAAAAAATACTACTTTTAAAATAAACGATGTTGTGAAATTGTTTGAGAGTGCTGTAAGTAATGTTAGTAAGGAAAATTGGACAAACTGTATCGAGCATGTTATCAAAGTAGAGGCAAATATGTGGAAAATTGACAATATTTGTGATGATTTAATCGACCCTATTATTATTAATGTCAACAACGATTCTTCCTCTTCCGAGTCGAATATAGAATATAAAATGTAAGTAATAAATGTATTCCAATAATTATTTCTTTTCCTGCTAATCCTTTAACAATGAAGAAAACCCTAAACTTTGCCACAACTGAAACAAATACGGGGTCGATCTACCTGATTTTTACATTTACGGAAGAAATATAATTTAAAGTAAGAGGATAATAAAAAACTCTTCGTTTTAACAAAACTTCCAATATTTATTAAAAAATTGCTTTTTTAAAGGCTCAATGACAGCTGTTTCGCTATGAAGCATCGTCAGATTGACATTTAAGTTACATTTTGTTTGTTTGTAGCTAGGTACCTGATGTTTAGGTAGTATTAAGGCTAGACCAAGTATGGAAGTAATAAGACATAACAATATTAAAGCCTAGATGTTATTAGCCCTAAGGGATTATCCTGGATGTATTTCCCTCTAAGATCAGTATAACTGTGCAATGATATAGAAAAACCAGGAAAAATAATATCTTCGGCAACATCAGCAATAATATCATTTAAAACACAAAATAATGTTGGTACAAAATTGTTAAATGTAAAAACAAAATTACCTAAATTAAAAAAATCTGGTGTTTACAAAATTAATTGTCCAAAGTGTAATGCTGTATATATAGGTCAAACACAAAGAAATTTTGAAGTAAGATTTAACGAACATTTAAGAGCATATAGATTAAAACAACCAGATAAGTCAAATTATGCAAAACACCTACTTGAACATCCAACCTCACTCTTTCACACCAATGACATCCAAATACTACACATTTGTAATAAAAAACAAAATTTAGATTTCCTTGAAGAACTTGAAATAAAAAGACATCTAGCAGATCCACAATTTAAAGTTGTTAATGAACAAATAAATCTGGGAAGTTCTCCACTTTTAAAGTGTTTGCTTTGATTGAGTCTTCATTTTATACATAAATAAGACGTAATTGTAACACAAATATATTAAGTTATTGTAAAGATCAGCATGATATAGTTTTTTCCTGGTTTTTCTATATCATTGCACAGTTATACTGATCTTAGAGGGAAATACATCCAGGATAATCCCTTAGGGCTAATAACATCTAGGCTTTAATATTGTTATGTCTTATTACTTCCATACTTGGTCTAGCCTTAATACTACCTAAACATCAGGTACCTAGCTACAAACAAACAAAATGTAACTTAAATGTCAATCTGACGATGCTTCATAGCGAAACAGCTGTCATTGAGCCTTTAAAAAAGCAATTTTTTAATAAATATTGGAAGTTTTGTTAAAACGAAGAGTTTTTTATTATCCTTAATAAGATGGACTTCCAAAAAGTAAGGGTTAGTACAATCAATTTAATTAAAGTAAGAGATTTATCAAAAATTTCATGGTGCTCCCTGTAAAGGTTTTGCATACTTAATTAAGTTTTATTACTCCTCGTACTTTTTGTACAGACTATAAATTTAATCGTCTAACCAAAAAAAGAAAAAAATGTAGTATTCTATTTAAAATAGTGAAATAGTGTCAATTTCCGGTATAACCGAAAGTGCTATAAGTTTAAAAATATTTTAGTTCAATTCAGAAGTATCGAAAACCCCTGTATACCAAATTTCATCCATCTAGTATTATCAGTTCCCCAAAAACTTCTAGGTGAATGTAGAAAATAATTTTTAACTCCGTGTATAGAATATAATTTTATGAATATTACCAATTTTACCAGACTAACACGTTTATAAAAGTGTCCAATATAAATATTTGAGGTTAAAAAGGAGTTTTTGTAAGAATATTGAATTTTATATCAATCATAAATGCCTAATAAAGTTCGTATGTTTCAAAAGTAGCATCAATTTACAACGATTTCTATAGCTTTGCAGTTATACAGCCCATATTTGGTCCTGTGTGTGCTATACTTTAACCAGATTTATTAAAACAATAGTTTTCACAGTAAAAGAACAAACTACAAAAAACCATCTCTGTCTTGAAGGGTTGTATATGAAACACGGGTGATTTGTTCGATATTGAAAGAACTCGTTTAAAAATCCTCTTTGCGAAGAGCCCATTTTTGCGAATTACTGTATAAACGCCCTCGTATATTTTCACGGTTATTGAAACAATGCAAGCTTTTATTTTGTAAGGAAAATCTAACACACATTTTTCGTATCGCAGCATGTCATTATGTATAGCAGAAAATGGTCAGCAGGAGAGAATTTTCTCTCCGTAGGTGGCAACAAACTTTTTTATTTAGCCATTTTCTTTCCTTTGTCGTTCAACCACTTCTTTTCATAGTTTCACATTTAATAGGATGTCGAGTGTGGTTACAGGAATTTTTTTCCAAAAAACCTTTACAGTCACTTCCCTGTGACCAAAAACATATTTTTATCGTTTACACTTGGAATATTTGTATTTTTAAAAAGGAAACAAATTTACAATACCAGTAAAGTAGTAAAATACAGAAGTTAACATTTATACAAGTTAAATAAATTGTAGTTATATTTCTTGTAAAAGATATCTTTAACATTTTTAAATAAATACTATTTACAAAAATCAGTTTTAGAGATTTAAGAAAATACTTAAATGTCAAAAGTATCCATTTCAAAAATAGGACACTAAGATTAGGTTTATAAAACATAGAAATGCTGCACAATTAATAGAAAATATATCCAGAATAATAAATCGTATAGGATAGAACAAATAATATCTATGTCATAATCCTGTTAATGTTACTGAATATTTTTTCTGCAGAAACAAAACTTTTGGTATGATTTATTAAATCAAAAATTTTACTCTACAAAAATCATACCGAAAGAATTTTCCAAACGATTTTGGGTATCTTAGAAGGCGGCCTTACCAACAATAACAACTTCCACCGAATACGGAACTACGAATAGAAATGAAAGCAAATATACTCCCGCCAAAACTTATTAATATTTTTAACACAACCATAGGATGGCGCTGATCGTTGCGTGTACTCATTTTAATTGTTTTATTTTTCGGAAGAGGTCTCTCTACTAATACTATTAACGACAATACTTTTTAATTTAACAGATCTGTATCAATCTGTATTTGGTGAGAAACAGTTTTAAGAAAATTGAGAAAAGAGACAGTAGTTCTGAGAATCAGGAAAAGAGCAGGGTTTTGTCTTCAGTTTTTTTAGTTTTGTTGGTGTATATCATCTTTGGTTTTGTGCTTTCAAATAATTCTGTCTCTAAAATGGATTCAAACTATCAACCCCCCTTATCTAAAAGGAAATGTTGTGTACCTACATGTACAAATCGTGAAGGCAAAATGCATCGCTTTCCAAAAAATGAACCAAGTGTGTTTAGTGAGTGGATTTTAAAGATACAGTCTTTAAATTATAAAAACTTGTCAGTTGAAGACATTTATAAAAAATATGTATTTTATGAGGAACATTTTTCTAGTAACTGTAAAGTTTTAGGTACCAAAAGAGGTCTTATAAGAACAGCAGTTCCAACCTTAAATTTACCTGGTAAGTGAATAAATCAAATTGTAATTTATAAAGAAAGAAAACCTGTACTAGCAGATCATGCAAACGTTTTTATGCTGAAAGGACTGTATAAACAGTGGAAGCAACCATTAGCTTTTACATGTAGACCTCATAAATCCATGGCATTAAAAAATTTGCTGAAGGTTCTAATCTGCAAATTCAAAGTATAGGTTTGAAGGTAGTATCGACAGTTTGTGACCAAAGTGAAAATAATGTCGGAGCTATTAGACTGCTAATGAGTGAAACGAAGGAGGAATACTTAAAAAGAAAAGAAGAGAATAGAAATTTTGGTTTTGTAATCAATGCCAAAGAAATTATTCCAATATTTGATATCCCTCATATTTTCAAGTGTTTGAGAAATAATCTTTTGAAACATGACTTGTATTTTAAGCAAAATAAATAAATAAATGATCATTTTTTGATTGTAAACATAATATTTACTTTAGTTTCGTTGAAATGTAGCTGTCTATTTTACCGCAGAGTACTTCTTATTGACAGATAGATGGCACTAGATATAAATTTAAGGAATCTGTATTATCGACAATACTTTTTAACACAACCGCTGCTACTCGATGTCGCATACGGATCTAGACAGTAACTAGGTTCTTGCCATTCTATTCGTAGTTCCGTATTCGGTGACAACTTCTTTTTATTATGACAACGCTTGTCAGATATAATTTGAGAAAGTTTTCGCTTTTGCATTTCAAAAGAATGGAAATAGATAGTGAAAATGAAGTCGAATTGTTTCCACATGAGATTGGTGAAGCTGCTAAAACAGCTATTTATGAATTTTTGTCCATAAAGTCAAGAGAGAGGTATGAATTGGTCTACAATTTATTTCCAATATGAAGCATTGATAAAAAAGTGCATACTGTAAATGAAGAAGTTATTTTTGCATATTTCATGGAACAATCAAAAGTCTTAAAGCCCTCGAGCCTATGGAGCAATTACTCAATGCTCAAGTCCACAATTAACATTAAAAATAATATAGATATAAGCGCTATCCCAAAGTTGGAAAAATTTCGGTATAGGGGAACAACTCCGATTTTAACGAATTTTTTTTTGGACACTCCCTAAACATCCCTGAGCACTACTGTGAAGTTTTTTTTTTCCGGAAATGAAAACTAAAATTTTGAAAAAATTTTGAAATTTAAAAAAAAAATTTTTTTGGTTTCAATTTGCACAAAAATTTTTTTGGAGAACCCGATAAAATGTAAGTTGAAACCTAACCTAACCTAACCTAACCTAACCTAACCTAACCTAACCTAACCTAACCTAACCTAACCTAACCTAACCTAACCTAACCTAACCTAACCTAACCTAACCTAACCTAACCTAACCTAACCTAACCTAACCCAACCTAACCTACCTAACCCAACCTAACCTACCTAACCCAACCTAACCTAACCTAACCTAACCTAACCTAACCTAACCTAACCTAACCTAACCTAACCTAACCTAACCTAACCTAACCTAACCTAACCTAACCTAACCTAACCTAACCTAACCTAACCTAACCTAACCTAACCTAACCTAACCTAACCTAACCTAACCTAACCTAACCTTTTTTTTTTTTTTTTTTTTTTAAGAGGTGTAAAATACGTTTACGTAGACCTGGAAAGGTGCCCCAGGTACTGTGGGACTCGGGGCCACTGTTGGACTGTGACTCCCACTACCCACTAAACATCACCTCTGGTTTTACCGACACCCCCACGGCACTATCCTGTTGGATATTCTTCATGGAGGGTGCCGTCTCTTCGCCTCCTATGTTCCCAACATCATTTCTCTCTCTTCCTTCTCTTTGGTAATTATCATTTTCTCCATCATGTCAGCTACCAGGCTCCACTTCTCTTTGTCACTCAACATGACAGAGACAATATTGTCCCGTCTTAGGGTCTCCCCTATTCCCATCTCAGCAGTCATTCTATACTTCACGAATCGTTTGCACGTGAAAAGCATGTGCTGCGCGTTATCCTCACTTGAGTCTCCATACAGGCATGCTGGGCTATTTCGTTTCTTGAACCGGTATAAGTAGCTCGAGAAGCAGCCATGCCCTGATAGGCACTGGCATATCGCATACGTTATTTCTCCATGTTTTCTCCTCAGCCATGGTCTAATATCTGGAATCAGTTCTCTAGTCCAGGCCGCTGTTCTATTACCCTCGCCGTCTCCCTGCCACTCCTGTTGCCACCGTTCCTCTGTTGACATCCTCTCCTCCTCTTTCAACGCTGTTTTCTCTCTTTCCGTCAGCTCCCTACCGTTCGTCCGGTTATACATCCTCATCCTCTCCTCAGCCACCAGTGGCAGAGGCACCAGGCCCGCTAACACAAATGCCGCATCAGCTGACAATGTGTGGTATGCACTTATGCACCGTAGTGCTGCCTTCCTCTGGCACGATATCACCATGTTTCTGTACTTCGAAACTTTTAGGGCTTCCCCCCACACCGGTGCCGCGTACACAACGATCGATTGTAAACAAAGTGCCATTATCCTCCTTTTGGAGCTACGGGGACCCCCGATGTTTGGCATCATAGCACATAGGCTCTTAAATATATTATTGGCCTTGTTAACAGTGGCTTGGACGTGCCACGAAAAGTTGAGGACATAATCCAGCGTGACACCTAAATATTTAACGCTTTTAGCTGGTTTGATAATATGGTCCTCGTACTTGAAAAATATTTCTCGGCGGTTTTTGTAACTCCATTTGAATACTATGGACGTTGTTTTTTCTGGTGCCAGTTCCAGCCTGTTTTTTCTCATCCACAGCCCCACCGAACACAGGGCGACATTTCCCATCTCCATCACTTCCCTCTGGTCTTTGTGTCTGACCAGGATCGCTAGGTCGTCCGCGTAACATATTAATTCCACGCCCCTCTCCATCTCTATATTCATCACATCGTCATATAGGACGTTCCAGAGGGTCGGACCCAGTACCGAACCCTGTGGCACCCCTCCGTTGACACAGCAAGACGTCTCTCTGTCCACCTTGATACATCTCCCTGTAAGGTAGGATCGAATGACCTCAATCAGGCCAGCATCGATGTTCCTGCTGATCAGCTTCTTGATTATTAATATCCAATCCGCGGTGTTGAAGGCATTTCTCACGTCAACGCATATCATTGCGACTATCTCCTTTCTGTTCTGCTGGACCATATCAACTATCCTTTTCACCGCGTCCACCGTGGATCTGCCTTTCCTAAATCCATATTGATTTTCATGTAATCCTCCGGTTCTGTTTAGCTCGCTTATCAGTTTGGCGTTTATAATATTTTCCAGGACTTTTCCCATTACGTCTAACAAGCATATGGGGCGGTACTTCTTTGTTTCATCCGTCGGCTTTGCCGGCTTTTCAAGGAGAATCAGCTTGGATACCTTCCATTCTGTAGGGAATTGTCCTGTCTGAAGACATTGCTGGAACATCATTCTGAAAAATTCCTTTTCGCCCTGAATAATTTCCTTAGCGTGTGCGGGTAACATTCCATCTGGGCCTGGAGCCTTTCCCAGTTTAATTCTCTTTATTGCATTGTCCAGTTCTTCCATAGACACCTCGATCCGGCTTTGTGGTTTAGTCACCCTTGGCAAAGGTAGGCATACTCCCGTGCAGAAAAGTTCCTTAAAGACTGACATCCTCTCCTCGGCTCTCAGCCATACCCTCGGTCCACTACATTGCAGCTGAGCCCGGACGATTCTCCATGCATCCCCAAAAATGTCCTGGTTCAGTGCATCGCAAAGTTCTTTCCATTTGTTCTTCTTCCCATTTCGAATTAATTTCACTACTCGCCTCCTTGATTCTTTGTACTCGTTTTCCAACTCTTGCCTTCTTGTTTCGTTCTTGGTTTCTCTTAAATACGTGCGTCTTTTCCTCCTTAGACCTACTATTTCAGTTTGTAGGTCTTCTGTCCACCAGTATGGCAGTTTATACTCGCCGTCTGTTCTTAAACTGCGATACGAGCGTTGATAGGCATCTCTTATAGTCTGTATAGCTTTATTGGGATTCTTGTAACATTCGATGTTCAGCATGCTTTGGAGATTACTACGAAAGAGTTCCAGGTCCGCTCTTTTCACGTATCGCCTCTGCTTCATGTTCTTACCCTGTGTCTTTCCTACCTCGATCAAGATCGGTCGATGATCGCTCAGGTTTTCTTCATCGGTTAACACTCGCCACTTGATGCCTCTATTTATTATGTCTTCAGAGACCATCGTCACGTCTATATATGACGAGCCGTTGTGGCGCACCAGCGTTGGTGACTTCCCATCGTTCAAGAAAACCAGTCCTACGGAACCTGCGGCAGCCTGCAGCAACTCACCACGACGATCTGTGACTAGTCCCCCCCATGCCACATTCTTCGCATTTAGGTCTCCACACACAATCACAGGGATCTTTTTGGCTTCCAGTGTATTTTTTACATGGATGAATAGCCCATTGATGGACATCTTATAGTCTTTCATACAGCAATTTGGAGATATGTACACTGAGTAGAGCCCGACATTGTTGCACTCTGTATAAATAAAATCTTTACAGTCTTCCTTACAGTATATAGATATCACAGTTTGACTAGATGAAGTTCGGTGTATCACAGCATTTAACTCGGGACTCGCTGACGGGTAAAGCTTTGAGCTAGGTCGTCTTGCAATTTTAATGTTTGGTTCCTGCATGCATATAACATTGCATTCATGCCTCATTGCTATTTCGTGAGCCAGGTTATGTGCCGCATTTTTTCTTTGCACATTCGTTTGCAGGATCTTCAAAGACTCATTTCTACTTTTACTTTTGCCCCTATCTGCGTTCGCCATCACGTCCCGGTTTAAGTTTGTTATTCGTAAAGGTCTCATGGATGTTTCTTTTGCAGTCCGGTCCGAAAAGAACTGCTGCGTACCCCCGCGAGCCTCCATTTTTACGTGTTTTTCTCCTATCGCTTTCAGAGGCAGCCCCTCCAGATGAATACATCCGCCGGAGTCTCCTCTCCTGCGCAATTGCATCCCTGAAAAGTTTACATCCCGTCTTACCCGGTTGATGCCCCGCAGTCTGACACGATGGGCAAAAGAGGCCTTCACCGGTGCAGGCACTCTTTTGGTGGCCCTCCTCTCCGCACTTGAAACATTTGTTTTTCATATCAATCTCCGGGTTTGTGCATGCTTTAGCATTATGGCCATATTTCCAGCATCGATAACATCTCTCGACGCTCACTCTCTCCTGTACTCGACACTCTGTGAGTCCAACTCTGATTCGACCTGATACCACCAGGGTATTCATCATCGTAGCTTCTCCGGCAACCACCGCTGTCTTCCCCCCATACTGATTGCTGTTCAGCTTTATCTTGGCTTTTGTCCAGTCAGCCGTCGGGCACGTTTTCTTAAGGGCGTCCGTAACTTCCTTTTCTGTGGTTAGGTCGTCTATATCGCGTATAAAAATTGTTTTACCAGGCTCCCCGCCCGATATACGTACTTTCCCTTCCATGTTATCTCCTATAGCGTCACTTATCTTTTGTTTAATGCTCTCCGCCTTGCATCCGTTCTTGATTTCTAATAAAAGGTTTCCGTTAACGGTTTTCCTGACCTTCCTTATAAGGTCCGCTGTGTCTGCGTCTACTTTTCCTTTTAACGCCCTTAGCATGTCGTGGTAATCACGGTCCTTTTCGCTTTCTATTATAATCACCTCGTCTCGGACCTTCATGACATCTGCGTAGGATTTCATGCCCCCCTTGTCTACTAGTATATTGATGCTAATCGGTGCCCTTACAAAGACACACTCAACTAGTTTCCTGAAGACTAAGGCGTCAGCATACGTTGGCGCAATTAGCACTAACTCCTTCGCTCCGAGGTCTTCAGCCATATTTTTTAGCACTCCGAGCAGTAGAAATATCTTATTTAGAATGTCCCCCCCTCCCCGGCTCACACCCATCGCCATGATTGAGCGAGATTTTGACTTGCTATTCTCCTGGCTGTTGCCCCTACGTTTGACGCTTTCTTCAAGGATAACGTAACTGCCTCCCTCGCATGTTGTCAAAGGTTCCTCTTGTAATTCTGGGAAACGGTCCGCCAGTTGTAGCGCAAGCCTTCCCAACTCTTCTAGTTTTCCATCTTTGTCAGCAATATGCCCAAAGACGGCTATGTGTTCTGGTCTTCGACCCAGATTCACCATTTCCTCTATCGTAGTTCTTTTATATGCCTTATCACTCCATCGTTTATGCACGATGGCACTGACGTCTTCAAACTCTGCAAGGTCTTCATGTCCTATGTCATCGATCCCTTCTTTTTCTTTATGGCAATACATGCACAGTTGTCCATAATTTTGGGTCAGTTGTATCCGGCTGCGGAGTTTGGCATTCTCCTCCTCTAGTCGAGTGATCCTCTCCTGAGCCTGTTTCAGTTCCTCGGTCTGCAGGGTTTTGGCCGCTTCCTGTCTCAAACTTTTGTTCTCATCCATTATTCGGCTGACCTCCTCTAGAAGTTTCTCTTTCTCGTCCGTTATTCGGCTGACCTCTTCTAATAATTTCTCTTTCTCCTCTATAGCCTTTTTGGGCACCAGTGTGATTTTTCTATTAACGAAATCCCTCATGCTCTGCTTGTTGATTATCCTCATCTGTCTTTCCAGTTGGCCTATTAACTGTTTAAGTTCTCTTTTTGTGTTCTGTTCGTTGTATCCCTTCATCTTGCTGCTGATCTGTGTGACTTCTTTGAGGGTTTCAACCAGTAGAGCCCCCTCCAGGTCGGGACTCAGTGTCTCTATCTCCTGTTCCGTTTCCAGCGCAGACTCATTCAGCCTTCTTCGCTTCTTCTCTTGCTTTCTAGCCCTTTCCACCTGGGCATGCTCTCCTGAGCGATTTATGTTGCCGTGTACGTTCTCTCTGCTCTCATCGGTTATGAGTTGTAGTGAGGTTTCCCCCTCATCATCCCATCGGAGATCAATGACTCCGGAATTTCTTCGTCCCTGAATGCTGATCTGGGGGAACATAGGAATGTCCCCCATTCTTGAATCCTGTCCTTTCGTGTCTTTCTTTTCATTATCCTTTTTTCCCACCTCCTTTTTTTCCTGTTCCCATTCCCTCATGCCTGTCAAAGTTTTATCCAGTTCTTCTATCATGTTTAAGCTTGGGCTGCCGAAGCCCGTTCCGCTCCATTCCGGGGATGGTGTGCTCGTAAAACTTTCTGTCGCTACTGTTTTTGTTTGCATGCTAGGCCTTGGTGTTAGGGGCCTTTCCTCTCCCTCCTTTTTCTTGTCTTGTTTTTTTTCTTTATCTTTATTCATTTAGTTCCCACGAGTTGGGTCGAAAGTGTGTCCCGCGAAGCAGTGCGCCCTTACTTGGCCAAGGCAGATACAATGGGGTTTCGCCAGGTTCCCCAAGGGGATCGTTCGCGGTGCTCTTACCCTCACACCTTCCATACCCTCGGCACGATGCCTTACACCTTAGTAATGGGGATTTTTTATCGAGGTTTACTCCTCTAGGTTTTTCTGTCGGGGTTCTCCTCCCTTAGCCGAGGGGTCCCAGTTTTTCGGCGCCAGGAACTCGCCGTTCGCCCCCCATATCAGGTAAGGACTTGTCAGTGTGTTCGGATGTAACATGGGCTAGTTGGATCTTCTACTGGCATTTGTTGGTACTACCTACTCGACATCAGTAGTCCCGCCAGTGCCCCACTGGCCATTTTCGAGCTGTTTCTTTGCTTCACTCCTTCTCTCCCGTCCTTCCGGCTCGAGAAAGGAGGAAGTTACTAAGCCACTCCACCAACGACAAGGTCTTACAGCTCCTAGGAGTGGAACCTAACCTAACCTAACCTAACCTAACCTAACCTAACCTAACCTAACCTAACCTAACCTAACCTAACCTAACCTAACCTAACCTAACCTAACCCAACTTAACCTAACCCAACCTAACCTAACCTAACCTAACCTAACCTAACCTAACCTAACCTAACCTAACCTAACCTAACCTAACCTAACCCAACCTAACCTAACCCAACCTAACCTAACCCAACCTAACCTTACCAACCTAACCTAACCTAACCTAACCTAACCTAACCTAACCTAACCTAACCTAACCTAACCTAACCTAACCTAACCTAACCTAACCTAACCTAACCTAACCTAACCTAACCTAACCTAACCTAACCCAACCTAACCTAACCCAACCTAACCTTACCCAACCTAACCTAACCTAACCTTTTTTTTGGAAAAAAATTTCAAAATTTTAGTTTTCATTTCCGGAAAAAAAAACTTCACAGTAGTGCTCAGGGATGTTTAGGGAGTGTCCTAACCTAACCTAACCTAACCTAACCTAACCTTACCTAACCTAACCTAACCTAACCTAACCTGTGCAAATTGGAGCAAAAAAAAATTTTTTTTTTTAATTTCTAAATTTTTTCAAAATTTTAGTTTTCATTTCCGGAAAAAAAAAACTTCACAGTAGTGCTCAGGGATGTTTAGGGAGTGTCCAAAAAAAAATTCGTTAAAATCGGAGTTGTTCCCCTATACCGAAATTTTACCCCAAAGTTATTGCATTTCTTAAAAGAAAATCCAAAGTATTAAATAAAGAATAAATGGATAAATTCTGAAGATAACTATCCAGTAACAAAGGTAATATAATTAAAAGTAATACTTCTTTTTTAGTAATTTTTATAAATATTTTGTATCTAACCTAACCTAACCTAACCTAACCTAACCTAACCTAACCTAACCTAACCTAACCTAACCTAACCTAACCTAACCTAACCTAACCTAACCTAACCTAACCTAACCTAACCTAACCTAACCTAACCTAACCTAACCTAACCTAACCTAACCTAACCTAACCTAACCTAACCTAACCTAACCTAACCTAACCTAACCTAACCTAACCTAACCTAACCTAACCTAACCTAACCTAACCTAACCTAACCTAACCTAACCTAACCTAACCTAACCTAACCTAACCTAACCTAACCTAATCTAACCTTACATTACGTCCATTTGTCTATTACAAAAAGGAAAATGTACCACACAACCTATTGGTATTAACACTTTTGGTAATATCCCCTGCAAATAGCTGAATTTCTTAAATTAGCGCATCCCAGAGAATACTCCGGACATAGTTTTGCGAAGAAGTTCAGCAACTTTACTAGTTGATGGTGGTGGTAGTATAACCAATTTAAAAATACACGGGGGCTAGAAATCAACCAGTGTAGCAGAAGGATACGTAGAAAATTCTTTGAGAAATAAGATTCAAATAGCATCACAGATGGAAAAGGGTCACAACGAAATGAATATTCCGAAAACTATACAAATACTGACACATCTAATAATACTAATTTCAATACTGCCACTTCTGTGAATATCCCTAATAATATAAATATAAGTAATTGCTGTAATTGTGTAATTAATATTCATAATTAAATCATTTCTAAGAGCAATTGTTATACGTAATTTATAATAAAAAGTTTATAATAAGCAAATATATTCATCCAATCCTTTTTAACAAAAATTAAAGGCCACAGAATAAATGTTGTACGTAACACGATCCGAAAGTGACTTGCAGGATTCCAGGACTAGGTCATAGACATACCGTTGAACCGTAAAACCAGAGTTATGCAGCTTTGACAGAAGCTCGTCAGCTAATAATCCAATAGATATAGATATTATCGAAATTTATAAAAGAAAAATCAATATTTTATGATAAGTAGTAGGTATATTTTACAATTTCCACTTATTTCTAATATTTGAAACAGGAACGTGTCTGGCTATACAATCTGTGCATCTGCGACCAACGACTGTTATTTTAAAGGTTATTAATGTGGTCTACCCGTCTAGAATACGTGAAAAAAGAAAAATATTACTTGTACAAATATAAAAGATTGTTATAAAAATAGGTGACAATATCCATATATTTAAGTGGTTTGGTTCTTGAGTGGATATCAAAAATATTTTACAGACGGATTATCTTTTATGAAAGTAACTCTAATTACCTTAGTATTTTTGCGCCGCTTAATTATTTCTACGTTATTGTTTTAAAAGGTTTTTTTAGCAAATTACATATTTCTCTTGCTAGAATTTGATTATCTGAAATAAAATCGTACCAATTGATGATGGGTTATATTTTTAAACTAGTTCATATTTAATTAATTGAAACAACATTTCTCAAATGTGACTCTTCTTAGATGTCAATTTTGTAGCAATTGTTGAAATCATTTTGTTGCTTTATATAGTCTATACAGAAAGGACAAGGAGTAATAGGTAAATCATTCATTTAAGTAGATTTCATAGACGTACCAAAATATATTTTAAGAGGGTATACCGTGTTGATGCAAGTGTTGATGATATTGTGGAATTAACGGCTGCTATGTTGTGTGTTGCTAAATCAACAATTTATAGATTACTAAAAGAAAGCAAGAATGGAACTCTTCAACCCCCTAAAACTCCTTCAGGCCGAAAACCAATTGAGATCGATGAGTCATTAAAACAAAGACTAAGGCGTAAAGTCCATGGATTTTACTTACGAAAGGAAATTCCAACACTTGACAAAATTATGACATCAGTGCAAGAAGATACGGACTATACAAAATTCTCCAGAATGACGTTATGCAAACTTTTGAAAGATGTGGGTTTCAGTATACAAAACATAATAGAAAATCTCTCTTGATAGATAAACCGGAAATAGTTTTTTGGAGAAGAGACTATTTAAGAAGCATTCGACATGTCAGAGAACAAAATTTGAAAATCTTCTACTTAGACGAAACATGGATAAATGCTGGATATACAGTTTCCAAATCTTGGCAAGATGAAAACATTAAAAGCGGAAGGCGGGCATTCGTGGAAGGTTTGCAGCTACCATCTGGAAAAGGAAAAAGACTTATCATTGTCCATGTTGGAAGTTCTGAAGGCTTTGTTGATGGTGGATTATTAACTTTTATTTCAAAATGCACGGGGGGACTATCACGAAGATATGAATGGGGATGTCTTCGAGGAATGGTTTGTTCAAATGTTGGATCTGACTCCAAAAGGGGCTGTTATTGTTATGGACAACGCAAGTTACCATTCACGGTTACGAGAAGCATTGCCCACAAGTCGTTGGCGTAAAGCAGAGCTTTTGGAGTGGCTTATTTCGAAAAATATTAAGTTTCCAAAAGATCCACTAAGGAAAGAACTTTACAGAATTGCAAAAATGAATAAGAATAAATACAAAACCTACATTGTAGAAGAAATGGCTTCTTCTCGTGGTATATCAGTTCTTCGACTTCCCCCTTATCATTGTGAACTTAATCTCATAGAATTAATATGGGCTCAGGTAAAGGGGGAAGTTGGAAAAAAATACTACTTTTAAAATAAACGATGTTGTGAAATTGTTTGAGAGTGCTGTAAGTCATGTTAGTAAGAAAAATTGGACAAACTGTATCGAGCATGTTATCAAAGTAGAGGCAGTAGAGTGGAAAATTGATAATATTTGTGATAATTTAATCGACCCTATTATTATTATTGTCAACAACGATTCTTCCTCTTCCGAGTCGGATATAGAATAAAATGTAAGTAATATATGTATTCCAATAATTATTTCTTTTCATTTTTTATTATATTATAATTTAAAACGTATTTTTTCCCAAAATACACACCACTGCATTGCGTTATTGCTTATATCTGCTAATCCTTTAATAATGAAGAAAACCCTAAACTTTGCTACAACTGAAACAAATACGGGGTCGATCTACCTGGTTTTTAGATTTACGGAAGAAATGTAATTTAAAGTAAGAGATTTATCAAAAATTTCATGGTCCTCCCTGTAAAGGTTTTGCATTCTTAATTAGTGTTTATTACTCCTCGTACTTTTTGTACAGACTACCTATAACTTTTTACCATTTGTAACTTTCATAGCCTGATGATGGCCTTATTGTAAGCCGAAACTAGTGGCTTGCTTACATCATTATTGAGACATTATAAGTGAATCACTGCGTTCCTTTCTTCATCTTACATTTTATTATCTAAGATATTAAATAAATTTTTAAAAGATGTCCCCGTATTACATATTAAGTAGACAATAAACTTTACAACTTCCAAAAATCTCGCAATACCATCTTAAATATACATAAAAACTGCGGCAGATTGTATAAATCAAAGTATTTCCCATAAATTTTAATCAACATTTTTTTCAAGCATTTTTTGCTCGTATATATTTACATAAAAGTTAAAAGGCGCGTGAGAGCGTTCATGTTAGATGAAATGAAGATTGATCGTCTATTGAAATTATCCAATGAGGCTGATATTAGAAAACGAAGAAGGATTCAAAGTGTACCAATCGTCCGAAAATCTCGACATCATCAACAGGAGAAAGAGATGAACCAGTAGGTATATAGATACGAAAACCGCGTGGCATTGGCGTCTGCGCTTAAGCGATTCAGGAAACAATTGGATAGCTATACATCGGTAGTAACTTGTCGTGAATGAAACTGGCGCCTTGCAATGCTGCCACATCTTTGAAAAGTTTCCTCTGACAAAGAATAATTTGTTTACAAATAATAAATAAGTAAAGGACTGTAGTACTTAGTACACACTTTGGATAAAGTGGAGAAAAAGAGGTAAACTTGTATTTTTAAGTGTATATATATTTTAATAATTTAAAATTTCATAGCTAAGCGCTTTCAACCATAAAATAGGCCATCTTCAGAGCTATATCTAAATTGGAAAATATGTGATATAAATTATATGAATTTGGTTTATATATAAATAAAGTAACTTACGTCAAGTTAAATATTTCAAAACACACTAGGTCACATCAAATAAGGACATCCACAACAATTTAAATTAAAAAAAAATACAAGTTTACCTCTTTTTCTCCACAAATAATAAATAAGTAATTTTAATGAAAAAGTTTTTCAAATTAAACGATTTTAAACTTATTGTACAAAGAATTCCGATATTATAATTGAAGAAGATAAAAACCTGCGATATATCGGTTCCAAACTGTGATCATATGAGCAAAGTAGGACATTTGGGGAAAAAAGGTAAACTTTCTTAGAGGCTATAGTTTTATTGCTACACTAAATAATAGTGTATAGGTACATTATTTATTAAAACCAAGTATTTAAAAGAAAATATTCATGTTACAACCGAAAATAAAAATAAAAATTAATTTTTTATTTCTGTAATGTAAGTGTTCAAAATGTTCACCATTTCGACGCAAACAAGCTTCATATCGATTTTGTAAGTCAAATGTATGCGTCAGGTGGCGTCAGATCAGGTGAATGAGAAGGATATTCGAAGTCTGTTCCCCGAGAAATTATTCTATTATCGAAATGCTGACGGAGTAAGTCTAAGGTGCGCACAGCTGTATGGCTCGTTGCACCATCTTGTTGGAACCATTGTGTGCGAAACTGTAGATTTCGTGCACGGTAAAAGTTAAGATCTCTCACAAAAGGTTTAATAATTTTCTCTCTATAACGTTCTTGGTTGACAGTAGATTGTAGATTGTAGATTGCAGAAGGGGTCGATTGGCCCAGTTGACCTTACTACACTGCGACCTATAAGATCTTTTGTGTATACCCTACATCTATATTTTAGTCCAAAAGGTCTAGGCTTCTAAGAAAGTCCATTATCCGTTTTGGAGCTAGGTTTGTAATCTGATCAGGATCAAGGAATACCTGTTCCAGATATTTATGGCGTTGCCGAACAATTACTCTGCAATTGCAGATAATATGTTCTGACGTCTCATCTGCCTCATCGCAGAATCTGCATGTCCCACTGTCCAATATGCCCATTTTGCAGAGATGGTATCTGAGTGAGCACTGTCCAGTGAGAATTCCTGTGATTACTCTGAGATCAGATTTCTAAAGCTCTAAGAGTAATTTCGCGTAGCGGGCAGAGGGTCGTAATAACCTTTTTGCCTGTCTTTGGCCTGGAACATTTTTCCAGTAGGCTGCACTGAGTTCCTTTTCATATTTTCGAACTTCGTCCATTATGCGGCTTTTTGATATGCCACAAAATGGTTCAGGTCCGATAAAAGGAGCACAAGCTCCTTCCTTTGCGAGACTATCGGCAATCTCATTTCCGACAATTCCTTTATGCCCTGGCACCCATAGCAACGTTAATTTGTTGCGACTAGCCAGTTGTTTAAGGGATTGTTTACAATTGGCTATTTTTGGCTCATAGGTTGTGGACTTCAGAGCCTTCAAAGCAGCCTGACTATCAGATGCAATAAATATTCTTGCTGTGTTGAGGCCTTTTCTTAGGCACTCTTGGGCACAGAATTCTATTGCTAATAGTTCTGCTTGAAATATTGTTGGAGCATTTCCAAGGGCTGCGGATATCCTAATATTAGGACCTGTGATCCCTATTCCTACTCCTTCGTTTGTTTTTGACCCATCAGTATAATAAGTGAGGACACCTTTTGTGATTTGAGCGATTTCGTTTTCTGTCAACTCGCGGTCGTTAATAATAACATCTAACGTGATTTCAAAATCTTGTTTTGCAGGCATTACGTCTGTAGGCATCTTCATGATTTGGGTTGTTACAGCCCTTAATACCTCAAGATGTCCTGTTAAGTCACCGGGTTTCAGAGATTTGGTCTGTGTCAGCCTATAGGCATTTTCCAGAGCGATCCTCTGTACATGTAAATGTAGTGGAGGAAGGTCTAGCATTGCCTCTAAGGCTGCGGTAGGACACGATCTCATAGCACCCGTGATCCCAATACAAGCAAGTCGTTGCACTTTCTGCAACTCGTTTATTGCCTTTTGCTGCTTTGTTTTGGTCCACCAAACCATCGCAGCATAAGTGATAATGGGTCTGACAACCGTTAAATATGACCAGTAGATCATTTTTGGCTTCAGACTCCAGGTTTTCCCAAAAAGCCTACGGCACATCCAGAAAGCCCTTATTGCTTTTGTGGTAATATGAGTGAGGTGTGCATTCCACGTAAGTTTCCTATCAAGGAAAGTGACAGTAAGTGGATTCTGATTATCATCTTCAACGAAATAAGGACCAATCAATGGTCTCTACAATGACATCAGCACGTTCAAATCCAAGGAATCTGGTTGCTTGTCGATTAATATAGCCGCTAAGATGAACGTGACACTCGTCTGAAAACCATATGTTTGTCAAAAATTCGGGATCTTCGTTAATTAAACTCAACATGCGACCACAGTAAATATCTCTTGCACGTTTGTCCGCAGCATTTAGTCGTTGTCCAACTTGAATACGGTATGGATTTGAAAAAAATTCCAATATACAAATGATGTGAAGGATCGTCCCAGAAGTGGCAGAAGTCGATGTACAACAGCAGCACAAGACCGGCAGATAACATTGATAGCTCGAAGAAATCGACAGGAATCTACAAGTGGCATATCCAGAGAAATTGCTGGACTTGAAGGAATGAAAGGCAAACAATTACACGAAGATTAAATGCGGTAAATTTGTATCGCAGAAGACCTCTACGTGTTCCCAAACTAACCTATCAACAAAAAATTGTAAGGTTGCAATGGGCTCAAGAAATGTTACACCATGGTCCTAACTGGAATTACGTGATGTTCTCTGATGAATCAAGAATTGGCTTGGTTTCTGATTCGCGAAGAACGCTAGTTTGGAGGGCCCCAGGACGACAAGCCCGATTAGAAACAGCCCAATCACGTGTTCCATTTGAAGGTGGGAGTATTATGATTTGGAGTGGTATTATGAGGGGTACACGGACGCCTTTCCTGGTTTTGGAGAGAAGAATCACTGGTGCTGTGTACATCGAGGAAGTTTTAAATCCTGTTGTGCGTCTATTCCGGGGGGCGGTAGGTGATGGATTTGTGTTTATGCATGACAATGCACCTCCACATCGAACAGCTGCAGTACAAAATTTTTGGAAGAAGAAGGAATATCCACATTAAGATGGCCATCAAATTCTCCTGACATGAACGTCATTGAACATGCCTGGGACATTCTTAAAACACGCATTAAGAAGCGAAACCCTCCCCCAATTACTCTACGAGAACTGAAAGATATTGCTCGTGAGGAATGGAAGAACCATTTAATCGATAGCATGCCACATTAATAAAAAGATGGAATATTTCAAACTTTTGGACATATGTGTATTTATTATTGTTAAAGTTCTTGTCTTAATCCTTACCTTACTGTATCTTTTTATTTTTAGCCTGATGATGGTCTAAGACAGAAACTAGTTGCACTTTTTATGGTTTTAACATTAAATTTATTGTGGATTATTGACATTTGATACCGGGCACATTTGAGTTATAGATAATTACTTCGATTTTAAAATAAAACAAACAAGTAAATTTTTAATAACATATAAATTATTAAAGAAAAGAAATTCGGGACCAAATACACTTTTACCATAATTGTTAATAATAAATATTTAAAATTATGTTGGTTTTTCCTTGTAGAAAAATATTGCTTTTCGCACTAGTAAGAAAAATAACCATTTTATATTACAACACGTGAACCAATGATATTTATAGTATTTTTTGGAGTGTGATAATAAAACTTTGAACAACAACCATATTTATTTTCTTAAAGAAATATTTTGCTTGTTTTGAAATGAATAAAGGTTGTAGATGAAAGGTTGAAATACTAACCTAAAAAATGGAATTTCCCCGAGTTTTTTTGGAAAAAGTTACCGGTTTTCTTGTGCCGGCAACAGCGCATCTTATCGCTTTTACGTCGAGGATGCCAGTCAGTTTACACTGCCCGTAATGTTCGCACAAACTTTCATGAAAGCGGTCCCAATGAACTTTCGTCGTGCCGACTTCCTTATTATGTCACGAATATGTCAATATATTTTAAAAGG
Organism: Ophraella communa; assembly: GCA_035357415.1. Lineage (NCBI taxonomy): Eukaryota > Metazoa > Arthropoda > Insecta > Coleoptera > Chrysomelidae > Ophraella > Ophraella communa. The sequence goes on from CM068995.1 coordinate 2,656,722, forward strand.
ATAACCGACATCGTTATTAATAAAATATTTTTTGTAGACAACTCGATTTTAATCGTGAGAGAAACTGTTGTGATTTTCGATAAGATTTGATTTGTGTTTAATACAAACATTTATTTAAACATTTTAATTGTGAGTAACATTAAAAAAGTTCGTCTCATTGACGATGACCTGAACTTTTAGAAAGAAAAAGGATTTCAGTAAGTCGAAGTTTATTTTTATTTTGAATTTTTAAACACCTAACACAGAAACATTCAAATGCTTGTTTTTTAACAAAATTTCTTTTTCACATATGGGTACTTTGGTAAAACATGAGGGAAATTGATTAATTTTTGATTGTTTATTAATAATTAACTTTCTAACTTAAGAAAACTGCTTTAAAGTTTCATGAGAAAAGGTTGTTATACGGGAATATAAAGAAACTTTAAGTATATAAATATAATTTACTAAGCTACTATTTTTTTAAATTTAGTATAGCTGTTTATATAACTAGTTGCAAAATGAACGTGTTTTGCATTGTGTTTATATACAAGATTTTTTTGTAATGCAGTTTTATTTTCATTTTGAATACAGTAAAATTTTGAGTACAGTAAAACCTGTCAATAAGGGACAATAAAAATGAAAGAACTATTGGCCGTTATATAAACGTGACCCCTATTGTCAGGTTTTGCATTCAACAAATAAAAAATATTTGGATTTTTGTTTATTTTATCAATTAAAGCAAATATAATTCCATACCTAAATGGAAAACTTCTAAAACTACTTTAATTATGTACACAGAAAAAAATTTCGTACGTAATATCAACGATTAGCAGTGATTAAAATTTTGAACATTAATATTACGAATCCGTGATTAATACAATTATTGCTATTCTTTAAATAATAACTGAGCCCATTGTCACAACCACAGAGCAAACATCAATTAATAAAAGTGAAACATCAAACATTAAGAATTTCATTCATTGTTATGATGTGCTCAAGCATTGAATTAACGATTGACAAGCAGTAACTTATGTGCTTTGTCGTTAAAATAATGATTTTATGAGATAAATCTGTGAACAGTAGACGTTAAAAATCAAAAATCCATTTTTGTTGATTCAACGAACAGAAAACATTGACTTTGCGGAATCGAGCATCAAATGATGCACACGTGCGCCTTATAGAGCTTTGTTTTCAGTTATTTCGTTAGAATAGTTGGACGATGCACCAGTATTCTTGAGTGGACTTGTAAAAGATTAGTACAATATTTGTGTACCTAACCTATACGTTTGCGAAAAACTTCGTAGTAAGGTAAGTAGTAAATTGTTTTTATTTAATAGATTTCTTAAGTTATGATTGTTAGAAAACTAGAAAATTAATTTTGAATTAACAATTAGGTACGGTAATTATATTGAATTGAATTATTTTCGGTTATGGATTATGTTAGGAATTATCTATTGCTATTCACTGGTATACACATAATAATAATAGTAATAAATTAAATGTCACACTTGTTCTTGAATACATATATACAATAAAGTACCTACATTTTATTGAAAGATAATGAAAATTAGATTCTCATCTTAACAAAATTTAAGAAAATAAGCAAGAATTTCTCGGTCTTTCTCAATCGATAACTAGGTATATATGAATTCAAAAAGGATCAAATATTTCAGAATACAGGAACCACAGTTCTTTTTGAATTGCCATTTCGAAACTTAAAAGCACTCTTAAATTATTTAGAAACCAAATCCTAGAAATTTTATAAAATAAAACGCTGATGTTTTTGTATTATTATTTAGTCACCTCTTTCAAATTTATTCATCTTTCTCAATAGGTTCTTCAACCATATTCACGACCAGATACACCAGATTCTGGGACAATAATCAATCTGGCTGATGTGCTCCATACTGCGAAAGGCCATATGCTTTGCTCCTTTTACGAAATCAACAAAAATTTTGATGAAGATCAAAGAAACCATCTAATCAATTTAATTTGGCAATATTTTGATGAAAATCAGGTCTCTATGTCTTTAGCCACAAGTCATAGATTGGAGAATGAAATCTTAGCTCGATTCAAAACTGAAAAATTGGTAATTTATGATTGATATAAAATAGCCATTTCATTAAAATTTTCTATTACATTTCAGGAATACTATCGCACCAAGAAAAGGGGAAAGCTTTGTAATAAATGCGCGAATAAGAAAAGACTTAATATTTTGGACAAAGTAACCAAACAATCGAATAAGAAAGAATCTCGCTTCACACAAGACTTCGGTAAGTAAAATTGTACAATAAAGTTCTGAATCAAACGAATTTAAATAACAACTAAAAAATATATATACTTACCGAATTTACTTTAGTTATAGAAACAGATGCGGAAGCGTCTCTAGCAGCATTGAAATTCGAAAACTTGTCAGCAGATGAATTCGACAGTTACTGGAAGGCCTGTGACCAATATCGGTTAAACGATTTGAAAACTATACAGAGTATTGCTGATATTTTCCAAAAGTGGCCATTCTATAAAAAACCCTCAGGTGAGTTTAAAAAAACTTATACTGTATATTCTTTAATATTCTGTTTTATTCTCTTCAGATTGACATGGATTACGAAATGGCATTTGGTAGTAGAGATTTCCTAAGTAAATGGATGAAGTACTTTCCACATATAATGACATTTTTAAAAGATCATAACCACGTCAAAGATAAAGCTACTAAAGTTTTGGTAGACAAAGCTCTTGCCGATACAAATGAAGAAAGTGAGTAAAACACAACTTGAAAGTCCTAAAGTGCAAATTTTATGTGAATATTTACAATCGCAAAAATAAACAGTACAAATAATGAAAACTTTTTTATTTAAAAAACAATTCTAAACACTAGTTTTTACACCTACATCATATCACCTTACATTACATTTTTTTGCAGGATATCTGTTTTTCATGACTCTGTAAAAAAGTCTGAAAATTTCAATATCCCATTTTGTATTATGATCAAACTTACTTACTTACCCGTTATAGTTTTATTCAGTAATTTTGCAAGGTCAAGGAAGGGGGGTTGCTTGCACTAACCTCCCAATCAATCCCCCTGGATTGATGAATCAATGTCCGCTGTTCATAACATTGATAACCAATTAACATCAAATGTTGGTTACTGTTCATTAATTCAAAGTACAGAGTTTATAAACCAATGTGATTCGTTCGTAAAATTAATGACCGAAAAACATTAAACAAAGTTAAGTGATAGTTAATTCAACGTACGAAGTTCATAAGTTAATGTTTGGTTGATGTTGGTTGCAGCTTAATTCAACGTTTAAAGTTGATAATTCAATGTCCGCTGCTCGTTGCTTAATAAACAACAAACATTAAAAATTATGCTTGTTGTTCGTTAATTCAATGTACGAAATTTCTATACATAGTTAATGAAATTCTCATCGTTGTATTAATGTTTCCCATCATCGGCCCGAAAATGATGTTACCGTCCGTTGATCCGTCGTACTTTTTAATTAATATTACGTACTTTTTTCGTTCTGTGTACTACAACATACAAAACATTTTTTAGCTTTGATTTAAGAACCTCAGCTTCACATTTAAGTAAAATTCGAAACACATCCATAAATATTTCACCATTATTTTTGCACAAGAAGAAGGAAACACTTTTTTCCAAGCAGCTGTTATCCAGATAAATGGATAAATTGGATAAATTTATGTTTTTTTCGCAATTCTCGAAATCACATCCACTGTCAATAAACGCTAGAAGTCTTCTAATGAAAAAATTTCGGTAAATCAATTTGAAATTCTGAATTATTCCTTGGTCTAAGGGCTGGCAATGTGATGTGGTGTTGGGTGGCAGGAAGATTATTTAAACATTTTCTAAAGGAACTTTAGGATGTGACGTGGCATTATCCAGGAAAACAAGCACTTTTCTATTCAGTTTTTTCATTCTATTGTCAAATTTATGCAGCCATTTTGTCATAATTTCTGTTGTTATCCAAGGCTACCCATTCTAAGGGTAATTTATCAACATGACTACCCTTAAAACAGAGGGGATTTTTACTTTTTCCAATTACTAATGGATCTTCTTTCTCAGTTTCCATATTTCCACATAGCAAAATAGTCAAACGTGATTTTGCTGCCTTTTTCCCTGCACATTTTTCATTTTTTTAACGCAAATAAGGCATGGCTCGGTAATATAGTCCTGTTTCGTCAGCATTATATACATCTCGTGGAGAATAATTCCTTAATATCAATGGTAACTTGGTTTTCCAATCCTCTATGTCGTCCAAATTAACCTCTGCAGACTCACTGCAAATTGATTTAAACGTTATATTATGAGGCTTGCAGAAACTTTCCAACCATCCATTTGATGCTGCAAAATTTTCCATCTTCAAACTGCTTGCTGCCTCGAGAGCTTTTTCTTTAAGTAGCGGCCCAGATATTGGAATTGCTTTATTTCTGGCTTTGCAAAACCAATTGTAGACGACTTGATCCACTGCCAATCCTTCTGATTTCGGAACCTTCCGCAACATTATTTTTTAACTCACTTTTATTTTTTATAATATGGTTAATTTGAGTTTTTCCAACCCCATATTTCTGCTAGATAGTATCAAAACCATCCTTGTTTGTTTCTACGGACATAACTATTACAACAAAGCTCAAATGCCAAAATACATTTGTCACAATAATCGCCTTTATTAATTTGTTAGTTTTTTTGTTAAAAATGAACGAATCTGAGTCTGATTCTCTACCTTTAGAAGTTGAAGAGGCTGCAAAACCCGTTGTAGCAAATTTGCAACCAAGTAAATCAAAAGCAGCATATGCAACAGATTATTGTAACTTCCGAATGTAGTGCAGAGTGAAGAAGATAAATACTGAAAAAACGATATCAGAAAAGGTTATTCTTTTCATATAAAGGTTTTCAAATAAAAACTTTTAGTGAGGAACATTTCAGTAGATTTTTAATGGAAGTTGATTATATTAATTTAGGCTTGAGGATGTTAGTGACTGCGTTTCTTTTATTAAAGTCAATTTTGCGTGGAATTAGAAAAAGTTTAAAGAAAAAATTTTATGTTTCACACGGCTTTTATGCGTAATAAAACAAATAACTATTGGAATCTAATTTATTAAGAACCTTCTGTTCCCAAATATCTCAATACAATTTTAAGCTGTCAAATGTCAATTTTAGCTGACAAATGTCAATTTATAGCTGTAACATGTCAATTTATAGCTGTCAAATGTCATTTTAAACTGTCAAATGTCATTTTTAGCTGTAACATGTCTAAAATCACTGCGTGCCGAGCGAAGCGAGGTTCGCAGCGCATTTTTAACTGTCAATTTGAACTGTCAAATGTCAATTTCCAGCTGTCATCTGTTATTTTTGACTGTCAAATGTCATTTTTAGCTGCAAAAAATGTCAAATTTTAAGTTTATTTAAACTAATTTAAACTAACCCAAGCTATTTTGGTCTAACCCAAGCTAATTTAGTCTAACCCAAGCTAATTTAGTCTAATCCAAGCTAATTTAGTCTAACCCAAGCTAATTTAGTCTAACCCAAGAGAATTTAGTCTGACCCAAGATAATTTAGTCTAACCCAAGATAATTTAGTCTGACCCAAGATAATTTAGTCTGACCCAAGATAATTTAGTCTAACCCAAGATAATTTAGTCTGATCCAAGATAATTTAGTCTAACCCAAGATAATTTAGTCTAACCCAAGCTAATTTAGTCTAACCCAAGCTAATTTAGTCTAACCCAAGATAATTTAGTCTGGCCCAAGATAATTTAGTCTAACCCAAGCTAATTTAGTCTAACCCAAGAGGTTTGCAGCGCATTTTTAACTGTCAACTGTCAATTTGAACTGTCAAAAGTCAATTTCCAGCTGTCATCTGTCATTTTTAACTGTCAAATGTGATTTTTAGCTGCAAAAATGTCAAATTTTAAGTTTATTTAAACTAATTTAAATTAACCCATGCTATTTTGGTCTAACCCAAGCTAATTTAGTCTAACCCAAGCTAACTTAGTCTAACCCAAGCTAATTTAGTCTAACCCAAACTATTTTAGTCTAACCCAAGCTAATTTAGTCCAACCCAAGATAATTTAGTCTAACCCAAGATAATTTAGTCTAACCCAAGCTATTTTAGTCTAACCTAAGATAATTTAAACTAACCTAACCTAATTTCAACTGTCAATTTATATTGATTTTTTATAATATTTTTTTCGTCATTTACTTTTTTTTGAGAAATAATTACACTTTTCTTAAAATTACTAGTCTAATTTATTAAGAACCTTCTGTTCCCAAATATCTCAATAATGCACGTCTATTTTTTAATAGAAAAAATGTGTATAACGTAAGATTTTCTTCTAGAAGCTTGTTTATTGATAATATAAGTTTTTTATTTCTGGTTGACCATTCTATAACTTCAAATTCTTTCCACTTCTTAGATGTTACCGTCTTTGATTGAATGCCATTTTTCTTACGCGCTTTTAAAATAAAAACAAATTTATCATTGTGCCAACAACCTTGTTTAAAATTTGTAATTTATTTTTACCAATCAAATACGTTTAATTATTAGGCAATATAGAAACATTATTTACTTATTTTCCTTGTATAGTGTCAGAATTATTTTGCAACTTTCAAAATAAAATATTCGTGCTTGTGTTTAAATGACAGGTCAATTTACTGTTTTGAATACCACACGACACAATAAAATTTGACCACTATAAATTATGTTGTGATACGATTTAATTTAATTTTAAAAATTCTTCGAATATTAAGATGTTTAACATTGTTTGTGATACTATTTTTGGTTTGGTACAAGAACAATGACATAAATTTGTGATTTTATGATATTTATCAGTAAAGGATTAAAGATGATTTGTTGATACAATCGGAAAGAAAAGTTAATGATGTTTCCACTAAATTAATATCTTCAATATCTTAGAAAATAGATTATTTAAACGCAATATTTGTTTTTGATATCAAGTTTATAAAAAAATCGTATTAAGTTTGCATTTAATTCATTTTTCAGTCAATTTTCCAATATTTGTTAAAGTTTTGTATGACTGAATATCGAACTTTTCAAAAACTGTTATAAAAAGTAGGTGTTACAAAATGGGGGGAATTTTGAAACAGTTTTGAATTTAAAAAATCGACTTTGAAGGTATAAAATAAGCTTTGAAATTAAAAGAATTCTGAACTGTCAACAGTGTCATCAAATTATTCAAGTTTGACATTAGCATAATGTGAATGTATAATCGCTGTAAAAATTTATTGTAATAAGCCAAGTTACTTTGATAATATCTTTGTTGCATTTACCTTCTTTGATTCAATAATGACTATCAGTCTAAAAAATGTTAGTAGTGATATTTTTCTTTGTATCTTCACCAGGCTGTACTTACCATGGGTGTAATTGGCGCATGTCGCAAAAATGAATTGAAAAATCTTAAATTAAATGACATTGACGATACCGGAAAATCCTACATGGTGAATATACCGGATATTAAAACGAAAACTGAAAGATCACTCGTTGTATCAGAAGAACCGTACGAAATATGTAAAAGATACCTGGAAAAAAGGAAATTAATAGAGGATAAGAATATTCAAAGCTTCTTCCTTAGTTCTTGGAACTACCCGATGCCATCCAATATAAAGGACATTGTTTTCGTAGAAGCTCTCCAACGCTGGTTGTAGTTGCAGGAAGATATTTGCTGCAACTTAAGAGACATGGAGATTGGAAATCGTCCACAGTAGCAGAAGGCTACGTAGACAAATCCAAGAGCGCAAAGAAGTTCGCAGATGACAAAATAATCTCTTCGATTTGTCCGGATGACGAGTATAATGAAGAAAATTTATCATTAGAGGATATTAAGTCCAGAAAATCCGGGTCCCAGTTGCTCAAAAATGCAATGTGCATCTCTATAGTCTGTACAAAAAGTACGAGGAGTAATAAACCCTAATTAAGTATACAAAATCTTTACAGGGAGCACCATGAAATTTTTGATAAATCTCTTACTTTAATTTACATTTCTTCCGTAAATCTAAAAATCAGGTAGATCGACCCCGTATTTGTTTCAGTTGTAACAAAGTTTAGGGTTTCTTCATTGTTAAAGGATTAGTAGTTAAGAAATAACGCAATGCAGTGGTGTGTATTTTGGGAAAAAATACGTTTTAAATTATAATATAATAAAAAATGAAAAGAAATAATTATTGGAATAAATTTATTACTCACATTTTATTCTATATCCGACTCGGAAGACGAAGAATCGTTGTTGACATTAATAATAATAGGGTCGATAAAATCATCACAAATATTGTCAATTTTCCACATATTTGCCTCTACTTTGATAACATGCTCGATACAGTTTGTCCAATTTTCCTTACTAACATGACTTACAGCACTCTCAAGCAATTTCACAACATCGTTTATTTTAGAAGTAGTATTTTTTTCCAACTTCCCCCTTTACCTGAGCCCATATTAATTCTATGGGATTAAGTTCACAATGATAAGGGGGAAGTCGAAGAACTGATATACCATGAGAAGAAGCCATTTCTTCTACAATGTAGGTTTTGTATTTATTCTTGTTTATTTTTGCAATTCTGTAAAGTTCTTTCCTTAGTGGATCTTTTGGAAACTTAATATTTTTCGAAATAAGCCACTCCAAAAGCTCTGCTTTACGCCAACGACTTGTGGGAAATGCTTCTCGAAACCGTGAATGGTAACTTGCGTTGGCCATAACAATAACAGCCCCTTTTGGAATCAGATCCAACATTTGAACAAACCATTCCTCGAAGACATCCCCATTCATATCTTCGTAATAGTCCCCCGTGCGTTTTGAAATAAAAGTTAATAATCCACCTTCAACAAAACCTTCAGAACTTCCAACATGGACAATGATAAGTCTTTTTCCTTTTCCAGATGGTGGCTGCAAACCTAACGACAAACTTTCCACGAATGCCTGCCTTCCGCTTTTAATGCTTTCATCTTGCCTAGATTTGGAAACTGTACATCCAGCATTTATCCATGTTTCGTCTAAGTAGAAGATTTTCAAATTTTGTTCTCTGGCATGTCGAATGCTTCTTAAATAGTCTCTTCTCCAAAAAACTATTTCCGGTTTATCTATCAAGAGAGATTTTCTATTATGTTTTGTATATCTGAAACCCATATCTTTCAAAAGTTTGCATAATGTCATTCTGGAGAATTTTGTATAGTCCGTATCTTCTTGCACTGATGTCATAATTTTGTCAAGTGTTGGAATTTCCTTTCGTAAGTAAAATCCATGGACTTTACGCCTTAGTCTTTGTTTTAATGACTCATCGATCTCAATTGGTTTTCGTCCTGAAGGAGTTTTAGAGGGTTGAAGAGTTCCATTCTTGCTTTCTTTTAGTAATCTATAAATTGTTGATTTAGCAACACACAACATAGGAGCCGTTAATTCCACAATATCATCAACACTTGCATCAACACGGTATACCCTCTCAAAATATATTTTAGTACGTCTATGAAATCTACTTAAATGAATGATTTATTACTCCTTGTCCTTTCTATATAGACTATAGCAACCAAAAATACAGAAAAGCTGGTGATGACCCAAGAATGGAGTAGAATTGGGCAGTGTATAAGAAAATTCTGGTACGTTTGTATTCAATAGCTGTCAAAATATAAATATAAATAAATAAAAATTGTGAAGTACTCTGATGTCAGACTTTCAGTAGTAGAAAAAGTATTGTACAAAACTCGTGTTGTAATATAATATGAAAATAGTTATGTTCCTATACAGTAAATAAATAAAATTTTGATTTATAATAAAATGGATTTTAAAACAGTTTCTATTATTATTACTAAAACTTGTGTTGCTGAACATATGGTTTTATTTAATCCCAATTCCAATGTTTTCACAATTTCCTCCGTGAAAATGTCAAAGAAGAAATGGTGAGTCAACTTTTATTTTCATCAAAAGACTATCAATTCATTTAAGTTTATATAGAAATATTTATTCTATCAAATCTGTTATTACGGTAGGAAATGAAAATATTACGCAAAACAATAAATATAATTAAAATCAGTGAATCCGCGTTAATTCTAAAACCATCACAGTGATTATTGTATCTCCAAAATCACATTAGCAGGATCCGACAAGGCATCCTGAACCTTTTTTCAGTTGTTTGCATTCGTGTCGAGTTTGATCGGAAAAAGGACATTTTAAAGTTTAAAGTGTCATAAACTTAAAATGTTTATCACTCAACGTCAAATAAAGATGACTGTTTTTACATTTTAACGAAAAATTCATTGAATATGTATGGGGTGTTTAAGTATCAATAAAATGCACAATTTAAACATGACAGATCTCTGATCTATTTTAATAAATATGTCAAACTTGAATAAAATATTCATAGAATGAAAAGCATCAACGAGTTTGCGGTTTTTTCCTCATAGTTTAATATTGCTTCCCTTTTGTCTATTTCTCAGAATTTCTGAATCCTTAATCTACTTTTTATGAGACTGTTTGAGCAAACAATATGTTAATTTTTTGCTACTAACTTTTTGTGGTATTTGATTTTATTTCTTTTAATATTTTCCAACAGTGGAAATATCCATTTTATCGAAAATATAAAAGACTTACAATGTGAGGGTAATATTCTTATTAGAAAGAGTATAAATTAGATAGTAGCCACTAAAAAATGTTTTATTAAAATACCTGTAGTCAATTAAGAATTTGAACAATAAAAATATCAAATAATATATACTGTTTCATCATTAAAATATGAAAATGGGATTATAATAAGAAATTTTCTTGATTTTTCACCCTGAAAGCATTATTTTTTATGCAAGATATCTCTGATAAGCTGTTGAAACAATCAAATTTAACTCAAACCTGTCAACGTTATTGTTCATGTGCCTAGATTTATCAGTATTTAAATATTATTTGCTAAATTGTGTTGAAAAACAAATGTAAAAACTGTTAAAAATGGTGAATTTTACACCAATTGTTCTAATACTGTAATAATCAATTCGTACAATTAAATAGTATCATTTTGTAATATTTTTTGGTCGAAAAGTTTTGTTTTAACAATACAAGAAATAATTTCTATAAGGTGCAGTCAATAAAAAAAAAACTGAAAAAGTATATAGCCCAGGGAGTAGTTGTTTTTTTCATAGAAAACGGTCAAGCTTGTTATACAGGGTGTTTCAAAAAAAGGTAACACCGTCTCTAGGATAGATAAAAAACTGAAAAATAATTGGGGTTTGCTTAGTAAAATTTTTTTCTAACGCCATCCGTTTTCAAGATAAAGGGCGTTGAAGAAAATAAAAAATTACACATTTCTTACGATTTTGCCGAAACTACTGGCACCATTGCAATGAAATTTTATACGAATATGTTTTGGAAGCTGATATATCCCATGAATTTGTTTTTATAACTAACTCTCATAGAGGGCGCTAGATACACGATTCATACAACGTATTATTCAACATAACTTTTTTTAGGGTAGAATTATTAGTCAAAACTCCAAGTGAACATAAACATCGTTTAATTTTACACCAAAAAGGTACTCTTGGTAAAACTCGATATTATTATTATTATTATTATTATTATTATTATTATTATTACAATAGAAATAAGGGCTGAGGTAAGAACCTATGAAGCCCATGATCTGAGAACATAAAAGGTGCTTAAACGCCTATAAACATAATCAATAACAAATTAACTATAATTAACAAAATCGTAGTTTTCAAGAATAACCGCAACAATTATACAGCGAAAAAAGATAAATATAACAAATTCAGATAAATAATAAATGCAACTATGCGCACTATTAACTATTAAATAGAAGTCTATCAATCCTATTCTTAAATGCGTTGACTGATGGTGCGTCTACTACATCATCAGGAAGATTGTTCCAGACATCAAACACTCTGTTTGGTAAAAAGTGCTGCCTTACTCGGGATCTAAAGGACTCCTTCTTAAGTTTAAATGGGTGACCTCTCAGTCTAAGATCAGTGTTGAATACATTGAAGATCACCAAAGTTGTGCTTAATGATTTTATAACATAATATCAAGTCTCCCCGGAGTCGACGGTCTTGAAACGAGATGAGATTCGCCCCAGTCAGTAGCTCCTCATAGGAAGGCCTTACGCGACCGAATGCAAGTCTAGTAGCCCTTCTTTGCACGTTTTCTAATAAAACTTGGTCGCGAATAAGATCAGGATACCACACAGGACCCGCATATTCTAAAATAGGACGCACGTAACATTTGAATAGTTTACAGTAGGTTTCAAGTGACACTCTAGAGAACGATTTTTGTATGTACCGTTTTCGGAATATTTTGATTTGAAAATAACGATGTTTATGTTCACTTGGAGTTTTGACTAATAATTCTACCCTAAACATATTCGTATAAAATTTCATTGCAATGGTGCCAGTAGTTTCGGCAAAATCGTAAGAAATGTGTAATTTTTTATTTTCTTCAACGCCCTTTATCTTGAAAACGGATGGCGTTAGAAAAAAATTTTACTAAGCAAACCCCAATTATTTTTCAGTTTTTTACCTATCCTAGAGACGGTGTTACCTTTTTTTGAAACACCCTGTATATTAAACTGTTAAGTTTCTTTACCCTGGGTGCAGGTGGAAACATTTTCTATTTTTTTAGTTTTTTTTATAGTTTTGTTTTATAGTATTTTTTGAAAGTTACTCTACATAAATGAACAATAAAGTATTTGCTACGATAAAGTAATAGTATTTTTAAAAATACACATATTATGTCCTTAAGGAATATTTAGAAATAACATATCTACGCCTATGGTTTTTTAAAAACTCTTATTGATATTTATTAAAGCGTTTTTAAATCAGAATAATACTAAATTTGATCCGTTTTTGTGTTAATTTGGTCATAAAGTATAGTATTCTACTCGCGTATAATGGCTATTATTCGTAAACTTCACCATCATTTTATACATTGAATTATGTAAAATTATGCACAAATAACTATTTCACAATTATGAAATATGTAACCGTAACGAAAACTAAAATATTATAGAATAATAAAATTAAATAAATATAGCTTCCAAATTATTGTTTATAGGTTTTTCTGTGCTTATATTTTATTTAACATTATTGTTTTGCTTTTTTGTAGATCCTTTTAAAAATATTCATAAACTTTTTTGATATGTCGTGTAGTTAAAACACACTGACAAAGATTTATGTCCCTAGTAATTTTAGATTTCGTATTAACTACAAATATTGTAAAGTGTGTTTTAAAAATGTTGAATCTGTTAATTCGTTTATGGGACAGATATTTATATTTTTATTACGGATGCCATTATTTGTTCATAAATTTGACTCATGACAGTGAGTGAACAATGGATTTCGAGAGAAGTTGCCAATGTACATAACTTTCTTATAATATAGCAGATGTAAAAAAAAGTTACAAGATAAATAAAAGGTAAATTAAAAGCACTAGGTATTTTATTTTAAAACCACACGTTTTATGTAATTGATTAATTATCAAATTAATAGATCTACCTATAGTAAAATTAAAACAAAAAGCGTTGCACATCCTAATTGCGATGTTGCCAAATATAAAAATTATTACGAAAATATAGGATTTATCAAAAAACTCATAATAATTATAGCATAGAACAGAAATAATTATATATAGTTCCGAGATTCAATTGATAAGGTGTCAGTGATGATGACATATTTGTATAGTTCAATCAGTTGTTTTTTGTCAAAAAAATAAAGATTTATTTGAAAAATAAATCTTATAAGTTGCTGTAAACAACAAAAATGTCAAATCGTTCTGAATACGTATAACCTCAAAACTGTCCAACTTTACGATAGAGCTGTCAGTTGCCAGATTGCAACGCCAGGGTTGCCAAATATAAAAGGCAACCCTCGTATATATGAATTAAAATAAGCTAAATATAGTTTATATACAATTTAGTAGAAGCACTGCGTAGAAACGGAAAAACAATGCTGGATAAAAAATAGAATTCAACAATAAAATTGATTTACTGGTCCGAATTGTTTGCTTTTTGTGAAGGAAAAAACGACAAAGAGAATTGTTATTTTTTATACAATAGAGGGAAACATATGGCGTGACAAAGTCGAAAAAATAAATAAATAACAAATAATATTCCCGCAGCTTTATTTACTTTCTGATGAAAGTCGTAAAAGTGCACTTTTGAATCAAATTAATTTTACTAAACATATTCGAAAAATATCGGAGAATAATTCAATATGAAAGGCATGACGGAATTGTTAATTGTATTGTATTATACAGGGTTGGGATAAAGTATGGAACCAAGTAAATATCTTTTAAACGAAAGGAACGATATTTATGCAGGTAAGTGCAATGGAACAAAACGCATCTGATGTATATTTTTTTTGATAATATATACTTCCGGTTTAACCGGAAATGCCATCAACTTCTTTAATTTAAATGGGACACCCTATATATTTTTACAGATTTTGAAAGAGCTTGTTATTTTGAATTCATAAATACTGAGTTTAGTGTAAAAAAAAATTGTAAAAACGAGGAATATAGCACTTTAAACAACCTCCTTTTAGTTTTTTGCATTAGAGCAAAAAACTATTTAGATAAACTAATTGATGTTGTTTGTATGCATAGTAATAAATAAACAAGTACTGTTTAGTACGTCTTTTGTTCTTCAAGTGTCAAATTCTAGTTGACGGAAATAAATTGCACAATTTAGAATGGTTCAATTAAGTGAAAAAGAGCGTATTAAAATTTTAATGATGACCGGTTATGGTGATCGTGTTAGAACTCATGAAGAAGTGTGTCATATTTTTCATAATTTGCATCCGGAGAGAAATCCTATATCACGCTCAACAGTAACTAAAACATTACAACGTTTTAATACTACTGGGATGGTAAAAAATTTGCTAAAACCTGGAAGACCGCGGACTGCAACGAACTAAACTGTTAAAACAAAATATTGCAATCGATTTAGAAGAATCACCTCAAACTTCCACCACAAATTTGGCACTAAACCATGGTATCATGGTATCTGTAGAAGAGATATTAAAAAGTGAAAAGTATCATCCGTATAAGGTACAGTTGGTTCAAGAATTGTCATACGATGATTTTGAACGACGGCTGGAATTTTGCGAACGGCTAATGGACATCTGTAATGTCGACGAAAATTTTGCTTCTAGCATAGTTTTTTCCGATGGGGCAACTTTTTGTTTAAATGGAACAGATAATCGCCATAACTCAAGGTATTGGTCAAATGAGAATCTCATTGGATTCATGAAGCAAATACCCAGAATCCACAGAAGTTAAATGTTTGGATGGGAATTGTCGAAAATAAGCTTATAGGCCCATTTTTTATCGACGCAAACTTGAATGGTGCCAAGTATTTGGATCTACTAAATAACGAAATTATTCCTGCACTTCAACAGAATGGGCAATTACCACAAAATATTTGGTTTCAACAAGATGGAGCACCTCCCCACTATGATAGACGGGTTAGGTATTTTCTGGATGCGAATTTTCCAAATCGATGGATTGGACGTAGAGGATTCATAGAGTGGCCTGCTCGTTCTCCGGATCTTAGCCCGTTAGATTTTTTTCTTTGGGGTTATCTAAAATCACGTGTTTACGTTAGACGACCAACGAACTTACAGGAATTGAGACAAAGAATTATTGATGAATGTGAACTAATACGTGGAGAAGTCTTGGAAAGAGTGACTCAAGAATTTTTTTAATAGGATGGCATATTGTCAGCAAGTAAACGGTGAGCATTTTGAACATTTGAAGTAATTTTGTTTCTCATTATTCTAAAATAATGAAATGTACATCTATTGTACTACTAACAGTGAGTTATTCCTCGTTTTTACAAATTTGTTTACATTAAACTCAGTACCTATGTATGAATTCAAAATAACAAACAAAATCTGTAAAAATATATAGGGTGTCCCATTTAAATTAAAGAAGTTGATGGCATTTCCGGTTAAACCGGAAGTATATTATTATCAAAAAAATGTACATCAGATGCGTTTTGTTCCATTGCAAATTTTCATAAATATCGTTCTTTTCGTTTAAAAGATATTTACTTGGTTCCATACTTTATCCCAACCCCGTACATATACTTAAAACAGTTGGTTATTTATTATTTCTATAACGTAATTAAAAACGATTTTTTTGTTTGAAAATCGCCTACTACTAATAATAATAATAATAATAACTTTATTGCCTTAAAGAAATACATCTTGTGACAAGAAGTCCAACCATATACAGAGTTTAAAGAAATGTCAACAATATAAAATAAATAAAAAATACAATATAAAAAGTAAATTCCTAGAGAGTTAGCGACTTGGTAAATAAAATGAAACAAATTATTCATTTAACAGAAAAGATTTTAATTTGAGCGAGCTTAACTCTACTGTTTAATCATATGTAAAAAAATTATTGTGTTGTGAATGACCAAAATTAATTAACATATTATTATGAATACGCTATTTCGTTGACTCGTTTTTAAATTAGCATATTTCATACGAGAGAAAGTGACATCTAATCTTACATTTAAATTTGGCACGTATAAATTAAAATTAATTAATTGTTTGCGAACGGTAATTGCCAACCATTTGTAATTGATCATTTCTATAAACATGATGTCAAAAGATCATTTCGAGATGACAAATAACGTTTCAATTAATTGACTTTAAATATTTTTTATTCTGTTTCAAAGCAAGTAAATGTATACAGAAATAAATTTCTATTTTTTACAGTAAGATTATTGTTTGGATATCTGTATTAAATTTAAAAATAATTTCTAAAGTAATATTCATTTTTTGTTGCATGTGTGTTTAATTTCAATTTCATTAGATGTGCCAATCAGTTTATTTTTGCATTTCCACAACATACTTCTATTTTCAAAATAATCTTCAAAATATTAGGTAGCTCTTAAAAGGTTGTTTTATTAAGATTGTTGATAAAATTAGCCAGCAAACAATAATGTCAATGTGTCAGTTTCTGACAAACGAATCATCAAGAAAAATTGATTTTTAAAAATATTCCTGAACTTTTCCGATGTGTGTATTATTGTTTAAATGAAACAACAAATTCCTGATATTAACTAAAAATTGGATTTTTTAGTATTTACGTTAAAGTAAAACTTTACTACCAAGTTTAATGACTTTTGATTTATTTATTTATTTAAATGCACGTTCCTTGGAAACAAGCAGTTTCCTTAACTTAACTTGGTTTCCATCGTCGATTAACTTTTAATTCAGATGTACAAACATTAAAGTAACAATTTCACAACGTTTGAAGTCGTCTTAGATCTACGCTTAATTGAAATCCAAATAAGCCCGACAACTGACATTTGTCAACATTGTTTCCGGGTTATTCTGCAAATGATTATACTTGTTGACAAGTTGATTTTTGTTATAAATAGTCAATTTATTTTATGAGATCAAGCCAACTTTAACAGATATTTCAGAGATGGCAACAGTATAGTTTTATCTAATTTTCAGAAAACAATCTATTAGATAAAAAAAAGGAAGACATAAGAAATTTCTTTTAAACAAATTGGACGTATTTAATACTTTGAAATATAAAAAATAACAAAACGGTTAATTACAAATGATTCAACAGAAAATGTTGCAAAAGTAGTAATTCTTAAATTAAATTGATTGTAGTAACCTTAACTTTGTGGAAGTCCATCTTTCTAAGAACATCGTCAGATTGACATACAGGGTGTTTCTTAAGTAATCTAAAATATTATATGGGGCGCTTCGTTACTCAATTTTAAGACGAAAAGTTCATATAAACATGTGTGATAGGTGTTGTCGTTTATGAGATACAGGGTGTTGAATTTATTGTAATAAGTCAGTTCTGATTGTACGTGAAATTAATTTTTCCCGGTGACGCTACTGGTTTTTACAAGTAATACGCAAAAACATGCTTATTCTAAGTGGCCTTTGAAATAATGCTGACAAGTGTCAAATTTGAAAACCAACGCAAAAATCGTACATTTTTATTTGATTGACTCTGTGTTTAGTTAATAACTATGCCAGTGTTTACTAATGTTGAAATGGCTAATATGCATTTTTTGTACGGATTAGCAAATGGTAATGCCTTAGAAGCTAGACGTACGTATGCCCAGCGTTATCCAAATAATCGTTTACCATGTTCAGATACGTTTACTAAGTTACATATTCGTTTACAAGAAACTGGAACTTTTGCTAAATCGAAGAATATTATTGGACGACCCAGAACTGTGAGAAATCCCCAATTGGAAAACCAGATTCTTCAAATTATTGACCAACATCCAGAAACGAGTACAAGAAAAGTTGCAGATGAAGTAAATGTTAGTAACAAAACTTATTGGAATATTCTAAAAGATAATTTATTGTATCCATATCACGTTCAACGTGTTCAACATTTGTTACCTACTGACTATCCATTACGCATACAGTATTGTCAATGGATTTTACGTGAAATCGTGAACAATCCGAATTTTGTTGCCAATATTCTATTTACGGATGAAGCCAACTTTTCTAGACATGGGATTATGAATTTTCATAATGACCACATATGGGCAGATGTAAATCCACATACCATAAGTGTAAAACGATTTCAACAAACATTTTCGGTCAATGTTTTGCTTGGCATCATCGATGATTATTTAATTGGACCATTTTTCCTTCCTATACGGTTAACCGGTGAGACATACCAACATTTTCTAGAAAATAAATTTTCACTTCTTTTGGAAGATGTACCTATTATTATTAGAAGGCGCATGTGGTTCATGCATGACGGAGCTCCTACACATTTTTCAGTGATTGTACGCGAGTTTTTAAATAATGTTTTTCCAGGCCATTGGATCGGACGAGGATCTCCACACCCGTGGCCCCCTAGATCACCTGGACACAATCCTCTGGATTTTTGTGTGTGGGGATATTTGAAATCGCTTGTTTACACAACACTGATATTAAACGTACCTACAAGATCTTCAAAATCGTATCATAGACGGCTGTAATGTTATTCGTAACAATCCTGGTATCTTCGAACGTATTCGACAATCCATTAGACATCGAGCGGATTCTTGCATTTTAGCTGGAGGTGGACATTTTGAACATTTGCTCTGAAATGTATTATTTTTTCTTTATGTTTAACACATGTTGCTTGTAATAAAATAATAAAAAAATATAAATCAGTAGCGTCACCAAGAAAAATTAATTTCACGTACAACACCCTGTATCTCATAAACGACAACACCTATCACACATGTTTATATGAACTTTTCGTCTTAAAATTGAGTAACGAAGCGCCCCATATAATATTTTAGATTACTTAAGAAACATCCTGTATTCTAAGTCTAGCGAAACGGCTGTCATTAAAGTTAAGAAAGCAATTTTTTAAATAAATATTGGAAGTTTTGGTAAAACGAAGAGTTTTTTATTATTCTTAATTAGATGATATTAATCACTGGATGCTTAGCTGTCGCCAGAATAAAGCAGCCCTCTGTTATTTATACGACTGGTTATTCATGAAGAAAATCCCAACTTCACAGAATTATGTGTCATTATTATACGTCTGTGCTAATAACGTACAGAGTGTCCCTGTTGATACTTAATCAAGGATTATGATTCCCGTAAAAGTACCTAAACATATTTCGTGGCTGAATGGGTTTTTTCTATACCCAAAGCCAAAAACCAAACCAAACAACAACAAAAATGTTTCATTTTCTTTAAACCGTCACATTTCACAAACAAATCAAGATATCTAGGTAAATAAAAAAACGAAGTGTTGGAAACAAATCAGACATCTTGAAAAAGTTCAATATATGCACATCTACTAGCAGAAGTAACCTACAGGGTGAGTCAAAAGTAGAGGAAAACATTGTTTTCTTTTCTCCCTGGTATATGAGCGGAGTATTAAATTATTTTGAGACTTTAATATAAAAAACTTAAAAGTACAGTTTTTTATCTACAAGTTGCAAGAAAATTCAAAGAAATCAACCTTAGCGTTCGAAAGATAGAGCATTTTTAAATAAATCAATATTTTGAATGGATAGAATTTTAAGTCGGTGATTGTTTTACTAAAACATCCACTATAATATTTTTACCAGCACGCTTATTTCAAGTTATCGTTATAAGCCTTAAGCATTAGGGAAATGTTGGAATAATACGTTGAAGATGCATTCCTCTGATGCTCTGTGGATATCCGAAAATATTAAATTATTACTGAACACATTTAATTTTATACCTGTCAAGAGTTATTAAACATTATTTAACTAACGTATGTACTCGTATGTCGTGTAATAAATCATAATAATAGACTGGTTTGTACCTAATGACTGATAACATTCTTGTTAACGCTCTTTGTGTTACTCATTGATGTACTTAGGGTTATCGTTTAATCTATACACACACAAAAACATTTTCAATCTGATACAGATTGATTGATAAACTAAAAGCTTAGTCATATAGATTGAGAGTAAATTATTAGTTTCTTTCAAACAGGAAGGAATTGCAATTAGAAGTTTATTCAAATGTTCAATTATTTCTTCAGCAAATCAACTTTATACAGTGAGGAAAAACCAAATGAATTACATTCATTATTTCGGGTACTGTACATTTATAGAAAATCCCGAAACACGTAAAATTTAAACTTTAAATTGGCATTCTTTAAAGTGAAAATTTGATCCCTACATTCAACCCCCTTTGAGTGACAGTTAGAACCCCCAATTTTTTAAATGGGAGGTATAGACGCGCATAAAGTTAGCACAACACTTTTGTCAAAATATAAAATTTATTTTTGCAGTAATTGCAGCTTTTTTGCAGTGGAAACCAAAAAATTGAAGCTCTTTTACTTTCTTTTTTATAAACGGTTTTGCTAACTTGACGTAAACTTGACACACCTCGTATCTCTACTTCTATAGAGCGGGTCACATTTATTATGCAGCGTGGCCGGCATAGGCCAATGTAAATCTTATGGGCGAATATTCAACACTGTTGCCGCTTTGGTTACGGCTTCAACCACAATTAACTCAGCCAATTTATTTTCGTAGAAATGATGGATTATTTAGGTCTCTACTAAATCTTTCAGACAAATCCTAATCCTATTGCCAGTGAAAATATTATTTAATTACAAAGATGATAATTATTTTTACCTGTATGATCCCTTGATCCTCGTAAACCGTTATGTAATATTCCTGGAATGTAGAGGTAAGTAAATGTACAGGTAAGTAATAACATAGGCAGGTACCTATCTGTTTCTGCTGATAAACGAAAGGGCATTATTGAAACAACAGCCATGCAGTTAGCAGCACCGTTTGAAAAATTTAAACAAGGTGAAAATCTTCATCGTCAAACCAAGAGGCTTGTATTGAATATTTTAACGTATACGTTCAATACAAAAGATGACAAAAAAGTGTGACAGCGAAAATAGAACTGATTTGTGAAATGACTGGCCTTAGTGTGAGAACAGTGTATAATGTGAAAAGCGAAGCCGCTACTAGACCTTTGACATCGCCAAAAAAACGAAGACGGAACAGCAGCCAGTCGAATTCAAGACTGATCACCTACGATGAAGGTATCCAATCGCAAATACGAAAATCTGTGCATGAATTCTACTCCGAAAATATTCCACCAACACTGGCAAAAGTTCTTGCTAAAATAAATTCAGACGAAAATGTACCAAATTTTTCTAAAAGTACGCTAAGACGCTTGCTTAACGATATAGGGTTTGTTTATGGAAAGAGAGGAAGAGACTCGATTCTAATAGAAAGAGCTGATATAATCGCCTGGAGGCACAAATATTTAAGATCAGTGAAGAAGTTCCGCGAAGAAGGATATAACGTAATATATCTGGACGAGTCATGGATTAATGTGGGCCACAGTGTAAATTTTGAATGGAAAGACACTACCATAAAAAATGCCCGAGATGCATTTGTCAAAGGACTGACAACAGGACTGAAGGCTCCAAGTCAACGAGGACCGAGATTTGTTCTTCTTCATGCAGGCTGGAAAGACGGTTTTCTTGAGGGTGCAGAAAAAACTTTTCTAGCAAAGAAAGGTGCAGACGATTACCACGACGAAATGGACGCAGAAGGCTTTGAGGCCTGGTTTAAAGATCAATTGATCCCTAATTTGCCGAAAAATGGATCAAAGAATGTTGTAGTGTTGGACAATGCGTCATACCATTCGGCGAAGTTACCTTTTCCAAAGACAACTTGGAATAAGGAACAAATAAAGTACTGGCTACTGGAAAAAGAGATTTACTTCGAGGATGATTATTTAAAAACAGAATTATTGGCTACTGCAAACGCGTTTAGAGAGCAGTACGACCTAAGAAAAATAGACGACATTGCCACGGAACATAATATAACAGTCCTACGATTACCACCTTATCATTGCGAATTACATCCTATTGAAATGGTGTGGAGCCAAGTGAAAGGATATGTGGCTCGTAATAATAGTACTTTTAAAAAAGAGGATGTGGAAAAACTTATAAAAACAGCGTATTCGCAAGTAACCCCAATGCAGTGGTCTAATTATGAAAAAAGGTAGAGAAGACAGAGGAAAAGATGTGGCAAACAGATCATTTAATGGAAGACATTGAGCCAATAATAATAAATCTAAATGAAGACGATGAAGATGAAGACTTGGATGACGATGAAGATCAGTAATATATTTCTTAACCCTCAAATGTTCCATTCAATTTTCATTTGTTTTAGTTATTACCTGTTAATCATTGTCATTTTTAATGTTTAATTTTAATTCAAGTTAAAATACGTAATTATTAATTCATTTACTTATTCTATATTTTTTTTGTTACAACCCGCCAGAAGAAGAAAAATCCTCGGAGAAATCATCGAAACGTCGGCAAGATTTCATTAGCTTTTCTCTGTTAATCGTTCTCCCTTAAAATTTAGATGACAGCTGACTTTTTTACCACTCGTCTTGTAATTTATGTATATATTATTATTATTATTGACATATTTTTATTATTAATTATATTATTATATTATTATTTCATAATTTGACAAAGGTCTTTTGTAAGGCCGCTGTATTTATTTATTTCTTTATACGTGATAATTAAAACTATAAAATTTGAATATTTCAGCGGATTTACAATATTTTGCTTTAAACGCGTAAAATTTATCTAAAAGCATAATTATAAATATTCTTAATTACTCACTAAACGATTTTCAAATGAATAATTTAGTCAACATTTAAATCATAATAGTAACACAATGGCAAGTTATATTCCCGCGCCAGTTGGAACCAAATTAGAAGAACATGCCGATATGGCAACGCCGTCGTTCATAAACGTAATGCTGCATAATAACTGTGACCCGCTCAAATACATTCAAAAATTGCAGCTCTTATGCAGTGAAAAAATTACGTTTGCAGCTCTTTTGGTTTGCTATCATTTTTTCATTAGTCGTTTTGCTAAATTAATATTTCGATTAGCAAAACCTTTAATAAAAAAAAAACTAAAAGAGCTGCAATTTTTTGGTTTGTACTCCATAAAACTGCAAAAAAGCTGCAATTACTGCAAAAGTAAATTTTATATTTTGACAAAAGTGTTAACTAACTTTATGCGCGTGAAGTATAGGCTTGTGATATATCGTTATGTAGTATTTAATTGTTCATATCGTAAAAAATGTGAATTTCAATGACAGATGTTCAAAGTGCTCACCGCGAATGTCTTGGCATCCGTGCTATGATAGTTTTTTAGATTTTTTTTTTAATTAATATTAAAAAAACACTGATATGGTTTTTGCTCAGATACTGTCTTATTATAGAAGACTGAAACGGAAAAAATTAGTATAATACATAACATTTGCTTGTCTAAAACATAACACAAATCAAGTGTTAACAACCTTTTATTTTATGGCACCGTCGGTTTTCTATACTATTTTTTATAACAAAAATCACTTAATTCATGCTCCCTGTTGCTTGGAGATAAAATAAGGTACCTGAATAAGATATTACAAATAATCCAATGTCTTGCAGTCAATTATAATAGTTGGAATTAGAGCATTTTATGGTATAACTGCAGCATAAAATACATAAATGATGTACATTTATATCCGTAGTTGATTAATTTTAAATGCGCTAATTAACTAGATAATTTAGCTGCTAACTATGAACATAAAGTTAAATTGCCTTAACATTGCATACGAATTTTATGTGTTTGTAAAGCTAGACTAGTATCATAGATTTGGAAATGTTTAGATTCTAGATTATCTTATCTTTTAAAAGGAGACTAAGGGAAGTTTTACGAGTGCACTATACAGTAAAAAGCAACATCTAATATGTCTGGAAGTGTAATCTCGGTAAAAAGCTAGTTATACTTTTTCGTCTCCAAATTTATTGTTGGTTAAAATAATATTTAAAGTAATTTATAAAAAAAAATCTTAAGTATGTATCAATGTTATAGTTATCTCGCTAAATAGTTTGATAAATAGCAAATGTAAAAAAGGATGTGCTTTCTGTCTCCAAAATGACCTAATTTCTCTCGATATCACTTGAAATGTTTTCATATAAATGCAGAATGCATATTTGCATACTCTATATTCTTAAAAGCAATAACAAACAAGTGTTTACTATTAACAAATAATTTACCATTGCACAGTGTGAGATCTTTCAAAGCTTTGTATAAGATGTTTGATGTAATTTTTTTATCAATAAATGATTTTTCTTTTGTATAGATCTATTGAATTTTATTTTTTCTTTATAATACATAATAATGCAGAAAGCTACCAACCCCGAAAAAAATGGCTGTATTTTTTAAAATATTGAAGGAATTATTTTTCTTTTTGTTTCACTTTGTTAATAATGGGATATTTTGCCAGATAAAAATATTAAGTTAAATGTTTCAATAAAGCTGTAATATGTATTATTAAATTACTGTTAAAAAAATAAATAATATCGATTTACTCAAAACTCTACTTTTGAGGGTTGGGAGCTTTCTGCATAACTACGTCCAATTGTTGAGAATGTATTCAATATTGACCCACACAGCTTTTCTAATTTATTATTATATAAATTCTAATTACAGTATTATTTATATAACTCTTCGGTCTTTCAGTGGCGGATTTAGGATTTAGTTAAGGGGGGGGCGCAAAATTGAAATATTTAATTATTCATATTAAAAGTGGGGTTTATTATTACAAAATAAAAAGTTACAGGAACGATACATAAAAATAAACAGATATTTACAAAAAAATATAAAATAAGATACTCTTTAGTCGTTATTATACATATAAATATAAACATAAAAAGTTATACATATACATAAAACAAATAAAATAGAAGCATTCAGCAATAGAAAATTAAACATTAGGTGTTGGGTGTGAATTGTTAATTCACTAAAAATTAATGATCAAACAATTTTTTCGTACTAAAGGACAAAATCAAGCCTCCTTTTTTTGTTAGCAAATCGATTAATTATTTTATCAATGTCCAGGTCTATGTTTCGATGTATATACAATAAAGCTAAACCGTTAAGACGGTCTTCTAACATGGTAGACCTAAGGTACGTTTTCAGTAGCCTAAGAGTTGAAAAGCTCCTTTCAGCTGTTGCCACAGAAATTGTAAAGGTACATAGCAGTTTGAAAACTTTATAAATATTAGGGAAATATTGAGCATCACAATTTTGTAAGGCTTCAAGGGCATTATCTATTGTATAAGACCTTTGCTTATATAACTGGACTTCGCCCATTAATTCTGGCACAGAAGGATTTCCCAACAATCCTCCAAACTCGCTAATTATTGCGGTTAAATTATTTATCAAAGATTCGTCATTTGTGAGATGTTTAAGATTACTTGGAATTAATATATTTAACCGAAACGTGGACATATATTTTTTATCAAAACGAGATTTCAGGTCGGCTATTATATAATCCAAAATAGGAATATATATTACCCTTTTCCAATAATCGGCAGGTGACACATTTTTATAATCGGGAAAATTTTGTCTCTTATTTTGTCTAGCACAAAGACGATGAATTTTAAGTTCTACTTCAAGTTCTGTGAGTATTTTTTGAGCCTGGTTTAAAATTATTGCTGTAAAAATATTATCAGCATTTAACCTTTTTTGTTCCAAAACTTGAAATAGTTCAATTACTTTCAACGTGGCGGATTCTAATTCAATATTGCAACCCTGTAAATATTTACTTAAAGGCAATGTTACACCTAAGACATCTGATAAACAAAATATAGTAAATATAAACTCACAATCACATATAGCTTTTAGTAATATATTAGCTTTACTAGATGATAAGTTATCGTCCCATTCTGAAATTTCTTTCAGTGCTTCGGAAATAAGAGACAAATCGGTAGCAAACTGCAATATAGAATCATGTCTTTCTATCCATCGTGTCTGACAAGGACTTTTTAATTTAAATTTTAAATGCTTCTCGAGTACAAAGTTTCTTTTTGCCGAAAGCTGGAAAAACGTCACAATTTCCTGTATAGTACCGGTTGCATTTCTAACTGACTGTACTTTAAGTGAGTGAGATATCACCAAGTTAAGGCCATGGTTAAAACAAGGACAAATTTTGGAATTTGTAGCTTCTTTTTGTATTTCTTGTGCTGCACCTTTTACCTCTGACATGTTAACTGAACAGTTATCACATCCGATACCTACACATTTTTCCAAATGCAATCCTAAGGATTTCATTTGTTTTATTACTGACTGACCCAAGATCGTTCCTGTTATTTTTGGTTCAACTGTGTTACTAGTATTAGTAGTATTAGTACTACTGATATTGAAATAATGTAGTAAATAGTCGTTACTTATTTCCGTCTACGTTGGAAACAGCCGAGGGGGGGGGCGCGCGCCCCCCGCGCCCCCTATCTAAATCCGCCACTGCGGTCTTTCCAGTAAACAAAACTATACTGTACCTATACGTGGACAACCAAATATATTTAAAATAGAAAAACAAATAATGAATGACCTTGTCCCTTAAAGATGGCGCCACTATTAAGAAAGATACTAAAAGAGGTGAAAATTTCACTAAAAAATCTTAATACTCGAAGTATTATTTATAATTTTAATTTTGTTAGTTATTCAATTGTTAACTATTATTTATTATTTCTTTTGCCCTTTGTTTACTGTACGTATAAAGTAATTTTTTTTAATTACTGACCTTTCCCATTGTGAAGTTTGTTTGTATCTATGCTTTGCAATTAGTACGTTTTGTATTTGTAATTATATATTTTATTATTAATGTTTTTATATCCTGTGTTTTTTGTTTTCTTTTTTTTACACAGGTTAATCTACAAAGTTTTTTTAATGTTTATTTATTTTAAATTTTTACTGGAATCAACTTCGTCAAATTGCGAATATTAAATCCTTTTTTTTGGTTTTCTTTTTATTACTCTTAATAGTTTAATACGGTTTTGTCTAAAAAATACATCAAAGTTGTTGATCCTAGTTTTTTGCCAATATATTATTGACCTACATTTCGAGTGCTGCAGCATTTTGTAAACAAAATGTTCAAATAATAACTCGTGTTTGTTCAACTAAATTATTTTACTGAAGTGATCGGATATCAAGATAATATTTGCCCACTAATGATTATTTAGGTATTGTATAGTATGTACAAAAAGTACGAGGAGTAATAAACCCTAAAAGTGTGCAAAATCTTTACAGGGAGCACCATGAAATTTTTGATAAATCTCTTACTTTAAATTACATTTCTTCCGTAAATCTAAAAACCAGGTAGATCGACTCCGTATTTGTTTCAATTGTAGCAAAGTTTAGGGTTCCTTCATTGTTAAAGGATCAGCAGAAAAGCAATAACGCAATGCAGTGGTGTGTGTTTTGGGAAAAAAATACGTTTTAAATCATAATATAATAAAAAATGAAAAGAAATAATTATTGGATTACATTTATTACTTACATTTTATTCTATATCCGACTTGGAAGAGGAAGAATCGTTGTTGACATTAATAATAATAGGGTCGATTAAATCATTACAAATATTGTCAATTTTCCACATATTTGCCTCTACTTTGATAACATGCTCGATACAGTTTGTCCAATTTTCCTTACTAACATGACTTACAGCACTCTCAAACAATTTCACAACATCGTTTATTTTAAAAGTAGTATTTTTTTCCAACTTCCCCCTTTACCTGAGCCCATATTAATTCTAGGGATTAAGTTCACAATGATTAGGGGGAAGTCGAAGAACTGATATACCACGAGAAGAAGCCATTTCTTCTACAATGTAGGTTTAGTATTTATTCTTATTCACTTTTGCAATTCTGTATAGTTCTTTCCTTAGTGGATCTTTTGGAAACCTAATATTTTTCGAAATAAGCCACTCCAAAAGCTCTGCTTTACTCCAACTACTTGTGGGCAATGCTTCTCGTAACCGTGAATGGTAACTTGCGTTGTCCATAACAATAACAGCCCCTTTTGGAATCAGATCCAACATTTGAACAAACCATTCCTCGAAGACATCCCCAATCATATCTTCGTGATAGTCCCCCGTGCGTTTTGAAATAAAAGTTAATAATCCACCATCAACAAAACCTTCAGAACTTCCAACATGGACAATGATAAGTCTTTTTCCTTTTCCAGACGGTGGCTTCAAACCTAACGACAAACCTTCCACGAATGCCTGCCTTTCGCTTTTAATGTTTTCATCTTGCCAAGATTTGGAAACTGTATATCCAGCATTTATCCATGTTTCATCTAAGTAGAAGACTTTAAAATTTGGTTCTCTAGCATGTCGAATGCTTCTTAAATAGTCTCTTCTCCAAAAAACTATTTCCGGTTTATCTATCAAGAGAGATTTTTTATTATGTTTAGTATATCTGAAACCCACATGTTTCAAAAGTTTGCATAATGTCATTCTGGAGAATTTTGTATAGCCCGTATCTTCTTGCACTGATGTCATAATTTTGTCAAGTGTTGGAATTTCCTTTCATAAGTAAAACCATGGACTTTACGCCTTAGTCTTTGTTTTATTGACTCATCGATCTCAATTGGTTTTCGGCCTGAAGGAGTTTTAGGGGGTTGAAGAGTTCCTTTCTTGCTTTCTTTTAGTAATCTATAAATTGTTGATTTAGCAACACACAACATAGCAGCCGTTAACCTTACGGTATACCCTCTTAAAATATATTTTGGTACGTCTAAGAAATCTACTTAAATGAATGATTTATTACTCCTTGTCCTTTCTACATAGACTATAGCTTATAGTAAAAATAGCTGGTTAATAAATTGCCAAAAACTCAATTGCCAACAGCAATGGTAACATTCTGAGGATAAGAATTAATTAAACCTCTAAGTTCTGTCTCTTATTTGCCTAAAATTGTACCAAATAATCAAGAATAGTTATTACTTCTAACTACTGCAAAGCAATTTAATGAACTATTATTATTGTTGTGCCAGAAACATCAATCATTTATATATCATCATCAATT
This sequence comes from Ophraella communa, assembly GCA_035357415.1. Taxonomy (NCBI): domain Eukaryota; kingdom Metazoa; phylum Arthropoda; class Insecta; order Coleoptera; family Chrysomelidae; genus Ophraella; species Ophraella communa. Next base: position 2,686,108 of record CM068995.1, read on the forward strand.
ATATCCATATATCTTGATATTTCAAAGGCATTTGATACAGTAAGCCACATAACTGTTTTAAAAACCTGATAAATATGGAATTAGAGGAATTAATTTACAAATTAATTGATAATTACCTTACAGGGAGGAACCAATTATTAAAAATTGAGGAAATTGTCAGTTCTAGCAAACCCATTTCAATTGGAGTTCTACAAGGTACAGTTCTGGGCCCTCTACTGTTTACCTTATATGTATGTATATAAATAGCATGCTCTTTCTAAATTCATCCGGTAAATTAATAAGGTTTGCGGGTGATACAACTGTTGTATTCACGGCAGCAAATTGGCAAGATTTAAAAATATTTTACAATGGTTACTCTTAATTATAATAAAACAAAATACCTACCTATTACTTCGTGTGGTACAAAAAAGTATTTAAAGAGTAAGTACTTCATGCAACTCATAAGTATGTAATTCAACTGATGGAGAAATTTATCACAACAGGTTTAAAATAATCACAAAACCTCAACTGTCGCAGATTAAATGACAGCACTATTGCAGCATATTTTATGGTGTAACAATAAATAAACTGATTTCTTGTCTTTGTTCCAGATGTCACGATTATCCGATCAAGAGTTCTGCAGTAACCAATAGAAAATTGGTACCATAGCTAAAACGATGTCATGATTTCAACAACGGCGTCCTTTTCCGTGACGTCTAGTTCAAATTCCACTCCTTCCTTATCCATTATCGACATAAATGCCACCACGTCCAACTACCTTTACTCCCCGTCGACTTCCTTAGACGTTTACAATGTATCCGCTAACATTACAAATTTTACCGAAGGAATTTATCCGGTCTTCCCAAGTTATATCCGAACTACTTCTATGGTGTTCTGTATAATCATAATGTGTCTTGGTGTCATTGGAAACGTAATGGTGCCTATTGTGATATTCAAGACTAAAGATATGAGGAATAGTACGAATATTTTTTTAGTGAACTTGAGTGTGGCAGACTTGATGGTGTTGCTGGTATGTACACCGACAGTGTTGGTAGAAGTGAATTCTAGACCTGAAACTTGGGTGCTTGGAAGGGAAATGTGTAAGTATTTAACCCTTTCAGTCACAAATTATTCTTATTGACACAAAAAAATTGTTTTTATACATTTTTATACTCCAAAACATGAGGAGGCGAGCTTTTTTGGAAAAAAGTTACTTATAACAAAAAAAATTACCTCGAAAATTACTATGTACCTACTTAATGGTATAAAAATATAAAAAAATGACATATAAACCATAAAAAATTAAAAGTTATTTAATGTACCTAAATATCCAAACATCCAAAAACATATTCATATAATTACAATTCTCAATAATACAAAATTGTGCAATGATTAATATTTTCTGTGAAATTGCAAAAAAAACTTTTGGCCTTTCTGCAAACATAGGTGAAATTTTCACAAATGCATCTACTTTTTCGTTGGCATCTAGGAATTTTACCATGGACTTTTTCCTAATTTCACATGTAAATCGCCTATCTCCATTCTAAAATGAAGTAGATCTAATGTTTCCTTTTTTGGCTTTCCTATAAAAACAATACAATCATTCTTCGTACTCGTATGTTTTGTGGACATCAAACTTTAGAGATACCTACAAACTAAAAATTTGGTAAATTTATAAAAAATACTATACACATCCATTGCCTCTGTGTTTACAGTATCCCTTTTCATAAAAAATATTCAAAGATTAAATTTATTGAAACAAATAAATAGCAATTAAGATATACATACCCAAGTACATACCTGTTAACAATTGACAACTTTACAAACAACTGAGATAAATGTCAACGTTATTTAAAATCTGCTGTCCCACTTAGTTCTGCCTATGAACTAATAGTAAAACTATGTCTTTGGGATTAGAGAAATCAACATAGAAAAATGGGAGGTATATTTCTTAAGATTTGATAACGCAACAAAAAATGTGTCCTCAATGGAGGACACCATGACTGAAAGGGTTTTAAACAAAGATTGTTTTATTTTTACTAGACGTATAGTCTAGTAAAAAAACAAAAATAGTTCCACGTCATAATTGTGATGTTGCTATACAGAGTGGAAAGTTTAATTGGAACAAATTCTGTAATTTAATAAGTAAAGATTTGTCGCAAAATTCCTGAAACACGTCAACTTTTATTTTCTATGGGGCATAAAATAAAGAGGTTTGTTTATTTTTTTAATTATATTAAGGGTTGTAGCGACCCCCAACTTTTTTTTTAATGAAAGGGTAGGTTGATCTTTTTTTTATTTTAAAGCTTTTTCAATTGCAAATACAAGTAGGTATTTGTTTTTTTTACAAGCAATGTGTTAGAAAAAAATAAAATACCGAAATGTTTTTTAATACTACTTTAATGCAATAAATGTTCAAAATGCCCTCCATTTTGTTTTCCAATTACTACGTCCATGTACTTACACTTTGTTTTTACTACTTGATAAGCCACAATAAGAAATCCTTCCTTTTTCTAACCTGCTATCAGGTATTTCATTAATTAAAACTTAATGTGATTGAGTTGTCTTCAGGTATTTGTTTTAAATTTCTACAACAAATTTATAAGCCAATAAAATAAGAAAATGTCTTATTTAACCGAAACGCACCGTATCGAAATTTTACAGATGATCGGATATAGGAACAGAAGTCGAACACAGGCTGAAGTTGCTCGTTTGTTTGCTGAAGTTCATCCAGAATTGCCTCCAATTAATCGAAGTACGATTAGCAAAATTGAAAGTCGATATCGAGAGCTGGGCCATGTAAGAGATATTTCTCGAAAAAGGCCTTTACAAATCGACGAAGAAACCCGGTTGAACATGTTGTTGGAAGTTGAAGAAAATCCTGTTACTCCAGCTAGGGAAGTAGCTCGCGTTCATGGTGTCAGTCACACAAGCGTTTTAAAAGTTTTCAAAGATGCCAAAAGTACCCATATAAGATGCAAAACCTTCACGAGCTTAACGAAGACGATCCTGATCGTAGACTTGATTTTTGCGAACGATTTATGGTATTTATCGATGGTGGTCAAATTCCTTTGGAATGGGTGCTGTTTTCTGATGAAGCTACGTTCACATTACATGGACACGTAAATCGGCACAACTGCCGTTATTGGGCTGACGAAAATCCCCATTGGATGCGTGAATCCCATACCCAAAGGCCTCAAAAAACAAACGTCTGGGCTGGAATTATTGGGAATCGCATAGTGGGTCCTTTTTTCTTCGATGAAAATGTAACTGGAGAAACATACCTAACTACGCTTCAAAATGAATTGGTTCCTACTTTAAAGATTTTATTCCCTGATAATTTGGATCCCAATTTATTTGACCAACAGATGTGGTTTCAACAAGACGGGGCACCACCAAATTTTGCTCAAATTGTACGGACCTATCTCAACGAAGTGTTTCCGAATAGGTGTATTGGAAGAAGGGGCCCAATTCAGTGGCCAGCAAGATTACCCGATCTCACCTCATTAGATTTTTTTATGGGATATTTAAAAAGTAAGATTTATACTACTAAACCTAACGACATAGCCGAGCTTCAGCTTATCTTTTTCTCCATAATTTTTGTTCCCCCGCCAGGTGGCAAAACAGACTAAAAAATTGGTAGATTTAATAATTAATAATTGTTCTAATTACTACCTATACGCCAAAAATAGATATTTGATTTGATACTCACATTAATGAATTCTTCATTTAACGAGGAAGATATAAAGTTTTCCATTTACACGTTATCTAAAAATTTTCCACAAAAAATCAATACCTTTTGTTTACCTACTTTTAAAGACTATGAAATGAAGACAAGATCAAAGGAAAACAGTCATAATATAATAAATACCTGCTTAAAACCTTAAAAATTACTTTCAGTTATACCTAGTTTAAACGTCACGTAAAATATCAACGGTAGGAACTCCGCCCACAAGCATTATTTTAACCTCATTACGGAATCCGGCGCTGGATGTATTCTTGCACAATATTCTCAGCAAAAACCATAACGTAACATTTGTTGCCAGAGTAATTCATATCCCTAGCAACGGAGCAACACACTTGCGATTTCTGTGCCCAAAATTTCTGTGAAATTCTATTTTTCACCTGAACTTGAAGTCTTGCTATAGAAAAAATGTTGTATTGCTCACGTCGATAAAATCGCATTATCTTCTCGAGCATAAAAAACGCCCACGAAGATAAAGTACAAGTTTATCGACTTGTACAATAAATAACTCCAGTTGAAATTAAAATTTAAAAAGTAGGTACTTTAAAATAAATTTGACAATTGACGATCTTCATCTGGGAACAAAAATAAAGATGCTTCACTGTTAGAGATCACAAAGATTATCAATATTAGAAAGCTTGAGTACCTGGCTCACATATTGTGGAAGGGGAAACGTTATGAAGTTCCACAGTTGATAATCCAGGGCAGAGCCCTAAGACTAAGGGATCCTGGTAGGAAGAGAATCTCTTAGCTAAAGAATTTGAGGCCTTTACAAGGCAGCTTCAAAGATGCAAATTGTTTAACTGTTGCCTTATCTTTGCCAAAGAAGAGTATCAATGATTTGTTGGGATAAATTTTTAAATTACGTTTTTCTGAAAATGTTGTTAGTTTATTTAGGTCTGCTTGTATTTGAAATTTATCCAGTCGCTAGTCTTTAGTATAAAATGAAAAATTTATCTGATTATCATCTGCATATTGATGACTTTTGTTTATTGTACATAATACCCAATAAATACTCAAATTATTTAGCAGGTTATTAGAAATCTGTAGTGTCTTAACCAAATATCCTGTGATTCAATTACTTTTGAACATGATTGCATAAAATGTTTACTGATGTACATTTAAAATTAATCCTTCAACTCAATTTCCAAGTAAATTGTGTTATCGAGAAACGACATTAACTTAGTTGACTAGAAGTGTGTGATTTACTTCGTTTTCTATTTCCCTTTGAGTCTAGTTTACGTATAACTCAGTGTAAACGTTTCATAAACTCTATATTTTGAAATAAATGCATTTAAATACACTATTTTATACGAGTAAGTTGGTGAATTGGCAGAATTCTAGAAAGGGACCCAGAGAGTTTTTTTGTACAATTAACATCCCGTTAAATTATTGACTGCGCTAAATTGGAATTCCATAGCCTCTTGTTGTCAACTGATTTCGTGAGAAATCTACGGGTACATGCAAAACACAAATAGAAAACGAACACAACGAGCTGCGAAACTCTCGAGCGGAGAATTTACGACATGCCACAATTTAATCCGTAATTGTTCTTAGTTAAAAGTTAAGTTTAATACATTTGATCGTTGCTAGTGTCATTGTTAAAGTTTATTGACCCGAAAATATTTATTAAAAATGTCAAACAATAACTGAAGAATACGTTTCAACTTCTGATAAAAGATATATTAAAATTTCTGTTATAAGACATAACAATAATGAAGCCTAGATGGTTTTAGCCTTAGGCCGAGCGCCCTCCAGAGTAATATATGGCAAGTAATATAGCAAAAAATAAAATTTAGATTTCCTTGAAGAACTTCAAAGACAACTAGTAGATCAACAATTTTCTCAGATGTTTTCTCAGATTTATAGCAGCTCTTCGAGTCCTATTTTCCTGATGAAGTTTAGGACATCGTCGGGCTTCAAATCTTCTACTTCATGTGCTTCTAGGTATCTTGAACTAACCTTACTTTGTATGGATGGAGAACTGCCAAGATTTATTTGTTGATTAACAAGATACCTAGGACCACATGAAATAGAATAGGGGGATCTACCTGATTTCAAAAGAAACCTAATCTAAAAATCATAAAAATAGGGGAGAACATCGTCGAGTGGAAAACAGAGGTAAAATATCTAGGGCTAATCCTAGATAGCAGGTTACTCTGGAACAAACACGAAGACGAAGTAATACACAAAGCAACCAAGGCCCTCATGGTGTGTAGGAACATTGCAGGAAAGAAATGGGGATGTAACCCACGTATCCTGCAATGGATGTACACAACAATAGTGAGACCATTAATCACATATGGGGCAGTGGCTTGGGGCGTAAGGGCTAATCTGAATACGACGAGGAAAAACCTCTCGAAAATTCAGAGACTAGCCTGTTCATGTATCACTGGAGCAATGGGAACTTGCCCCACTGCTGCAATGGAGGTGATTTTAAACTTGACCACACTGCACATTCTGCTAGAAAGTGTAAGGAAGAAAACAATATATAGAATGATCAAAGAAGGAATTATCAGGGAAAAACCTCGATCACTTCATTTTGATCAAACTTGGGAAATGCCCCAAGATGATATGCTAAAGAAATTCAACTTTGTGAGAAAATTCATCACAAAGTTGAGTAATAAATCTGAATGGGATGAGGACACCATACAGAATTTAAACCAGAATGCCATAAAGTGGTATACGGACGGTTCCAAGCTAGACTAGGGAACTGGGATAGGAGTTTTTGGACCGAGAGCCAAATACTCAGAAAGCTTGGGCACATACCCGAGCATCTTTCAAACAGAAGTCCGCGCCATCGAAAGATGTGTGGAATTCAATATTGGAAGAAACTATCGCAGACAAGAGATTGTGATCATGTCGGATAGTCAAGCAGCCATCAAAGCGCTGAGTTCAAATATAATCAGTTCGAAGATGGTTTGGGAATGCCTAGGCAAACTAAATGAACTAGGCCAGAAGAACACTGTCACCCTCCTATGGGTCCCGGGACACATAGGAATAGAGGGGAATGAAACAGCAGATAAGCTGGCAAAAAAAGGAGCTGAAACCCCGCATTTGGGACCAGAACCATCTTGTGGGATCAGCAGTAGAGTAATCTTAGGAAAACTAAGGGAGGAAATGGAGAAAGAAAAATCCGAGTACTGGAATCAGCTGGAAGGACTGAGGCAATCTAAGATACTACTGGGGAACTATGACCAGAAGAGATCTCTTAGCTGCCTCATCCTCAGTAAAAAAAAGGCTCCGTATTCTAACGGGAATATTAACCGGGCATTGCCGGTTAAGAAGCCACATGAAGAAACTAGGGTTAGCAGATGAAGCAAAGTGCAGATTCTGTGAGGAAGAAGATGAAACCTCAATACATATACTCTCAGAATGTCCTGCCTTGCAAAATTCTAGGGCTAGATACCTAGGAGCACATGAAATAGAGGAAGGGGATTTACCTGATTTGAAGCCCGACGATGTCCTAAACTTCCTCAGGAAAATAGGACTCGAAGAGCTGCTATAAATCTGAGAAAACATCAGAACATGGCAAGTAAGGGGGGACACAATAGATCCTATAGTTCGCAGTGTACTTATCACCCCTAATTTATACATACATATATCAAAGGTTAGTTCAAGGGTTGTTAGAATACGATTTTGATAGACATGAAGTGTTTGTAGACAAAATAATGTTATGAACGGAAACGTAAATCGCCATAACTGTAGATACTGGTCCGTAAAAATCCTGTTTGGATGCGTGAACACCACACTCAGTATCCAGAAAAACTTAATGTATGTGCTGGAATAGTGGGCAACAAAATAATTGGACCCTTTCATATTGAACGAATTATTGGATATTGGACTTTGAACTACATTATCGGATTGTTACAGACCCTAATTAATTTTTGCATCACATCAAAACTATCATAAAAGCGATTTATGAGCATTTTCGTTGTTCGAAATCATGAAATTTCATAACCTATTTTAAACAATCTATGACAGTCTATGTCACTTGTAAAGGGGTGTTATTATTTATTGATTTTTGACTCTCATGTACAACGTTCTCTAGATATTCGTTAGAAATTTGGTTAGGTTAGGTTATTCTTTCTTTCTTGGTTCAGAAGTGTGCTGCCATGTTGTCACGTTAATAAAACTAAATGTCCTCAAGTATCACTTATCAATATTTGGCTGCAACAGGATATATTTGCATTTTTACAGTTTGCGGTTTCTATAGAGTAGAACCTACGTAATAATGAAGTAAATAATTTTTGCAAAAAACCGCGCACTCCGCTACGTGCTGTCCTGAAAGATTTCTTATTTTTGGCCTTTTTGGTGCTGCATTGTCTTGACTAATATCGTGAATCTTTTCCTCACGTACATCGAGACGCGGTTAATTCCACTTTTTCTTTTTTTTTAATTCTAAACCATTAAACAAGTACAAACATCTTGTATAATTTATTTTTTAAAATTAAGTTTAAGAACTTATTTTTCATTCAAATTTTATTTCTTATTGTTTGTAATGAAACGCATTGAAAAATTAAAAAGAAAGCAATGTTGTTGAATTCAAGTAAAATTTTTGGTTCGTAGAAAAAATAGCATATGCAACTCTCATGTAATGGTTATTAATATACAAGAATTATGTAAGTCATCCATTCTCTAATGTGGGTAGAATCCAAAAGGTTCAAAGAAAAACACAAAGTCGATCCCACAATTTTAATTTAATAGTGTAAGTTACTTGCTACTAGTTTCGGTCCACAGGACCATCATCAGGCTAAAAATACAATAACAATGTCAAATTTTTGAAAGAAAAACAGTAGTAAGACTTAATGTGATGGAAAACAAAATCATGTCTACAGTAAAATATTTGTAGGTGAATTATCAAACTACAACTCACAGTAGAGATAACACTAAATTATGTTAATACATATGAAAATCTCCAAAGAGATAACCGCACAGAAATATAAAAAACATGCAGGCAAAATGATAATATTGTTAAGTTTTCTAATAACATTATTTAAAAATATGTAAAAAATTTTTTGATTATACAAAGCAAATCATAAAAAATACAATATATTGCAATGGTAATCAACATTATTACTAAAAGATGCATCAACTCACCAGAGATGAGTAAAGTATTTAAGAAAATTCAAGAAATATATAATATCAAGGGAAATAATTTACAAAATACTGATCAAAAAAGTGAACATTATAAACAATTTGACTTGACTAAACAAAGCAATGCAAAACTTAAAAAATTTTTAATTATTAAATATCAAATTAAAAAATTACAGATATCTTCAAACTTACCAAGAAACCTAGTAGCAAGTAACTTACACTATTAAATTAAAATTGTGGGATCGACTTTGTGTTTTTCTTTGAACCTTTTTTATACAAGAATTAACCAGAATACGATATTCCAACATTAAATGATGGTTCCATGATATACTTGTTATAACTATAAGATTTTCCTGATGGGAAAATACCAGCATCTACTGGTGTTTTCTTAAAACAAAGATAAAACAAAACCAAAGTTTTCTGCATATTTCTATAAAATGATACGAAACTTAAATTGTATTGACCTTTGTCTCTCTTGGGACGTCCCATTTGTTTTTACCTTTCTACTTGTAGTATGTAGTATATTGTTTTCAGCAAAATTATAGTGGAGCGGAGATAAAATGGCCGCTTTTGCCTTCGCTGATGTTGGTTGTTGCAACGATAAATTTTGTGAATTATGTTGTTAGATGCGAGGGGTCGTGTGATGGATAAATCGTTTTATGGAGTGATAATTTTCGCTGTTCTGTCGAGTTTTTTAAATAAAAAGTTCTAGCGCGTTACAATCAAAATTTTCTCCACTATAAAATGTTAATTTTTAACCAAATAATTTGATATAAAAAGTGGAAAAATATCATCGTTTTTACAAGACTATTTCACTAGACTATTTTTAACTGACAAAATCAGAAAATTGGTTTCGGAAAATATCCCATTGAACACGCAGAAGTCCAGAAGCTCTATTTGGAACCAATTCTCGGAGTTCCTATGGGTGAGAAATTTTACACTTGAATAATGTACTACTATAACGGAACTAGCAAAAATTCTCGAGGATTAAGCCTTTAATATTAAAAAAAGGCAATGGCGGAAACTATAAAGATTCGTCTGTAAAGTCAATATGGAATACAATGGTAAATTTTGAACACGACAAAGATGGGCGAGGAAATTTTAAACCTCCCAAGGTTCCATTATAACGACACATTAGGATAAATGAACATTTTCTTGAAAAAATATGAACACATTAATAAATTAGACTCCAAATGTTGTGAAAAAAATACTTTGACCGCTTTTTTCAATATTCTTGTCAGATAATAACCGACTTGAAGTCACGTTCCCCGGTAGATATGAATTTTCCGATCACAATGAACTTTGAATCGTTAAAAAATGTTAAATTTTGCCGGAGATATGAGGAAAAGTTTGTCCGCGCGCTCGTACAATTTATTGGGTAGACACCAGCACTCATGGCCGTAGAGCGGGAGAAATGAGCAGTTTTTTGAGCTCCATTATCTCAAAAAATATCAAATGTCCGAAAAAAATGATAAGGGTCATTCTTGTAGATAATGAGCAGATCTTCATCTTTTGCCTTAACAAAATTTTTGTGACTCGCATATTTTGGCAGATTTTCCCGTTACTGGGCTATATTATATGAACGCAATAACATATTTAGGGCCAGTCCATGTTGCACAAGAGACGAAGTTCAATTTCACTGAGCGTTGAAATAAGACAGAACTATACAGTGTGTAAAAGCCAAATGGAATAAATTCATTATTTCGGTTACTGTACATATTTATAAAAAATCCCGAAACACGTCAAATTTAAATTATAACTTGACATTCTTTAACGTGAAAATGCAACCCCTACCTTCAACCCCCTTGGAATGACAGGTACAACCCCCAATTTTTTAAATGGGAAGTATAGGCTTGTGATATATCATTTGAAAGGTCTCTTCATTCTCTATTCAAAAATGTTATTGTTTTTAAATTTGATGCAAAAATTAACATAAAAAAATTAAAATCATGTTGTTACCCAAATTCGCTAAAATATACTCGAAACTTATTACAATATACTTAAAACTTATTTCCCGTTTAGGTCTTGATAATGAAAAAGTGACCAAAAACCATAGCAATGTGGTTTTTAGATGGTAACCATTAAAAAACTTTAAGGAATTTCCGTGGCAACGCTATTTTAACAAGCAGTAATAAATTGTTTTATTTAAGTTGTCATTGTTGTAATTTAAGTATAAAGTTTGTTCAATTCAATTCTGATAAATGGTTAGATTAACGGAAATGCATAAAATAACAGTTTTACAAATGATTGGTTGCGGAGATAACATCCGAACACAACAGGAAGTAACTCGCCTATTTCATGAGAAATTTCCTAATTTACCGCCTATATCCCAAGGAACAATAAGTAAAATAGAAAAGCAGTTTCGCGAGTTTGATCATGTAAGGCAGATAAAAAAAGCAGCTGCCAATGCACTGAGTGATGAACTCAAATTAGATGTGTTGCTTGAGTTTCAGGAAAACCCACATACATCGAGTAGACAGGCATCCACTACATACAATGCTAGCTATACATCGATAGCAAACATATTAAAAGAAAATAAATTGCATCCGTATAAGATGATACCTACTCAGGAGCTCATGGAAGACGATTTTGATAGGAGAACTTTTTTTTGTAAGCAAATGATGGACATGTTGGATAACAATATTATCCAATTAGAAGACGTTATGTTTTCTGATGAGTGTACTTTTTTACTTAACGGTCATGCTAATCGGCAAAATTGCCGCTAGTGGTTCACGGAAAATCCTCACTGGATGAGAGAAGAACACACTCAATACCCTCAAAAGGTTAATGTTTGGGCAGGGATTGTAGGGAACAATATCATTGGTCCCTTTTTTATTGAGGGCAACTTGAATGGCAACAATTATTTGGCACTACTTCAAAATGATGTCATTCCAACGTTGGCAAATTTATATCCTGATTCAGGTAACCCTCAAGTTCCAGCGAATACGATATGGTTTCAGCAGGATGGAGCACCACCACATTACCAACTTAATGTCCGGCAGTACCTCGATACAATATTTCCCAATCGGTGGATAGGGAGGCGAGGATCGATTGAATGGCCAGCGCGATCACCTGATCTTACATTATTAGATTTCTTTTTATGGGGATATGTGAAGAGCCATGTGTACAAAACTAAACCTTCTGATTTAAATGACTTAAAAGAACGAATAACGCTTGCGATTAGGTCGATCACGCCTGATATGTTAAATAATGTTAGAAGACAGTTTTATTTGAGATTAGGATGTTGCCAAGACGTTCGCGGAGAACATTTTGAACATCTACTTCATTAACATTCATAGTTCTTTTTCATGTTATACATTTTATTACGTTTTGCATTACATTTTAGTTTTTGATTGTATTGTAGCGAATTTCGGTAACAACATGTTATTAATTTTTTTTATGTTAATTTTTGCAATAACATTTTTGAATAGAGAATGAAGAGACCTTTCAAATAATATATCACGAGCCTATACTTCCCATTTAAAAAATTGTGGGTTGTACCTGTCATTCTAAGGGGGTTGAAGGTAGGGGTTGCATTTTCACGTTAAAGAATGTCAAGTTATAATTTAAATTTGACATGTTTCGGGATTTTTTATAAATATGTACAGTAACCGAAATAATGAATTTATTCCATTTGGCTTTTACACACATAAGAAAAATATTCGCACTAAGAGATATTTTATGGGATAGATGAGAGACCTTTGAACTTCGCTCGATGGAAAAGTGACAGAACAACCTTAAAGGATAATTCATAAATTGTATAACTATTAAAAATATAATCTATAATCGAAATTAAATAAATGTTTTTCATAATCAATAACCTTAAACATTTGACCGATTCTAAAAATACGTTAATTTATGGAAAACTACATTATTAACTAGTAACATTAACGGTATTTTTAAACATGGAAAATTTGTGTTTTTAATAGAAAAAAAAACATAAAAGAAGTCAAGTGCTTACTGGCATTAAACATTCTTGCCGGAAATATTTCGATGTCTCCATGCCAAAAACTATAAAAAAATGATCAATGATCAATAATGGGCGTACAATGAATCACAATTTATTTTTATTTTTCATGTTTTCTCTTCAATCAGTGTCGTTTGAAATGGTTTCAAGGAAAAATGCATCACACCGAATAACAATATAATTAGTGGTATATAATTTTTGTTGCAAAACGGATTTTTAATTTTCCACGAATGTTTAAAAGTGTCATTTAGGTCAACAGAAGTAGGCGGGTTTTCTCCAACATAAAAAATAATCAAAACAGGTAAACAATACGTATAAGTGGTAGGTGGTATTGCAAAAATACCGCATGTCGCGACAATCTCCGCAATCACACTGCATAAAATCATTTATAGTGGTCCGCAAAGATACTTAAAGATTAAGAATAATAAAAAACTCTTTGTTACAACGTAACTTCCAAGTTTATTTGGAAAAATTAGGTTTTTAATTACAACGACGGCCGTTTCGCTATGATTAGCATCGTCAGATTGACATATTTAAGTTACATTTTGTTTGTTACGTTATAACAAAGAGTTTTTTATTATTCTTAATAAGATGGACATCCAAAAAGTAAGGGTTAGTACAATAAATTTAATACTTTTTGATTTTCAACTAAAATCCAACTTGAAAATACAGGGTGTCCCACGACGTTTTGACAGTCCAATTTCTCGAGAACTGTTCATATGACATGTATGAAATTTGGCAGATATAAACAGTCGAAACTGATGCTTATATTCATTATAAAATGACTTCCGTTTTTCCTGTCATTTCGGCTCACGTGACCTCAATATAACTTTTTTAAATGGGACAACCGGTATAATATTACAATTTTGGATACATCATTTAAAAACAAATTCAACGATACCACACTTGTCATCATTGTATTGTGCAGTAATGATAATAGGGGCTCAGACAGATGACAATGTGATAAATATTTTGGCTTATCTGCAGGTGAATCCACACACCTCAATACGATTTCTTGAACAAGAATTACAAATAAGTAGAATTGTAAAATTATTACCTTGATATTCGAAAATTTGGGTTAACTTTTGGAAATAACGAACAGTTGAATTCCGATTTTTATGTCATATTTGTCATTTTTCGCCGAGCCTATAAAAAGGCCTGCACAATACAATGATGACAAGTGTGGTATCGTTGAATTTGTTTTTAAATGATGTATCCAAAATTGTAATATTATACCGGTTGTCCCATTTAAAAAAGTTATGTTGAGGTCACGTGAGCCGAAATGACAGAAAAAACGGAAGTCATTTTATAATGAATATAAGCATCAGTTTCGACTGTTTATATCTGCCAAATTTCATACATGTCATATGAACAGTTCTCGAGAAATTGGACTGTCAAAACGTCGTGGGACACCCTGTATACAGTGTGTAAAAGCCAAATGGAATAAATTCATTATTTCGGTTACTGTACATATTTATAAAAAATCCCGAAACAGGTCAAATTTAAATTATAACTTGACATTCTTTAACGTGAAAATGCAACCCCTACCTTCAACCCCCTTAGAATGACAGGTACAACCCCCAATTTTTTAAATGGGAAGTATAGGCTTGTGATATATCATTTGAAAGGTCTCTTCATTCTCTATTCAAAAATGTTATTGTTTTTAAATTTAATGCAAAAATTAACTTAAAAAAATTAATATCATGTTGTTACCGAAATTCGCTACAATACAATCAAAAACTAAAATGTAATGCAAAACGTAATAAAATGTAGAACACGAAAAAGAACTATGAATGTTAATGAAGTAGATGTTCAAAATGTTCTCCGCGAACGTATTGGCAACATCCTAATCTCAAATAAAACTGTTTTCTAACATTATTTAACATATCAGGCGTGATCGACCTAATCGCAAGGGTTATTCGTTCTTTTAAGTCATTTAAATCAGAAGGTTTAGTTTTGTATACATGGCTCTTCACATATCCCCATAAAAAGAAATCTAATAATGTAAGATCAGGTGATCGCGCTGGCCATTCAATCGATCCTCGCCTCCCTATCCACCGATTGGGAAATATTGTATCGAGGTACTGCCGGACATTAAGTTGGTAATGTAGTGGTGCTCCATCCTGCTGAAACCATATCGTATTCGCTGGAACTTGAGGGTTACCTGGATCAGGATATAAATATGCCAACGTTGGAATGACATCATTTTGAAGTAGTGCCAAATAATTGTTGCCATTCAAGTTGCCCTCAATAAAAAAGGGACCAATGATATTGTTCCCTACAATCCCTGCACAAACATTAACCTTTTGAGGGTAAAGAGTGTGGTCTTCTCTCATCCAATGAGGATTTTCCGTGGACCAGTAGCGGTAACTTTGCCGATTAGCATGACCGTTAAGTAAAAAAGTACACTCACCAGAAAACATAACGTCTTCTAATTGGATAATATTGTTATCCAACATGTCCATCATTTGCTCACAAAAAAAAGTTCTCCTATCAAAATCGTCTTCCATGAGCTCCTGAGTAGGTATCATCTTATACGGATGCAATTTATTTTCTTTTAATATGTTTGCTATCGATGTATGGCTAGCATTGAATGTAGTGGATGCCTGTCTACTCGATGTATGTGGGTTTTCCTGAAGCTCAAGCAACACATCTAATTTGAGTTCATCACTCAGTGCATTGGCAGCTGCTTTTTTTATCTGCCTTACATGACCAAACTCGCGAAACTGCTTTTCTATTTTACTTATTGTTCCTCGGGATATAGGCGGTAAATTAGGAAATTTTTCATGAAATAGGCGAGTTACTTCCTGTTGTGTTCGGATGTTATCTCCGTAACCAATCATTTGTAAAACTGTTATTTTATGCATTTCCGTTAATCTAACCATTTTTCAGAATTGAATTGAACAAACTTTATACTTAAATTACAACAATGACAACTTAAATAAAACAATTTACTACTGCTTGTTAAAATAGCGTTGCCATGGAAATTCTTTAAAGTTTTTTAATGGTTACCATCTAAAAACCACATTGCTATGGTTTTTGTTCACTTTCTCATTATCAAGACCTAAACGGGAAATAAGTTTTAAGTATATTGTAATAAGTTTCGAGTATATTTTAGCGAATTTCGGTAACAACATGATATTAATTTTTTTTATGTTAATTTTTGTATTAAATTTAAAAACAATAACATTTTTGAATAGAGAATGAAGAGACCTTTCAAATGATATATCACAAGCCTATACTTCCCATTTAAAAAATTGGGAGTTGTACCTGTCATTCTAAGGGGGTTGAAGGTAGGGGTTGCATTTTCACGTTAAAGAATGTCAAGTTATAATTTAAATTTGACGTGTTTCGGGATTTTTTATAAATATGTACAGTAACCGAAATAATGAATTTATTTCATTTGGCTTTTACACACTGTATAATAATGTAATGCCAACTAGTAATTGATATGTGTGTGAGATATAGTTGAAGATAAACAATATCCATTCATTACGCCTGTATATAATTTTTATCTTGTACGTATATCTTCAAGGATTACTATATTTGCGTCTTATTCTTCGTATGTGATCGAAAAGGATACGCTTCTTCTTCAGTGCATTGTTCGTTAAGAATAATCACTTAAAGATTTTATTGTTTGAAGAATCTCGAGTATTCATCATCGCCGAAATTGATTATGCAAGTCACGATAGTATACAGAATACTCTGTAGAAACGAGGGAATATTTTTTAAAAAAGCGTGTACGCCGATTTGGAGTCCAATAAAAAGTAAACTTGAGACAAGGAAGCGATGAATTTAGGAGGATAAAACTTGAAACAAGTTTTTCTTCTATTGACACCACTTCAGATCTACAAACAACTTGCTCTTTTGTTCTAAAGGTTGATTGCTATAAAATGGAAAATATTACATACTCATGTGACATTTCAATTTAAAGGTTTGCTTTTTATTTGTAAATCCACATCTCAATGGTTAATTTTGATTATTATTAACTTCTTTCCTCAATTATCGTACTATGTAATTCAAAATCTACTTAATTTTAAGCGCCATTTAATATTAATTTGAGTTTATAGTGAAAGCAGTAAAAATAGGTTAGGTTAGGTTAGGTTAGGTTAGGTTAGGTTAGGTTAGGTTAGGTTAGGTTAGGTTAGTGAAAATAGGTTTTTTAGTTAACTTTTGTTGAAAGTTTCATACTATATTTATTTATTAATGAAATATTAAAAAAGTACAGTTATTGTATTGGTTATTTAAAAAAGAATCTGAGAAAAGGCAACAAAATCATTATGAAAATATACCAACTAGCATATTTTGTGTACGCAAAATGTCTAGCCTGATATTTTATTTATACGAAACAGAATTATGAACCGTCAAAATATTAAATAAAAGGCTAATAAAAACGTTTACGACTAAGACTAGTGGTTTACTGATCTTTTAAATGTTTCTATTATAAATCTGCTTTTACTGACGTAACTGTACTTAATTCATTTTACTAGCAGCGAAAAAATAAATATGAAAAAAATTAAAATTTTGTTTTCGGCTCGCTTTGTTATGTAAACTGCCTTTGATGAAGTCGTTCAACTTCGTACGTTGGATCAAGTTTACTACCAAGGACAATGTTTATTTTTATATTTTATTTCAATTCAACTCATTACCAAAGCGAATAGGTATACAGTGTCATTCCCTAAGTCAGTGCCAAATAGGAAACTTATTTACTATGGGTTTTTCAAAGGTATAACCGCTGGTCCTTAAAATTTTATAGATAAATTGTTAGTTTCAACGAAAACTTTTTTATTTGTCAAAAATACTTGTAAGAAAATTTATTGTCTGATATTGAATTTGACAGTTCTATGATATTATCAATACTGGTAAAACGACTAGTAGTTTTATCAGTAGTAATTTAACTAGTGCAGTGAAAATTTTGCTGTCACATTGGCGTCACCTGTGACGATAACAATATTGTACAATGTCGCGATTTGGAAATGCTTCTGCTGTAGATATTGACAAGAATATAGACAATCTCACGCCAACGAATACGAAAAAGTCAAAAATGTCAGTATGGAGACAATTTCAAAAGTTTTGTGCTGAAAGAAATCACTTATTAGAACGAGGAACTTCGGTGGAAAAAATTGCCTTCACTCTAAAGGACTGGGCAAGCAACAAGCGCAAGAAGGATGGATCCTTCTATAAAGAAAGTGTAGTGAAAACAATGTGGAACGTAACAGCAAAGTTCAGGAAATATATTGCAAAGATTTCTGTATTGTAATAGATCCATTTAATGATGTAAGATTTAAATCTGCTAGGAGTGCCCGAGATGCTACGCGCAAAATATTACAAATAAACCCGGAAAAGAAAAAAGAAAGCTTATCGGCTTTTACTCACAAAAAATTGCTGCAAATTTTGAAGCTTTACGATGAAAACGAACCGGAAGGTCTGCAGAAAAAAATTTTTCATCTCATATCTTATGAGCTAGCATTTCGAGGAGGTGAGGCAGTCAACTGTTTGACGGATTTTTTTCAAGAAGAAAAATTTCATGATGGAACAAGCACAAATAAAATAGAATATAATCCAGTATTTTCAAAAACCTGCCAAGGAGGAGGCCGTAGATTAGCGGACAGTAAATGGTTAATTCGAAAGTATAATGAAGACATCTGCCCCGTTAGGTAGGTCAAATTAAGGGTTTTTTTTATTTAATTTTACTTTTCAATGGTTTTTTTCAAGATTATACAGAAAACTTTTGTCAAAACGAGGATCTAACGTGAAGACAAACCGCCTGTTTCTTACACCGAATCGAGAATGGGAAAATAGTGGTATATGGTTCAAGAACATCCCAGCTGGTAGAAACGAGATCGCAAAATGGACAAAGCTGTCTGTCCAAGAAGCAGTTTTCGATAGCGAGTTCAAATTCACAAACCATTCTCATCGAGCAACTGCCGTAAGCCATCTAGCCAAGGTTGGGGTAAACGAAAACCAGCTAACGAAAATAACGGGACATGGAAATGTTAATTCAATAAAACCTTATTTACAACTTGATAAAGAGTTTCATGAGGAAATAATAAAGAAAATGAGAAACAGTGAGGACAGCGAGGTTGGTGATTTTTCAGTTTCAACTTCTTCTTCTAGTAACGTTGTTTCTGACCGACAACAAACTTCGACTGGTTCAATCATACATTTTAATAATTGCGTTGTTAATTGTAAGAATTTCAATAACTAGGCTTAACAATGTTCATGTTATTTCAATAAATAATAAACGTTTAATATAATTAGGTCTGCATTTATTTTGAAGGACCTGATAATTCGCACTAGTGCAAATTATCGATAACTTGCAATAGTGCAAAATTATCGCCTAATTGCATGCTCATTGGCTGAAACAACAGTCAAAAAATAGTCGGAACATTGTTAAAATGTCAAATTTGACAGATGAAAAAAAATTTCATTGTAAAACGGAATGATTGGCTAGCATTTAGCACAGAACATTGAAGAATAAGCGTTTTAATTGGACTAAATCACAAAACTGTGATATTTTGACAGGTGAAAAAAATAATCACTATAGAACGGAATTCATATATTGTTTTATATGACGTTCTAAATGTTAAAAATGTTTTATTTTACCTATTTGATTGTTTTATATATTTTTTAATGCGTTGTAATGTCTCTTTTGACGAGGTTTTCATCAATTTTATGTAGGTTTAAAGTTTGCTTTTATTTTTAATTCTAAAATTTATTTTTAATATCTTTTAGTAGGTAACTCTGATGATGGATAGCCTTGTTAGCCGAAAGCGTTCAGTTACTGAACTTTTATCCATTTTTAAAACTTGAAAAATATTCTCCCAGGGCACTTTCTTGACTCAAAATCAAATTTTCGAATACACCTCGTATATCACGCATATTTAGCCACATTTGGTTAGTGCATTTTTAGGTTTAGGGGATGTACAACATTTTAGAACAGCTTTTTATTAAAAAATTCAAAACAAATAAGCTCGTATTTTAAGTATGACCCTATATTTGATTTGATTTTTTAGTAATTATTAAATATCTATAAAGATTTGTATTTTCTGGTTTTATTTAAAATTATAGGTCATACTGTCTCAACTAATTTCATTTTTAGGTAAGCTTGGGTAAAACAGTCATTTAGAATTTCCAAATTGTCTCTCCTTGTGCAAAAAATCCACTTTTTTTAAGTATTATACGAATTACCCAGCAAATTTTACAATTAAAAATAACGTTACATTGCTTTCTGCTTATTCGGAATTTTGATTAAGAAATTCAACAGCCGTACGACATACACATACATATTTTCGACTGTGCTCGGTGCCAAAATACATGAATTATTGCAAATAACATGCGGGAAACAGTCAACTGGTTTTTTATCACATTTAAATATGAATACAAGACATAAATCTCAACAAACAACTCAACGTTACATGTTGACTTATGTTAATTTTTCAATTTCGGGCTTTGGAATTATTTTTGAATATTTTTATGCGTTTTTTTATCATTGGTAAATTCTTGAATAGAGAGTAGCGAAATTTGATAAAAGAGAAGATTTATGTATACAAGCGTTCCGTTAATATTATTTTTTTTTTAAAGCAACATCAAAATTCTCATTTCCGGACCAATTTTAAAAAATCATGTTCGCATTGCAAACGAAAAATCACGGGTGGCAAGTAAGCAAGTAAGTTAGGGCTTATAACATCTAGGCTTTAATATTGTTATGTCTTATTACTTCCTTACTTGGTCTAGCCTTAACTACTTATCAACATCAAGTACCTAGCAACAAACAAACAAAACAACTGTAATGTAATGTACATTTTATTAAAATCTGGATTGTTTTTGATGAATCAAAATTCTTGGTAAGTGCTTCTATACTATTAAATTACTTTGTTAATAATATTTTTGTTAAATAATTTGATTAAACTTCATTTTTTATTAACAATGATGTAATGGTACCAATTAATTACCAATTAATGCAGTCAGCACGAATAAGAGAGACCTAAGAGAGTCAAAATTGAATTTTACGCCCTTTTTATACCTTTTCCCAAATTATGACATTAATGACAGATAATTAGAAATCAATTGTTTCGATTTGCAAAACTTAACCTAAATTTCCGCAAAATTATAAATCTGGGAAGTTCTCCACTTTTAAAGTGTTTGCTTTGATTGAGTCTTCATTTTATACATAGATAAGACGTAATTGTAACACAAATATATTAAGTTATTGTAAAGATCAGCATGATATAGTTTTTTTCCTGGTTTTTCTATATCATTGCACAGTTATACTGATCTTAGAGGGAAATACATCCAGGATAATCCCTTAGGGCTAATAACATCTAGGCTTTAATATTGTTATGTCTTATTACTTCCATACTTGGTATAGCCTTATAACTACCTAATAAACATCAGGTACCTAGCTACAAAAATAAATAGTAACTTCATTATGTCAATCTGACGATGCTAGTTATCTAGCGAAACGGCTGTCATTAAGTCTTTTAAAATAGCAGTTTTTAAATAAATATTGGAAGTTTTGTTAAAACGAAGAGTTTGTTATTATCCTTAATAAGATGGACTTCCAAAAAAGTAAGGGTTAGTACAATCAATTTAAGAAAATCTGTATTCTTACATTCATGAAAAAGCTATTTAAATTATTTTTTATTATCTATATATCCGTTTCCTTTGATCCAAAATTATGTAATTTGATTAAATCACCTTTTCAACTAGGAAACATGAATATCTTTGACAATCTCTGTATTTAATCCTTTTTATCTTTTCAAGGATCCGACTGCATTTCGTGGAGTAATATACAGTCCGTTGGGTTTACATATATATAACGTTTAATGTTGCGTACTTACAAACTATCTCTGCATAATTAAAGTCCTTTTGACATGAAGAATATCGAAAGGAATTTGAATTATATTTGTCGCAACTTTTAATGAAAATAACTCAACTGCTTTAAAAGTAAGATTGTTCTAAATTGAACAAACTTTTTTGGAAAAGAAAAAACTATTTTTAGAATTGAATTAAAGCAGTTTAAATAAAATTAGATATATAGAGGAAATCTGAGAATTTTCTATAGGTTATAGCATCTGTAAGACGTTACAGTGTAACATTTTAAGCACCTGGTATCCTAAATATTAAATTCAATTAGTACCGCTAGCTCCATCTATCATAAAACATTTTTAATAATAAAATAATGAATACGGTCTCTATAATTATAATTGGAAGTTCAAAGTAGCTACGCTACGAGGTGTACTAATGAGTTGGCATTATCGAGTTCCAGAGGTTTTAATAATTATTCCCAGTCTCATTTCTTCTATTGATTTACTGTCATATACAGGTATGTTTTTTTTCCAATTTTATAATTTCTTTTTGTTAAGATATTTATAAAATATCGAAAATTATTATATTTTATTATATCAGATGAGAATTTCAACATATTTCATTATTATTCAAAGAATCTTTTTATGGTAATTAAAAGTATTAATGATAATTTTTTATAAAAGGCGGGTAAAAGTACATTTCTGGAATTTTGATTAGTGTGTAAGATTATTAAAAAGTAAATTTAATGTAAAAATGTATCTTTTGTAATCTATTAAAATACGTTAGCATCTAACTGTAGATTTCAGACTATGCTGATTTGTACTTTTTGTGCCAGAAAAGTAAATGTAACACGTGTTTGACACTGGTAATTTTCAGAAAGTTGGAATATAATACAGTAAACTAGAGGCAACTCTTTAATTGAAGATTCTGTAAACCAGAAGCATCTCTTGAATTTGGAGATTCCGTAAACTTGAACAGCTTGTAAACTTTAAGCTCTCGTATGTACATTCTTAACTGGATTATCTCTACAACTGGGGCAGATCATCCCTCCACTAGTGATCTTCCATAATCATTTGGAACCACCTAGACAGTGCCGTAGCGACCCCAAGGTGCGGCGAAGGATCGTCCACTATTGTAACAGATAAGTTTATTGTGATCTATCAAGTTTACTGTTCCCATATTTTTTCTCTTTTATTTCCGTGTATATCTATCTATATCGTCAACTGTATTAGAATAAGTATTTTTAAAGAACTGTTTGCGGATTATTTTGTTGTAACGTATTCTCAACCTCATTAATTTCAGCACCAAGGAAATCTTATTATCTTTTATATGTTTGTACATTTTCAAATCATTTTTTTATCTTCATAGACAGTTTTTTCTGACAGCTTTCTGTCATCTTATGATACTTATTTAAATAACTCAGCTTAAAATAACTTTCTTCAGTAGTATCATAAAAAATAAAAAGATTTCAGTGGCGCCCTTATAATTTCTTAAAGAAACAAATATTGTACAATAGTCAGAGCTAATGAACTTACTCACCCCTAGCCGAGGTATTTAACTATCATAATTTTTGTGTGATAAACATTTATAAATTCTGTTAATTATTGAAGTATCTTTTACAACTAATTAAAGACGAAATTAAGCTTAATGTTTGTTTTATTGTAAATTACATTTTTTTCTTTTGGTATATTGTTATTTTTTCAAAAAAGTTAACTAAATATTTTTATAAATTCACTATCAACAGGTAACTCATATTACAAATTGTCGCCCAACGCACAAATAATATTACAACAGATGTGCTCAGAATGTTACTAATAGTCTAGGTTACATTTCTTTTGTTAAAATTTTTTAAATTTACGCACAAAATTGTGTTTAGTTTCTAAACTGTATGTCACGTAACATTGTTGTTGAGTTGTACACGAAAATATGTGTCTTTACTAAATTTCGAGTGTGGTCCTGTTTGCATTCAGGTGAAAACCATTTCAGGCGTGACGAAGTTTAATTATATTAATATTGTAGCCATCTGGTCTCTTTTTAGTGTGTTAATATTGCAGACACTTTTCTCAAGGGAGAACTTTCCAACTCCGGAGAAATGTCAATGTAGAAACGAGGGCATACTTTGGAAGGTCTCTATTAATACTAGATTTTTTTTTTCGCTTTTGTATCATGAACATCATAGTATTTTACAGAACGATTAAAACAGAAGATTTTACGTGATTTAATGTAATTCATTAAAGGTACATTTGCAAAATTGTACATGGATGATAATCTTGATATGGTACTTGAAGATTATTATTTAGAAGTAACAGAAGATGCAATAGATACATTTGAAAAGCTAATTGCTTCGTTAAAAAATCCAAAATTAGATTTAAAATGGGTCACAAAAAAATTTATTGTGAAACCATTTACCGGCAAAAATCAAAATACTGAATATTGACTACAAACTTTTGGAAGTGAATGTAAGAGAGTTAAGCAAGAAACAAGAAAATATGTTTGAAATTATGAGATTATTTTTAAAAGATGGTATATGTCACTCAAAATAAAATATGGTTTAAAAACTCCTTGGTATGATTTAAAGAATTTTTTAAAACTACAAGGATGGTCCAATCACCGTGTGGTTTATTTCTTAAAAAATTTTAGAGGCTCATTAGAAGGACATGCTTTAAAAAAAGAAAAATTGCTACTGCCAAGAGATCCCAAGATGACTGAAAATATTCGTATTGATCTTCTTAAGAAAGGCCCGTTTTTAATCAAGAAAAATTGGATACCTAACGAAAAAATACAGTCAATTGAACATCTTATTAATGAAATTCGTAAATTTGGTTCAGAAATCTTCAAGCGGAGAGAAGTTTATAAAGATGGTACTCAAAAAAATAGGAATAAAATCAAAATTGGCTCAGGGTGCACTTGAAAGAAAGCCCTGCCAAATTGGCGAAAAACAGGGATTTCGTAACAGAGATCATCCTCAAGATTCTTGCTGAAATAAAAATAAACTTAAATCGGTTAATAATACTTAAAAATAATTCAAATTCTGAATGATCTGATTAGAAAAGCTAGGAATTGTACCACTGATTCGATTAACGAATAACTACTAAATTCCAAATTATTAAAGAAATTAAAAAAAGAATTTACAAAGTATAAAAGCATATTCAGAACAACCAGTGGTACTAATGTTACTGATGATATTCTACGATTAAGAATAAAAATGTTTAATATTGAATATAAAATAGATTTGATTAAAATTATTGTACTAACTCTTACTTTTTGGAAGTCCATCTTATTAAGAATAATAAAAAACTCTTGGTTTCAACGTAACTTCCAAGTTTAATTGAAAAAATACGTTTTAAATCACAATGACGGCCGTTTCACTATAGAAATAGCATCGTCAGATTGACATATATTGAAGTTACATTTTGTTTGTTTGTAGCTAAGGTGCCTGATGTTGATTAGGTAGTATTAAGGCTAGACCAAGCATGGAAGTAATAAGACTAGATGTTAATAGCCCTAAGGGATTATCCTGGATGTAATTCCCTCTAAGATCAGTATAACTGTGCAATGATATAGAAAAAACAGGAAAAAACTATATCATGCTGACCTTTACAATAACTTAATATATTTGTGTTTTACAATTATGTCTTATCTATGTATAAAATGTAAACTCAATCAAAGTAAACAGTTTAATAGTGGAGAACTTCCAAGATTTATTTGTTCATTAACAACTTTAAATTGTGGATCTGCTAGATGTCTTTTATTTCAAGTTCTTCAAGGAAATCTAAATTTTGTTTTTTATCACAAGTGTGTAGTATTTGGATGTCATTGGTGTGTAAGAGTGAGGTTGGATGTTCAAGTAGGTGTTTTGCATAATTTGACTTATCTGGTTGTTTTAATCTATATGCTCTTAAGTGTTCATTGAATCTTAGTTCAAAATTTCCTTGTGTTTGACCCATATATACAGCATTACATTTTGGACAATTAATTTTGTAAACACCAGATTTTTTTAATTTGGGTAATTTTGTTTTTACATTTAACATTGTACCAACATTATTTTGTGTTTTAAATGATATTAATGCTGATGTTGCCGAAGATATTTTGTGTGAAATTGTATTGGAAATATTTCCACAATATGTAATATTTTTATAACTTTTAATTTCTTTAGTTTGTTTAGGAAATATTAGTTGTAGTGACACTTTCTGTTCTTTCTTATTAATTAATTTATTTATTAAATGAATTGGATAGCCATTAGACGTAGCTATTTGTTTTATGATATCAATTTCTTTATCAAAGTTAATTTTGTCCATTGGAATTGAAAATGCTCTATGTATCATAGAATTATAAGCTGCTAATTTATGCGTTATAGGATGATTTGAATTATATGGTATGGTTACATCTGTTTGTGTTGGTTTTCTGTATATTGAATAATTTAGTAAATTATTAACTTTTTCAATTTTTAAATCTAGAAAATTAATTGAATTATTTTCTTCAACTTCTAATGTAAAATTAATTTTAGGATGCAAGGTATTTATATAATTAAAAAATATATCTAGCTGTCGTTCGCCACCTACAAATCCTGCTAACACATCATCAGAATATCTATACCAAAATACAATATTGTTTTTATAACTAGAATTGATTATGTTTTCCATAAAGTTATCCATAAAAATACTTGCTAAAATTGGAGAAATAGGACTTCCTATTGGAAGACCCTCATTTTGAATACCTATATGCTTTGTCATCAAAAGTAAAATAATTTTGACAAATGCATACATTAAATTGGTCAATTATATCTGATATAATACATAGATAAAACGTAATTGTAAAACACAAATATATTAAGTTGTTGTAAAGATCAGCATGATATTGTTTTTTCCTGGTTTTTCTATATCATAGCAAAGTTATAAGCACAGATCTTAGAGGGAATTACATCCAGGATAATCACTTAGGGCTATTAACATCTAGGCTTTAATACTGTTATGTCTTATTACTTCTATGCTTGGTCTAGCCTTAATACTACCTAAACAACATCAGGTACCTAGCTACAAACAAATAAAATGTAACTTAAATGTCAATCTGACGAGTTAGTACAATAAATTCACTTATAATCGTTTATATAACCTTAATTTTATTTTTTAAACGTTTTGAACACATTTCTGTTGGCTATATTTGTGATTACATAAAAGTATCGCATGATTTATGACTTCGACCGGATACGTACAGTAGGAAAAACCTTTAGAAAAGTCTATTTTATACTATATTTTGACTGATGATTTATGCAGCTGTAATCATAATTCATTTACGGGAAGTAATCATGTTATTCCAATAATTAACACGGGAACATTTGTCTTTTACCAGTGAACC
The DNA here is from genome assembly GCA_035357415.1 of Ophraella communa. Classification (NCBI taxonomy): domain Eukaryota; kingdom Metazoa; phylum Arthropoda; class Insecta; order Coleoptera; family Chrysomelidae; genus Ophraella; species Ophraella communa. The sequence goes on from CM068995.1 coordinate 2,713,062, forward strand.
GCACTACTCCCGATATATATTACGTTGGAAGACATTAAATAGAATTTAAAAAATATCCGTAAATAACCGTTATATTTCTTAGTTGAATGGGAGTTGGTTAGTGTGTTAGTTAAGTGTTTTTAACGAGAATGAAATATGTGGTATTTAGTTTTAACGTCGACTAACATTTTAATCTATATCCGTATCGTCTAGTAAAATAAAATGAAAGAGAATTTTTTTAAATGTAGTTTTATTACAATCAATGCTAAGTAAAAGAATCTAAAGCAAAAAAAATCCAGTTAACTTTTGAAGATTTTAAAGTTTTGCCGTAAAGAAACCCCCTAAAGTTAACCAAAATATGCCTAAGCAAATATAATAGATAGGCAACACTGTTTAAGGCCCCCAAAATATGTATGCAATGTAACTATTTTTTTTAAAACAAAAATTCAATGAAAATATCAATAGTCGTCGATTAATTATAGTATTCTACTCGCGTATAATAGCTATTATTCGCTCGGCCATCATTATACGTTCATTGAATAATTTACTGTTAAAGTAATATTTGAATTCTACTTTATATATCTAAAACATAAATAAAAATACTATTAGGTGTCATCCTGTCGCAATATCATCAATGAAGTATTCTCTTAGGGGGTCTTTTTGTTGGAGCTGGTGTATTTGGAGGGAATCCAAAGTGGATCTGAGCTAGAACTTGGCTATCCACAATTTTCCAAGCAGAGGTTTCTGCAATGCAGATGTGTCTACAGTAGATGTTTTAGGGTGACTGCAGGAACAAAACCATAAAAATCATTTCTAATAGCTAGGTGGCGCTAAAGTAACTGGAATCGACTTTAAGTTAGTTTGGAAATGAGTTCAGGATTTAATAGGTCTAGGGGAAAATAACACAGTAATTTTACTACCCCCTCCAGGGGGTGGTTCGACTCCAAGTTAATGCTCACTATAGGAAGGATTGGGAAGTATAAGTAACAAGGGCGCCACTATCTTTTGAACGCTATCGATTAAGCAAACAAACTACACAAAAACTAAGGCGAGAAAGATAGAAACACCTTGTAATAATTGCTTTAATTAAACAACAAATAAAGAAGCTACTTGAAATAAAGACCGACCACGCTACACCCTTAAGACTTATAGTCTAACAAATAGTATGTGTACAAATTGTGTGTGAATTGTGTAGAAAATGTTTTTTATTATAATTAAAGCATGATTATGTAACTAGCAATGAAAAGAATGGAAAAAGTCTACATACCAACAACCAAAAAGGAAATTCACAAGAGGAGGTACTTTAACGTTTTTCCGACTCGTCGAGCGTATTAGTTGAAAAGGATATAAAATTGTCGTTTTGGCCTATATATGGTCTTGCTCAAAACGGAAATCGTGTTTGTGTCATTTGTCATAAAAGATGCGTTCGTTACTCAATTGCAATTGCAAGCGAGAGACGCGTTCTTTGATTGGCCTCGTTCAAACAGATAAATAGTTAGCGTCTATAAGGGGTGTCTCGTGTACAGTAGCATTAACAGTGAATCGGGGTCGGTTTTAACGGTAATAATAGCGGTAATAATTTTAAACAAATTCAATGAGTTGTGGTGAAAATGAACTAATGAACTAAAAAATCAAATTCTTAAGCTTATTTTTGTCATTTAACTGAATATTTATGATGTACTTAACCCATTAGTTGTTTTCTTTTTGTAAAGTTTATGATTGTACTGCATGAATTTAGACTAAATGTATTCCATACATTTTTATCATACTGTATATTGTGGGTTGACTTCTAGTTTTATAACTATTACTATTGTATAAAAATAGTTAGAAAATCTCTGTCGAGCGAATTTGCTGTTAGTTTTGTCTTTTAATTTACTAGGTAGTTTCAAACTTGGGTAATTCAAAAATAAAGTCAGAGTTTTCAATTTAAATACATGCCTAAACTTGTCTTCTACGTATATAAATTCATAAGCCACTACTATTATAACTTCTTAAGAACGAAGAAAACTTAAAACCAAATGACTTTTATAGTCGTCGAAAGACTGTCAAAAACACGGTATCATTAATAAAACGTACAATCAAAAGATACCGAAAACTGCTAATATTCTCCTTATCGAATGAAACTTGTAAGCGGTTAATGCTTTTTTAGGATATAAATCTTAATCGTTTAGTGTGTGGAATCGGGAAAAGTTTTATTGGGTTTTCCACTTATCTAAGTTGTTCTTTCACCGCCTCTCAAGGTCACAGAAAACTCCATCGAGGTCGGAGGTCTGGTTAGAGAAAATGCTTTTTGATGAAATTTGCTGGTGCATTTCGTTTATCCATTATTATCCTCCTAGGTGTTCTCGAATGAAAGTATCACATATACGGGGATTTTTCGACAATTTCTCTCAAATTGGACTTTTCTCTTTGTATAGATCCATTGAAAAAGCTCGAAGAATATTTTATTATTTATACAGTGTGTAAAAGCCAAATGGAATAAATTCATTATTTCGGTTACTGTACATATTTATAAAAAATCCCGAAACAAGTCAAATTTAAATTATAACTTGACATTCTTTAACGTGAAAATGCAACCCCTACCTTCAACCCCCTTAGAATGACAGGTACAACCCCCAATTTTTTAAATGGGAAGTATAGGCTTGTGATATATCATTTGAAAGGTCTCTTCATTCTCTATTCAAAAATGTTATTGTTTTTAAATTTAATGCAAAAATTAACATAAAAAAAATTAAAATCATGTTGTTACCGAAATTCGCTAAAATATACTCGAAACTTATTACAATATACTTAAAACTTATTTCCCGTTTAGGTCTTGATAATGAGAAAGTGAACAAAAACCATAGCAATGTGGTTTTTAGATGGAAACCATTAAAAAACTTTAAAGAATTTCCGTGGCAACGCTATTTTAACAAGCAGTAGTAAATTGTTTTATTTAAGTTATCATTGATGTAATTTAAGTATAAAGTTTGTTCAATTCAATTCTGAAAAATGGTTAGAATAACGGAAATGCATAAAATAACAGTTTTACAAATGATTGGTTACGGAGATAACATCCGAACACAACAGGAAGTAACTCGCCTATTTCATGAGAAATTTCCTAATTTACCGCCTATATCCCAAGGAACAATAAGTAAAATAGAAAAGCAGTTTCACGAGTTTGGTCATGTAAGGCAGATAAAAAAAGCAGCTGTCAATGCACTGAGTGATGAACTCAAATTAGATGTGTTGCTTAAGTTTGTATGTATGTAGACAGGCATCCACTACATTCAATGCTAGTCATACATCGATAGCAACCATATTAAAAGAAAATAAATTGCATCCGTATAAGATGATACCTACTCAGGAGCTCATGGAAGACGATTTTGATAGAACTTTTTTTGTGAGCAAATGATGGACATGTTGGATAACAATATTATCCAATTAGAAGACGTTATGTTTTCTGATGAGTGTACTTTTTTACTTAACGGTCATGCTAATCGGCAAAATTGCCGCTACTGGTTCACGGAAAATCCTCACTGGATGAGAAAAGCACACACTGAATACCCTCAAAAGGTTAATGTTTGGGCTGGGATTGTAGGGAACAATATCATTGGTCCCTTTTTTATTGAGGGCAACTTGAATGGCAACAATCATTTGGCACTACTTCAAAATGATGTCATTCCAACGTTGGCAAATTTATATCCTGATCCAGGTAACCCTCAAGTTCTAGCGAAAACGATATGGTTTCAGCAGGATGGAGCACCACCACATTACCAACTTAATGTCCGGCAGTACCTCGATACAATATTTCCCAATCGGTGGATAGGGAGGTGAGGATCGATTGAATGGCCAGCGCGATCACCTGATCTTACATTATTAGATTTCTTTTTATGGAGATTTGTGAAGAGCCATGTGTACAAAACTAAACCTTCTGATTTAAATGACTTAAAAGAACAAATAACGCTTGCGATTAGGTCGATCACGCCTGATATGTTAAATAATGTTAGAAGACAGTTTTATTTGAGATTAGGATGTTGCCAAGACGTTCGCGGAGAACATTTTGAACATCTACTTCATTAACATTCATAGTTCTTTTTCGTGTTCTACATTTTATTACGTTTTGCATTACATTTTAGTTTTTGATTGTATTGTAGAGAATTTCGGTAACAACATGATATTAATTTTTTTATGTTAATTTTTGCATTAAATTTAAAAACAATAACATTTTTGAATAGAGAATGAAGAGACCTTTTAAATGATATATCACAAGCCTATACTTCACATTTAAAAAATTGGGGGTTGTACCTGTCATTCTAAGGGGGTTGAAGGCAGGGGTTGCATTTTCACGTTAAAGAATGTCAAGTTATAATTTAATTTTGACGTGTTTTCGGGATTTTTTATAAATATGTACAGTAACCGAAATAATGAATTTATTCCATTTGGCTTTTACACACTGTATGAAATGAAAATTAGTTTTTATATTAACAAACATCAGGTAAGAAAGTAAAATCTCGAAGCAGTAATTACAACCAGATAAAGTAACAGTCTGGTCAATAAGTCAGTATACTATTTTAAGATTTATTGATGTCTTGTCTTTTTTTTATTACAACTTTCTTGAACAATCTAATCAATCAAGTATTTATCGAATCAAAAAACAATGTGAATACCTATTATACAAGGCGCGCACATTTGGCACCCAACGTGGGGGAAAATTCAGTATTAAAGAATGTTTTTTTGACTTTACGTGAGTGCAAAATAAAAGTCTTGTCCTTGTTTCTTTTAAGGAATAAGATATTGGTTATTAATTTAAAACTGTAATCACAATATATAACAAAAATTATAAAAAAAAATCTAACCAGCGTGAACATTATATACGAGGGTTGTCTGAAAAGTTTCCGACCTAAAAAAGATACTAGACCGTTCAAATAGTACTCGGCGTCTTTCTCTGCAAACTAGTTGTTCACGAAGGTGATGGCCTCCTCATTCGACGAAAATCTCTGTCCTCCGAGCGCAACTTTTAGCTTAGAGAACAAAAAAAAGTCGCTTGGGGCTAGATCTGGTGAGTAAGGAGGGTGGTCAAGCAGTTCAAACCGTAATTCGTGGATTTTCGCCATGTCAACCGCTGAGGTGTGAGACGGCACATTGTCTTGGTGAAACAAAATTCTTTTTTTCTGCAAATGTGGCCGTTTTTCCGCAATTTCTGCCGTCAGCTTGTCAAATAATTATGCGTAGTCTGCTTCTGTAATCGTTTTTCCTTTTTGAAGATAATCGATTAAGATAACTCCATGACTATCCCAGAAAACAGTTGCCATCACTTTCCCAGCCGAAGGAACAACCTTTGCTTTTTTTGGAGCCGATTTCCCCTTTCGCAGTTCATTGTTTTGACTGTGTTTTTGTTTCTGGAGTATAATGGTGTATCCAAGTTTCATCTACAGTAATTAATCGGCGCCAAAACTCTGATTTATTGCGCCTAAACTGCGCCAACAGAAAGTTGGAAATGTTCATTCGAACACGTTTTTGGTCCAAAGTGAGCAAACGCGGCACTCAACGCGCGGACAGCTTTCACATGCCTAAATCTTGATTCAATATGTTACAAACACGTTCTTTAGACATGTTTATAGCCTCTGATATCTCTCTAATCTTAGCGAAACGGCCGTCATTGTGATTTAAAACATATTTTTTCAAATAAACTTGGAATTACGTTGAAACGAAGAGTTTTTCTATTATTGTTAATAAATGTATATTGTATTTTTTTCTGATTGGATTCTTTAATAGTAAAGAATTAATAGCATAATTTGTTAATAATTTTATAATTATTTTTATGAAAACAGTATAACATACATACCATTTTGAGATTTGAATCGACACCAAACATTACATCTTACCCTGGTAGAGGTAAATTCCATAAATACCTTTCCCGACGAGATAAGTATCCTGCAAGATTTTATTATGAGAGCCATGCGAAATAGGAATTTAGATATTATCCAAAAAGTTGATTGCTCTACTCATTTCAAGTTTATTTAGCGAAGAGTGAGAAAATACGATATTGATATTCATGAAACGTACATTTTGAGAGATATAATGTTTTATAGACTGGAATTTTTCAAATAATTTAAAATATTTTAGCTTTTTGGAGTAAAATATTTCGACATGTCGACTGTGTCAGATAAATACAGATTAAAGGAATAACCTTCTCTAAGATTGTCCGGACTGTGATTGTAGATTAGAAAATATTATAATTCATATATACTAAAGGATATATAAATATAACCGTTTTGGAACGACGTTGTCCGATGCCTGATTTCCAACCTTTCCGATCATTCCATTGGTCTTCTCTCAGATCTCTTGCACTCATAGCCTTCGTTATTCCTTCTTTCCACGTTTTTTTGTTATCGTCCCCTTTTTTTTGCGGTTTTATGGTATCCATTCCATGTTTTTTTTGGCAGCCTCGTGGCATGACTCTACCATATGAATTGCTGCCTTTCAATGTCCACTGTATCTTCTATTTCTATTTTCTGACGTATTACTTGGTTTCGAATTCTGTCTGTTCTGGATACACTTATTGTTCTTTTAATACCTCCATTTCCACAACTTCAATTTTCCTTTTGTTTCTCTCAAACTGCTCTTTGTATGTATGTATGTATGAGTTAGGGGTGATAATTACACTGCGACCTACAGGATCTATTGTGTCCCCCCTTGCTTGCCATGTTTTGATGTTTTCTTAAACCTATAGCAGCTCTTCGAGTCCTATTTTCCTGAGGAAGTTTAGGACATCGTCGGGCTTCAAATCAGGTAGATCCCCTTCCTCTATTTCATGTGCTCCTAGGTATCTAGCCCTAGAATTTTGCAAGGCAGGGCATTCTGAGAGTATGTGTATTGAGGTTTCATCCTCTTCCTCACAGAATCTGCACTTTTCTTCATCTGCTAACCCTAGTTTCTTCATGTGGCTTCTTAACCGGCAATGCCCGGTTAATATTCCCGTTAGAATTCGGAGCCTTTTTTTACTGAGGTTTAGGCAGCTAAGAGATCTCTTTTGGTCATAGTTTCCCAGTAGTATCTTAGATTGCCTCAGTCCTTCCAGCTGATTCCAGTACTTGGATTTTTCCTTCTCCATTTCTTCCCTTAGTTTTCCTAAGATTACTCTACTGCTGATCCCACAAGATGGTTCTGGTCCCAAATGTGGGGTTTCAGCTCCTTTTTTGCCAGCTTATCTGCTGTTTCATTCCCCTCTATTCCTATGTGTCCCGGGACCCATAGGAGAGTGACAGTGTTCTTCTGGCCTAGTTCATTTAGTTTACCTAGGCATTCCCAAACCATCTTCGAACTGCTTGGTTAGGTTAGGTTAGGTTAGTTAGGTTAGTTAGGTTAGGTTAGGTTAGGTTAGGTTAGGTTAGGTTAGGTTAGGTTAGGTTAGGTTAGGTTAGGTTAGGTTAGGTTAGGTTAGGTTAGGTTAGGTTAGGTTAGGTTAGGTTAGGTTAGGTTAGGTTAGGTTAGGTTAGGTTAGGTTAGGTTAGGTTAGCTTGACTATCCGACATGATCACAATCTAACAGGTCGGCTGAAAAGTCCCCGGTCTGACCTATAGATGACGACACTAGAATTAAATCCATTTCATTTTTAGATAGTATCAACCTTCAAAAGATTCGTGTAAAAATTTGACAGCTGTCCGACTATTAGTTTGTGAGATATTACATTTTTAGTAAAGCAACTTTTGTTATTTTCAAAAAGATGGAAAAAAATAATTTCGTGTGCTTATTAAATATTGTTATTTGAAAGGAAAAAATACAGTTGAAGTAAAAGCTTGGCTTAATAATGAGTTTCCGGACTCTGCGCCAGGAAAATCAACAATCATTGACTGGTACGCAAAATTCAAGCGTGGTGAAATGAACACCGAAGACGGTGAACGCAGTGGACGCCCAAAAGAGGTGGTTACCGACGAAAATATCAAAAAAATCCACAAAATGATTTTGAGTGACCGTAAAGTGAATATGATCGAGATAGCTGACACTCTAAAGATATCTAAGGAACGTGTTGGACATATCGTTCACGAATATTTGGGTATGCGCAAGCTCTGTGCGAAATGGGTGCCGCGCGTGCTCACAATCGACCAAAAACAGCAACGAATTGATGATTCTGAGCAGTGTTTGCAGCTGTTAAGTCGTAATAAACCCGATTTTTTGCGTCGATATGTGACTATGGATGAAACTTGGCTACATCACTACACGCCTGAGTCCAATCGACAGTCAGCTGAGTGGACTGCGGCTGGTGAACCGCCACCAAAGCGTGGAAAGACTCAACAGTCAGCTGGCAAAGTTATGGCCTCAGGTTTTTGGGATACACACGGTATATTGTTCATCGACTATTTGGAAAAGGAAAAAACAATCAACAGCTACTATTACTGTGCATTATTGAGCGTTTGAAGACCGAAATCGCGAAAAAACGGTCCCATATGAAGAAGAAAAAAGTGTTGTTTTATCAAGACAATGCACCGTGTCACAAATCATCGAAAACGATGGCAAAATTGCATGAATTGGGCTTCGAATTGCTTCCTCACCCACCGTATTCTCCAGATCTAGCCCCCAGCGACTTTTTCCTTTTCTCTGACCTGAAGAGAATGCTCGCGGGAAAAACATTTGGCTCTGATACTGAGGTAATCGCCGAAACTGAAGCCTATTTTGAGGACAAACCGAAGGAGTACTACAAAAATGGTATCGAAAAGTTGGAAGGTCGCTATAATCGCTGTATTGCCCTTGAAGGCAACTATGTTGAATAAAAAAAATGAATTTTGTCAAAATATTGTGTTTTACTATGGTAGACCGGGGACTTTTCAGCCGACCTGTTATTGTCTGCGGTAGTTTCTTCCAATATTGAATTCCACACATCTTTCGATGGCGCGGACTTCTGCTTGAAAGATGCTCGGGTATGTGCCCAAGCTTTCTGAGTATTTGGCTCTCGGTCCAAAAACACCTATCCCAGTTCCCTCGTCTAGCTTGGAACCGTCCGTATAGCACTTTATGGCATTCTGGTTTAAATTCTATATGGTGTCTTCAACCCATTCAGATTCATTACTCAACTTTGTGATGAGTTTTCTCACAAAGTTGAATTTCTTTAGCATATCATCTTGGGGCGTTTCCCAAGTTTGATCAAAATGAAGTGATCGAGGTTTTTCCCTGATAATTCCTTCTTTGATCATTCTATATATTGTTTCCTTCCTTACACTTTCTAGCAGAATGTGCAGTGGGGTCAAGTTGCTCTTTATAAAGGTTTCATATATTATAGAAAGGCTACTCGATAAAATGCCGCTTAAGCAGCATATTGCTCTTCTTGCCTGAATTACTCAGTGTCATCGGTTCCAGTTTCGTCGAAGATTGTTCCAAGGCATTTATAGCCACTGCATTTTATCATTTTCCAATTGGATGTCCGATGGTTCTTCACCTATACCCAAGTATTTTGTCTTTTGCGTATCCATTTCTAAACTCGTTCAACCGTTTAGTTGTTTACTGTTCTTATGAAAATAGAACTTATTTGCACTATATTTTTTTTAAAATTCTTTATTCAAAAACAATTTTCGTTCTCTGACAAAATATTGGTATTTAAGTTTTTATACAATTCACAACTTATGGTTCGTTTCAGCGAACTTTTTATTTATACTTACGAATGCTAATGGGTTTTGGTTGCGAAAATATTTTAAAAAACCTGGCAAAACATTGCGAATGCTTGTTATATCATATTTCTGGAATATTTTAAATATCTACAACAATGTAATTGGAACAAACTGACATATTAACGCCTGTACGTCCATCAACCTCACCCAATTAACATTTTAACCAAGATAATAAAAGAATAGCTTAACCTACAAGGTGTGCACAAAAAAATTTTTACTTGCCCCCCTTTTTTCAGAAATATATTACTTATACGAGGAAAATTAAAAATAAGCTTTAATTCATTTTTGAGATTGCGATTATTTTTTGGCATCTAACATAAATCAAATTTTTTAGCATGATCAACATGCAAATGTTTCGATTTTACCAGCATTAACTGATTGTTTTGGGAGTTTTCCAGCCGCGTATTTAATCCAGATGACAATTAAAATTAACTTCGATATAGGCAGGTGGGTCAGTTAACATTCCAGATATCTTAAGTTATTAAAAATAGTTATTGATTGTACAAGACGATAAAATTGTACCTACTTTGTCTTCGAGAGCGTTTTTTATGCTAATAATAATGCGATTTTACCGTCATGTGTAATACAACATTTTTTTCCATAGCAAGACTTCAAGATTAGGTAAAAAATAGAATTTCATAGAAAATTGTAATTTTGAGCACAAAAATAGGAATTATTGTGTTGCTCCGTTGATAGGGATATAAATTACTCTGTCAACAAATGTCAAACAAATGTTGCGTTTTGGTTTTTGCGGAGAATATTGTTGGATTTTGTGTACAAAGTGAATAAATAATAATTGAGACAAGAAAAGAAAAACCTGCCATCAGATCAGATAGTTGGCGCAGGCGCAGAATAAAAAAGTTATGCATTTTTTAATTCCCCATTATAAGTCTGTGGAGAATGCAAAAAAGACTCAATAACGGCCCTAACCTTTAATTAAAACATCCGTTAAATGTATATTCACTAATCCCAGCAGAAACAATCAAATCAAATCAAACCTAACCTAACCTAACCTAACCTAACCTAACCTAACCTAACCTAACCTAACCTAATCTAACCTAACCTAACCTAACCTAACCTAACCTAACCTAACCTAACCTAACCTAACCTAACCTAACCTAACCCAATCTAACATAACCTAACCTAACCTAACCTAACCTAACCTAACCTAACCTAACCCAATCTAACCTAACCTAACCTAACCTAACCTAACCTAACCTAACCTAACCTAACCTAACCTAACCTAACCTAACCTAACCTAACCTAACCTAACCCTAACAAACCTAACCTAACCTAACCTTAAATTCAAATCCAAAATATGAGAGAATTAGAGTAGCTCGTGGCTATACAAGAAATTTTTTTTAATTTTTTCCTTATCCGAGATTCGAACTTGGACCGTCGCAGACGAAATGGGAGGAATATAACCACTGAGCAGTTCAATTTACTGCAGTTCAATTTACTATTGTTTTTTTGACCTTATATATCTTATGTTTGATCCCCATAGACATATAATGGGAAATTAAATAATTCGTAACTTTTTTTGTTCTGCGCATGCGCCAACTGAGACAGGTGTCAATCAACTCAGCTTCTCAAGGGCTTTCGATTGATATATCACACGACTATTTTTATTGCGTGCGTTAAAGTAAAGTTGAGCCTATTAGATTTTTGACAGAAGCTTCTGATGACGTGTATTTGTTGATAAAGGTTATTGCTATTTTTGTGTGTGGATGGAGCGACTAGGTCCGATGAATTTGTAACAATATTAGTTCCAAAGAGATCCCGGCTATGAGACTCTCTCAAGGAGTGGTTGGTCTCCAAGTTAATGAGGATTGGTGGTATATAAAAGTTAAGGGCGCCACTATCTTTTTATACGTTTGCGATTAAACAACTGAAATTACACAAAGAAAGATAGAAACACCTTGTAATTGATATAAATTTGAAAGCAAAGAAAACTATATTTAATGACAATCTAACACGCTGCAGCCTTAAAATTTATAGTCCGGGTATTTAAATCAAACTGATATTTAAAAATATTGGTTTATTGAAAAGAAATAATAATTGCCACAGGAGGTCTATGAGGAAATGTTGCAAATGGATTTGACTTATCTTTTATACTTCAGTGTTGGCTGATGGAACTTGATTCTTCCTCAAAAAAGGAACTGCTATGAACAGGTATATTTCTCTGTCAAAAGGAACTGTACTAGAGGGTATACCTCTTCCTACTAGCCGATTATCTCTCCGTACTAGCGGGCTGTATCTTCTGTGATACAACCAGAGAGAAGTATTGTCTAAATTCTGCAGGTAACTTGCCACTAAGTGTCGGAAGAAAAAAAGAAACAGGACAGAACTCGTTATCCGTTGCAGAATCTTACATTGAAGAGTCAATAAGCAATAAGATTGCTATTAATTGAAATCCAAGTGTTAATTGTAAAATTAGCTATGGAAAAAAATGAGTTATAACAGCATAAACTTCCATATTGAAATACGAAAATTTCAATTTCCTTGGGAATAACTTTCTATATTAAGATTTGAAGTCTTTAACATTATTACTAAGTCATGACACGTTGTGGCTACGTAATTGTTTCAATTAAATGTAAATACGTAGGTTTATTAACCTACAAAATCCTATATATAAATACAATAAAATCACACTAGCATTATACTTAATATTCTCCTTCACTTGACGTATACAATTATTATATAAAAATAAAAGATTTCGTATCACAAAATTATGTATTTAAATAGTTAATAAATCTGTCAACTTTTTTGTGTGAGGCAACGATTTTAAATTGTAGATGTTTCATTGTTCTGGAATACTAAGTGACGATTTGTGACTTCGTTACATAAAATTATGGGCATATAATATCTTTTTTGGGTCAACGTTGTGGTATATTATTAAAATAATTGTTGAGAACGTAAATTGAATTAAATTATTTTAGTTTCGGACATTTTATGTCAATTTTTATAGAATCAGAGGACGTTGCATTTATACTGGAATAAGCTCTTCGTTGAGATCGTTCTCCCACTCAAACCAGCGTGTTGCCAAATCATGTGATAGTTTCTGAACAAGATTATCGAGCAGTTCAACACTTTGAAAATAACCTAGCTCGACGAAAGATTCGTTATTTGCTGCTAGTGCTTGAATGGCCAATCCAAATTCAATAATCTACAAGAGATTTCCTTAAACGCAACAAGTTCTCGGAATCATCATATTGATACTTGGCTGTTGTCCTCTTATACTCCTCGATAAACTCTATCCATCTTTCTGGTTCACCGTTAAACTTTGAACGTTCCTTATCAATTTGGCCTTTTAAAATAACATTTTGTTGTCCTTGATGAGATCCAAACGTTTTAAATGCATCTATGAGGTCTTTCATTGATACGTTTTCATTTGAGATAGCAATGGGTGGCTGTGTTACTATATCCACCGGTTTATTACGGTAACCAAAATCTCCAGCTACTGAAGATTCTTTATTAATAAGTTTTTTACTTGATTCTAGAGATCTGTTACCAACGTTGAAGGAGCATCCTGCTCCCAGTTCCATCACCTCATTTAAAACTTCAGAGTTCCATTTGTCTTCAGTAAATGGACCTGGAGAATCATCGAAGTGGTCTTCTTCAATTTCGTCTAGTTTGGCTTGTCTCTCTAGCATAATGAGAGGTTTTCTTCGTTGATAAATGCGATTAAGCGTATCTAGTTCACACTCAAGTATCTTGACGATCCCTTCAGCTTCAATTTCTTGATTGGCAAGGGTAATTTGATCTTTGCCTCTAGTGGTTTCATCCAATTTTGACCAGTTAGATTTTAAGATATTCTTTCTTTTCCAAATCTGAACCAAATCTACTTTAGCTACTTTTAAGTCACCTTGCTTCTTAATAATCTGTGCTTCTAGCTCACACTGTTTCGTCTCATATTCAAGTTCCACAGAGGATCGTCTACTTTTCACAGAAGCACCTAACACACTATTTGTACTACGATGAACGAAGGAGACTTCTGGAAATAATTCTGGCTTCTGCAAGGATTGTTGTTCGTTGGACTGTCGGAAGTCTTGATTACGATTTACAGACATGGTTATTGGCAAATTTCAAAAGGTTATTCTTCAAAGGTCGATTAGACTTTCTTGATAAGTTTATTCCCGGGTTTTGGCACCACTTTGTCGTTCTTCGTGAACGTTTGCCCAAGATCGATTATTTAATAATGTTTTATTTAAATGAAATACCAAGTTTTTAACTACTATGTAATATTAATCAAACTTTTACAATAAGTAATGATTTTTATAATATCATTCATTTCCCTGTGTCACATTCTAACTTGATCCTCGTTCACTTTGAAAATTCCCAGTTATTGTTCTCTCCACCAGAGTGAGCTCATAACCTAAACAATCTTTCTGTCCTGTGTGTGACATGAGAAAGAAGAAAGCTGACATAAAACATGAATTTTATCTGACATCTTGTATGTTTAGACGGAAAAAACTTGAAACCCTATTTTTCCTTTTTGGGAAATCGCAAATTTAACTCAAAGAGAATTGGATAGTGCAGCTGTTTACTTTTTATCAGAATAGGGCAAAGTAATAATTTAAAGAAAACTTAGATGGAAAGATCGACTTCTGGAAAATAAAACAATATCAGTGATTGCCGTAATTTTGTTTGTTCTCTTCATACTCCATATTTTTTCACCTTCAAAAATATCATAGTTCTATGATTTCGTGATTTCTTCAATGTTTTGTCCTAAATGCTAGCCCATCACTCTTTACTTAACGAAAACCAGAAAAGACAAACGTCAGAACGAAATGGGAAATTTTTACCAGTTGATTTGACAACGTCTGGAAGGTTTGCCAACCCGTAGACTGTAAATTGCACTATCCATTGAGTTTAAATTGTTTGGGTTATGAAGCAGAATAGGAATATAAAATTAAACATTTTTCAGTAAGCCTCCAGTCTTTGAGACTTTTGTAATTACCTTACAAAGAGAACACAAGTATTTCCAATTGATAGGAAATAAAAATTTTACCATTAAAATGATGTCTGCAGGTCAATTAAAATTTAATTTCCAATTTCTTTAGCAGACTGATCCTAAATAGATGTTTATTTTTAAACCTGCCATTAACAGTAAACCTTTAACATAATTACAAGTCCATAAATTTAAAAGGTTTTGAACATTAAAATTTTGGTTATATTTAGTAATTTTAGTGCTTTTTTTTCATTTCTTAGAATATAATAAAATAAATAGATTGTCTACCCACAGCATATTTCAATATTTATTGAAAGAAACAGATTGCTATTACACCACCCACCTCTACTAGGAGCAACGCATAAACAACCTAGCAAGCACGTGAAGTCTAATCTCATAAGTTAATCAATGTATGAACAATTTATAAGTAATATATCATTCAATTCACGTAATTAATGAGAAAATAAAACAAAATAAAACTTCTTTGTTGTTATCTGACGTTTAATAGTTGTTTATTTATCAATAGGGGCCTCAGCTATCGTGGAAACTTAAAACTTATTTTCGCTTGCATTGTAAAATTGAATTTTCTCGCCTCTGTAAAGCTGGTAAAACTCAACTTTCTCAAAGCGTAGGATAAAAAAGTTTTTGTTCCGCATACAGTAAATTATTGCAGTTTTATGTTCTTATTTCTTAATATTGTGCAGTATGTGGTTGGAGGCAATAGGTCGGTTAAAACAGCAGTTAAAAATGCTTGGATGTTATAAATTATCTCTGTATCTATATCTGTAGATTGAGGATGCCCAAAAGCTTCATTTACACTTAGGCCTCATTAGGTACATTGTGTTATTTTTGATACTGCTACTTTAGAGAGTCTTCCAGCTTACTGATCTCACCTCTCTCTAAATAATAGATGGGAGGGTGACTCAAATGATAATTTTGCTTACTAATTGTTGTAGCTCAAAGAACACCAATCGTGTAGTAGCTACAGTATTGGTTCAGGTACAGTATTGCTATAAACTGTCAAAAAATTGACACTTTCAGCCGACCTGTTATTACAAAATGGTTGTTAGGTGTAGGGTGAACAGAATAGGCAAGGAACCAAGTCAGGTATCGTTTGCGAAGCTCAAAAGAGAGCTAGAAGAATCAAAAACTGACGGTGCCAAGGCAGTATTGGTTAAAATACTGCTCGACGATTTCATTACTGAGGATGTGGATCCCCATTCGGTGTAATTAAAGTTAACCCAGCAAAAATCCAACCAAAAATAAGGTATCCCAGCAAATATCTATTCATAAAGAGAATAATTCCCAGGTCTTTAAGCCAAATCAACCAAATGGCCAAATTCATGGAGCAAATGATGACCTATGAAGGCGAAGAATTCATCCAAAGACCGAGATTCAAGGGAAAGAACTGGCGGAACTAAGATAAGAGCTCTATGCTTAAAATTCTGAGACATCAAGGCACCAGAACGAACCCATAATTTGTTAACAAAAGAGGATTTAGAGTTCTCAGAGAATTTATTAACTAAAGTATGCGTGGTAGTTTAATTGTCTGTTGTTAAATAGCGTGAAATGTAATTATTTTTTTCTTCTAATGATATATACGAGGTCCATCTTCTGACAGATTTGATTTTTGAATCGATACGTAGAAGATTTGTCCTGTTTGAACAACTAGAAACTATTTTAAAAGTACATGCAGGAAAAATACTTTTCAGTAATCATTATGCAAAAATAAATAGCTACAGCACTGGCTTGCTTGAATGTATTCATTAAAAGGTTGGCTGATTATCATATGCATATAAACAAACCAAACGTTTAAAAACTAAAGTGAAAATTATTATCAAAATAGGTTAAGTAAGCAGCTATGTACTCGCTTGATTAAATGGTTAAACTCTCCCCTTGTTACAACGATAGATATTTCTTACATTTCCGGAACCAAACGTTTGAAATTCAATATTCATAAAAAAGTGATAACGGTTTGTAACTGATTTGTTTATTTATAAAATGCATGCGCCGTTATTATCTGTAGTTTACCGAAATTAATTCTGGTTGAATACAAACGACGAAATTATGCAAAACGCACTACTCTCCAAAAAAAATATATATATATAAAAGGAGCAGAGACACTAGGCCCTTTTAACCGGATGAACTCTTCGTTGCGGAACCTTTTGATGATAACGAAATGATAAGAGATCATAAAATTTTATAGGTTCTTACTATTTTCCAAATAAAAAAACAAACTAGTACTGCAGTAACCAACTAATAATGTATCAAAAATCTTGGCAATTTCATTGAGTAAACGACAAAAAGAAAATGTATTTTATTTTAAAATGGAAACATACAGATGATTAAAAAATAATACAATATTATAAATTAGTTATGACATTTTAAAAATTAAACAATAACATATTACATCGTGTCAATTACACTTGCCACTTAGCTATAAAAAGTATCATTACAACACGAGTTATGTACTATACTACTAAAAGTCTGACATCAGAGCACTTTACAATTTTTATTTATTTACATTTATATTTATAGTTATATTCTGGCAGCTTTTGAATACAAACGATCCAGATACACTGCCCAATTCTAGTCCATTCTTGAGTCATCACCAGCTTTTCTGTATTTTTGGTTGCTGGAGGTGCGCATTGTATTTTTCAGCAACTGGGATCCGGATTTTCTGGAGCGTTGGACTTAATATCTTCTAATGATAAATTTTCTTCATTATTCTCGTCATCCGGACAAATCGAAGAGATTATTTTGTCAGCTGTGGACTTTTTTGCGCTCATGGATGTGTTTACGTAGATAAGTTGCAGCAAATCTCTTTCTGCAATTACAAGCAGCGTTACAGAGCTTCTACGAAAACAATGGCCTGTATATTAAGTGGCATCGGGTAGTTTCAACAACTCAGAAATTTTTTTTGGTAGGTATGCTAGTTTATTTATCCCAACAACTTGGGCACAGCTTGGTCGCTTCTTTGCTCTAGTTTCAACAATGATAGAATATTTGTAATTAATCACGTTAGTAGTTAGTATATTTAAATTTTTCAGGAATAAGTTGAGCCTTTTCCTAAATTTGCAGAAACAATTTTATTACTTCACATTTTATATGTTTTATTTACATTTGCAATAATAATTTCCTTTTCCAGATCTGGTACAAAACTCTATCTACTTTGACATCAAGTTCAAGATATATAATTTAATTTTTCAAATTTTTACTGTCAATAAATTTGCTAATAAATACTTTAACGCATTTAAAAAATATATATGATGTCATAATCTGTTAGGATATAATTAATTCTAAATTAGTAGAGCATAACTGATGGTAATAACTATGAATCGAATTATGCAGGTATAGACAGTGTATTATGTTCTCATAAAATGTGAAGTAATAGCCCACATACAAGGGCTGCTATTTCAACCGAAGCCATTTTAATAGCCTAGGTAAAGAAGGGCATACCTTTGGAATAAATTCATTACATTATTAGCGGTATTGTGAAACAATCTATTTAGTATTTTACCTTCAGAGGTTTTAAACAGAGTGAAGTGAGCTGGGTTGAAAAAATTAATATTTTTCGTGACTTATGTTGTTAAAAATTATGAAGTATTTAAAATCCCTATTTGACTATTTACGTAGTCAAATAGAAATTAATTTCGTTTATTTTGACATCAGAACAAATTCTTCTTTTTTACTATTTTACGTCCTGTGATACTTACTTTTGCTACTGTGGCGCCACCAATTTGCAACTTTTGAATACATACTTATTTCTTTTTGAGAATGCTCGAATGCGAGCATCACAAATCAAATGAGAATTTTCTCTGCTCCAGTATCTACAGTTTATTAACTATTACAATAAAATAAAAAGTTTTTTCTTAAAAACCACAGTGTTTTTGCAAAAATATTTTTATTGTATTTGTCACAACTTTTGCCTAATAACAGGATAATCTCATTTCACTCCTGAAAGCACTGAACTTTGTAAGAGTGTGTTTTTCCTTGATTATCTTAAAGTTGATAATTTACTTATATCATTACAGACGGCAAGTTGAAACTCTAGAAGTATATCTAACTTTTTTTTTTGTAATTCAACTAACATTTCTACCTGGCTTTTCAATCAATAATAAAAAATTCACTATATTTAAATAATAGTATAATACGGGGTTGGAATAAAGTATGGAACCAAGTAAATATCTTTTAAACAAAAAGAACGATATTTATAAAAATTTGCAGGCAAGTGCAATGGAACAAAACGCATCTGATGTATATTTTTTTGATAATAATATACTTCCGGTTTAACCGGAAATGCTATCCTATTAACAAATTCTTTAGTCACTCTTTCCAAGACTCCTCCACGTATTAGTTCACATTCATCAATAATTCTTTGTCTTAATTCCTGTAAGTTTGTTGGTCGTAAACACGTGATTTTAGATAACCCCAAAGAAAAAATCTAGCGGGCTAAGATCCGGAGAACGAGCAGGCTACTCTATGAATCCTCTACGTCCAATCCATCGATTTGGAGAATTCGCATCCAGAAAATGCCTAACCCGTCTATCATAGTGGGGAGGTGCTTCATCTTGTTGAAACCAAATATTTTGTGGTAATTGTTCATTCTGTTAAAGTGCAGGAATAATTTCGTTATTTAGTAGATCCAAATAGTTGTCACCATTAAAGTTTCCGTCGATAAAAAATGGGCCTATAAGCTTATTTTCGACAATTCCCATCCAAACATTTAACTTCTGTGGATGGTAGGTATGTGCTTCATGAATCCAATGAGGATTCTCATTTGACCAATACCTTGAGTTATAGCGATTAACTGTTCCATTTAAACAAAAAGTTGCCTAATCGGAAAAAACTATGCTAGAAGCAAAATTTTCGTCGACATTACTGATGTCCATTAGCCGTTCGCAAAATTCCAGCCGTCGTCGGTCAAAATCATCGTATGACAATTCTTGAACCAACTGTACCTTATACGGATAATACTTTTCACTTTTTAATATCTTTCCTACAGAACGTCCACTGATACCATGGTTTAGTGCCAAATTTGTGGTGGAAGTTTGAGGTGATTCTTCTAAATCGATTGCAATATTTTGTTTAACAGTTTCGTTCGTTGCAGTCCGCGGTCTTCCAGGTTTTAGCAAATTTTAACCATCCCAGTAGTATTAAAACGTTGTAATGTTTTAGTTACTGTTAAGCGTGATATAGAATTTCTCTCCGGATGCAAATTATTAAAAATATGACACATTTCTTCATGAGTTCTAACACGATCACCATAACCGATCATCATTAAAATTTCAATACGCTCTTTTTCACTTAATTGAACCATTCTAAATTGTGCAATTTATTTCCGTCAATTAGAATTTGACACTTGAAGAACAAAAGACGTACTAAACAGTACTTGTTTATTTATTACTATGCATACAAACAACATCAATTAGTTTATCTAAATAGTTTTTTGCTTTAATGCAAAAAACTCAAAGGAGGTTGGTTAAAGTGCTATATTCCTCTTTTTTACAAATTTTTTTACACTAAACTCAGTATGTATGAATTCAAAATAACAAGCTCTTTCAAAATCTGTAAAAATATATAAGGTGTCTATTTAAATTAAAGAATTTGATGGCATTTCCGGTTAAACCGGAATATTGTACCCATATTATCGAACTTTTTCCTTTTTTTTTGACAAATACGTAAAATAAGAAAGCATAAAATTTGTTGTGATTTCGAAGATGTTTTTCAAATTGTTTTAGAAATACAGCCGATAGCAGGTTTTATTTTTGGTCACCCAGTACACATTTCCAATAAAAGGTTATTGATATAACGTGATTTTATTGCTAGCCAACGACCCTTGAGCACAATCATTTTTCCTAACGACAGCACAATAAATACATTTTATACAACTAATTAATTACACCATTCCTTGAAAATTAATAATTGTCAACTCTGTCAGAAACAAAATTTTATTTATTAGTACCAAGTCATTTTAAAAAATATCACATTTTTGCTAAATACAGTATTTTCTTGGAAATATTCCTCACTGAATATTCTATAACTTATCGACCAATTCCTGATTAACAGGGAAATATCTATGAGGATGCAGCAAGATTGCATTTTCACAAATTGGTTTCATTACTGTGACAGAGCTAATTTTCAGAACAGGAATATCTGCATAATCTTATTACGTACCAATTAAGAAAGTTTCTGCCTAGGAAATTCTATTAATGCCATATTAAAGTATAAAATATACAAAGTGGTATGAAAAAAATCCACAACGCGTTCATATGTACATTCAGTTTATTAGAAATATTAGTTTTAGTTTTAATGGTTCTTTTAATCTTTCAATGTTTGTTTCTAGTAAAATAATTTAAGGTTAGGTTCATTTCACATCGGTTACCTCTGCATAAAAACTTCTTTTTTTGGCTGTACATTTAGCATTTCTCCTTTCAAGTTTTGAACTCTCCATTATCACCTATTTTCCGTTGTTTTACTATTTTTAACTTATTTATTAAGTAGCGAAGGCTGAGCTACTTTATGCCATTTATGCCATTTCTTATTCTTTGCCATTTATATATTTTTATTTATTTAATTTATCAATACTTCTTGATCGGATTACATCAACTATATAAGATTTGTTTTATTTTTATTTTACTGGTCGACCTAATAAGAACGTGAACCCCATCATATAAAGGATAATGCTCTTTTCGGGATTTAGTTCTCAACCACGATGATGCACTCTAAACGGCTTTGAAACAAGAAAGAGAGCAATTGACATTTAATCGTAATAATCCTGGAAACCCCCCAAAGGATGCATTATTACTTTTATTAAGGCAGGATTATTTGTCTTGTGACATATTGAGATTAATATCAGTTTAAAAAGGTTTCGGTGTTAATTAAAATTATTTTAAGACAAATCTAGGAAATTGAAATACACTTTATAATATTATCAATGCAAAATAGATTGCCAAATATATTTTTAATCTTATTTTCGTCCAATATAATGAATTGCAAGTTGTAGCAAAATGATGTTTACTTATATCAAAAAAATTATTTATAAAAATTAATAAAAAGATGAAATATTCTATTATTCCAATCTTTTGGACATGTCTATGTGTATATTTTTTGATAATGAATAAAGAAATTTTATGTATGTCTATTTATTCCAATGTTTGTTTCTGACTACCTATTCTTGAGCTTTATTTTTTAAAATTACCCATCAGATAGCAATTTCAACCGTGACCTTTACACTGATGGCTGTACAGTAACAACTAAGTGTATTACTGCAATTTCTCCAGAGACGTTTCCAAGAAAGACTTACATAGAAGTATATATCAAGTTTTTAATGAAAAAAAGGCAGATACTCCTTTAAATAATATACAGATATTACCAAAAAAAGTAACCCAATTTATACGAGGGTTGTCTTTTATATTTTGAAATTTGGCAACCCTGGTGATGTAATCTGGCAACTGACAGCTCTATCGTAAAGTTTAAAGTTTTTAAGGTTAAACGTACCCAGAACGTTTTGACATACGAGTGCTATTTGTGTTGTTTACAGTACTTAAAAGATTCATCAGTTGGTGTTCCAAAAACCATTGATCGTCATGTGACCTATCATGAGATTGAGACAACCTTAGCCATTAGCGGGACCAGCATACATTCAATATTGCATAAATATTTGACGACTAAAAAAATTTTTCGTGTTGGATCTCACATAATTTAGCAATCGCTCAAAAAAGGCTGGTGTAGATTGGTTGAAGAAAATGCTCAAAAAATACGAATATTCAGTAAAAAATTGTATTGAAACCTTAGATGTCGTTGCTTGTTTGTGTTTTATTATTTTGAAACAATGTTATAATGTTTTCGATATTTTTAAACTGCTTTTTAGTTGTCTTTGTTAAAAGTTTGAATGCAGCCTTACTGCAAACTAAACGTCTGGAATATAGTGGATGTAACAAGTTTTAAAAACTTTGCCGAGAGAAGCATTTTTGTAAAAAACTACGCCCCTGTTTTTAACGGAAAAATAATATTAGAACTTGAGTCGCCGAATCCAACGAGTGGGTTTAAGGATGAGGATTATGAGAAAATTGTTAGTAGCTGTTAACAAGACAACGAACTTTTTCTTGTGCATGTTTCAGAAAACATTATTCCGTACCTTACAAAACTCAAAGATATAAGTGGCTTAGAAAATAGATATATTTTTTTTAATATCATACGAAATTGGTATGTGGGTAATATTTAATATTTATAGAAGAGCACTAAAAGAAGATTATAAACCAGTCGACTTAAAAACAGAAAGAAACTGGTAATAAATAGTTCATTCAAAGATATTAATGTATGCGAACTAAAAAACCAGCCAATCACGAGCCAATGTTAACGATTCTGCATAAGTAATGGATTGCCTTAGTCTGACGTCACTTGAGGCGTGGTCATGAAAATATTTCCAAACAAACCGAGTGCGCGTGCGCGAAATTGTCATAATAATCACTCTATATTTACTAGAGTGTCCGTTTTTTACCGATTTGATTTTTGAGTTTGCAGTGCCTCTAAAATTTTTAGTGTATGACCCAAAAAAAATATCGAACCTATATAAGCCCTTAATAAATCAATTGCCACAAGGGCAATTGATTTCCCATTTAAATAACATGGGGTTTTGGTACTTTTTGCAATCAATTTTGTGGTTGCTCAGCCAGCTCATGCAAAGCTGCGGCAATCAATAATTTTTGTAGTAAATTCAATGCTGATTGGGCACTTCGACAATAAAAAAATAAAATGCTTTGTTGTTTTGAAAAAAACAGTTTGTATTATAAATGTTTTTCACGAGATAACCTCAAAAATCGATGACACTATAAGTATAAAAGTCACAGAACACTGTTTGAGAACTCAATAAACGACGCGGCAACATGACAATATTCCGTCATTAATTGGTGGTCTCTTCATGACGTGCACGTAACTTGATTTTGCTGTTACTATAGATTTTTATTTACAACAATCACTAAATATATTAGGATAGTGATGAATTGTGTATTCCAATATTAACACTGTCATGAACTTTAATTTTTGACTGTTGAGCTGTCATTTATTTAAAAAATAAAAATATAATAATGCATAATAATTGATTAAACCATAAATTTTTCTTTGTTACCTATAATATAATTTTTAAAACATTGTTTGAATAAACTGCTTCCGTTGGGCGAACAGCAGGAGAATACATTGTAATGAACAATATACTTTTTTAAAGAAGCCCCTTACAAAGTTATTTTGTCGCTATTATATTCACCTTAAAAGTATACTTCTAACTTCCGTTTGGAAACTGGAAGAAAAAAAATGTATTTGTTTACGTAAGAAAACGATGAGTATTGCCATTTTAGCACATTGTTATTTCCAGTACAATGCTAATATTTTTCCTGAAATCCAGCGATATTTACCGTTTCTATAAATTTTTACATAAACCATATTATTTTTTTGGTAGTTTCTGGAAATACTGTTCACTTGAACATTTTTGGAAGGTAATAGTGGTCAAGTGGTATTCTTTTTTTTCTTCCTAACATATGTTGTGCAGGTGATAATCCTTCTGGACAGTTCCTGTTGGGCGTACATACAGAGTGGAAAGTTTAACTGGAACAAGTTCTGTAATTTAATAAATAAAGGTTTGTCGCAAAATTCCTGAAACACGTCAACTTTTATTTTCTATGGGGCATAAAATAAAGAGGTTTGTTTATTTCTTAATTATATTAAGGGTTGTAGCGACCCCCAACTTTTTTTTTAATGAAAGGGTAAGTTGGTCTTTTTTTTTATATTAAAGCTTTTTCAATTGCAAATACAAGTAGGTATTTTTTTTGTTTTTTTTTACAAGCAATGTGTTAGAAAAGAATAAAATACCGAAATGTTTTTTAATACTACTTTAATGCAATAAATGTTCAAAACAAAATGCCCTCCATTTTGTTGCTGACAATATCCTAATCGAATATAAAAATTATCCCGAATATTTTCCAATAATTACTACTTGATAAGCCACAATAAGAAATCCTTCCTTTTTCTAACCTGCTACCAGGTATTTCACTAATTAAAACTTAATGTGATTGAGTTGTTTTCAGGTATTTGTTTTAAATTTCTTCAACAAATTTATAAGCCAATAAAATAAGAAAATGTCTTATTTAACCAAAACGCACCGTATCGAAATTTTACAGATGATCGGATATGGGAACAGAAGTCGAACACAGGCTGAAGTTGCTCGTTTGTTTGCTGAAGTTCATCCAGAATTGCCTCCAATTAATCGAAGTACGATTAGCAAAATTGAAAGTCGATATCGAGAGTTGGGCCATGTAAGAGATATTTCTCGAAAAAGGCCTTTACAAATCGACGAAGAAACCCGGTTGAACATGTTGTTGGAAGTTGAAGAAAATCCTGTTACTCCAGCTAGGGAAGTAGCTCGCATTCATGGTGTCAGTCACACAAGCGTTTTAAAAGTTTTCAAAGATGCCAAAAAGTACCCATATAAGATGCAAAACCTTCACGAGCTTAACGAAGACGACCCTGATCGTAGACTTGATTTTTGCGAACGATTTATGGCATTTATCGATGGTGGTCAAATTCCTTTGGAATGAGTGCTGTTTTCTGATGAAGCTACGTTCACATTACATGGACATGTAAATCGGCACAACTGCCGTTATTGGGCTGACGAAAATCCCCATTGGATGCGTAAATCCCATACCCAAAGGCCTCAAAAAACAAACGTCTGGGCTGGAAATATTGGGAAATATTGGAAAATATTGGGAATGTAACTGGAGAAACATACCTAACTATGCTTCAAAATGAATTGGTTCCTACTTTAAGGATTTTATTCCCCGATAATTTGGATCCCAATTTATTTCACCAACAGATGTGATTTCAACAAGACGGGGCACCACCACATTTTGCTCAAATTGTACGGACCTATCTCAACGAAGTGTTTCCGAATAGGTGGATTGGAAGAAGGGGACCAATTGAGTGGCCAGCAAGGTCACCCGATCTCACCCATTAGACTTTTTTTATGGGGATACTAAACCTAACGACATAGCCGAGCTTCAGCAAAGAATCAGAGACGAAATTATTCAAATAACGCCGGAAGTATTGCAAAATGTTAGGAATAGTTTTTATGATCGATTGGAATATTGTCAGCAACAAAATGGAGGGCATTTTGAACATTTATTGCATTAAAGTAGTATTAAAAAACATTTCGGTATTTTATTTTTTTCTAACACATTGCTTGTAAAAAAAACAAAAAAAAATACCTACTTGTATTTGCAATTGAAAAAGCTTTAAAATAAAAAAAAGATCAACCTACCCTTTCATTAAAAAAAAAGTTGGGGGTCGCTACAACCCTTAATATAATTAAGAAAATAAACAAACCTCTTTATTTTATGCCCCATAGAAAATAAAAGTTGACGTATTTCAGGAATTTTGCGACAAACCTTTATTTATTAAATTACATAATTTGTTCCAGTTAAACTTTCCACTCTGTATATAGACTCTTATAAATGTGTTTATACCTTGTTCTAGACTATAAATTACATAAAAATTGACAACTAAAACTCAACATCTAAAACATCTGCCAAATCCCAATCAAAAGATTAAACAATACGATGTATAACATTTTAAACAAAACTTCCACTAAAAAGTTCTATTTTTAATGTTATTAGAAAGACGAACTTTCACAAAGTAAAGAATACTACAATCAATTCCAGTACAAATATTAATTTTACACACTTTACAATAAATGTCATTGACTTGTTAACTCGAATAAAAACACAAAAACACAAAAACACAAAAGTTCGTTCATACAACCATCCACAAATAAACAAACTGTTGATGCCCCATTGTAGTCAATGTACATGATTGTTGAATAGAAATGAAGCAGTCTCAAAGACTTAAGCTGTACTTCAAATGTAAGAAACCCAGTAATAAATCGATATAAAAATCTCAGTTTCGACAAAAGTTTTCTTTGAATCGTGCAGATATTTTCCAATAAAAAAATTTAGTGTTCCTTTTATCCGATTCTACTAGATTATTATGCAAGGTACGCAGCCGATCGTATTTCTATTCTGCTCCATGGAATATTTGTCGACTAACAATTTAAAAATTTACTTTCGTAGTATTTTTCTTTTCAGTTGAATGTAGGATGTGTTATGAGCTTTTTTAGATAAGACAATCTGTTGAGATTCCATAATAGCTTGCCTTTTGTCAATTTTGCAGTATTTGAAACCTAGTTTGGATAAAAGTGTCCATAGGTTGTTTGTCTAGTATTTATTGTGACAAATTTATTAAAAATTACGAAAAAAGTAAGTTAGTAAATACCAAATCTACCAAAGTGGTTATTTGAAAAATAATAAAAATATTTCGTCAGCTAAAATTACATTTTCCAACTAATAATGTGCTTAAAAATAAAAAGCAACGAAAGTAATATTAATAACAAAAACATGTATCGATAAAAACTGCTTGTTAAATGGCATGAAAACTCAAGGACAATCTTGTTAATATTTGCAATATAATTTGATACCTACTGTCAAGGAAAATAATTATTTAAATGATCAGTTGTAAGTGGTAAGCTTCATATTGAAGAAAGAAGATTCACATTGATATGTTGAACTGAATAATGCCTTCAGTTTCAAGCAGCACAACTTAGAATTAAATATTTGTTTTTCAGATAATACATTTTGTTTCTGGGACTAGTAATTTTGAAGCTAAATCGTTTTAAAAGGCAATTACTTCCATTTCTGTTGCAGCCGAGTTCCAAACTGTTGGGTATTAATTTCCATGAAGGGTGAAATAACTAATTGCACCACCATAGCATTATCGTTGAAATATTTAAAACGATTTTTGCAGTCACTCTTAAAGCTCCTACATAATATTTACTGTCATATGGTTCTAATGAAGGTTTTTTACTAAAATAGTAGAAAATGTTAGTCGTCGTTGATTAAGTTTTGTTCCCAAGTGTCGAAAATTCCTTCTTAGGTATAAAAGAGTTTGGTATAAAACAAGAAACGATTAAAAGATTGTTTAAAATCAGCATTAAAACCAAAAATCTATCATTAGGTAGATGTAAAACCAAAAAGAATCATAATGGTAATATTTAGGCATGAATTTGGAATATATCAGATAAATTAACATTATTAGATTCTCAGAAAGTTAAGAAACTGGATTTTAATGTAGAAAACCCATCTGTCAAACTAAAAATTTATAAAAACTTTAAAATTATCAAATTTAGTTCAGTGTATCCTTAAAATTGGTAAATGCTATAAAAATTTGTCTCGTAAAATTAATGGAATCTAAGTTGTATTGGCTCACAATTTACTTTTAAAAATTTGCTGACTGAAATGTCAGAGTTGACTGAACGACGTGTTTTTTTCAGATGATGAAATTTTCGATACCAAAAAGGGGTTTAGAATAAAGTTAAATACTCAGATTTTTGTATACAAGCGAAAAATTATAAAATTGTTAGAATTAAAGAGAAATTTGGATTTTAAATTTAGAAATTTGAGATTGGTACAGTAACATTTCCATAGATAATTGTAACTAAGAAAACCCTATACAATAGAAGGATTTCTGAAGCTCGTTTTCAATTGAAAAAAGCCCTTCACACAGTGAACATCTTTCGGAAAAGTAAAAATTTGTGCTTCTAGGTATCTAGCCCTAGAATTTTGAAAGACAGGGCATTCTGAGAGTATGTGTATTGAGGTTTCATCCTCTTACTCACAGAATCTGCACTTTGCTTCATCTGCTAACCCTAGTTTCTTCATGTGGCTTCTTAACCGGCAATGCCCGGTTAATATTCCCGTTAGAATTCGGAGCCTTTTTTTACTGAGGTTGAGGCAGCTAAGAGATCTCTTCTGGTCATATTTCCCCAGTAGTATCTTAGATTGCCACAGTCCTTCCAGCTGATTCCAGTACTTGAATTTTTCCTTCTCCATTTCTTCCCTTAGTTTTCCTAAGATTACTCTACTGCTGATCCCACAAGATGGTTCTGGTCCCAAATGTGGGGTTTCAGCTCCTTTTTTTGCCAGCTTATCTGCTGTTTCGTTCCCCTCTATTCCTATGTGTCCCGGGACCCATAGGAGGATGACAGTGTTCTTCTGGCCCAGTTCATTTAGTTTGCCTAGGCATTCCCAAACCATCTTCGAGCTGATTATATTTGAACTCAGCGCTTTGATGGCTGCTTGACTATCCGACATGATCACAATCTCTTGTCTGCGGTAGTTTCTTCCAATATTAAATTCCACACATCTTTCGATGGCGCGGACTTCTGCTTGAAAGATGCTCGGGTATGTGCCAAGCTTTCTGAGTATTTGGCTCTCGGTCCAAAAACTCCTATCCCAGTTCCCTCGTCTAGCTTGGAACCTTCCGTATACCACTTTATGGTATTCTGATTTAAATTCTGTATGGTGGCTTCATCCCATTCAGATTTATTACTCAACCTTGTGATGAATTTCCCTGAGAATTCCTTCTTTGATCATTCTATATATCGTTTTCTTCCTTACACTTTCTAACAGAATGTGCAGTGGGGTTAAGTTTAAAATCACCTTCATTGCAGCAGTGGGGCAAGTTTCCATTGCTCCAGTGATACATAAACGGGCTAGTCTCTGAATCTTCGAGAGATTTTTCCTCGTCGTACTCAGATTAGCCCTTGCTCCCCAAGCCACTGCCCCATATGTGATTATTGGTCTCACTATTGCTGTGTACATCCATTGCAGAATACGTGGGTTGCATCCCCAGTTCTTTCCTGCAATGTTCCTGCACACCATGAGGGCCTTGGTTGTTTTGTGTATTACTTCGTCTTCGTGTTTATTCCAGAGTAACCTACTATCTAGGATTAGCCCTAGATATTTGACCTCTGTTTTCCACTCGACGATGTTCTCCCCTATTCTTATGATTTTTAGATTAGGTTTCTTTTTCCTTGTAAAGGCTACTAGTGTGGTTTTGGTGGGGTTGATGTTGAGTCCCACCGAGTCACACCATTGTTTCGCAATGTTCAGTCCTCTTTGAACAATATCACAGAGGACATTTTCATACTTCCCTTTTGCCAGGATATAATCATGTCGTCGGAATACCCTTGACATGGTATGCCTTCTCTAGTCAATTGACAGAGCAGTCTGTCCACAGTGACACTCCACATAAGCGGGGATGCAACTCTCCCCTGTGGACAGCCTCTGGTCACATTAATGAAGATAGTGTGAGTTTGAGTTTGAGTTTGAAAATGTATATGCTATTCTGAAGCCGATATTACATTGCCAGGCAGAAATATCAATGTAAATAATCTGCTATGTTTTGGCAATTCCTTTTTAATTTAATTTTGGATTTTTTTTTACTACATTTAAATTTCTTTTTATTAGATTAGATACATTTGGCATTATAGTAATAAATATAATTTTGCCCTAAAATATGTGGTTAGGTATAAAAAAATATTGTCATACCAAGTTTGGACATACATGCTGATGAGACGTCATACAGTGAATAATGTTTCATTATCCACTAGTAGATAACTTGTTACTATATACTTGAGAATCCACATGTATAATAATTAAGGTTTTATAGGACATAATAATAGTATTAATAACAAAATTCAATAATATTAAAAATAAATTGGTGTAAACCAAGTAGTGCCTTCTGCTTTTTCAAAATCCGTTTATTTAATCCGGAATTCTTTATTATTATTTAAATTAAAATCGATTAGACGATTTATTTACTTTATCCACGACAATAAAAATCTCCCTGAATGTCTGCACTTGCCAAATTCCAACCTAATTATAGTTAATTAATTCGAATGGCTGAATTACTCACTCAAGTCAAAAAAAGATTCAGCTAAAGTAATTAATTTAATAAATCTTCTTAAGTATAACTGGACAAAATCCGCAAAAATTATCAGCTGGAAGTGGTTTATAGGCCAGTTTATTTATTTACTAAAACACGTCAGCAAAAATAAAATCAACTCCAGGGAGATTAAAGGATTAGTTTTATAGCATTCTTTGTAAAAATTTATTACATTTTTCTCGTAGCATCTGTATAGTATTTTTCTTGTTTCTCCTGTTTCTGCTGTAATTTTCCTAAGTTCCTTTTCCACATTAGGTTATTTTCTTTTAAGTAAAAAATTAGATTGCTCTATTAGAAGGTTTTCCTCAATTAACCTAAAATCTCTTCTAAAAGTTCCCGCAAGTTATTTTTCTCTTTTCTAATAAATTATGTAGTAATTGATGGTCGATTTTGTGCTTAATTTGTAGAAAAGAGTTCTAATTTTGTTACGGGAGTTAAAAATAATAATAATAATGTTTATTCAAAAAATATTATTTTGTGTTTTAAATGATATTAATGCTGATGTTGCCGAAGATATTATTTTTGAAATTTTATTGGAAATACTTCCATAATATGTAATATTTTAATAACTTTTTAACTTTTTGGTTTGTTTAGGAAATATTAGTTATAGTGACACTTTCTGTTCTTTCCTATTAATTAATGTATTTATCAAATGAATTAGATAGTCATTAGATGTAGCTATTTGTTTTATAATATCAATTTCTTTATCATAGTTAATTTTTTCCATTGGAATTGAAATCGGAAAAGGTTTGTACCTTTACAAACAAAACAAACAAAACTAGATTATTCAATACTTTTTTCTCAATGTTGTACATCCATTCCTTTACAGAGCGTTTAAATGTTCTTTGATGATTAATAGTTCTTAAGTTGAGAGGTAAAATATTATAAATTATTGCTGACAAAATTCCACTGACCGTTGACCAATTGTCTTCTCACATATTGGGATATTGAAGTTTTCTTTTTCTCTCGTTGTGTTAATATTGGACTACTTTTAAATATTTTTCTAGGATACAAAATTGCAACTAAAATTACACCAACGAGAAATACAAAATTTTAAGGTTATTCAAGAAATCAACTAAGAATCTAAGTATTTGATTCATTCTTTTTCAAAAATTTGTGTTGGGTCACCAATTATTGTTAATGGTCCCAGATTGGGGTATAATTTGAAAGGTAATTTGTTGTTTTGCTGTTTAGAGTTGGTTTTAAAATCTGAATATTTTTTTTATTCCAAATATGTACTGGTCTATGTATTAAAAAAATCTTGAATACGATTAAGAATGATCTTACGTACAAAATATCTTCCGAAACTGTCAATGCTGTGTTGGGCTTCGATTCTCAAAATGATTAATATTAATGATCATATGTTGTATGCATGACGTATCGTCTTATATACCAAATTTTATTTAATTGATTTAAAAGACACCGCTGTGACTTGCAAAGTTATCGCTACTCTGACAAGAAGGGAAAGTGTTGTAGTGTTGATGTGTTGCTTGTCCATTTAAATTAGCCTTTGAATTCCGAGAGGCCCAAACTCATAATAAAATCAATAGTGCAGTCGAATTACCTTTTTTTCATGACTTAAGTCCGAATTGAGGTAGCTAAGTGGAAAGGGGTAGGTTTGATAATTACAAATCGAAAGGCGATCATCCAAGATCTTAGATGCGTGCAAGGGGTGCGTGGTAGGGGTGGAAAGGGGATGAAAACGTTTTTTTGCAATTTGCAGCGTAAATACGCATTTTATTGAAAAAAGTTAAATGAAAAAGTTGTAGATAATAAAAAAATCGACAACTTTTGTCTCAAACATTTTTTCACATAACCTAAAAATAAAGGCTAAAAAAGCGAAAAACCATAATTTTCGTTTTTTATTTTTTACTCAGCGAAAAATCAATATTTTGTTGTGAAATTCAGTATAGTGATAGCTTTTTGTATCCCAAAAAAAGTAGATTTTATTTTATTTCCGATAACTCAATTTTTTTCCGACATATTAACGATTTTCGGAAAAAAGATCTCATTTTGTAACGGCTCCCAAAGTCCGAATTTTTATTGTAGACGCCTCTTGAAGGTCTCATTTTTTTCGTAATGACTTTAATTTTCATATACAATATTAAAAAAATACTACTCCTAGCAAAAAAAATCGTTTAAAATCGAAAAAACTGAAAAATTCATAATTTTTCACGCGTATCTTATTATTATTTTATTATTTCTACACGTTATATTACTCTCAAAAATATTTCATGTACATGCATTTAATTTATCACACCTTTATTGCAGTTTGTAGGATTAAAATAAAGGAAATTATGGACGTCTATATTGATTAAAAAAATAAAAAAAATATTTTATACGTGCTTACGATGAATTATACAAAGAAAGTACAATTTTACTGTTTCTTATTTTTAATTATATCTCGCCCTTTTGACTTGCGAGTTACATTCTTCTTCCTCTTGTACTTCTACTTCATCGTCATCTTCATCATTTTCGTCTTCATTTTCATCATCTCCGTCTTCATCTTTATCATGTTCGTCTTCATCTTCATTGTCATTTTCTGATTCTTCTTCGTCAGATTCGACATTTTCTTCCTCTTCTAGCATGCGATTCTCATCATGAAATGCATCGTTTTGGTCAACGTGTTCTGAAGGATGTACATCGGCAATTTTTGTGATTGATTGCTCGATATTAGTACAATCATTAACGCCGTAGCAATTCGAGCATAAATTCGTACACTTTAAACCGTGTTTTCGACAACTGCATCTTGAAGAACTGCAACCTTTTTTGCAACTGCAGGAAATTTTTTTTAGCAGACTGTCTGGAATTAACTGAAATATTTTTGAGAGTAATATAACGTGTAGAAGGGTAGGAAAAAGATACGCGTGAAAAATTATGAATTTTTCAGTTTTTTCGATTTTAAACGATTTTTTTTGCTAGGAGTAGTATTTTTTATTATTGTATATGAAAATTAAAGTCATTACGAAAAAAATGAGACCTTCAAGAAGCGTCTACAATAAAAATTCGGACCTTGGGAGCCGTTACAAAATGAGATCTTTTTTCCGAAAATCGTTAATATGTCGGAAAAAAATTGAGTTATCGGAAATAAAAAAAAATCTACTTTTTTGGGATATACAAAAAGCTATCACTATACTGAATTTCATAACAAAATATTGACTTTTCGCTGAGTAAAAAATAAAAAACGAAAATTATGGTTTTTCGCTTTTTTAGCCTTTATTTTTAGGTTATGTGAAAAAATGTTATAAACAAAAGTTGTCGATTTTTTTATTATCTACAACTTTTCCATTTAACTTTTTTTAATAAAATGCGTATTTACGCTGCAAATTGCAAAAAACCGTTTTCACCCCCTTTCCACCCCTACCACGCGCCCCTCGCACGTATCTAAGATCTTGGATGGTCGCTTTTCGATTTGTAATTATCAAACCTACCCCTTTCCACTTAGCTACCTCAATTCGTACTTAAGTCATAAATTGGTCACTTTTTCACGTAATTCGACTGCACTACAAGTATTCTTTACCTGTAGGATATTTGTTACTCGCATCAACAGCATCTTAACCATTAAACTAGGTAATTCAGGATATAAATTAATAAAAGTTTTTGCAAATATTATGCAATTCTTATTTTTAAATTTAAATTTAAAATAGTAAAACCTGCTGTACAATAGAAAATAAGTTTGTAGGTATGAAGAATTCGAAAATTCAAAAAGTTTTGAATAATGAAATATTTCATCTTTTTATTAATGTTTATAAATAATTTTTTTGATAAAAGTAAACATCATTTTGCTACCACTCTAACCAATACTAAATCAATCAATGCGTTTAAAACAAAATTGATGCTTTTCGGTAGAGCTAAAACAAGAAAAAACCTATCAAACCAGATTAAAACCAAAGTCAACCAGGACAAAATTGAACTAGTCGATAAGGCAAGGAACTTAGGTTTAATATTGGACACCCATTTAAACTTTCAGGATCATGTTAATGAAATACTACGTCGGTCATTTTCCAGTTTAAAATTATTATATGGTCATAGGTTTTATCTGACATCAAGCGTCAGGCAAAAGCTTTGCGAGTCACTTATTTTATCTCATAACAAATTACAACGAATACAGAATTGTTGCGTACGATTTACTTTTAGCATAAGGGGTAGACAACCTACAACTAGACACCTCCGGCGATTAGGCTGGTTAAAAATGAATGAAAGAAGATTCCTTCATGCTTGTACCGTTTATTATAAAATTGTTTTTTTACGTAAACCTCCATATCTATGCGAAAAAATAAAAGTTAGGACATTCACAATATTAATATAAGGTTTAAAAATACACTAACTCCACCAGTATATCAAACGTCTCTGTTTAAAAGATCATTCTCGTATCAAATGACAAAGCCTTCGCTCGGGTATTTTGCCAAATTGTGGTATTTAAGTTACTGTGAGATATATTTTAACTGGGTGGTAGTTGATATTGGTGGTTGATAAATACACTGTTACACTAAAATCATTATAATTATATTTCTAAGTATCAAAACTAATTACATCACTTCATTACTATAAAAATAACTTTAAATATGGTTAGTCAGCAACATATATTGAACATATATTGAACTTGAATAACGCGAATAACGTCTTTCTATTTATATCCGTAGACCATTTGATATGTTTACTTGTTTTATTTACCGGACCTTAGTTAAAGACACGCTATGACATTGGACGTGATGTTATCATAACACAACTATGCTCTTCTAGGTCGTAGATATTTACCTATAGTACTTTAATTAAATATACAAAATATACAGTGTGTTCACACCACAAAATCAATGTCATTTTTTATGTTCAGGGTAGCTTTCAACATCGAATAGGTAGACCTTAACGTTGAAGGCTTTATTTTCTTTGAAAAATCGGAAAAATAGACAATCAGCACATCTTCAGAGAAAGATCCTATATTTTTCTTATGTCTATACTTATTCCATGAATCTGCTTTATGTGAGTTCATATAAAATTCTTGATTTTTCCGGTAGAATGTTAAATTCCACATCTCGCGCCTGATCTTATCTCAGGTGGTGTTAATTGCATCAATTTTATCCTCACTTCGCAGTAAATCCATTTCTAACATGACAATTTTTCAAAATTGACAATGACAAAGTAAACAGTAAACAACCATATTCAATAAACGCCATCAGCGGTAAACATAGTAACGCAGGGCCCAGTTACCTTTGATAAAATAATTTAGCAATTTAAATATGAAAAAGTCGATTTTGCGTGGAATTGGAACAAATTTGAAGAAAAAATTATATGTCTCACACGGCAGAAAAGCAGATTTAATGCCTTGGCACCAGCCGCAGTGGGTGCAATAGCCACAGCTGTGCTGTCAAGGTCATACCCTTTAGACTTGATGGCTAGGGCAGAAAACTGTGGAAGATCAGGATTGGATCGAGGAGGAAATAGTAAGAAGATGGGAGGGGGATAAAAATAGCAATTAGGAGTAAAAGTGAGTAGATGGACCGAAAATTTGGGGAAATTTGGACATGGATCAAGGGTGGGGACGGTGCGAGAGAAAGACCCATCGAACATGAGTTTCATCCCATCTCAGCCCGAAAAAAACCATAAATTCGAACAGTATTATATTAATTTTGTTAAATTTTCGAAAATTCATTACCTACTTTAAGTTTGCCACGTGCTTCTAACAACTAACTAAGCTTTAATAATAAACTAAAAGTAGCTCTACTTGTTCAATGATTCCTTATCGTATCTTCGAGTAGAGAAACGTTTGCCTAACAATATTTATTATACATGCAGTGTTTGCTTAAGATTCTATTGAATTCAGAAGTCGAATATAATACTGACAGTGACATTAATGTACGAGTTAACGAGAAACCAAATCCCGTATAAGCTTGAGTGGCAATAAACACTTTCGAAAAAATTTTTCTCACCGGTTCGTATTTCATGTAAACGTTAAATCAAACGAAAGTATTGTGCATTTACTTTGAACGTCTCATTACTATTCCATGAAAGTACATCAGCTACTGAACTTGAACTTGGAATTATTGACGATTACGGCATTGGAATCGTATAAAATAGACTGGTTTTGAATGTTAGATGTTTCAAAGACACTGGGATTTTAAGGATAAAAACAGTTTTTCTGGATTTATCAAAAATGATTTATTATTTTTATATTGTACGTTTGCTTTTCTGTATTTATTAGGTATTATCCTATTAAATAAAACAAAACGTTGGATTCTGAGTCTTATACGTTGACATAATCCAATCATTTGTTTTGGGCTTACAAAGTATTCGTCTTCATAATGGCTGCCAAGAGACGTCAACATGTTATTTTTTATTTGTACGATACTATACAGGGTGTTTCATTAAGAATTATCCATATAGTAACTGGAGAAACCTCAGCACTAAATATGAAGATTTAAGCCAAAACACTTCAGTAAAATATTTCTCCTAACCGAGATATAGGGTGTTTTATTTTAACTATTTCAAATGATTATATCCCATATTTTTGACACCTTCAAATATTTTCTGTTCATACTTGACAAAGAGTTTTTAAACAGTGGCAAAAGATATTTTTTCTCGATTACAAGAGGCGTGCGGTAGGGATGGATAGTTTCTTTTATCCCCCTACAATTTACGCCACTGTCGTAATAATTGTTTCTGCATGTTTTTTTGATTCTCCGTCACTTTCTACGTAAATATCATCCTCTTGTCTCAATCGATAGAGTGAGTAGTTTTAGAGTTATTTGCATTTAAAGGTAATGGTTAAAATATCCATTTTATTCTAATAATTCCTTAATAATTTACCCAACATTTTTCTAAAGGTTAGGAGAAATTTTTCCAAAAGGATTAATAAATGTATTGAAGTCAATGGAGGCCACTTCGAAAATTTACTATAATGTTAACTAACTAGAATTTTTTTACAGTAGTCTAAATAAATAATTGTTTCAGTACGTTTATTTTATGTATCATCATGTTTTTTCGTAATGAAAATTATAGTTCTATTTTGTTATAAATTTAAAACTGAAATTTTGATAAATATTAATATGAAAAAATCAAATTGATTGTACTAACCCTTACTTTTTGGAAGTCCATCTTATTAAGGATAATAAAAAACTCTTCGTTTTAACAAAACTTCCAATATTTATTTAAAAATTGCTTTTTTAAAAGACTAAATGACAGCTGTTTCGCTATGAAGCATCGTCAGATTGACATTTAAGTTACATTTTGTTTGTTTGTAGCTAGGTACCTGATGTTTAGGTAGTATTAAGGCTAGACCAAGTATGGAAGTAATAAGACATAACAATATTAAAGCCTAGATGTTATTAGCCCTAAGGGATTATCCTGGATGTATTTCCCTCTAAGATCAGTATAACTATGCAATGATATAGAAAAACCAGGAAAAAACTATATCATGCTGATCTTTACAATAACTTAATATATTTGTGTTACAATTACGTCTTATCTATGTATAAAATGAAGACTCAATCAAAGCAAACACTTTAAAAGTGGAGAACTTCCCAGATTTATTTGTTCATTAACAACTTTAAATTGTGGATCTGCTAGATGTCTTTTTATTTCAAGTTCTTCAAGGAAATCTAAATTTTGTTTTTTATTACAAATGTGAAGCATTTGGATGTCATTGGTGTGAAAGAGTGAGGTTGGATGTTCAAGTAGGTGTTTTGCATAATTTGACTTATCTGGTTGTTTTAATCTATATGCTCTTAAATGTTCGTTAAATCTTACTTCAAAATTTCTTTGTGTTTGACCTATATATACAGCATTACACTTTGGACAATTAATTTTGTAAACACCAGATTTTTTTAATTTAGGTAATTTTGTTTTTACATTTAACAATTTTGTACCAACATTATTTTGTGTTTTAAATGATATTATTGCTGATGTTGCCGAAGATATTATTTTTGATATTTTATTGGAAATACTTCCACAATATGTAATATTTTTATAACTTTTAATTTCTTTAGTTTGTTTAGGAAATATTAGTTGTAGTGCCACTTTCTGTTCTTTTTTATTAATTAATGTATTTATCAAATGAATTGGGTAGCCATTAGATGTAGCTATTTGTTTTATGATATAAATTTCTTTATCAAAGTTAATTTTGTCCATTGGAATTGAAAATGCCCTATGTATCATAGAATTATAAGCTGCTAATTTATGTGTTATAGGATGATTTGAATAATATGGTATGGTTACATCTGTTTGTGTTGGTTTTCTGTATATTGAATAATTTAGTAAATTATTAACTTTTTCAATTTTTAAATCTAGAAAATTAATTGAATTATTTTCTTCAACTTCTAAAGTAAAATTAATTTTAGGATGCAAGGTATTAATATAATTAAAAAATATATCTAATTGTCGTTCGCTACCTACAAATCCTGCTAACACATCATCAACATATCTATACCAAAATACAATATTGTTTTTATAACTAGAATTAAAGATTTTGTTTTCTAAATTATCCATAAAAATATTTGCTAAAATTGGAGAAATGGGACTTCCCATTGGAAGACCCTCATTTTGAATGATAACAAAGTATATATTTATTATCCTTAATATGAAAAATCATTTGAAACTAATAAATTTTATTTATTCAGTGAAATAGTTATTGACTCATGTGAATTTACGATTAGAATTAACAAATTTTGTTGTCAAGGTGGTTAGATTATTAAGGAAACTCATGTTAAATAAGCAATAAAACAAAAATGGATATTTTAAACATTACCTTTTAATGCAAATAACTCGAAAACTACTCACTCTATCGTATTGAGACAAGAGGATGATATTTACGTAGAAAGTGAATGCAGAAACAATTATTACGACAGTGGTGTAAATTGTAGGGGAATAAAAGAAAGTATCCAACCCTACCGCACGCCTCTGGTAATCGAGAAAAAAATATCATTTACCACTGTTTAAAGTAACCTAATATGTGTAAACTTTTAGCCAAGTATGAACAAAAAATAT
This sequence comes from Ophraella communa, assembly GCA_035357415.1. Lineage (NCBI taxonomy): Eukaryota > Metazoa > Arthropoda > Insecta > Coleoptera > Chrysomelidae > Ophraella > Ophraella communa. The sequence goes on from CM068995.1 coordinate 2,752,446, forward strand.
TGGAAAGTGTCAAAAATATGGAATACAATCATTTAGAATAGTTAAAATAAAACACCCTATATCTCGGTTAGGAGGAATATTTTATTTAAGTGTTTTGGCCTAAATCTTCATATTTAGTGCTGAGGTTTCTCCAGTTACTATATGGACAATTCTTAATGAAACACCCTGTATATGATGATGGAAGATGGAAATTAATTGTTTTGTACAATATTTTTCTAGTTTATTTATAATCAAAAAATATAAGTTGCAAAGCAAAATATTGTAATGTTGCCAAGCTGTCGTTATTTTATTTACTTAACCAAAACTGGAAAACTTAACAATATGACAGTTCTTCTTTTTTATTGGTCTATTGGTCTGTGTCTTGATTTATTCGGTTTCTTCTTGCAGTTACAGCTATAAAACGGTCTTGAGCAGGAGTTGTAGCTCGTTCTCTTCATGCCTCTTCCAAGCCATAAAAACGCATATTAAAGGATATTCACAATAGAATTTAATAAAAATTTAATTATGTTAATATATCAATTCAGTTTCACTATCGTCGTCTACATTAATTATAATCCTGATACCATTGTTTTCTTTATAGCCTGATGATGGTCTAAAGACCGAAACATGTTGCACTAACTATTGAACCTCACTATTAAACGTTGTGGATAGACTTTGAGTTTTATTACTACGATTATCTACATCATCCACATTTCAGAGATGGATTTCCTTTTCAATTTTACAAATATAAATGATTATACTCAACCAAAATTATACAAATAAATACAAGAACCAATTCTGTGTGCAAATTTTGACCATAAGCAATAAACCGTGACAGACGATCGCAATAAGAGTGGTTTATTACCCCTTTTATTGTAGGCACTGTATTGTTGAACACATCATACGCAATTTTCTGAAATTTAAAAAAAATCCACTTCAATTGTTGAGCAGTGTATTCACCTTGATAAATATCTCGCTTAAGAGTTGTCTCAACTAAATATCTAAAATGATTTCCGATATTATTTATACGATGTTTTGCAGAATCAGATACTAACTAAGTAATCAAAACAATTGAATAGGTTATTGATGACGTTTATTAATTGCGATTAAATCATTCAATAATATTGTAAAGTCCTACTATTTCTTTAAACATAATAACCTACCTTTTAAATAAATCTACTAACGGGTTTTTTCGTTAACTAGATGAATTTATTATTGTAGAATCTTGGTTACATTTTTTGGTAATTAACATTACAAGTACTTTATTGGTTTTATTAAAATTTTCATTAACCTCGTATTGGGTGTACTGTTGTAGTTCGAAATACTTTCTTATTTTATTCTGATCATACATCAGTTGAATTCGGCATGAAGCAAAACCTTGTGTGCTTATAGCTGCTTCTTTTGATACACTTAAAATTAAGATAATTGGTGTAAGTGTAATAACAGTAGCTCTTGTTTGCCATTTTTAGAAGTAACTGTTCATGTCGAGCTTTACTGGTAAGTTACTGGGCGGTCATCAGAAAATTTATTACTTTTTTTTAAACAAGTCGAACATCAGGGGGGCATAAGAATTACTATTAATGGAGCAAGGCAAATATATAAGGTACGAGGTGAGATTGAAAACTGTAAGGTTATTAAAAAATGAAGTTTATTGTACTAATCCTTATTTTGTGGAAGTTCCTCTAATTAGGAACATTAGACAAAGAAGTTTGTGACAAAACTTCCACTTAAAAATTATTTTTTTTTATTAAAATTGTAGAGGATACGTTTTATAGTTATTTATGATATAAATGCTAAAAGTGCTTCTTATACACTTTGAAGAAAATTCCAAAATATGAAAATCGTCAAAATTATTTTTTCAGTATATGTTTCTAACTGAAATTTAAGTTTATTGTTCCAATTGACACGAATTTGTTGTACCCATTTTTCATATAAATTAATAATAGCTATTTGTAAGTGCTCTAAATAGATCTCAAATTAATACAACTACTTCCAGAAGATCAACTGTCAATAAAAATCAATCGCAGAGTGAAGATTTGGATGAATCTGAAGAGTAAGTTAACGTTTCTCCTACTAGAGCATCTTCTGCTAGAAAGAGTGCTTCCAGAAAATCTAATGCCGATAAAAATCAGTCACAGAGTGAAGATTTGGATGAATCTGAAGATGAAGTTAACTTTTCTTCAACTAGAGCATCTTCAGGCAGAAAAAGTGCTTCCAGAAGATCAACTGTCAGTAAAAATCAATCGCCAAGTGAAGATTTGGATGAATCTGAAGAGGAACTAAAACTTTCACCCACTAGAGTATCTTCTACAAGGAAAAGTGCTCAAAATAGATCCGTAACCAAGACAACTGCTTCCAGAAAATCTAATGCCGATAAAAACCAGTCACAGAGTGAAGATTTGGATGATTCTAAAGAAGAAGTTAAGGTTTCTCCTACTAGAGCATCTTCAGGCAGAAAAAGTGCTCAAAACAGATCTCAAATTACTTCCAGAAGATCAACTGTCAATAAAAATCAATCTCAGAGTGAAGATTTGGATGAATCTGAAGAGGAAGTTAACGTTTCTCCTACTAGAGCATCTTCTGCTAGAAAAAGTGCTCGAAAAACTGCTTCTAGAAGATCAACAGGTCCAAATAATCCTCCTACTAAGAATAATAGCACTTTAATAATAGATGTTAATACAACTTTGGATACAAACGATTCTGATGAACCTGAAGAAACTAAAGTTAGTTTTTCTTCTTATAAAGAATCTCCAGCTAGAAAAAGTACTCAAAACAGATCCCAAGTCAGAAAAAGTGTTTCCAGGGAATCCACTGTTAATAAAAATCTGTCAGAAAATGAAGATTTTGATAAATCTGATGCCGAGGTTGTTGTTTTTCCAACTAGAGTAAAAAAAGTGTCCAAAACAGATCCCAGATTGGTTCTACAAAATCGGCAGATACTTCACTATCAGAAACAACTGATGCCAGCCTAACTCTGTCCATAAGCATGTCTCAAGATGGTTCTGAAGAAGAAGAAGTTGATTTGTCTGCAACTAGAAGGAAATCTGAAATCAGACGGTTGCTATCCCACGAGCAATATATAAGATTTAATCTACTACAATATAATAATAACCAAATTATAATATAATGATAAAAATTGTATACATATTTGTTATTTAAAATATACATTTTTTATGAAAAATAAAAGATAACAAAGAATTTCTTTTCGTTTAGAAATTCCCAATTAACAGGGATAAATATAAATAGTTGTTAACATTAATAATAAATGAAATTCAAATTCAAAAAAATTTTTTACTTCGAAAATCGTTCGTTTTAAATTTAGCTTAAACTTTTGTTGTCTCTTACAATGTGTGGAAAAGTGTCTTAAATTACTAATAAATATTTTCCCGTGAAAATTTTCTGCTCCGTTTATGATGTCTGTCCTATGAACTCTCCTCGGAGACGTCATAAACTACATGTGGTAAAATTCCTGTAAATGGAGAAAAATATTGCAATTTTCTTTCTCATTTCAATTCATTTCGTAGGAGATCGGATTTATATGGGTTAGTGAACTAGAAGAAAAATAGTTTATGAGATTCGATTAGTTTTTGTAACTGGAGACGATGATTCTTTCTTTTCTGCGTTTAAAAGCAATTGATTTAAATAAGGACGATATTAGTTTTCTTTGTTCCCACAATATTTTAGCCATCCTAAGGATTTATTTCAAAGTAAATCGTTAGTAATACTATGGAAATATTTATTCTTCCATATTGGCAACATCGAAAAATATAAAAATAATTTTACCCAGACATATAAAATACGATGGACAAAGTTGTTTACAAAATGTGAGTGTAGTAACATACTTTACCAGAAAACCAATCATTTGAACACCAGAAATAGGGCGGAAAGTATTGCTTATCAACCCGTAAAATTAGTTACTAATACCGCTATTATTAACGTTAAAACCAACCCCGATTCACTGTTAATGCTACTGTCCACGAGACACCCCTTATATACGCTAACTATTTATCTGTTTGAACGAGACCAATCAAAGAACGCGTCCCTCGCTTGCAATTGAATAACGAACGCATTTCTTCTGACAAATGACACAAAACACAATTTCCGTCTTGAGCTAGACTATTTAATGAATCGCCCAACAATTTTATATCCTTTTCAACTGATACGCTCGTCTGAAGAGTCTGAACAAACCCTCAAGTACTCATCTTGTGAAATTTTCCCTTTTGGTTGTTGAAAGATACAACCCGCTAAGTTGGAGTCGAGTTACCGCTAAGTTGGAGTCAAGTTACCGCCAAGATACCGCTAAATTTAGAGCCCAGTTACCGCTTATGTGTAGACAGTCCTTCAAACCACTTCTGAGCTAATAAGAATACTGTTACATCCCGAGCAGCCAGAACCATTATAGAAACTTTCATCTCTCCACGAAGAAGCTGAAGCCGCCCTCCTAGACAGCATAGAAACCTAAAGTTAAGTCCTCTTTTTACATCTTCAGTTCATTATCAGCAAGTACTTACATTTTCAATAAATAATCTATATTTTTAAAAAACAGTTTCATTTGTATACCTTAGACTATAAGTCTTAAGGGTGTAGCGTGGTCGGTCTTTATTTCAAGTAGCTTCTTTATTTGTTGTTTAATTAAAGTAATTACAAGGTGTTTCTATCTTTCTCACCTTAGTTTTTGCGTAGTTTGTTTGCTTAATCGATAGCGTTCAAAAGATAGTGGCGCCCTTATTACTTATATCTCTTTTGGAGAGTTGTTTAGTTACAAATTGGCTCCCTGCCTTTTTGGTTCAAAAAGTGTTACAAATTGGCGCCTTTGAGGAACTAATATTGTTACAAATTGTCGCCCTTGAGTAGAGTTACAACATATACGTGTGGAAATTGGTTATTTGTTAAGTATGTATATTTTAAATTCTATTTTAATTACAACTATGCAGGATAATTTTAACTTCTTTTCTAAATTTTGTATACTCCGACAATGCTGCACAAAATTCTTCCGCCATATACCCTCTACTTTCTCCATCTTTGTTGTTCTAATGTCGGCCGCCATTTTCCATCAATAGTTATATGTTTCACCCTCTTACTGCCCCGGACCCTAACCACGTTGGAATGCAAACATTTCTTTTTTTATGAATGAATTACTCTGTCTATTGTATTTTATATGTCTTTGTAATTTTATTAACGAAAAAACATTTTCAATTAATTTTGTAACGTAAAATAACTAACATTCAAACATACTTAAATGTATTTTTTAATCATATTTATTTATTCTATGTGGTTAGCGGTACAAATGGTGTTACAAGTCAAGAAACACGTGTTTGCTTGACCAGTTTAGAAATGACAAAGCTTACATGGATATTCCAAACGTGACAAAAACATAATGATCATGAATAATTTATAAATACCTATGCACATATCTTGGGGGAATAAATTCAGTGAAATAGATCGAATAATTAATTGAATATTGAGAATTTTAAAAATTCAATAAAAAAATACAAATATTAAATTCAGTTTTATAGTTTGTAGGCATAAACCTATTATAAGAGAAGACTCTTTTTGTTTTGTGGCAGTACAAAGAACACCAATCGATTCTCTTTGGCCTGTCGTCGAGCTGGCAACGCTGTATCTTTATTCAGGAGTTAATCTTACGCTTGTAGTCAGTGGCGTGCTATTTGTTAACAGTGGGAATATTTTTAACGGGTAATATTTAGTTATTTTATGGGTATATATTTATGAATAGTAACAGGTCGGCTGAAAAGTCCCCGGTCTGACCTATAGATGACGACACTAGAATTAAATCCATTTCATTTTTAGATAGTATCAACCTTCAAAAGATTCGTGTAAAAATTTGACAACTGTCGGACTATTAGTTTGTGTGAAGCAACTTTTGTTATTTTCAAAAAGATGGAAAAAAAAAGAATTTCGTGTGCTTATTAAATATTGTTATTTGAAAGGAAAAAATACAGTTGAAGCAAAAGTTTGGCTTGATAATGAGTTTCCGGACTCTGCGCCAGGAAAATCAACAATCATTGACTGGTACGCAAAATTCAAGGGTGGTGAAATGAGCACCGAAGACGGTGAACGCAGTGGACGCCCAAAAGAGGTGGTTACCGACGAAAATATCAAAAAAATCCACAAAATGATTTTGAGTGACCGTAAAGTGAATATGATCGAGATAGCTGACACTCTAAAGATATCTAAGGAACGTGTTGGACATATCGTTCACGAATATTTGGGTATGCGGAAGCTCTGTGCGAAATGGGTGCCGCGCGTGCTCACAATCGACCAAAAACAGCAACGAATTGATGATTCTGAGCAGTGTTTGCAGCTGTTAAGTCGTAATAAACCCGATTTTTTGCGTCGATATATGACTATGGATGAAACTTGGCTCCATCACTACACGCCTGAGTCCAATCGACAGTCAGCTGAGTGGACTGCGGCCGGTGAACCGCCACCAAAGCATGGAAAGACTCAACAGTCAGCTGGCAAAGTTGTGGCCTCAGTTTTTTGGGATACACACGGTATATTGTTCATCGACTATTTGCAAAAGGAAAAAACAATCAACAGCGACTATTACTGTGCATTATTGGAGCGATCGAAGACCGAAATCGCGAAAAAACGGCCCTATATGAAGAAGAAAAAAGTGTTGTTTCATCAAGACAATGCACCGTGTCACAAATCATCGAAAACGATGGCAAAATTGCATGAATTGGGCTTTGAATTGCTTCCTCACCCACCGTATTCTCCAGATCTAGCCCCCAGCGCCTTTTTCCTTCTCTCTGACCTGAAGAGAATGCTCGGGTTTAAAAAATTTGGCTCTGATACTGAGGTAATCGCCGAAACTGAAGCCTATTTTGAGGACAAACCGAAGGAGTACTACAAAAATGGTATCGAAAAGTTGGAAGGTCGCTATAATCGCTGTATCGCCCTTGAAGGCAACTATGTTGAATAAAAAAAATGAATTTTGTCAAAATATTGTGTTTTACTATGGTAGACCGGGGACTTTTCAGCCGACCGGTTAAATACTCACTTTTTCAATATACCCAGTTTCATGACTGCTTGATTTCTCGATTGGATTAAATTTGAAAGGGTGTATAGAATAGTTGAGGGATATACAGGGTGTGTCATAAAAGGTGAAGTAGTTTAAAACATAACTTAATTAAGGTTAAACTTAAAAATCATGTGTACAAACTTTGTCCTTATCATTTAGAAATAATTAAAAAACTTTTCAACAAATTTATATTAACTACATTAATATTAAATACACATGCTTACTTCTAGTGTACAATTAAAAGTGCTTCTAGCGTAGCAAATATGTTTCAATTTAATATTTGCTCGTTATATCCGTGATTGTTACTTTTAAGGCTTCCCGAAAATAATAAAATATGCCTTGGCCCAGAGCAAAACGATCCAAGTCAAATAATAAAACGAATCAAAATTATTTTTTTCGGAGTCATATTTTATCGTTTTATCGTAATTGGGGTGAATGTGATCCTTATAAATCATGTATACTTCTCCAGTGACCTTTACACGACGACTCAAAACACATTTACTGTATTAGAAAAAAAGTTTTTGTTTGATGAAAGAAAAACAAAACTATCTATTAATAATCCACTATGAGTAAACATAAATATGTCAAAAGTATTCAAAATAAAAATATAAAATGGAGGATATTGTTAGGATTTTCTATGCCATTAAGAATAATAAAAAAACTCTTCGTTTTAACAAAACTTCCACTATTTACAACATGACATATGTCAATCTGACGATGCTAGTTCACCATATAACACTCATATCTGGGCTGACGTAAATCCCAAAGTTAAAGTGAGAGCTTTTCCCAAACAAAATTCCGTGAAAGACTGCCCCAGATTCCAAAAATAATTAAAATTCTCCACTACTTCATTAATGTACAATAAAAATACGTTTTTTTGGCAACTGCATTTCTGTTGTACATCTCTACGCAGAATGAATGCATTTTCTACCATTGTTGGTGCCGTATTTCCGTTATAATTAATTTCAGTGACATGTCAACTTAATTAAAAACAAGAGATTTCATTTTAATTGCTTTATACCTAGCTGACTATCAACTACTACCTAACATATATACAATTTTGAACTTCAGGTAACCGAAATTTAGAAGTTACATGCCTTTATTTGAGATTAAGTTTATTCCTCTGGGAGTGATGATAAAAGTAAGTCACGCCATCTCGAGGTAATATTATTCTTCTCAGAAAACAAAATGCCATTTTGATTTTGTGCATCACGAACTAAGTTGATTGCTTGTTTTGGCTCGGTCTCGCACTATAATTGATTCGCTATTTCTGCACAAATAAACGGCACAAATAACAGTCAATTTGATAAGAAAATTTAGTTAAATAAATGGTACTACGTGATCTGTGTACATGAACAATTTTTATATCATATGCCTAAGTTGTCGTTATTCATAGACTATTTTTTTAATTTCCAATCCAAATGTTACTTTGCATTTACAATAACAATGTTTTATAAATATTTATAAATATAGAAGGGTGTTTCATTAAAAAAGTTAAAATCTACATCACATCCGGAAGTGGAAAATCGTTAAAAAGTTTACAAATAAATACGCAATACATTGTAATACCTACGTTCCAAATTTTATTTCGATCTCTTTAACAATTCCAGAGATATTCACTTGGTTCCACACATTTGCCCATCACTGTATATAGTTTCTTTACTTTGTCTTAAAAATGTGTCAGATTTATTATATTTAAATTTTAAATTATTAAAATTATATAGGCAATTTGCTAAACAATCTAATGAAATTTATGAAGTTGCAAAATAAATAGGCCACTACTAAATGGTCGATGCTCTGCAAGCCTCATTTCATCAATCAAAAATGCCGCAAATTGATTTGAAACTATTCGAATCAATTTAACGCCTTTTAGTCCCAGAGCTGGCTACAGAAAACAGGGTCGATAAGGTGCGCGCCATTTCATCTTGTAAACTGACGGGCCCAACTTAGTACATCACCAAACGACACTTCTTAAGGTCAGTACAGGTCGGATATAAAAATGCCAGCCGGTTTTCCCGGACGAAAAAATTGGGTGAAAAACCTCATAACGTGCGCGAGTGAAACCTTTTGCAACGTGTAGTTTGAACCTCAAGTAAGAGCGGTGTAATAGCGCAAGAAGTTTTGCGGGCCGGAAAACCCTCGTAAGAAGTGATCGAAAGTGTCGGAAAATTCATTTGAAAAACCTCATAACGTGCGCGCGCGAAACCTTTTGTAACGTGCGGTTTAAGCCTCAAATAAGAGCGGTGCAATAGTGCAAGAAGTTTTGCGGGCCGGAAAACCCTCGTAAGAAGTGATCGAAAGTGTCGGAAAATTCATTTGAAAAACCTCATACCGTGCGCGCGCGAAACTTTTTTATTAAGTTTTTGGGGTCTCAACTAAGAGCGGCGTGATAGCGCAAGAAGTTTTGCAGGTCGGAAAACCTCCGAAAAAAATTGAGGAAAATCAGCAAAACTTCTTGCGCTATCACACCGCTCTTAGTTGAGACCCCAAAAACCTACCGCGCGCGCACGGTATGAGGTTTTTCAGATGAATTTTCCGACACTTTCGATCACTTCTTACGAGGGTTTTCCGGCCAGCAAAACTTCTTGCGCTATTACACCGCTCTTACTTGAGGTTCAAACTACACGTTGCAAAAGGTTTCACTCGCGCACGTTATGAGGTTTTTCACCCAATTTTTTCGTCCGGGAAAACCGGCTGGCATTTTCATATCCGACCTGTGCTGACCTTAAGAAGTGGCGTTTGGTGATGTACTAAGTTGGGCCCGTCAGTTTACAAGATGAAATGGCGCGCACCTTATCGACCCTGTTTTCTGTAGCCAGCTCCCCGTCTATTTGAACTTTGATATTTTAGGATGCATTACGTGAAACGTTTTAGATTCAGTAATACATTACATGATTCAAAGTTAATAAAAAATTAATACTGCTGCTATGTAAATTTTGTTTGCTTAAATGTATTAATAAAGAAAAAAGATTCATAAATACCATATTTATAATAAATTATTTTAGACTATCAAAACGTTCCATAATCTATTTTATGATATTGTATTTCTAATTTTAATTAATTTTGAAATATATTTTCTAGTTTCTTCTTCTTCGATTTTTGTGTTCAATAATCCAAAATATTTAATTTATTAATGAAAATTGCGAGATTCGGTCTCACTAGACCATCATCAAACTGTAGAATTTTTAATAGTTTAATAATAGATTTCCAAATTGACAGTTATATGGGTGGAGGTAACAACTTCAAATAATTTTACACTAGGCGGCCATTAAATTTTATCTAAATTCTTTTGTTTTTCGGCACAGGTTCGCCTTGAATCCAATGGAACTGACCCAAAAAAAAAAATTCCATGGTATTTATACTCTTTCTCCCGAAATGACATAAATTATTTAAAGTCAATTGTTTATACAGGCAATTTTTCGAAATTTTTCAATAAATCTATTTAATAAATTCTACCTAATTGATTCTTTAATTTGGTGATAATTAAACTTTAAATATTATAATTGATAAAAAATTAACTTCCATTAATTTAATTTTACTTTTTCCATGTTAAATTTTAACTTTAAATGGAGCGATGTTATGGCTACCTCTTGCAAACTTATAATGAGATGGAACTGACCCAAAAAAAATATAATTCCACGATATTTATACTCTTTCTCCCGAAATGACATAAATTATTTAAAGTCAATTGTTTATACAGGCAATTTTTCGAAATTTTTCAATAAATCTATTTAATAAATTCTACTTAATTGATTCTTTAATTTGGTGATAATTAAACTTTAACTATTATAATTGATAATAAATTAACTTCCATTAATTTAATTTTACTTTTTCCATGTTAAATTTTAACTTTAAATGGAGCGATGTTATGGCTACCTCTTGCAAACTTATAATGAGATGGAACTGACCCAAAAAAAATATAATTCCACGATATTTATACTCTTTCTCCCGAAATGACATAAATTATTTAAAGTCAATTGTTTATACAGGCAATTTTTCGAAATTTTTCAATAAATCTATTTAATAAATTCTATTTAATTGATTCTTTAATTTGGTGATAATTAAACTTTAACTATTATAATTGATAATAAATTAACTTCCATTAATTTAATTTTACTTTTTCCATGTTAAATTTTAACTTTAAATGGAGCGATTTTATGGCTACCTCTTGCAAACCTATAATGAGATTTGAAAAAAATTTTGAGCAAATACACTTTAAACCTAATTAATTTTAACATAAACGTACTCCTTAATACTTCAAATATTGATGGATAACTTTTTCTATGACTAAAATTCTATAGATTTTTTTATACATTACTTTTTAAATTGATTAACTTCCGCCATTTTTTTATCCAAATTTTAACTGATATTATAAAATTAACAAAATATTTCTACCCTACACATATACAAATTTGATACAAAACCTATTATTAACACATACAAATAATAACAACAACAAATTATATGTTGTTCTTGTATTTCATATTCAGAGTCTAAAGTGTCTCTTCACCTTGTAATTATACTCTTGATACATCAGGTAATTTAACAACTTGATGTAAGATTCGACATCTAACTAGAAGATAATCCAACCATACTACTTACTCAAATTATTATTGGACTCATATTTATTCAGTGTTCCTAGTTAAATGTGTATAATTTCAAATAAAAAAACTTTGAAATTCATACATTTGAAGAATTTATTATTATAATATATCCTTTTTCTTAATAAAACATGGATTATTTTGAATTTGAATTAGATAGATAGAGATTGAAGAGACCTTTAAAACGATATATATCACAAGTCCATCCTTTCCATTTAAAAAATTGGGGGGTTGTAACTGTCACTCAAGGGGGGTAGCTTATAAAAACAATTCTAGTTAGAAAGTTTAATTTAGAATAGCATTTTAATTAGAAACTCTAGACGTAGAGATTGTAATGTTGAACTTATATAAATGTTTTTTTCGATTAAAACCATTGCTAAGCAACGGTATTACAACCATATTTTTCGTTGTTAGCTACAGCTGTGTTTTTGAGAAAGTAGTTTGCATAATTTTTGAATCAAATTTACCCTACAAAAGTTATGTAACTTGTTTAAGTAGTAGGTATAATTGCGTGGAGAATTTAAACTCTTCCAACTTTATTTATTTTGGAATTTGTTCTTGCTATATTTCGCTTAAAGAATATCACAAACTAAAATCGTGCAAATACAAACAAAAATATTTTAATGTACTCTTAGCACCGCGTGCCGGAGCAATTGAATTTGCATTTACTTAATTTATAATTCACCTTCCGAACGCGTGCTGCTTCGCTCCCTAAAAAGCATAAAATCATTTTACATTAAAAAAAGTTTAATAAACTTGAACTTGAGCTTTCGTAAGGCAACGATATTAAAATTTTTACAGTTCTAAATAAGGTCACGATCGTTGACTTACTTGCGTTTGCTATTAAAATTTTTTGTAATCTCATTAAATAAAAATAAATCTAATTGTATTTATGATTTGGTTCGCTTTAACATTTTAATTTAAAATTCACGTTCAACTGACAGAATTAATTTGCATTTTGATTAAAGACATCTAAATTAAGCAGCACTAGATTATGACATTGCTTCAACTATTTCAACTAATTAACTTTTCTTCGCGCAGGATTGGAATTAAAATAATTTCTCATTATTTTACGTTATGAAATTAATAATGGTAATTGTCCTAGGCCATGATTTACAGGGTGTACCGAGAATGGTCATAAATTATGTCACGGATTCTGGGGTCAAAAATATGTTACCCACTTACCTATATACAATAGTGCACACACAAAAAGTTACAGTGTGCTATAGTTAAAACTTTAAATAATTTTTTAACATTACTTTAAAACGTTAATGTATGAAAATTTATAGGAAATATTAGTATAGAATACCCAATAAACTTGAAACTGAGAAAAGTGTACCTATAGTCTATATAGAAAGGACAAGGAGTAATAAATCATTCATTTAAGTAGATTACATAGACGTACCAAAATATATTTTAAGAGGGTATCCCGTAAGGTACATTTTGTATTGAACGAATGAGTTGCAGCTATGCTAAAGAATATACGATTTATGTCAGAGGTAACGGGATGTACTAATTTTAATAAAAAAAGTGATAGAGGTACATAAATTTTAGTTAGTTTGATAAAGAAAGGCAACACAGTTTATTCATAATAGAAAACAAACCAATCTGTAACAGTAATTATTTTATATATTTTTGTTCTTTTTGTAAGAAGATAAATTCAAACTTTGAATATTGTCACAAATAAATTACAATGAAATATATTTTTAAAAAATTAATTAAAGTCAAAATAGCAAGATATCGTTACAATTTTTATTAAATTCAAAGAAGCAAAATGAATATTTTTTATTTGTATTACTCCTATATGTAGTGTTTGAAAATCTTCTACTTAGACGAAACATGGATAAATGCTGGATATGCAGTTTCCAAATCTTGGCAAGATGAAAACATTAAAAGCGGAAGGCAGGCATTCGTGGAAGGTTTGTCGTTAGGATTTCAGCCACCATCTGGAAAAGGAAAAAGACTTATCATTGTCCATGTTGGAAGTTCTGAAGGTTTTGTTGATGTTGGATTATTAACTTTTATTTCAAAACGCACGGGGGACTATCACGAAGATATGAATGGGGATGTCTTCGAGGAATGGTTTGTTCAAATGTTGCATCTGATTCCAAAAGGGGCTGTTATTGTTATGGACAACGCAAGTTACCATTCACGGTTACGAGAAGCATTGCTCACAAGTCGTTGGCGTAAAGCAGAGCTTTTGGAGTGGCTTATTTCGAAAAATATTAAGTTTCCAAAAGATCCACTAAGCAAAGAACTTTACAGAATTGCAAAAATGAACAAGAATAAATACACAACCTACATTGTAGAAGAAATGGCTTCTTCTCGTGGTATATCAGTTCTTCGACTTCCCCCTTATCATTGTGAACTTAATCCCATAGAATTAATATGGGCTAAGGTAAAGGGGGAAGTTGGAAAAGAATACTACTTTTAAAATAAACGATGTTGTGAAATTTTTTGAAAGTGCTGTAAGTCATGTTAGTAAGGAAAATTGGACAAACTGTATCGAGCATGTTATCAAAGTAGAGGCAAATATGTGGAAAATTGACAATATTTGTGATGATTTAATCGACCCTATTATTATTAATGTCAACAACGATTCTTCCTCTTCCGAGTCGGATATAGAATAAAATGTAAGTAATAAATGTATTCCAATAATTATTTCTTTTCATTTTTTATTATATTATAATTTAAAACGTATTTTTCCCAAAATACACACCACTGCATTGCGTTATTGCTTTCTGCTAATCCTTTAACAATGAAGAAACCCCAAACTTTGCTACAACTGAAACAAAAACGGGGTCGATCTACTTGGTTTTTAAATTTACGGAAGAAATGTAATTTAAAGTACAAGATTTATCAAAAATTTCATGGTGTTCCCTGTAAAGGTTTTGCATACTTAATTAGGGTTTATTACTCCTCGTACTTTTTGTACATTTTAAGAAATTTACCTGTTAATGATAAAATTATCAAATTGGAAGGGGCAGATTTTATTGGCAATAAAGGGATTAGGAAAATACGTTTTCTAAACATTCTGTGTCGAATATTCATGTTGGATTATGAAACTTTCTTTCTAGCAGGTAGTTGGGGTAAAATACGTCGACTATTCACCCGCTGGAATTGTTAAGCGACCTCTGTGTTTCAGGTCCAAGTTATGGATATCTGTAGTATAACGAATTTTGTTTGCATAAATAAACCGGTTTTTCATTTTTAATAATTTTATGACATAATACACATTCATGCAGCACACGCCTTTCAGTAATATTTAGCCAATTCAAATCTTCAAATCTAATATATTTAGAAGTAGGAGTACCTTTTCTTATCTATTTTTCTTTTTGTTTCAGGTAAAGCAGTTCCCTTTGTAGAACTGACGGTAGCCCATGCTTCAGTGCTGACTATTTTGGCCATAAGCTTCGAACGTTACTACGCCATTTGTAAACCGTTAAAAGCTGGTTACATTTGTACCAAGGCGCGTGCGTCACTCATCTGTCTATTAGCGTGGTTTATAGCAGCTGTTTTTACCAGGTAAACAAAATTTTTGAATAACCAAATTGATTTGTACAGTTTAAGTTAATATCTTACGCTTCTAGTTTTTGCTACAGCTTTTGTAAACCTGTTGTAATTGTCTTCGATTGTTTATTTAGCTTTTATATTATTATATTATTTTTTGGTTGTAAATAACAAATTTATGGACGTTCTTGCAACTTTTAAGCCCTGTGCAATAACGTGATAAAATGTTTCAATTACTTTTAATGTCTGGTTAAGATTTAGTGGAAACCACAAAATATTAACTGAGGATTTAGAATGGAAACTGCAATACTAAACGTTAAAATGGGATTCTAGTACCCGGCCGAACCGTTAGATGTCGCTGTAGCCGAGACGGTCCGAATTTTTGGTTATACTATTCAAATTATTATTAACACAATAATTATTAATGTAAATATAGCATTTATTGCATAAAAAAGACAAATAATCTACACAATAAGGGGTTAGAAAAAATTTACAGTTTTTTTTATTGTTTTTAACCATTTTCTTTGCGCTTCAAATTTTTTATAAGCGTGTAATTTTACGCTATCAAACCAGGTACACAACACTTTTTTTCGTACTCATAATGTTCATATACTTTAACTTAATCTGGAAAAATTAAAGATTTAATGCATTTTCTCAACAAAAGTAGTGCCAGAAAGATTTGTATTTTTTCCTAAGAAAGTATTGGGCTTAAAACAACTTTTTTTTAGTGTTTCGTGTACAGTTTGCATTCATTTCACAGAAGGCGATCGGTAGCATGCTGCATGCACGGGTTGTACAATATGCATAGTGACTAACTGCTAAGCTAATGGTGCATGGCCTTTAATATATTTCAGCTTTTAAAAGCTACTACGTAGATTGTAGAGTGTACTTTTCAGTAATTTAAAATGGAGTTACTTCAATGAAATGTAACGAAAGGGGTTGTTTTAAATGAAAATGGAGACTCGGATTTGCAGAACAAAAACTTCTACTATTACTTTGTTTTTCTCGGATAAATTTAAGCTAATTCAAGCAAAACCCATTTTTTAATGAGAGTTGAATTTTTTTCAAGTAATTGTCAAATTATTTATACCAGCAGCGTGGTAAATCTTATTTGTTTTGCAATTGTATCGTATTAAACTTTTTTGAAAAACATAATTAATAGTGATAAAAGTATAAGTTTGTCATAAATTTATAGATTAGTTCCTAAAAAAAAATCACAAACTCTTGTGGAGTTTTAAAAGAAAATTAATTGTATTTGAATCAAGGAAATATGATACTGTTCAAATTGTAGTGTTAATAGTCAGTGTTTTAAGATATACAAAATTTAAATTTTGGTATTTTGGAAAAATACAGATAACTTAAGCATTATAGTTACTTATTTTTGGAGGAAAATTTAAAATAATTTCAATATTTGAATGGAATTGAAGGAATTAAAAAATAGGGGATTTCTTCATTGTGATATAAACTAAAAAAAATTATTATTATTATAGAATACTATTAATTATGAAAATCTGGTTGATTCTGCTAATTAATTCGTTTACAAGAAGTTATAAAATTTTTAGAAATGACACATTTCCTAATAAAACCAACCAAATGTAATTTTGTTATATTTTTGAATATTTTATTTTATCTATAATGGATCAATTTTGTTCACGATGATTTGAACAGTACTGTATCTCCAAATATTTACAAAATTTTTCTACAAAAGACCAAATAATCAAATTAAACATATTATTTTAAAATATTTTTTTTAATCTTTTACTAAATGAGTCTCATTAAATAAATTTATGTTTCAGAATAACGATAAAGTTTTAAGTATTCTTGTTACAGCTTTTTATCATACAGTGGACGGCTAATTTATGGAATATTATCATTATTTCGAGAACCGTCGAGTTTTGAGGGTAATCCCGAAACAGGTCGATTTTTGTTATAAAATATCCATGTTATAACGTACATGGAGTAAGGATGACGTCACCGGTGTGGGTGTAGTGACGTAATTTTTGTATATAGAAACATTTGTAACTAAAATATTTTTTTAAGGGTACAAAACCATTTCTTTTTTATTTAAATTCAACCAAATTACAACTAATGATTTAATTCATAACGTACCTTAAAGTAACCAAATTATGCATAATAAATATTTTAAATTAAATGTTCGAAATGCCCTCCATCGGTTTCTTGACAATATGCGAATCTACGGACACATTCATCAAGTACATTGCGGATGACTTTTGTAGTAATGAGACTCATTTCATGCCTAATTCTATCTTTTAAGTTCTGTAAATTTTGGGGTCTATTGACATAAACTTTTGATTGTATGTAACCCCACAGGAAAAAGTCTAGCAGTGTTAGATCTGGCGACCTTGCTGGCCACTCTATAAAACCTCGTCTTCCGATCCATCTCCTGGGAAAGCAATTATTTAAAAATTGACGTACTTCACGTGCGTAATGCGGAGGGGCACCATCTTGTTGAAACCAGATATTGTCACTAGGTAAATTTGCATTATTGGCATTTGGATACATGTTAGCAAGGACAGGTATAAGTTGATTTCTCAAAAAAGTTAAATAACGTTCTCCTGTTAGATTTTCTTCAAAGAAAAAAGGGCCAATGATTCTGCCATCGATGATCCCTGCCCATACATTCACTTTCTGAGGATATTGCGTGTGTGCCTCAGTCATCCAATGTGGGTTTTCTTGACTCCAAATACCTGCAATTTCGACGATTCACGGTACCATGTAAAAAAAATGTGGCTTCATCGGAAAAGAGGATTTGATTAATGAAACGTGGATTGCCGATACATAAATCCTGCATAATTTCAGAAAATTGAAGCTGGCGATCGGGATCGTCGTCGTTTAATTCCTGGTGTAGTTGAATTTTGTAGGGATGGTATTTTTCTGTTTTTAAAATACGTATACTCCAGCATATTCACCCATTTGTGTTGAACTACTGTGAGGATTGTCATGGACATTTAATAAAACATCAAGTTTTACATTGTCTTCAATTCTAGGACGCCCAGCGTTTGGAATATGTTTAACGTGCTCAGTTTCTCCAAATTTTTGGACTATTTTACTTACTGTTGATTGGCTGATGGGTCTGTCTGGATATTTTGCATTGAATAAATTGCATACCTCGTTCTGTGTTCTTTTTTTATCTCCACATCCGCTAAGAATTAATATTTCTATGCGTTGTGTTTCATTTAGGTGAGCCATAATTTAGTATTCAAAAGAAAAAATTACAATTGATGACAATTCACAAAATCAAAAAATATTTACGACAATAAATATTACAGTAACTATGCCAATATCACTTGCTTGATTTAACATTTGACAACAAGTTTCAGTGTTTATGAGATAACTTTTTGTGTCCATTATTATTTTTACTTATTTTTGCTTTTTTAAGTATTTATTTCAGAAAGTCATGGCAGGAACCGATGGATGGCATTTGGAACATTTAATTTAAAATAATTATTATGCATAATTTGGTTACTTTAAAGGACGTTATGAATTAAATCGTTAGTTATAATTTGATCAATTTAAATGAAATAGAAATGTTTTTGTACCCTTAAAAAAATATGTCGTTAAATAGAGAATTAAATTCTCCTTTAAATGAGGTGTCGCATTATACCGATTTCTATTTAAAAAAATTAACGATTACGTCACTACACCTACACCGGTGACGTCATCCTTACTCCATGTACGTTATAAGATGGGTATGCTATAGCAAAAATCGACCTGCTTCGGTATTACCCTCAAAACTCGACGGTTCTCGAAATAATGATAATATTCCATAAATTAGCCGTCCACTGTATAAAGAAATTTAATCATTAAAAATGCAAAAAGTTATACGAATTGATTCATCCTCTTATAAATCGTAAGTAATTATGTAAAACGTAACAAATAGTGGCCAATCTTAATAGATTAAAATATGTTAATAAATTTAATGTTCCCAGAAATACAATCTCAAAAATGCCAATATCAATTTACTTCGGATTTTCATATGCTATTATTACAAGACGAAAACCAGTCAACAGCATGTTTTTAAAGAAGATTTATTTTCAGACATGTCCATCTTACTGACTTTCTATTTATTTTTGCCAAAGATGAATAATAAGATTGTAAGCACAGCAAAAACTTAATTCTACGATTTTATTTTGTCGCTTAACGTTTTCTGGCGTTTATCCAAAAATAATGTAATATATTGCTGTAATAACTAAAATGTAATGGTACAAATATTATTTCAGATGTCCATTTCTTGTTCATAACATTTTCATGGAGTGTTTTTTGAGTAATTGATAGATGTATACAGGACAGACAAACAGAAACTGTATCAATACTTTCAATATGTTTGCAACTTAGTAAATATTTAACTATAACATCGGTATAAATAGTTTATTATCAAGAACTTCTTTATTTAATATACTCAATTACTTTCCTTGCAAAAAAAAGAAGAATTTAAAATGACGTTACTGTTTCTCCTAATAAATTGTTTGTAGAAATCAAGTTCCTTATTGTACGTCACGTTTCCTTAAAAGGAGACTGTAGTTCTTGTTAGAAACAAGATAAACAATTATTATAGTCCAGACGCAATATGGTATAAACTACGCCTACAATAATTTATTAAAAACATTTTAACAGAATAATTCCAAAGAATAGTTTACAGACCATCTTAAGGTAGTTATTCCTTTTCATTTTCATATTAATTTTAAGCCACTAACCATATCGTGCCCTTAATATACAGGGTGTTTCTTAAGTAATCTAAAATATTATATGGGGCGCTTCGTTACTCAATTTTAAGACGAAAAGTTCATATAAACATGTGTGATAGATGTTGTCGTTTATGAGATACAGATACAGGGTGTTGCACGTGAAATTAATTTTTCTTGGTGACGCTACTGATTTATAGTTTTTTATTATTTTATTACAAGCAACATGTGTTAAACATAAAGAAAAAATAATACATTTCAGAGCAAATGTTCAAAATGTCGAATACGTTCGAAGATACCAGGATTGTTACGAATAACATTACAGCCGTCTATGATACGATTTTGAAGATCTTGTACGTTTAATATCAGTGTTGTGTAAACAAGCGATTTCAAATATCCCCACACACAAAAATCCAGAGGATTGTGTCCAGGTGATCTAGGGGGCCACGGGTGTGGAGATTCTCGTCCGATCCAATGGCCTGGAAAAACATTATTTAAAAACTCGCGTACAATCACTGAAAAATGTGGAGGAGCTCCGTCATGCATGAACCACATGCGCCTTCTAATAATAATAGGTACATCTTCCAAAAGAAGTGGAAGTTCATTTTCTAGAAAATGTTGGTATGTCTCACCGGTTAACCGTACAGGAAGGAAAAATGGTCCAATTAAATAATCATCGATGATGCCAAGCCAAAAATTGACCGAAAATGTTTGTTGAAATCGTTTTACACTTATGGTATGTGGATTTACATCTGCCCATATGTGGTCATTATGAAAATTCATAATCCCATGTCTAGAAAAGTTGGCTTCATCCGTAAATAGAATATTGGCCACAAAATTCGGATTGTTCACGATTTCACGTAAAATCCATTGACAATACTGTATGCGTAATGGATAGTCAGTAGGTAACAAATAATGTTGAACACGTTGAACGTGATATGGATACAATAAATTATCTTTTAGAATATTCCAAACAGTTTTGTTACTAACATTTACTTCATCTGCAACTTTTCTTGTACTCGTTTCTGGATGTTGGTCAATAATTTGAAGAATCTGGTTTTCCAATTGGGGATTTCTCACAGTTCTGGGTCGTCCAATAATATTCTTCGATTTAGCAAAAGTTCCAGTTTCTTGTAAACGAATATGTAACTTAGTAAACGTATCTGAACATGGTAAACGATTATTTGGATAACGCTGGGCATACGTACGTCTAGCTTCTAAGGCATTACCATTCGCTAATCCGTACAAAAAATGCATATTAGCCATTTCAACATTAGTAAACACTGGCATAGTTATTAACTAAACACAGAGTCAATCAAATAAAAATGTACGATTTTTGCGTTGGTTTTCAAATTTGACACTTGTCAGCATTATTTCAAAGGCCACTTAGAATAAGCATGTTTTTGCGTATTACTTCTAAAAACCAGTAGCGTCACCGGGAAAAATTAATTTCACGTACAATCAGAACTGACTTATTACAATAAATTCAACACCCTGTATCTCATAAACGACAACACCTATCACACATGTTTATATGAACTTTTCGTCTTAAAACTGAGTAACGAAGCGCCCCATATAATATTTTAGATTACTTAAGAAACACCCTGTATGTTTTACATAAAAATTTTTTGAAATATTTTAAAAAATTTTAAAACCATTCTTTTTAATATTTTCTTTCCCCAATTTTTCATGTTTCTTACTTATCCAATAATGTCTGCTTAAGTGCTGACGTTCCAAGATTTATGGTTTTTCTCCTGATGGTTCTTGGTAAGTTTGAAGATATCTGAATTTTTGAATTTGATATTTAATAATTAAATAAACATAAAATATAAAAGTGTGTGTTGGTGTAGTGGTAATGTAAACGGTTTTCGGTATATATGGAACTTACATAAATTTTTTTCTCTAACAGTGCGTGATTTAAGCACAGCCCCTTTTCTAATAAATTAGCAGAAATGTTATTACACCTTTATATCTTTTTTACGAGTTTTAATTCCCTAGCAATTTATAGCGCAAATTCCAGTAATCGAATTAAAGAATACCGAGCGAATGAATCGGCCGTTAGTTATTGTAGATATGTTAATAACATCATACATCAACTTTTTAAACGATGTTAATGGCGATACTTTAAACAGTTTCATGCCAAGAGATTTTATGTCTAGTTCGTCTGCAAATTTCTTAAGAGCGATATTGTTGCGTCTCTTACAGATTTCAAAATGATTGTAAAACATAATTTGCATTTGAAAAGATTAACAAACGAGTTGCCTAATAAAGTATATGTTTTGGTGGCCAGTTTACTCTAAAGGATAATAAGAATTTTCAGAAAAAAACTGGTGTAAAATATCAAATTTTGTTAAATTTTTATTGAATACAGAAAGTGTTATTACAAAGGACGTGCTCAACTGTCTCATCATCTTGTTCACATCCTCTACATAGTGGGCTGTCCGATAAACCCAACCTGTTCAGATGTTTTCGTAAATGACAATGGCCAGTAAGTATACCTGTGACCAACCGCAGGTCCTTTCTGGTCATGGCATCGAGTTTCTTGGCTGCTTTGCTACTCGGGTATTTCAAAAATTCCTTGGATAGTCTGCAACCTTTTTCTTCGTCCCATCTTCCTCTGAATTTGTCAAGGGAGCGTTCCTTTACTAGGTCAAATACCACTGATGCCGGCAAGCTGGCAAGACTACCAGGTCCCAAGAGCCTTTGGGAGGCAGCTTTTCTAGCTAATGAGTCAGCTATGCGGCTGCCTTTTGAAATTCCATGACCTTTTATCCAGCCTAGAGTAACCACATTATTGTTGTAGGGTCATTTGATATTCTAATACTAGACCTGATGTGATTCGTGGCCTATTCAGGGCTAATAGTACTTGTCTGCTGTCCGTAAGGATACGGATGTTTTTGCCAGTGATTTCTCTTTTGGTAATCTCTTTTGGAGACAGCAGTTAGCTCTGTCTGAGCTATACAGGGTCATTTGATATTCTAATACTAGACCTGATGTGATTCGTGGCCTATTCAGGGCTAATAGTACTTGTCTGCTGTCCGTAAGGATACGGATGTTTTTGCCAGTTTGGTAATCTCTTTTGCGATTATGGCTCTGTCTGAGCTATACTTGCATTACAACCCATTGCCCATTTTATATTTAGGTTTAGGGATCTGGAGTAAATTCCACATCCTGAACCTTCTTTTGCCTTAGATCCATCGATGAAGATACATATAGTACCTGTCGCCAATGCATTTTGAGCATTGTCAATAATGATACTTCTTGTATTTCTTTAATATGAGTACCGATACCCCTCTATTTGCAAGTTCTTCCTTGTTTACCCCAGAATATATCTGTATGTAGTTATCTTAGGTCTGAGTTTTTGCCTTTTTTCTTGGTTTCGGATAGCACTATAAAGTTCATTTTATGATTTTATGCTTTCTTATTTCTCGAACCACTTCTTCAATTTTATTCCTGACTCCCTGCACATTCCATGTGCCATGTGTCCTTTATTTCTGTCCATATGATGCTTGGTTTAGGTATTTTTAGCATTACAATTTTTTTCCTAAGAATAAGTTGCTGGCCCATAGCTAAAGCGCCAGAAAACCGCCTGGGCATTGCCACTTGTGAATTTTTCAGAGTTTTGTTGGAACAAAGTTATCCGCATACTTTGCTACCTCCGAGACCCAATACAGGTCGTTTGACCTCCTAGATCGAGAGATACTGGCACAAAATATTGAGTCATTTGTTCCAGTATGGCAGTACGTCATGGGTCTTATTATACAATGACAAAAAGAATGACAAATGCATTAGTGAGATTAATTATCAAACGATGTGTTCCACAAAAATTCTAGTATTGGTATATAATTCAGTAAATTTGTACTGTGAAGTGACCCTAGTAGGAAAGTTTTGGGGTAGTTCTGATTTTTTCATTCCATATGTTTTTTGGGGTGCTAAATCTGAATCTGAGGTTTGCGGACAAAATTTCGTGACGCAACATTTAAAAAAAAAAAACAGAAAAACCCGTTTTTTTTGCTTTTTTCCGGTTTTTTGCTTAAAACTCGAAAACTATTAACTTTTGGTAAATGGTCTGTTTACAGAAATTAAAGTACTTGAAATTCTCTACAAATGGCATTATTTAGTTTTTTTTTCAGACGAATCGTTCGGTTTCTAGTGCGAGTTGAAAATTGTAAATTTTTAGCAGTTTATGCAAAACCCACTTTTTACATTTCAATATTTTATTTTCATGGATGCTGTCATTTGATAAATGTCACCTGGTTTTCCACACAAGTAAATAAAAAGAAAAAAGGCAAAAATTATACAAATTCAGTAGGTATCAAAAAAATGTAGAACTCGTAGCAAAATAAAACTTAAAATCTCGTTACTTATGATCATATATTATTATGATTATAAATTATAATATGCAAAATTTATATCCATAAATAAACTTTTTTTCTTAATTAGCCTTTCAATTTACATTCAAAACTGCTACTCGTACACGATCCAGGTTTTCCTTGGCATAAAATTTTACTTTTTCCGATGTGCTCTTATCAAATCCCTTCTTCAATCAGATAAAAACATGAGTTTTACTCCCCTTTTAATAATTTTTTAAACAGTAAATCATAAAACTTCCTCAATTATATTGATATCGTATTTTCCCTTATCTATAACCTCTTAAACTTTCCTCTTTTTTCGCATTTTCTAAGGGAAAGTAAGTAATTAAAAAACTTCTTACATTTTCCAAAGTACTTTGCACTGATTGCAATAGAATACGTCCAAATTACAGCATACTAAGACGATAGTAAGTAAAGTTTCCAGTCTCGTCGTCAGTTCTCAAACATTGGATTAAATTTCGAGCACTCTCAATGCTTAAGAAAAAGATTTTGTTACTGCAAACAGGGTTTACTTGCATTTGATAGTTTCTGCAAACAAAAATGCAAGAACTTTAATCGGTATCCCGAACAAAGCTTTTGTACAGTCTCTAGGTAAACAAACATGTTTTATTAAATGCATATACAGGGTGTTTCAAAAAAGGTAACACTGTCTCTAGGATAGGTAAAAAACTGAAAAATAATTGGGGTTTGCTTAGTAAAATTTTTTTCTAACGCCATCCGTTTTCAAGATAAAGGGCGTTGAAGAAAATGAAAAATTGCACATTTCTTACGATTTTGCCGAAACTACTGGCACCATTGCAATGAAATTTTATACGAATATGTTTTGGAAGCTGATATTATATCCCATGAATTTGTTTTTATAACTAACTCTCATAGAGGGCGTTAGTTACACGATTCATACAACGTATTATTCAACATAACTTTTTTTAGGGTAGAACTTTAACATTAGTTTATATATAAATTACAAAATAAAGCTTTAAAAAACCCTTTTTAGGTTACCATTTTTCCAACCAAAATTGCTATTTATATAACTAGTTGCATATAGTGAAGAGATATCAAAAGGCCTCCCTTTTTTTTTTTTTTTCCTGAGGTGAAAATCTTCGTAAGACATCTGGGAGCGTATCCCAGGTGTGCAGGATTCCACCAGAGTAAGACCGGCAGCACTCGTTATCCCCCTTTAGGGAAGACATCGAGCACCGCCGGCCTCAATTCCAGTGACCTACCTGCTAAAAACACCTCCTCTTCCACCAGTTGTACCTAGGGCTGCTTTTTCAGCGTTATATCAAAAGACCTAATTACAATTATTTGTGCTTCGATTTACATAAAATTATAAATAGTACGTGAAGTTCTGAAATGTCTCTGTATCAAATAGGAAGAAGATATAATTTACTTCATACCGGAAGGTTACTGATTATCTTTCATATAATTGACATCACTTGCAGAAATCTCTTGAATTTCAACACGTTAAGAGGCCACAGGAAAAAATCGCAAGGATTGGTTTCAACCAGAAAAAAGGTGCAGGCCACAATATCTTAAATCATTATTGTAGCTATTACCATAACTTGTGATATAATATATGTAAAATTGAGGATAAAATAAAGATTATAAGAAGAGGCCACAGGCGGTTCTTTAATAGCCATCAGGCGACAATTTCCCAGAAACAGAAAATACTATACGTACTCAACTCAATGGGTGACAGCTGGGTTTGTAAGCCAGACTAACAGACACCTTAAGTTATAGTACTTCTCCCACATTGTGGTACCTGTCGTATTTCTGTGTAGAAAAAGTCGACCGCCCCTTTTATACCATAAGGAACCTTAGACTTAGACGAAATTGAGCCAGATTTACAAATACTGGGACCATAATAAAGTAACTCAAAAAATTATGCATAATATATTTATCGGGTCTAAAAAATGCCAAAATAATATTATTTTTAAGAAAAGTTTAATAATAACCTAGAAAACTCAACATTCCTGAAAAATTCCGAAATACTAGGGAACTATTTTGGGGCACAGCTCTTGTAACCCTCGAGATACGGCATATGGGGGTTGAAAACAGTGTTGAGGGGAAAGGACAGGGTCCCCTATGAAGATTTTGAAAAAAAAATCCATTTTTCATGAATATACATTTAACCGGAATTTTAATTGGACAAAAATTAATTATGTACTCACCCTGATAATAAACGACGTTAGTCAGTGCAAGCACTGACCAAGTGGCCGTTTTGAACCGCCCTTTAGATACACTGAAATCAACTGCATCAAAAACAAACATCAGAAATATCGGGATGTCTTTTCTTCACTATTTTCTTCGAATTTTCAATTATTTGTCCAATCTATCAATCATTTAGTAAGTATCTGCCAACTGTTTAACCTGGAATAATCTTTCAAATTATTCTCATTTAATTTTTTCATAACAAACCAAACAATTTCTGTATGTAACCTTCAAAGAGTTGTATACTTTGGATTTAAAACTTCTGCAAACAATATATATGTGTATACTAAAATGTTAAGCAGTTACCTCCTGAAAAACAGTCTTAAGACGAAGAATTAGTTTCTTAACAGTGCCTGTAATAACTCAAAAGTTTATAATAATGAAAAATATTGCGATTATATAAATATTGCAACAAATAATATATATACAAAGTATTAGAACTACTATCCCAATGCTACATAAGTACATGCTTCCTCAATTATATATTTTCCCAATCCAGATTAGTACCCACCAACATTCCCGCATCACTTCAAGCTCCACAATACCATTTTTAAACATATCAAAGCAGAAAAACATGCGTTTAAAAAAATTACCTTGTATAAAACGATAAAAGTGTTTTTTATAAAGATATACTTCCTTTATATCTGAAATAAATATAAATTTGTTAACAAGTACTTATAGAATGGCAATGTGTATTCAATTTCAAAAATGTTGGTTTCTGTGAACCTCGCTGCGCTCGGCACGCAGTGGTACATTTGTAAAGAATGGTCTGCATTTATTTTGTATTTAGTTTCATCTGAATATCTTCCATATAGATCTGCAACTGATAAAAACAATAAAAATAATTTAATATCTTTCCATTTTATTTGGTGAAACCTTTAGATTTGTTACCTTGTATAGAAATATAAAGATTTTTTCATATAGACTTATGTTCTTGATACCTAAAAATGTCTTCCATGTTCTTTATGATAGACCTGTCTGCCTCTTGAGAGGCAGAAGAAATAAGTATTATGGGGAATAGTGCTGCAGTTCAGGTTAGAATAGATTTTCAGTTTTTTAAGTATAAAATAGTTTGAAAGGGTGAGTTTTTCGTAGGACAAAATTAATACTGATGATGTTCGACCAAGTGATATTGTCGTAAGAGATAATGGTGATGTGCTACTTAGATTTTAAGGACACGGTA
Source organism: Ophraella communa (assembly GCA_035357415.1). Lineage (NCBI taxonomy): Eukaryota > Metazoa > Arthropoda > Insecta > Coleoptera > Chrysomelidae > Ophraella > Ophraella communa. The sequence goes on from CM068995.1 coordinate 2,780,054, forward strand.
TACATTCTAAAATTTTTAATGATCAAATTGAAACTGTTACGAAAAAGAATTTATGCTACCAATGCCAAAACATTGATAGTTTGCAAAAAATTTTGTTATAGATTATTTTAATTTTTTTTATTTTCGTATTATCATTATTACTAATTTGTTTGACATTAAAAAAATATGAAAAATTATTATTAATATATTTGTAAAAAAATTTCCAAATTTTAAAATTTTTTTTTAATAATTTGACAGCGTTATTGTTGCATCAAAAATGTAAAAATTTATAATAATCTACCTATTTACACGAAAATTATATAAAACATTAAATAAAATATCCTTTTTTTATACAGATAATCAAAATTTGAACTTAAATATGAAATATATCATTTATATAAAAAAAACTTCATTAATCTCCAAGTAAAAATTGAATTTCATAATATTTTTTCTAAAATATACGTTTAACTCTATTAAAAAAATATCTTAGGTAAAATAATAGTTTTAGAAAACCTAAAATAATTTTTTCTCATAAATAACTCAGATTAAACATTTTTACGCAATAAAAAAAACATTTTGAATAAAAATAATCACAGAAAGTCAATTATATCATTTAAATTCCCATTTTATTTCACTTACCTTTGTAAAATCAAATTCTGGTGACGATCTTGAAGTAAATCAATACAGATAGAAAATGTTTTTAAATACTAAAGTTTCATGAATAATTTGATAGCGCTATTACTATATCAGAATTGTATAAATTAATATTGATCTAGCTATATTCACAAAATTATATAGAACATTAAATAAAACGTAATTTTTTTAATATTGGTTATTAAAATGCTTCAAAAATTGACCAAAAAGATAAAATATTTCATTAATAAAACAGATCTTTATTAATCCGTCAAATAAAGATTAAATTTTATAATATTTTTTTTCTAAAATATACGTTTTACTCTATTTAAAAAATATATTAAGTGAACTAATAATTTTAGAAAACGCACAATATATTTTCTTTATAAATTACCTTAAAATAATTATTTTTAAACAAATTTAGTTTGTAAACAATCAACCTTTTCGAAAGGTCTTATTTTTTAATTGATCCAAAATTTCTAATTAAATTTTGTCCTGTATACAAAAAAAAACTTTCACCGCATTTTTAAACTGTCTTTTACAGGCTGTCAACTATTAATATATGGAAATGTACAAAATTATTGCAGTAAAAATAACTACAGAAAGTCAATTAAATCATTTGAGTTCCCATTTAATTAAATTTATGGTACTAACCCTTACTGTTTGAAAGTTCATCTTATTCAGAACAATAAACAACTAAAAGGTTGAATTAACTTCCACTATTTATTCTATAAATACTTTAAATTCAATGACAGCCGTTTCGCTATCGGAATAGCATCGTCAGATTGACATATTGAAGTTACATTTTGTTTGTTTGTAACTAGGTACTTGATGTTGATAAGTAGTTAAGGCTAGACCAAGTAAGGAAGTAATAAGACATAACAATATTAAAGCCTAGATGTTATTAGCCCTAAGGGATTATCCTGGATGTATTTCCCTCTAAGATCAGTATAACTGTGCAATGATATAGAAAAACCAGGAAAAAACTATATCCTGCTGATCTTTACAATAACTTAATATATTTGTGTTGTAATTACGTCTTATCTATGTATAAAATGAAGACTCAATCAAAGTAAACAATTTAATAGTGGTGAACTTCCAAGATTTATTTGTTCATTAACTACTTTATATTGTTGATCTGCTAGATGTCTTTTGATTTCAAGTTCTTCGAGGAAATCTAAATTTTGTTTTTTATCACAGGTGTGTAATATTTGAATGTCATTGGTGTGTATGAGTGAATGTGGATGTTCAAGAACATGTTTTGCATAGTTTGACTTATCTGGTTGTTGTAATCTATATGCTCTTAAATGTTCATTGAATCTTATTTCAAAATTTCTTTGTGTTTGACCTATATATACAGCATTACATTTTGGACAATTAATTTTGTAAACACCAGATTTTTTTAATTTAGGTAATTTTGTTTTTACATTTAACAATTCTAGTTATAAAAACAATATTGTATTTTGGTATAGATATGTTGATGATGTGTTAGCAGGTTTTGTAGGTAGCGAACGACAATTAGATATATTTTTTAATTATATTAATACCTTACATCCTAAAATTAATTTCACCTTAGAAGTTGAAGAAAATAATTCAATTAATTTTCTAGATTTGAGAATTGAAAAAGTTAATAATTCATTAAACTATTCAATATACAGAAAACCAACACAAACAGATGTAACCATACCATATCATTCAAATCATCCTATATCACATAAATTAGCAGCTTATAATTCTATGATACATAGAGCATTTTCAATTCCAATGAACAAAAATAATTTTAATAAAGAAATTGAGATTATAAAACAAATAGCAATATCTAATGGCTATCCAATACATTTGATAAATAAATTAATTAATAAGAAAGAACAGAAAGTGTCACTACAACTAATATTCCCTCAACACCCTAAAGAAATTAAAAGTTATAAAAGTATTACATATTGTGGAAATATTTCTAATACAATTTCAAAAATAATATCTTCGGCAACATCTGCAATAATTTCATTCAAATCACACAATAATGTTGGTACAAAATTGTTAAATGTAAAAACAAAATTACCTAAATTAAAAAATCTGGTGTTTACAAAATTAATTGTCCAAAATGTAATGCTGTATATATAGGTCAAACACAAAGAAATTTTGAAATAAGATTCAATGAACATTTAAGAGCATATAGATTACAACAACCAGATAAGTCAAACTATGCAAAACATGTTCTTGAACATCCACATTCACTCATACACACCAATGACATTCAAATATTACACACCTGTGATAAAAAACAAAATTTAGATTTCCTCGAAGAACTTGAAATCAAAAGACATCTAGCAGATCAACAATATAAAGTAGTTAATGAACAAATAAATCTTGGAAGTTCACCACTATTAAATTGTTTACTTTGATTGAGTCTTCATTTTATACATAGATAAGACGTAATTACAACACAAATATATTAAGTTATTGTAAAGATCAGCAGGATATAGTTTTTTCCTGGTTTTTCTATATCATTGCACAGTTATACTGATCTTAGAGGGAAATACATCCAGGATAATCCCTTAGGGCTAATAACATCTAGGCTTTAATATTGTTATGTCTTATTACTTCCTTACTTGGTCTAGCCTTAACTACTTATCAACATCAAGTACCTAGTTACAAACAAACAAAATGTAACTTCAATATGTCAATCTGACGATGCTATTCCGATAGCGAAACGGCTGTCATTGAATTTAAAGTATTTATAGAATAAATAGTGGAAGTTAATTCAACCTTTTAGTTGTTTATTGTTCTGAATCCCATTTAATTGCTCCTACCTTTTGAAAAACAAAACAAATTCTAGTGACGATCTTGAAGTACATCGTAAATCGATGCAGATAGTAAATGTTTTTAAAGACTTACCCTGTAACAAAAGAAAGAAATAATTAGTTTATATGAGTTAAGATTTAAGTACTGTTATTATAAATTGTTGTAAATTAGTTTTGAGGTACTTTAAGAGAAATAATTTTACTATTTTTTCCTAATTTAATAACTGTGGGTTGAAATGTTCTGAATGGGCTACTTAATAAAAATGTATCAGTTTAAATTTGGATAAAATCAATCTAAATTAATGTAAAAATCATCTGTTCTAACTAAATAATTTTCAAAATATTATAAAACCGATAGTAATTTGTTTAAATAGAAAATTATTTTTGACCTCAGCGTATTTATTTTACTATGAAAAACTTGATGGTTATAATTTTAACAGTGTATCTAATTTATAAAATATATATTTATATCACTTACCCCTTTTATTATTAAAAAATAGTCCAACTGATGATCGTGAAGAACGCCGTTTGAAGATCTGACGAAATTTTCTTCAATACTCACCTGTAAGAAATAAGAACTAAGAATTAAAACTTGCATAGATAATTTTGTTTCAATATATACAAGGTGTCCTAAATTATATCAGGAATGTATGTTTTGCAAGGTTTTTAGCAGAGATATATTTAAAGTAAAATTAGCAAAATTTTAAAATATAAAAAGTGTAGGTACCATTTTTAAAATAAACAAGTTGGTATTACATTTATTTGATGGGATAACCTTGTTTTGTAACAAAATGAAATTATTTTATAATATATCTAACAGAAATTGAAGATTTATAATCATGTTAGTTTTAACATTTTTCAATGATCACTCTGTATGTCGCTAAGGCGAGAAATTTATTTGACTGGGAAAATGTAACTTAAAAGAAAAAGGGAAAACTTGAAATCTTAACTACTTATACAGTATGATGCAAATGTATGGAATAAATTCATTATTTCAGAAACGGACGACTTTTAAAAAAAATCTTAAAACACGACAATTTTAATTTTTGAATGGCCATCAACTGCTATAGATGAGTTGGACATTACATCATTAGTGATGGCGTAATGACGTCATGGACAGCTCATTTGAAAGGTCTCCTTATCGCCTTTGCAACAATGTAATTATTTGAATATTTATTTCTACAGGGTTAACCAAGACTGTTGGTTTATTAATACAATTAACTTAGAATAAATGTTTACTTAAATACAATTAAATTACAACATATGTTCAAATTGCCGACCTTCAGCAATGATACAATGAGAAAGACGAGCAGTAAATTCTTTCCTAACGTTTTCGAGGACTTCAGGTGTCGTCTGTTTCTGAAATTTATTCTATACATTTGCATCATACTGTATACGAAGATAACTCACTCTTATATTATTTTACTGTAATTTTAGGTATAATTATTGCAGAAAAAAATATATGATTAGTTACTATATTTTAAACAATCAAAATATGAACAGTCCACCTGCTGAGGAAATAACCCCATTAGGGGCCTCTATGTGCGATAGATGCATAGTTTGCTCAATACGTATCATATACGTTACTTATCAAATAAGAAATTTATAATATATTTATTTTAAAACGAGTTTAATAAATGAAATGTGCAACTATAAAAAGACAATAGTCGATATGGAAGGTTTTTTAATACATTTTATGGAATTTTTACCTCTAATAAAAAAAAGAATGGTTATATTCTAAGTAATAAGGTTTTTAACCATACAAATATATTAAATTGAAAATAATTGTTTTATACCGGCAAATCAGTAACTTATAATTAAGAATAGTTTATGCAATCATTAATTTTTCCAACTCTTAAATCTAGAAAATTTATTTGAATTAATTTCTTCAATTTCTAACGAAAAATGTACTTCACATTATTTCAAACAAAAACGAACTTTTTCCTCTTAAAAAAATAAAACATTATATCTTAAATAAACTCACCGATTGGCCAGTCATCATCTGCTTTTCAACCATCACTTTTTAAACTGCCATTGTCCCCACAAACACTATTTAGAAGAAAAATCTGTATATATACGCGCACTTAAATCCGTAAAAATACGTTAATTTCCGAATAACTTTTGTGTACTACCGATCCAACCGCCTGCAAAAAAGGTACTGACTGATATATCTATAAGTAAAAATGATAAGACTATGACTATAGGTACCTATAAAACTAGTTGATTAATCATATATCGTTAACTAATTTGATTAAGAATAAAATACTTTCTAAACGACAAAATTATTCCGAAGGGAGTTACAGTCTTAAAAGAATAAGATAAATTCAGAAAAACTGTTATGTAGCATAACCTTATTTCTGAAAAACAAAATTAAATAAGGTTCTGCAAACACAAATTGTTAGAATTCACAACAGTTAACGATATAAAATAAATATTTAAAAGAAAAATGAAAATACACTTTTTCACTAAATTTTCAAACATATCAGCATATTTTAAAAGTAGTACTGTACATCCAAATGTAAAATTGTATTTTACAAGTAGCTCGACCCTGATTGTTTTTAATCCAAATTTATGTCTCTCTTTGAGCCATGCAAATGATGTATCAATGTTGATGATGGGTGACCATTTTCTGTTGCTGCATTTTCAATAAACAAATCATCTAAAAATTTAAAAACTGATACTTAAAAGATGTTTGTATTGAAGGAAAGTAAAATTACTCAAAATTTCAATTTATTCTACCTGTTATTTTTAAAGTAGAAGGCCCTGACAATAACTGTTGTTCTCCTATTGCACCTGGCTCTGTAGTTCTGGAAGTTGATGGCATATCTCTTTCCTCTGAAGATGATCATTCTAAAATATGATTTTAACTGCCTAACATGGCTAAACATATTTGACTATTTTTACTTCAAACTTTGACCCAACATCAATGTTTTCTGATTTCCACAATTGTTGAGCAATAGTATATTATATACAGGGTGTTTTAAAAAAGGTAACACCGTCTCTAGGATAGGTAAAAAACAGAAAAATAATTGGGGTTGGCTTAGTGAAATTTTTTTCTAACGCCATCCGTTTTCAAGATAAAGGGCGTTGAAGAAAATAAAAATTACACATTTCTTACGATTTTGACAAAACTACTGGCACCATTGCAATGAAATTTTATACGAATATGTTTCGGAAGCTGATATATCCCATGAATTTGTTTTTATAACTAACTCTCATAGAGGGCGCTAGTTACACGATTCATACAACGTATTATTCAACATAACTTTTTTTAGGGTAGAATTATTAGTCAAAACTCCAAGTGAACATAAACATCGTTTAATTCTGCACCAAAAAGGTACTCTTGGTAAAACTCGATATTATGTACGGTTTTCGGAATATTTTGATTTGAAAATAACGATGTTTATGTTCACTAGTTTTTTATCTATCCTAGAGACAATGTTACCTTTTTTTGAAACACCCTGTATAGTAGACGCTTTTTTCCGGATTTAAAATTCAAATGATCCTAGCTAATTTAAAAATTTAGTGAAACCAAACTTTTTGTTTAAAATTGTGTTGAAATGATCTAGTAAGGTAGTAAAAGAGTTTGAAAATAAATGTGTACTTTGGAGTTGTGCCAAAAGTAGTGATCCGGGAACCGGTTGCCGCAAATGTGTAAACATTATCATAATTTTCATATGAAATTTGAAAATAAAGGTATTAAGTCGTAAAAGAACTTTTCACCAACAAAGAATAAATTTTTATTTAGTTTTGTAGTACGTTGTAAAATCTGACCACTTCTTGAAGCGAAAATTAAATAAAGCAGTGCTTTGAACGCCTCGGTTACTAATAAATTATAAAACTTCTTTTCAGAAGAAGCAAATAGCATTGTATTGTCAATGTAACAAAGCCCTCCCTCAGATGTATCCAGTGTGACAAAAGACACCCCTGTCTACAACCCTTAGTTTATTTTGTCTTAGTCATACTTCAATCTGTTATGTCTAACTTAGTCTACTTGAACTGTAGAGTTTTTCTCCTGTCTCACTATATCTGCATTCTGCCTCTTTAACCTTTTGACTGGAATATCTGGTTCAGAACTGTACAAAAAATTTTGTACTGCAGCTGTTCGATGTGGAGGTGCATTGTCTTGCATAAACACAAATCCATCACCTACCGCACCCCGGAATAGACGCACAACAGGATTTAAAACTTCCTCGATGTACACAGCACCAGTGATTCTTCTCTCCAAAACCAGGAGGGGCGTCCGTGTACCCCTCATAATACCACTCCAAACCATAATACTCCCACCTTCAAATGGAACACGTGGTTGGGCTGTTTCTAATCGGGCTTGTCGTCCTGGGGCCCTCTAAACTAGCGTTCTTCGCGAATCAGAAACCAAGCCAATTCTTGATTCATCAGAGAACATCACGTAATTCCAGTTAGGACCATGGTGTAATATTTCTTGAGCCCATTGCAATGTTGATAGGTTAGTTTGGGAACACGTAGAGGTCTTCTGCGATACAAATTTACTGCATTTAATCTTCGTGTAATTGTTTGCCTTGAGATATTAAGTCCTTCAAGTTTAACAATTTCTCTGGATATGCCACTCATAGATTCCTGTCGATTTCTTCGAGCTATCAATGTTATCTGCCGGTCTTGTGCTGCTGTTGTACATCGACTTCTGCCACATCATTTGTGTCTTGGAATTTTATTTTTTATTTTTCATACAGCACCCTGAGTAACACCAACAATATTCGCGACATCACTTTGACCAAAGCCCTATTGTAACAAAGCAATTACTCTAGACCTATTAAAATATGATGTTAAGTCTCTGGGCATTTTAAAACAGCTCAAATAAAATTTGAACAAGAATTGGAATAATGTGAAAGCACCCAAATCAATTAAATATGACCAAAATTAATACAAAAAAGAATCAAATTTAGTAATATTTTGATTTAAAAACGGTTTAAAATAAATAACAACAAGAATTTTTAAAAAACCATAGGCGTAGATATATTATTTCTAAATATTCCAGAGTACACTACAAATACAAATTTGTTCACGTTTATTTGAGGTTAAAACCTTACTAACAAATTGCACGAAGGCACATGAAATTTTTCATTTAATGTTCTCCTAGACTAATACGAACAATATTTAGGGGTAAAATAAAAATGAAGAAATCCAAGAAATCGAAAAAATAATTGTAAAGGGAAACAGAGCAGCAGGAGCTTTAAGGTCAATTTTAAACTCAGCTCAGAGCTCAGAGAATGCAAAACAGCCTGCCATTTTATATTGTTGGGAACTATGGGTAATGACAAAGGGGGCAGCAAGCGAACTTGAAATATGGGAGAGAAAGATGCTAAGGAATATTTTTGGAAGAATACCAATGAAACCAAACCAAACCAATGAAGGACCTTGGAGAGAGAGGACGTATAATAAATGAATGACCATTTATAATCAGCCATCAATTACTGAGATAGTTAGATCACGAATAAGTCGGCGTGGACACGGATATCTCGAATGGATATATCTAGAATACCAAAAAAAATTCTAGGAGCGGAAGAAGTAGGAAAAAGGAAAAAAGGAACATTAAAAAGAAGTGAAGTAAGGAGGTAAAGTATACGATTTAACAAAGTATGGCAAAGAAAGATGGGACAACGTTGGCACAAGATAGAAGCTAATGGAGAAACTTGGCAAGTAAGATTGATGGCTCGTAAATAAAGAAAAGTGTCGCTGATATATTTATATTTGAGACTAACAGCTAAAATATTGCTGAAAAACCCCTAAAATGTTTCCCAAATATGTAGTACAAATAGGGAGCATAATTTCCAAGCTCTATAAATAACCTTTGATGAAGTGCCGAGAGAAATTTTCACGAAAAATTTTTTTTTTCTTGTTTTTCTTTGTGCGGTTTTATTTAGCATAAAATAGTATTTGGCTGTTGTATAAAATTCATGCAGACCCGATTTTTGCTTTAGTTTCTTCAGGATTCTTACTCGATAAATTGACCCGTGTCACTGTAAGTGCCTAATTAAAGTGATTTAGTGTCTCTAATAAATCCATATTAAATTTTCAATTTGTCTTATATTTTAAAATTCCACAGTATTCTCTCGAGAACTTTTATAAAAAAGAGAAATGCTATCGGGTAAGATTTACTGCCTTTTTAACTTAATAGGATAGAAGAAATGAAATGAATAAGAAATCCAAAGATTTGGAAAAATTCGAATTAACATTATTTTTTACTCGGTTAATTTGTATTCTGCGTGGTGGCGAATAGTTGATGCACTATCCATATTAGATTAATAAACTTTTTAAGAAAGACAAAATACAGCGGAGGGCGCGTTAAGTTTGTAACGGGGGCGCAGTAAATTGAAAAAAAAACAAAATTATCAAAACAGATTTATAAAGAATAATAAAAAACTCTTCGTTTTAACAAAAATTCCACTATTTATTTAAAAATCTGCTTTTTTAAACTCAATGACAGCCGTTTCGCTAGGCAACTAGCATCGTCAGATTGACATATTGAAGTTACTATTTGTTTGTTTGTTTCTGTGTATACAGGGTGTTTCATTAAGAATTATCCATATAGTAACTGGAGAAACCTTAGCACTAAATATGAAGATTTAAGCCAAAACACTTAAATAAAATATTCCTCCTAACCGAGATATAGGTTGTTTTATTTTAACTATTTTAAATGATTGTATCCCATATTTTTGACACCTTCCAATATTTTTTCTTCATACTTGGCAAAAAGTTTACACATATTAGGTTACTTTAAACAATGGCAAAAGATAGTTTTTCTCGATTACCAGAGGCGTGCAGTAGGGATGGATACTGTTATGTATGTAATTTTAAATAGTCCCGCTTAATCACACAGGAAGTGGCCCTACATGGTGGGCGCATTCTGATTAGATATCTAGCACGTCCTACAGAGGGCGGAACACGCGAGTTAGTTCTTAAGCGGCCTTCCGTTCAATCACAGATTTAATCTAGAAAGTTGTACATACCAAATATAATCGTATATATTGTAATTAATGTTTTATGTCGTGTAAATGTATGTAGTGTTCCTCACCGTGTCAAGCCAGACTTAGGATATCAGTAATAAATGTAATCTACAAGTGCATAGCAGTGGTTTTATTTAAATCGACTATCAAAAAAACATAACAGATACTTTCTTTTTTCCCCCTACAATTTACTCCACTGTCGTAATAATTGTTTCTGCATGTTTTTTTGATTCTCCGTTACTTTCTACGTAAATATTATCCTCTTGTCTCAATACGATAGAGTGAGTGGTTTTCGAGTTATTTACATTTAAAGGTAATGTTTAAAATATCCATTTTTGTTTTATTGCTTATTCAACATGAGTTTCCTTAATAATATAACCACCTTGACAACAAAATTTGATAATTTGTCAGCTTGCCTTCTTCCTATTAGGGGTTGGACAAGAAATAAGTTCTCCGGATGGGTTCAAGGGTTCTCTTTTAACAAAATCACAAATATGTACTGTTGTTCCTTTTGTATTTATAATAATTAGAGAGGTTAATAAATACAAAACACTCAAATTTAGAATAGTTCTCAAATATAACTGACTGAAGCTGATGTTATAGCGTTCCCAGTGAGAGGAAGATATAAATACGTATTTATATTTACAATTTTCCGGTAAGCACTAGTTTGTAATTTGTATTATTTTCATTAAATGCTTGTAAATGTAAAGTGAAATTTATGTGATAATCTGATTGTTAATCTAATAAGATAATTTATATAATACAGTAAAGAACAATTAATAAATTTAGACTTATCTTCTGGTTTCCAGGTAAATTCCGATGGGGGTGAGCTCCTTAGGATGTAGTTGTCTATTAAATAGGGATAAAACTAAGATTTCCAATGCACATACGGTAGTAGTGAATGAGGTCGTCTACGATGTTAGATATTGCCAATGAGGTGGTCTAGTGATGGCGAAAAAAAGTCCAAAGTGGTAAGCTAGAGGGTACGTCTCAGCTGAAGGAGTTAAAAAAAGAAAGAACGATAATCTGTTCTTTGTTCCTAAAAGATGAACAGCGAATTAGGATAAAAGTAAGTAGTTAATATCGAATAAAACTGAAATTAATAATAATGTAAAACTTACCACTCTTAAAGTGGAACTAATAAATGGTTATGAAAATAGTTTTCCTAATTTCTTTCTTTCCACATTCGTAGGAAGAATCAATCCACATAGGTGATTTTTGTTACTTAACAAATAGAAATAATCTTTCTACAAATGGGAATTTGGATAGAAAATGCGCAAAATGCGGAGTCCACAACGTGGCTATTTCCAAAAATGAAAGAATCCAAAAGAGGAACCGGTTTTTAAGGAAGTCAATTAGCTTTCAAATTGATGGAACAATAATTTTGAATTTAGTTATAGAGGAAGTTGGTTGGTACGTTGAGATGTCAATACCTTTTTAGACTTATGACTTTTAAAATCGTTCTCTGACTTTTGACTTTAAATCGATAAAAGAAGTTTGTTTATGTTTTAATAAAATAATTTGTTTTAGGTAATGGTGCAGGAAAAAGGATATGAAGACTAAAATATCAAGAAACTAAACAATAATAGTGTCAATAATGGTATTCTTATTTTCGATAGAAGGAATGAATTATTAGAAATTTGTGTTTGGATTATTTAATAAATAAATGGTAAATTAAATGAGTTTGTTTATAATGATAATAAATATGCAATACCATTTATGTCAAAAATATGTTTAATAATCGTAGAAAACTCAAGGTAAGCTCATTTTTAGTAACTTTACAGTTTGGACTCGTAACAAATTCTAATTGTAAATTCACATGCCTCAATAACTATTTCACTAAATAAATAAAGTTTATTAGTTTCAGTAAATTCCATTTCAAAAGATTTTTTCATATCAATGTTTTTTAATTTTAAATTTATGAAAATTCAGAAATTTGATTTTTATTATCAGATACTAATGAATAAGATAAAATTCGCAGCAAATTCGCAGGTCCTTTTGAATTACCTGCAAATTTAAATGGCCGTTCATATCTGGAATTACTTCAAAATCCAGCTGGAAAACTTACTATTAAACCAAAGAAGAAGTTTGTGGTTTATGCAAGACGGCGCCCCACCACATTATCCTTTAGCGGTTCGAAATTATCTAAACAATACATTTCCTCATAGAAGGATAGGGCGAGGAAGTGAATTTCCATGGCCTACTCGGAGTCCCGATTTTAATCTCCTAGACTTTTAATTTTGGGGACATATGAAGACACTTGTGTAAGCTCAAGAAATTAATACCCGACAGGAATTATGGCAACAAATAGAAAATGTTGCAAATTTTATTAGGAATCAACCCAACATATTTCTAAAGGTTAGGAGAAATTTTTCCAAAAGGATTAGTAAATGTATTGAAGTCGATGGAAGCCACTTCGAAAATTTACTATAATGTTAACTAACTAGAATTTTTTGTTACAGTAGTCCAAATAAATAATTGTTTCAGTACGTTTATTTTATGTATTCATCATGTTATTTCATAATAAAAATCATAGTTCTAATTTTTTATAAATTTAAAACTGAAATTTTGATAAATATTAATATGAAAAAATCATTTGAAACTAATAAATTTTATTTATTTAGTGAAATAGTTATTGACTCATGTGGATTTACGATTAGAATTAACAAATTTTGTTATCAAGGTGGTTAAATTATTAAGGAAACTCATGTTAAATAAGCAATAAAACAAAAATGGATATTTTAAACATTACCTTTAAATGCAAATAATTCGAAAACTACTCACTCTATGGTATTGAGACAAGAGGATGATATTTACGTAGAAAGTGACGGAGAATCAAAAAAACATGCAGAAACAATTATTACGACAGTGGCGTAAATTGTAGGGGGATACAAGAAAGTATCCATCCCTACCGCACGCCTCTGATAATCGAGAAAAACTATCTTTTGCCACTGTTTAAAGTAACCTAATATGTGTAAACTTTTTGCCAAGTATGAAGAAAAAATATTGGAAGGTGTCAAAAATATGGGATACAATCATTTAAAATAGTTAAAATAAAACACCCTATATCTCGGTTAGAAGGAATATTTTATTTAAGTGTTTTGCCTTAAATCTTCATATTTAGTGCTAAGGTTTCTCCAGTTACTATATGGATAATTCTTAATGAAACACCCTGTATTGTATGTTTGGTTTGTTTTAAAATGGTTTTTCTAGCATATAATTTCCAAGTAATCCATTATTTTAAACCCATTTCTGCATTCCTCCATAACGCTACTTCTTTTGAAAGTGTATTAACGTTAAAAATAATCTAATGGTGCCTAATTCTATCTGAGTTACGATGTTTTTTAAAAAAAAAACCTTAATAAATTGTTTTTATTTTTCAATATTCCTCGATAAAACAAACTTCCAACGAATATCCCCAGAGTTTTGTGCCAAAACTATTCAGACAAACGACTAAAGTTTAACATTCAATTAAATCGGAGTTTAACTTCTCAGTTTAATACATCAACATTGTTTTTGTTCACTACTTTTTATACTACATAAGTAAAAAAGTTTTTTTTCGTTAAATAAGGAGAAACTTCTGACGGTAAATTGAATAAAACAAAGTCTCTGTCATTTTTACGAAATACATTTTCAAGATAAATGTGTTTTTTTTAAATAGAAACTATTTGATACATATCATATTTCAGGTAACGGTAAGCACTGGGAAACTGGTAACTTTTTTTGGTACACTGATGGCTCCAAAACCATTGTGGGTACAGAAGGTGGGGTATACTGCACAAAGCCTAGGACAGAAGTCCATCTATGCCTAGGTCAGTAAGTGACTATATATCCAGAATCCAGAAATTGCATCGCGATAGCCTCCTGGCTATCGGAAATTACTTTTATTGGTGGTCGTAGGAAAATAGTGAACATAACTTGGGGAGCAAGTGATTTTTAACACTCGTAGGATTTTCACACTTGTTTTACGCCTTATGCTTCACCCGTGTGATAATTGCACTAATTCTACAGACGTCATACCAAAAATCACAGCAACTTTCTGCGTTAGATAAATTTCATCCGGGGCTTCTGCGAGAAATTTGCTTTCTTGTCAATACTATTAACTCTTTCACTTCAAAATATCCACAAGCGGGTAATATCTGCTTATATCATGGTTATTAATGTTCATCATCGACTTCAACAATGATGATTTCCATATTTTGGATGCAAGAAGCACTTTTTCACTGGCCTCCTTGCCACTGACATTTTTCTGATCACACCTTTCATGAAACGATCGTATGGAATGAATGAATGAATGAATGAGTTAGGGGTGATGATTACACTGCGACCCATAGGATCTATTGTGTCCCCCCTTACTTGCCATGTTCTGATGTTTTCTCAGATTTATAGCAGCTCTTCGAGTCCTATTTTCCTGAGGAAGTTTAGGACATCGTCGGGCTTCAAATCAGGTAGATCCCCTTCCTCTATTTCATGTGCTCCTAGGTATCTAGCCCTAGAATTTTGCAAGGCAGGACATTCTGAGAGTATATGTACCTATTGAGGTTTCATCCTCTTCCTCACAGAATCTGCACTTTGCTTCATCTGCTAACCCTAGTTTCTTCATGTGGCTTCTTAACCGGCAATGCCCGGTTAATATTCCCGTTAGAATACGGAGCCTTTTTTTACTGAGGTTGAGGCAGCTAAGAGATCTCTTCTGGTCATAGTTCCCCAGTAGTATCTTAGATTGCCTCAGTCCTTCCAGCTGATTCCAGTACTCGGATTTTTCTTTCTCCATTTCCTCCCTTAGTTTTCCTAAGATTACTCTACTGCTGATCCCACAAGATGGTTCTGGTCCCAAATGTGGGGTTTCAGCTCCTTTTTTTCAGCTTATCTGCTGTTTCATTCCCCTCTATTCCTATGTGTCCCGGGACCCATAGGAGGGTGACAGTGTTCTTCTGGCCTAGTTCATTTAGTTTGCCTAGGCATTCCCAAACCATCTTCGAACTGATTATATTTGAACTCAGCGCTTTGATGGCTGCTTGATTATCCGACATGATCACAATCTCTTGTCTGCGATAGTTTCTTCCAATATTGAATTCCACACATCTTTCGATGGCGCGGACTTCTGCTTGAAAGATGCTCGGGTATGTGCCCAAGCTTTCTGAGTATTTGGCTCTCGGTCCAAAAACTCCTATCCCAGTTCCCTCGTCTAGCTTGGAACCGTCCGTATACCACTTTATGGTATTCTGGTTTAAATTCTGTATGGTGTCTTCATCCCATTCAGATTTATTACTCAACTTTGTGATGAATTTTCTCACAAAGTTGAATTTCTTTGGCATATCATCTTGGGGCGTTTCCCAAGTTTGATCAAAGTGAAGTGATCGAGGTTTTTCCCTGATAATTCCTTCTTTGATCATTCTATATGGAAACTCGTACTGTCGCTTTGACTTACTAGGCAGTAGTTCAAAGGCAGCTTGTTCAATTTCCGACGGTAAAAATTCATTTTCTGGATCAGCGGTTCCCAAAGTGTGGGTCGTGGAGGTTTCAGGTGGGTCGCGACGAAGTTTTAGCAGTAAAACTTAAAAGCGAAAAACGAAACAATATTGAAAAAAAAATTTAATTATATCAGCAATTTTGTCACTGCTGAAATGCAATGTAAAGGAGAAATAGAACTTCGTTCTGGATGGAAGCGAGGAAAGAATATCCAGAAGTTTCCAAAGAAATTAAGAAGATTTTTATCGTCTTTAGTACCACATATCTGTGTGAGGAATTGTTCGTGTAACCTCAGGTTAACATTTCCAGACATTGAATTTCTTATCCAAGAAAAGCAGTTCCACAAATCTCATTAGTTTTATTGTTGGAAAAAGTTATGTTGAAACTATTTCAATTGACTTTTATATTTTTTGTCAAGCTGGTTATAGTATTTATTGATTTCCTTTTCTTTTAAGATAATTATTGGGGTATTGTATCAACTACATTTTACACTGTAATCAAAATTCTACCTTTGTAATGTATATTTTCTTTTTATTCCAAAGTAACTGATGATGTTATTACTGGTGGTGATTCGCCAGCATAATGATACAGTAAGTTCAAACTTTAATGACTGTATTAGGTTTTGGTGACGAAATTATACAAACAAACTACTGATGGGTCGAGAAAAATATTTACAACCAGTAGTGGGTCGCCAGCCAAAAAGTTTGGGAATCACTGTTGTAGATCACTGTTTCCATCGATGAACGAAGAAACAAGAAAGAATTGATTTATTGACGTTAGTGGTCAGCAAAGAGAATTCAACAAATTCTATTTTTGATTGCCTGAGTTAGTTACGACTTACCCTCCCTTGGTGACGCCCTTAGGGGTGGCACAATCATGGGGTATTTAGCTACATTATCCTCACCGGTAAGATTTTATCTATTGTTTTTTAAAGAAACTAGCCTGACAAAAAAAGTTAATAAAAATCGTGAGAAATGTAACTCTTCAATTTTGGTATAATACGTAATGGAAAATAATTCATTTGGTGTGTGAAAATAATAAATTGCAGCAAGTGATTTCCCGTAACACATAAAATGTGTTTCGCCAGTTTAATATCAATTGTCTGATTTATTTGGTTCAATTTGTTTCACTCTGATAATAACACAAACATGACCTGTTTTCAGTATCTATTCCACCCGTTTCTGATTTTTCTCGCCCACATTTTCGTTTTCAACGACGTTGATGGATTCTAATAATCCAATATCGCAAGTTACGACACTGGATATCAAATTTTCTTTTGGGTAATGCAACAAACCAGCCAATTTTATTTGATTTTCTATGACATTTTTATTATTATGACACTAAAATTCACTTTAGTCAATCATAAAAGGTGGAAACCTTATTGAAAAATTGAAAAAAACATTTTAAAAGTCGAGAATCATATATGTTGTTATCGTTTCTTTTATTTAAAAATAATATTATAGTTCGTTGAATTCTTTAGTACCTACCACTCACTTTAGTGCAGTCGAATTACGTGAAAAAGTGACCAATTTATGACTTAAGTCCGAATTGAGGTAGCTAAGTGGAAAGGGGTAGGTTTGATAATTACAAATCGAAAGGCGACCATCCAAGATCTTAGATGCGTGCGAGGGGTGCGTGGTAGGGGTGGAAAGGGGGTGAAAACGGTTTTTTGCAATTTGCAGCGTAAATACGCATTTTATTGAAAAAAGTTAAATGTAAAAGTTGTAGATAATAAAAAAATCGACAACTTTTGGCTGAAACATTTTTTCACATAACCTAAAAATAAAGGCTAAAAAAGCGAAAAACCATAATTTTCGTTTTTTATTTTTTACTCAGCGAAAAATCAATATTTTATTATGAAATTCAGTACAGTGATAGCTTTTTGTATCCCAAAAAAGTAGAATTTTTTTTTTATTATAACTCAATTTTTTCCGACATATTAACGATTTTCGAAAAAAAGACCTCATTTTGTAACGGCCCCCAAGGTCCGAATTTTTATTTTAGACACCTCTTGAGGGTCTCATTTTTTCGTAATGACTTTAATTTTCATATACAATAATAAAAAAATACTACTCCTAGCAAAAAAAATCGTTTAAAATCGAAAAAACTGAAAAATTCATAATTTTTCACGCGTATCTTTTTCCTACCCTTCTACACGTTATATTACTCTCAAAAATATTTCATGTACATGCATTTAATTTATCACACCTTATTGCAGTTTGTAGGATTAAAATAAAGGAAATTATGGACGTCTATATTGATTAAAAAAATAAAAAAAAAATTATTTTATACGTGCATACGATGGAATTATACAAAGAAAGTACAATTTTACTGTTTCTTATTTTTAATTATATCTCGCCCTTTTGACTTGCGAATTACATTCTTCTTCCTCTTGTACTTCTACTTCATCGTCATCTTCACTGAAGGACAGTTAATTCCAGACAGTCTGCTAAAAAAAATTTTGCAAAAAAAGTTGCAGTTCTTCAAGATGCAGTTGTCGAAAACACGGTTTAAAGTGTACGAATTTATGCTCGAATTGCTACGGCGTTAATGATTGTACTAATATCGAGCAATCAATCACAGAAATTGCCGATGTACATCCTTCAGAACACGTTGACCAAAACGATGCATTTGAAGATGAGAATCGCATGCTAGAAGAGGAAGAAAATGTCGAATCTGACGAAGAAGAATCAGAAAATGATAATGAAGATGAAGACGAACATGATAAAGATGAAGACGGAGATGATGAAAATGATGAAGATGACGATGAAGTAAAAGTACAAGAGGAAGAAGAATGTAATTCCGAAGTCAAAAGGGCGAGATATAATTAAAAATAAGAAACAGTAAAATTGTACTTTCTTTGTATAATTCCATCGTATGCACGTATAAAATAATTTTTTTTTATTTTTTTTAATCAATATAGACGTCTATAATTTCCTTTATTTTAATCCTACAAACTGCAATAAGGTGTGATAAATTAAATGCATGTCCTACATGAAATATTTTTGAGAGTAATATAACGTGTAGAAGGGTAGGAAAAAGATACGCGTGAAAAATTATGAATTTTTCAGTTTTTTCGATTTTAAACGATTTTTTTTGCTAGGAGTAGTATTTTTTTATTATTGTATATGAAAATTAAAGTCATTACGAAAAAAATGAGACCCTCAAGAGGTGTCTAAAATAAAAATTCGGACCTTGGGGGCCGTTACAAAATGAGGTCTTTTTTTCGAAAATCGTTAATATGTCGGAAAAAAAATTGAGTTATCGTAAAAAAAAAAATTCTACTTTTTTGGGATACAAAAAGCTATCACTGTACTGAATTTCATAATAAAATATTGATTTTTCGCTGAGTAAAAAATAAAAAACGAAAATTATGGTTTTTCGCTTTTTTAGCCTTTATTTTTAGGTTATGTGAAAAAATGATTCAGACAAAAGTTGTCGATTTTTTTATTATCTACAACTTTTCCATTTAACTTTTTTTAATAAAATGCGTATTTACGCTGCAAATTGCAAAAAACCGTTTTCACCCCCTTTCCACCCCTACCACGCACCCCTCGCACGCATCTAAGATCTTGGATGGTCGCCCTTTGATTTGTAATTATCAAAACCTACCCCTTTTCACTTAGCTACCTCAATTCGGACTTAAGTCATAAATTGGTCACTTTTTCACGTAATTCGACTGCACTATATAGTTCGTTGAATTCTTTAGTACTACTCACTCCTGTTTATTTCCATTTTTAACTGACACCTTTCTTCTCAATCGCTTTGTTATTTTCTCGTCTTATTATAAACTCTTTAATTAAATTGCTGAACTTTGAAAATTTCTTATTGAAACCCTTGTTAATAAAGTGGCAAAGTTTGTGTCTCAAAGTACGTAAATTATTCGGGTGATTTAATCTCGTACCGATTGAGAGCAAATAAAAGAGATCAATTTGGAAGAGAGTGGGGAATTGCCTGTTCGTCAAGTGGAGAATTGCTGTTCGTCCAGTCGTATTTTCGTTAGATGTAAAATTTTTGTATTTTCTGGGTCACTTCATCCTGAGTAAGAGTAAAAATTGATAATGTAACATTTACTTTGTGGTATTTTATTACCAGAGAAAGAGAATTATCACTTAGAAACTCAATTCTTTTTAGTTTTAATTAAGGTAAATGACTATAGTCTGTACAAAAAGTACGAGGAGTAATCAACCCTAATTAAGTATGCAAAACCTTTACAAGGAGCACCATGAAATTTTTGATAAATCTCTTACTTTAAATTACATTTCTTCCGTAAATCTAAAAACCAGGTAGATCGACCCCGTATTTGTTTCAGTTGTAGCAAAGTTTAGGGTTTTCTTCATTGTTAAAGGATTAGCAGATAAGCAATAACGCAATGCAGTGGTGTGTATTTTGGGAAAAAAATACGTTTTAAATTATAATATAATAAAAAATGAAAAGAAATAATTATTGGAATACATTTATTACTTACATTTTATTCTATATCCGACTCGGAAGAGGAAGAATCATTGTTGACATTAATAATAATAGGGTCGACTAAATCATCACAAATATTGTCAATTTTCCACATATTTGCCTCTACTTTGTTAACATGCTCGATACAGTTTGTCCAATTTTCCTTACTAACATGACTTACAGCACTCTCAAACAATTTCACAACATCGTTTATTTTAAAAGTAGTATTTTTTTTCCAACTTCCCCCTTTACCTGAGCCCATATTAATTCTATGGGATTAAGTTCACAATGATAAGGGGGAAGTCGAAGAACTGATATACCACGAGAAGAAGCCATTTCTTCTACAATGTAGGTTTTGTATTTATTCTTGTTCATTTTTGCAATTCTGTAAAGTTCTTTCCTTAGTGGATCTTTTGGAAACTTAATATTTTCGAAATAAGCCACTCCAAAAGCTCTGCTTTACGCCAACGACTTGTGGGCAATGCTTCTCGTAACCGTGAATGGTAACTTGCGTTGTCCATTACAATAACAGCCTATTTTGAAATCAGATCCAACATTTGAACAAACCATTCCTCGAAGACATCCCCATTCATATCTTCGTGATAGTCCCCCGTGCGTTTTGAAATAAAAGTTAATAATCCACCATCAATAAAACCTTCAGAACTTCCAACATGGACAATGATAAGTCTTTTTCCTTTTCCAGATGGTGGCTGCAAACCTAACGACAAACCTTCCACGAATACCTGCCTTCCGCTTTTAATGTTTTCATCTTGCCAAGATTTGGAAACTGTATATCCAGCATTTATCCATGTTTGGTCTAAGTAGAAGATTTTCAAATTTTGTTCTCTGGCATGTCGAATGCTACTTAAATAGTCTCTTCTCCAAAAAACTATTTCCGGTTTATTTATCAAGAGAGATTTTCTATTATGTTTTGTATATCTGAAACCCACATCTTTCAAAAGTTTGCATAATGTCATTCTGGAGAATTTTGTATAGTCTGTATCTTCTTACACTGATGTCATAATTTTGTCAAGTGTTGGAATTTCCTTTCGTAAGTAAAATCCATGGACTTTACGCCTTAGTCTTTATTTTAATGACTCATCGATCCCAATTGGTTTTCGGCCTGAAGGAGTTTTAAGGGGTTGAAGAGTTCCATTCTTGCTTTCTTTTAGTAATCTATAAATTGTTGATTTAGCAACACACAACATAGGAGCCGTTAATTCCACAATATCATCAACACTTGCATCAACACGGTATACCCTCTTAAAACATATTTTGGTACGTCTATAAAATCTACTTAAATGAATGATTTATTACTCCTTGTCCTTTCTATATAGACTATAGTGTGTTTGAGCTTAGTAGATCTGCGGTAGTAAAAAATACAAATAATATTAAGCGAAGTAAACCATCCATATCTCAAATGTGACTAATGGGAAACCAAATGAAAAACCCAAAGTCTATGTCACAGAATTTTATTGTTGATGGAAAAACAATACTCGCTACTAGTTACGGCCTAACATTGAGGCCATCATCAGGCTATAAACCTTTTTTACCTGCTAATACTGTTAATTGTAAAATTTTAGTTGTTTTAATCCTTAATATGTTTGAATTTGTAAATTTTATTGAATCCAATTTCATCTAATCTATTCAAGATTAGTATTTTTTAAATTTTTGACTTAAAACATACCCACAACTGTATAAAATAACACATTATAATAATTTTTTTTGCTTAAAAATTAAAGACTGGCCACTATTTGACTTTCGTATAATTATTTTGTATAATTCGTATGCTGTTTGTATTTATTTATAGGAATAAGGTTTGAAATTTAAAAGAAAAACCGCATCAGCTTTTTGCATGCATTATTTTTTTCCAAATAACTATGATATTAAAATATGTACATACATACAGGGTGTCCCAAACTTACGACAAAGTTCGGTATATGGGTTGTTTTAGAAGATGTCAAAAAATGTTGTTAACAAAAATAGTAGGGTCCATGTTTTGTCCCATTTGAAAGAAGAGAGAAAATGAAAGGTTCGAGTTATCGTTCACCCTGTATACAAAAGGGAAAATTGGTGTGAATTCCAAAGAAAGATGTTTAGGGTTATTCATTCAAAATTTAAGAAGAAAATGTCGATCTTGAGTAAAAAACTAAAGGAATTAAAACCAAAACCTAAAACAATTTCTTTGGAACCTATTAATATTGTTGAAAATATTTCTTCCCAAACTTTTGACAGCAGTGAAACAGAGTTGTTAAACAAGGGTTTGAATTTTGCCGTGCCTTCTCGTGGGAACTTGGGTGAATTGATTGGACATATTGAAAGTTCTGTTCAATATCTCTCTCATGATGCCAAGGTTTATGTTCGGGAAGCTTGTAAGCTCAAATTTCCAAAATATTTCAAATAAGAACAAAAATTTACAGGAAATTAAGAAAACTAGGAATATTGTCAAAGGTTTGAGGCAGAAGGAATGTTTTTACTTAAAAGCTGATAAAGGAAACAAGGTTGTTATAATGGACAAACAAGACTATTTCGAAAGAGTGGATCACTTGATCGAGAATGGTCCTTACGTTAAGATTCAAAAAAATCCACTAAATAAAATGATTTCCATGGTGAAGAGCACTCTCAAAAGTTGTAAGAACCTTGTTACCGATTCGTTAAAATAAATTAACTGTAAGTAACCCTACATTGTCAAAGCTCTGTTGCCTTCCGAAGATACATAAACCTGGGAAGGCAATGAGACCTATTGTTTCAGCTATATGTACACCTAGTTATAATATTTCAAAATGGTTATCGAACGAGTTTGAAAATCTACCCAAAAAATGTAACAGTTTTTCAGTTAAAAATTCATTAGAATTTATCAAGAAAGTTAAAGATGTTGTTCTAGAAGATGGGGAAATTTTAATCTCGTTCGATGTTAGTTCTTTATTTCCTAGCGTACCGATTCCACAAACTTTACAGTATCTGGAAGAACTACTCATCTTGATAGATCTGGGTGTTGAAGTTAGAACTGAATACCTATACGATTAGCTAAACTATGCATGGACCAAAATTATTTTCAATACAACAATCAGGTTTATCAACAATATGAAGGAACAGCAATGGGTAATTGTTTATCACCATTTATAGCCAACCTTTTTATGAGCAATTTTGAAACACAGATCAGTCAAGAGTTCGAGTATTTCCCAAGGATATGGTGTAGATATGTGGACGACATTTTCGCAGTTTTCAATACGAAGAAATCATCAGTAGAAGATTTCATTTCAAAATTAAATTCAAAATTCACAAGCATAAAATTCACTTTTGAACTAGAAAATAATGAACTGTTACCATTTTTGGACACGTTAGTAATAAGAAATAATAACAAGTTAGAATTTGATATTTTTAGGAAAGACACCGCTACGTATAGGTATATTCCGATAGATTCTTTTCACTGTAATCAACACAAAATGGCAAGTTTTCATTTTTTGGTTCATCGATTAATTCATTTTCCTTTAAACAAAACAAGATATAGCAGAGAAAAGAATGTAATTGAGGATATAGCTGTACTTAATGGATATAATAAAAAACTAATTCATAAGCTGATCAATCGCCATAGTTTTAAGAAATCTCTTTGTGAAACCACCTTTTTCCAGCGAGAACACAACGATAGGAAATTCATTTCATTACCATTTATCCCTCAGTATGCCAAAGGATTGAATACAATTTTCGGCACGGTGGGATTAGGTTTAGTTCATAAAACTAGTGGCACCCTGAGACAATTATTAGGAAATCCGAAGGATAAGAGAGAAGATCTGTAAAAAAACGGTATATATGAAATAAGTTGTAATGATTGTGATAAAAAGTATGTTGGGCAAACAAAAAGATCGGTTAAAACTACATTTAAAGAACATTTAGCTCATCTAAAATATGGACGTATAGAAAAATCGAGTATTGCCGAACATGCTTTTACCAAAAACCATTCTGTAAATATAGATAGTTTAAAATTGTTAAAAAATGTATCGAATAATAGATTGTTGGATGCATTTGAAAGTATAAAAATTATTAAATGTAAAAATAGATTAAATAAGGACAAAGGACCTATCCCAGATAGTCCACTTTATAGTTTATTATAAGAAAACTTATTGTAAAAATGTTTTCGCGCTAAAAATTGGCTTTGCCGCCAAAAGATTTACCGCGAAAACATTTGGCGCTAAAAATGTTCTATATATAAGGTTAGTTTGTAGGCATAGCTTTAGTTTACCTTCGGTCTCTGAAGAAGATAACTTGGTTATCGAAACGCGCGTCAGGCATATAAAAGTGTGTGTTGGTGTAGTGGTAGTGTAAACGGTTTTCGGTATCATTTTCGCCAACGGTTCCAGGTTCAACATTTTATCTGTATAACGTATCAATATCTTCAAAAAAATGTGAGCAGTCCGAATTCAGTATAATATACAGGGGTACAACATTCTGTATAGTTGAAGATAATTTCAAAATATGGACCCTTCATCTACAATTTTTGTTAATTAACATTTTTTGATATCTTCTAAAACAACCCAAATACCGAACTTTGTCGTAAGTTTGGTACACCCTGTATATTTTAACAATCATTAATCCACGTTAAGAATTTTCCTGCATTAAAAATACTTTAATCGGGTAAAGTTAGTAGGGTTGCATTTGGTTTTTGCAATTAAGCTACGTCTTAAATAAAAGCTTTATAATATTCTGGGGTGTAAAATTATTCAAAATTTATTATTCCAGCCCGATAATTGGAATAGCCGAATTCAAACACATCGATTATTTCGACGGGACCAAGGTACCAGCTTGCCATACGCTCGCCAACACGTTTTGGTCCGCATTATTTTTTCTCAGCAGCGTTTTTATTTTTTTTATCGTTCCATTAGTATTGCTCTTGGTATTGTACTTCGTCATAGCGAAAAATTTGATATCAAACGCAGCAACGTTAGTTCTAAACAAACACATAGATAATTATTCGATAAGAGCTAGAAGGCAGGTGATAATGATGCTCGGTACGGTGGTACTCAGCTTCTTTCTGTGTCTAATACCGTTCAGAGTGTTCATTATTTGGATAATCGTAGTACCGGAGGAGAACGTTATTCGTTTGGGAGTTGAAAAGTACTACAATATCCTCTACTTTTGCAGGATAATGGTATATTTAAACTCGGCCGTTAATCCCATCCTGTACAATCTGATGAGCTCGAAGTTTCGGCACGGGTTCGTTATTTGCTCGGATACGAACAGACATTTTTTTCGCAGAGCGAGAAACGGTACTACCAGTACCACTGCGACGAGAAGCAGCAGTACGTTCAGAAACAGCCACGATAGTTATAATTACAGAGTGGGCTATCGACCTAAGAACGTTATTAAAAGCTTCAGCGATTCTCCGGAATCGAATAAAAGTTCTGACTCGCATTCGGTGATTTTAAAAGAAACTGCTGCACCTAAGAGTAAATCTTTGAAAAGTAGTAGCATCGACGAAGAATACGATAATTTTGATTTGGAAAATCACGAGCATCCAGACTATAACGTTTTTACTGAAAATGTTATAATGTATAGCCAGGAAAGAAGGCACGAATTTCGGAATTTTTTTCAGGAGAAATGTAGAGCAAACGAGGGACATGTTAATTTGAGAGACAAATTTGTTGCGGGAAATCCGAATCGAGATGACGAGAGTTTCGTTTAAAAAAAGTTGCTAAGTTTTATCGGCGGGTTTTTAAAATCGATTTGATTTTTTAGTTGCTAAAAAATTCGAGGGATTAACTTTAAAATTATCGTTTTTCTTACATTTAGGTCTACACAGAAAGTGCCTATTTATTATACGGAGTGTTTCTTAAGTAATCTAAAATATTTTATGGGGCGCTTCGTTACTCAATTTTAAGACGAAAAGTTCATATAAACATGTGTGATAGGTGTTGTCGTTTATGAGATACAGGGTGTTGAATTTATTGTAATCAGTCAGTTCTGATTGTACGTGAAATTAATTTTTCCCGGTGACGCTACTGGTTTTTAGAAGTGATACGCAAAAACATGCTTATTCTAAGTGGCCTTTGAAATAATGTTGACAAGTGTCAAATTTGAAAACCAACCCAAAAATCGTACATTTTTATTTGATTGACTCTGTGTTTAGTTAATAACTATGCCAGTGTTTACTAATGTTGAAATGGCTAATATGCATTTTTTGTACGGATTAGCGAATGGTAATGCCTTAGAAGCTAGACGTACGTATGCCCAGCGTTATCCAAATAATCGTTTACCATGTTCAGATACGTTTACTAAGTTACATATTCGTTTACAAGAAACTGGAACTTTTGCTAAATCGAAGAATATTATTGGACGACCCAGAACTGTGAGAAATCCCCAATTGGAAAACCAGATTCTTCAAATTATTGACCAACATCCAGAAACGAGTACAAGAAAAGTTGCAGATGAAGTAAATGTTAGTAACAAAACTGTTTGGAATATTCTAAAAGATAATTTATTGTATCCATATCACGTTCAACGTGTTCAACATTTGTTACCTACTGACTATCCATTACGCATACAGTATTGTCAATGGATTTTACGTGAAATCGCGAACAATCCGAATTTTGTGGCCAATATTCTATTTACGGATGAAGCCAACTTTTCTAGACATGGGATTATGAATTTTCATAATGACCACATATGGGCAGATGTAAATCCACATACCATAAGTGTAAAACGATTTCAACAAACATTTTCGGTCAATGTTTGGCTTGGCATCATCGATGATTATTTAATTGGACCATTTTTCCTTCCTGTACGGTTAACCGGTGAGACATACCAACATTTTCTGGAAAATGAAATTCCACTTCATTTGGAAGATGTACCTATTATTATTAGAAGGCGCATGTGGTTCATGCATGACGGAGCTCCTCCACATTTTTCAGTGATTGTACGCGAGTTTTTAAATAATGTTTTTCCAGGCCATTGGTTTGGACGAGGATCTCCACACCCGTGGCCCCCTAGATCACCTGGACACAATCCTCTGGATTTTTGTGTGTGGGGATATTTGAAATCGCTTGTTTGCACAACACTGATATTAAACGTACAAGATCTTCAAAATCGTATCATAGACGGCTTTAATGTTATTCGTAACAATCCTGGTATCTTCGAACGTATTCGACAATCCATTAGACATCGAGCGGATTCTTGCATTTTAGCTGGAGGTGGACATTTTGAACATTTGCTCTGAAATGTATTATTTTTTCTTTATGTTTAACACATGTTGCTTGTAATAAAATAATAAAAAAATATAAATCAGTAGCGTCACCAAGAAAAATTAATTTCACGTACAACACCCTGTATCTCATAAACGACAACACCTATCACACATGTTTATATGAACTTTTCGTCTTAAAATTGAGTAACGAAGCGCCCCATATAATATTTTAGATTACTTAAGAAACACCCTGTTTTTACAGAAAGCAAAATTAAGATTTTATTATCAAAATTAATGTTGGATTTTTAGTTAATATTCTACAGGGTGTCTTATGATTTATTAGTAATTAATGAAAACTTTTTTTTACAAAATCTACTTTGTCAATGTCAAAAAGTGCTACTTTGTGACACTGATTTAGAAATTTGTTTGTTTACTGCTTAGACAGAAACGACTTTTAAAAAAGATCTTGAAACACGTCAATTTTAATTTTTGAATGGCCATCAACTGCTATACAGTTCGTTCGGCGGATCTTTTCCCATGACCTTGAACCATATACAAACGCAATACATCAATACATTAAATAACACGTAGGTCGTAGATTGATAGTTTAATAAGGATATGGCTAAAGTGACGGTGGACGTTATTTATTATTGTATTAAAGCTGGTGATATTTGTAAATATTTTATAGCCTTTTAGCAATATGCTACCTAAATGTTTAGTTTAAAAAAACTGTTAGTATACCAGAGTTTAATGGAGCTATTCTTTAAACTTGCTATTAAACAAATTTGCTTGTATAATATTTAGTATCAATAATAACTTTCTCACTAGAAACTATGCAAATCAGAATTGCTTTGTTAGGGTTATGGCTGCAACCATTACTATTGGACAGTCCCACCCACACAGTTTAACTTTGAAAAATAAATGGGTTGTAAAAATAAATAATTCATATTTTAAATATGTTTATTTAAGGCTTAAATATATATACAATAAAATTTATTTAATTTTCCTCATATTCAGAATCAGAACTGTCACCAGCATTTATAATTTATTAAAATTGGTTGAATGCCAATATCATCAATATTCTGCTCTCGGGCATACCACTTTTATATGATTTCATGGGTATGCCTAACACACTTTTCCCAAATTTGTGGATTACATTGTTCCAGTGCCTCTTTCCACATATTTATAACTGAACTATCTGAATACCCATCTTTATCAATATATTTATTATAATATTACTTGCAATTTGCCCAAATTAATTCAATAGCATTGAATTTTACTTCTTGAACACTTGGAATTGGTTCCAAAGGTCCCCCATTTCTTTTTTCTAACTCAAAATACTCCAACAAATTCAGGACCAGCTCCTGTGCTTGCGAATTCAACCTTTTTCCAGACATATTCTAAAAATGAAAACTATTTATCAATGGTTCTGGTTATCCAGAAAATTAGGTCAATATTTTCTACTTTGGTGAAAGCAAAATGTGTTTCATATAATTCAGTTTGATGGAGTTCTATCCAGAATCATAATGATTTGTCAATTTAAGGTTAGTTTTCATGGTAAAATAAATTAATAAGAAGTAGATAAATAATATTCACTTACCACAATTATTCGAACACTCGGGTATAGGTTAGTTGTTAAAACAACTGTTTTTGAAATAAATTTATATGCAAGGGGCAATAAAATGGATAAAAAATGTAAACAACGTATTTGGTCTGTCAATTTACGAGGTCACGTGACAGCTCATTTGAAAGGTCTCCTTATCGCCTTTGCAACAATCATTTAAATATTTATTTCTACAGGATTAACCAAAATTATGAACCTTGTTAAGTAACATGGAATTACAATAAATATTCATCTATTGAACTAAAACACACTAAGGACCGCCACTGGGAATAAAACAAAATACATTGATAAAAACAATGCTACATTATAATTTGAAATTAATTATTGTGGTAAATACTCGGAATTATTTTTACAAAAATATTTAGATCAATATTGTCATTGACTCGTCTTTATTTGTCAATGACAAAGAAATATATATACTTACTAGAATGATAATCACATAGGTCGAAAGTGCTGTAAAAAGTTCAGACAAGTCAGCAATGCGCATGTGCGTCATTAGTGCTTTTCATGACAGGCCCGGTTTCAGTAAAATTTGGTATCTAGTGGTGAAAGTTAAAGAAACGAAATATTCACTATATGTATGGTGTATCATTACCGTCATTTTTGCCCTTTTTACAAATATCTTCTTCAGGAAAATGCCTGCTGCAAATTACATTTTTCTCACTTAAATGCTCGGCATTGGGGTCTCTCCCTAGAGCCTTCAACCAAGAATCATGTCTTTTTTTTTGGCAAGCTAAAATAATTAGGACTTTAGGGCAAAGTTGGTACTTTAAAAAAGTCATTACCTACCAAAAATAATTTATTCCAGGAATGTTCCCCTTACTTTCACATTCCGGATAGGGAAACAAGATTAGGAAACAACATGAATCCGTTTGGTACACAGACGGATCCAAAACAAGCACCAGCACTGGGATTGGAATCTACAATGAAAATACAGGGAAGACGTATAGTCTCAACCTGGGTTCAGTAGAGACTATCCTGCAAGCTGAAGTGGTTGCCATCAATACATGCTCGGAAATCATCCTGAGCGAGACAGTCCCTAACAGGACTGTCAGGATCAGAAGTGATAGCCAAGCAGCTCTCAAAGCAATAGAGAGCGTGCACACTGCGTCACGAACAGTGAAGCACTGCCAAGGAACTGTAGCTGAACTGGCAAAACGCCACAAGGTTATCCTTGAATGGGTACCAGGACACACAGGGATTCTTGGAAATGAAAAAGCTGACCTCCTAGCCAGGGAGGCTTCAGAAGGAACCCTGATCGGACCTCTTCCCACATGTGGGGTCTCATACCAACATGTAAGGGAAACAATAGAGGAACGACTAAGGGAACAACATAAGAAACTCTGGATGGAACTGCCTGGACTCAGGCAATCCAGATTATTCATAACAGGTCCATCCAGGGAGAAAACTACAGAACTACTCAGCCTAAGTAGAACCCAATTGAGAAAGGCAGTGGGACTGCTTACAGGACACTGCCATCTCCGAAAACACATGAACATAATAGGACTCGCTGAGGACCCATTATGCAGAAAATGTGGTGAGGAAGACGAAACTCCTCTTTACGTAATATGTCACTGTCCGAGCCTTAAGTGGCTTAGACAGAGACACTTTGGCATTCAGTTTCCTGAGCCAGAGGAAATCGTGAAAGCGAATATCAGGGACATTCTAGAATACATGAAGGAAACGAACCTGGTATGATTACTTCAGGGGGGTACAATGAGCCTAGAGCTCCAGTACATGCATGAAACGCACCCCAGAAGAATAGAATAGAATAGAAACAGTTCATTGCTTATTTGAAAGTCCAAATTGTTGTCTTAGAAAATATCCAGAAGTAAATTCACAAAAGATAAAAGAACTATAACAAACACTATCAACAAAATATAAACTTTCAACGTAAACACTGGCACAAACTCACCGTAAGCCGTCTCTGACCTCAAATACGTCTGTCAAATTATAAAAAAGCAGTGTTGCACGATCATTAGTAATGACAGTAACATAGGGTACATTATTGTATTAAAAAAGTTTCTTTTGCGCATAAAATTGACAGTGATGTATCTTTTTGATGTTCTTCAGGTTTAAGAAAGTCTTTTGTGACCTGAAAAATACAAATCTTTCAAACAACATGGTTTCATTGGCTCATGACACTTTACTCTGAATTAGAACGATAAATAATTTTCAAACTTGGCAACGTTATACCCAAAATACACTGAAGTCCTCGAAAACGTTAGGAAAGAATTTATTGCTCGCCTTTCTCATTGTATCATTGCTGAAGATCGGCAATTTGAACATTTGTTGTAATTTAATTGTATTTAAGTAAATATTTATTCTAAGATAATTGTATTAATAAACCAACAGTTTTGGTTAACCCTGTAGAAATAAATATTCAAATGATTACATTGTTGCAAAGGCGATAAGGAGACCTTTCAAATGAGCTGTCACGTGACCTCGGTTTGCATTTAAAAAAATCGTGGATGACGTTATGTCTAACACATCTATAGCAGTTGATGGTCATTGAAAAATTAAAATTGAGGTGTTTTAAGATTTTTTTAAAAGTCATCTGATTCTGAAATAATACATTTGCATCATACTGCATATACTTATGGCGTAAGTATGGCAAATGCACGTATAAGAAAAACAATAATTTTGAACAAATTCAATGAGTTGTGGTGAAAATGAACTAATGAACTAAAAAATCAAATTCTTGAGCTTATTTTTGTCATTTAACTGAATATTTATGATGTACTTAACCCACTAGTTGTTTTCTTTTTGTAAAGTTTATGATTGTACTGCATGAATTTAGACCAAAGAATAAATGTTAGCTGTTATAAAAAATAAAGTTTAAGATATTTAGTGTTGTTATTTTATCTTTTATCATTAAATCACCTCCACCATTTAACAATATTAACGAACCTTAAGCAGGTACGTACTTCACAGCATACACTAAGAAGAAACATTACTTCATTATTACAGTAAATTTGTATTAAGGTTAAATAAATTCGTAAAAAACGTATACGTTTTTTATTGTAATAAAAAATCTCAATACAAATTTCATCTTTCATCATCCGAAGAATTTACACAGCATACTTCAACTTTAACCACAATAATTACCATCAGTCATCTAACAAACGAGTTAAATGTGAGTATAACTTTTTTATATGTTTTTCATTATTTTTTGTACAGTGCATTCCATCTATTGTAAATAAATATTTCATATTTTCTTCATAAACATGCCTTCAATAGTTTTTTAAAATGTTTTGTAAATTGCTTGGCTTCTAAACTAGTAGTTACATATTAGCAAATGTCACATTTTTTTGGTTGTACAATGTGTAGTCAAAGTATATATTTTAATAATCGTTTAAATAGTATGAGATCATTATGAAACTCTAATACTATGATGGAAGGTAAAATGTTTCAACTGGGTTTTAATAATTCTACTAAAATTAATCTACAAAATTAATAAAATCTGATTTTTACAAACATTCCGGTTATTATACTGAAGCAACTTTTCTATTTTAAAGGAAACATATAGTTAATATTTTCTTATTAACCAATAAATGTATACAGGGTTGGGATAAAGTATGGAACCAAGTAAATATTTTTTAAACGAAAAGAACGATATTTATGAAAATTTACAGGTAAGTGCAATGGAACAAAACGCATATATTGGTATATTTTTTTTGATAATAATATACTTCCGGTTTAACCGGAAATGCCATTAACTTCTTTAATTTAAATGGGACACCCTATATATTTTTACAGATTTTGAAAGAGCTTGTTATTTTGAATTCATACATACTGAGTTTCATGTAAACAAATTTGTAAAAACGAGGAATAACTCACTGTTAGTAGTACAATAGATGTACATTTCATTATTTTAGAATAATGAGAAACAAAATTACTTCAAATGTTCAAAATGCTCGCCGTTTACTTGCTGACAATATGCCATCCTATCAACAAATTCTTGAGTCACTCTTTCCGAGACTTCTCCACGTATTAGTTCACATTCATCAATAATTCTTTGTCTCAATTGCTGTAAGTTTGTTGGTCGTCTAACGTAAACACGTGATATTAGATAACCCCCAAAGAAAAAAATCTAACGGGCTAAGATCCGGAGAACGAGTAGGCCACTCTATGAATACTCTACGTCCAATCCATCGATTTGGAAAATTCGCATCTAGAAAATCCCTAACCCGTCTATCATAGTGGGGAGGTGCTCTATCTTGTTGAAACCAAATATTTTGTGGTAATTGCCCATTCTATTAAAGTGCAGGAATAATTTCGTTATTAAGTAGATCCAAATACTTGTCACCATTCAAGTTTCCGTCGATAAAAAATGGGCCTATAAGCTTATTTTCGACAATTCCCATCCAAACATTTAACTTCTGTGGATGCTGGGTATGTGCTTCATGAATCCAATGAGGATTCTCATTTGACCAATACCTTGAGTTATGGCGATTAACTGTTCCATTTAAACAAAACATTGCCTCATCGGAAAAAACTATGCTAGAAGCAAAATTTTCGTCGACATTACAGATGTCCATTAGCCGTTCGCAAAATTCCAGCCGTCGGTCAAAATCATCGTATGACAATTCTTGAACCAACTGTACCTTATACGGATGATACTTTTCACTTTTTAATATCTTTCCTACAGAACGTCGACTGATACCATGGTTTAGTGCCAAATTTGTGGTGGAAGTTTGAGGTGATTCTTCTAAATCGATTGCAATATTTTGTTTAACAGTTTCGTTCGTTGCAGTCCGCGGTCTTCCAGGTTTTAGCAAATTTTTTACCATCCCAGTAGTATTAAAACGTTGTAATGTTTTAGTTACTGTTGAGCGTGATATAGGATTTCTCTCCGGATGCAAATTATTAAAAATATGACACACTTCTTCATGAGTTCTAACACGATCACCATAACCGATCATCATTAAAATTTCAATACACTCTTCACTTAATTGAACCATTCTAAATTGTGAAATTTATTTCCGTCAATTAGAATTTGACACTTGAAAAACAAAAGACGTACTAAACAGTACTTGTTTATTTATTTCTATGCATACAAACAACATCAATTAGTTTATCTAAATAGTTTTTTGCTCTAATGCAAAAAACTCAAACAAGGTTGGTTAAAGTGCTATATTCCTCGTTTTTACAAATTTTTTTACACTAAACTCAGTAATAACAAGCTCTTTCAAAGTCTGTAAAATATATAGGGTGTTCCATTTAAATTAAAGAAGTTGATGGCATTTCCGGTTAAACTGGAAGTATATTATTATCAAAAAAATGTACATCAGATGCGTTTTGTTCCATTGCACTTACCTGCAAATTTTCATAAAACTCTTTTACTTGTTTTCCAAGCTTTCGAAATATGTTTATTTCATTTTCAAGGAATAAGTTCGATTTAAAACAAAATTGTTGTCAACAACTTGGTAAATATAACACAAAAAACTATTTTAACTTTAATTTGGAATTAAAAAAGATTTGTAATTCAAATTATTTATAATAATATAATAACAAAATAATGTCATAAAATTAATAAACAACTTAATTGCTAATGATAAAATTTAATAATAAAAGAGTAGAAAATAATTAGTTATAATTTTATTTCTTCTTTCATGAAAAATGTGAATTTTGATTAAAATTTACAAAATATTTAATTGTTTTATCATAAAAAAATTCTTATTCGTACTTAAAATTTTGAATTAAGCTTTGAAAATGTCATTTAAAAACCAAAATTAAAAAGTCAAATAGATGTTATGAATTTTTAGTATTATTTAGATCTTTATTTTCATCTTTAGATAGCAAATAATAATAAAAATATCACTCAGATTTTTATGGTCACTTTTTTTATTAAGGAAAACAAAATGGAAAAATTATTAGTAACCTAACATTATTATAGCTTAAAATTGATAAAGTTTTCTGTATATACAATCAACAATCTTAGTCTTAGTTATAGTATCCAACTAACTACTTTCCTACGTTGAAACATTTAGTTGTTTATTGTTCTTAACTACTTTCCTAACTCTACTTGTTTTGTGCTGGCACACTGTTTCTTGAAGCCCTTTTAAAATATATACTGTATACACAAGATCCCAAATAAATGTAGTACACAAACTGTACATAATAGGTATTTTCGCTGTTAGACACTAGATGCAGTAGATAGAAGCACTGTGTTGGATTTACCGTGTACATATCAGAAGTCATTTACCTACCATTATACTCTTAAGCAATTGTAGTGCTTTTGCAAGTTTACAAACATTAATTGTTATAAATAATTAAATACAGACGAAATGTTAATTATAAGTACTTTAGGTAAACTACATTAGCATTTTTGGAATAAAAATATTTAATGAATAACTATAGATATACTAAGTGACATAAAAATCCGAACCGAAAATCCGATTCTTAATTCTACTCCAGAATAATTAATACTTTAATTATCTTTCTTATTTCTTTTAGGTTAGCTTAGGTAAAGGTTAGAAATTAATGGACTGGGAAAGTAGTGACGTAAGTGTCAAAACAAATGATTCCAAACAACTTTTTTATGGCATGTTTTACAGGTGTTATTAACTATTTTATTGTATTTTCTTGATTTTTGGAAGTTAATTACTGTTTTTTCATTGGTAAGTGTTCATTCATATGATTTACATATCAATAAAGTAGATAGACGAACAATTGCCGTAAAAATATTATAACATAACCTTCAAAGTTGTGCATTGTCTTAAATTTTAAGAATACTTACAAAAATGGTACTTTAAAAATCGAATTTGGAAAGATTTTGCTTATATGTATTTAATTATGATACTTCCTTCATATTTCAAAATATAATAATTGCAAAATAACTCAAAACTCAAAGTTATTTCTGGAGATTTATAATGTTGCCGTTTGGAATCATTTCGTTGACATTTCCCTTTCCCAGTTCAACAGCATAGAACACAAATTTTGACGTCACACTTTCCCAGTCCATTATTGACCATTCCAGAACACGTGACTTTGACAAGATCCGCCATTTTCTCTGGGTGGCACACAGTCCGACTTTCTCCGTATTGCTTGTAAAAGCACCCAAGCTTATAAACAATATGAAGCTGGGTCTATTCAAGAAATTGCAAAAAGTGCAAAACTCTGTATAAACAAATGGAATTAATGAGTTTGTATGCCACCCAGCCAACATGGCCGACCGTCAATGACGTCACTCTGGAATGGTCAATAGTCGGTGCAAAACAAAATTTGATACACGTCATCATAATTTTACGTCGACACGTGTAGACAGTGTTGCCGGACTTTTATAAGTGTACAAGATTTAAAGATCGATTCGAATAAAACTATATCCAACTTATTGTGTATATGACTGGTGGTTTATTTCTTAAAATTAAATAATTATCCCAAGGAAATTTCCAAATCTAAGCTTAAAATTCAAAGTATTACTTTCATTTCTTACCTATTAACAATGTTCAGAAGTTCAACTTTTAGCATATTTTCTGTGAAATCAAGGTTTTGACCATTCTTTAATTTGTGGTTTGTTCCAACTTGTATTAGGTGTTTTATGGAGTAAAACACTGTGATATGGAGCATTGTCCATAACAATTATGCTGGGTTCTGTGAGATTAATTAACAGCTGGTTCTCAAACCACTTTCGAAAATTATCCTAATTCATTTTACCATGGTAATCGCTTAATTTGGTTTTTGAGGAAAATATTGCTTTCGCACCGTCAATAGAGCCATTTTCATTCCCAGCATGGAGTATGATATAACAGATCGGCTGAAAAGTCCCCGGTCTACCATAGTAAAATACAATATTTTGACAAAATTCATTTGTTTATTCAACATAGTTGCCTTCAAGGGCGATACAGCGATTATAGCGACCTTCCAACTTTTCGATGCCATTTTTGTAGTACTCCTTCGGTTTGTCCTCAAAATAAGCTTCGGTTTCGGCGATTACCTCAGTATCAGAGCCAAATTTTTTTCCCGCGAGCATTCTCTTCAGGTCAGAGAAAAGGAAAAAGTTGCTGGGGGCTAGATCTGGAGAATACGGTGGGTGAGGAAGCAATTCGAAGCCCAATTTATGTAATTTTGCCATCGTTTTCATTGATTTGTGACACGGTGCATTGTTTTGATGAAACAACACTTTTTTCTTCTTCATATGGGGCCGTTTTTTTGCGATTTCGGTCTTCAATCGCTCCAATAATGCACAGTAATAGTCGCTGTTGATTGTTTTACCCTTTTCCAAATAGTCGATGAACAATATACCGTGTGTATCCCAAAAAACTGAGGCCATAACTTTGCCAGCTGACTGTTGAGTCTTTCCACGCTTTGGTGGCGCTTCACCGGCAGCAGTCCACTCAGCTGACTGTCGATTGGACTCAGGCGTGTAGTGATGGAGCCAAGTTTCATCCATAGTCACATATCGACGCAAAAAATCGGGTTTATTACGACTTAACAGCTGCAAACACTGCTCAGAATCATCAATTCGTTGCTGTTTTTGGTCGATTGTGAGCAGGCACGGCACCCATTTCGCACAGAGTTTTCGCATACCCAAATATTCGTGAACGATATGTCCAACACGTTCCTTAGATATCTTTAGAGTGTCAGCTATCTCGATCATATTCACTTTACGGTCAC
The DNA here is from genome assembly GCA_035357415.1 of Ophraella communa. NCBI lineage: Eukaryota > Metazoa > Arthropoda > Insecta > Coleoptera > Chrysomelidae > Ophraella > Ophraella communa. Next base: position 2,817,794 of record CM068995.1, read on the forward strand.
TCAAAATCATTTTGTGGATTTTTTTGATATCTTCGTCGGTAACCACCTCTTTTGGGCGTCCACTGCGTTCACCGTCTTCGGTGCTCATTTCACCACGCTTGAATTTTGCGTACCAGTCAATGATTGTTGATTTTCCTGGCGCAGAGTCCGGAAACTCATTATCAAGCCAAGCTTTTGCTTCAACTGTATTTTTTCCTTTCAAATAATAGTATTTAATAAGCACACGAAATTTTTTTTTCCATCTTTTTGAAAATAACAAAAGTTGCTTCACTAAAAATGCAATATCTCACAAACTAATAATAGTCCGACAGGGGCCCGATCCTCGAAAATGTCACTAGTGACAATGACAAAAAATGTCGCTAGTCGTCAAATGTCAAATAAAAAAATCGACCGCAGACACAAAATTGCTATTCTTGAAAAGGTGAGAATATTTAGTAAATTTTTTATTTATGGTTGGTACTCCCGTTGAAACCGTTCTAACCTCACATAATTAACAACTGTTTAATACTTATTTTTTTATAATCGAAAATACAATGAGTGATAAAAAATTCGTCAACAAAAAACAAAAAGAATTTCTGGTGGAGTTTATGGGCCAGAATGAGGAACTGCATAGGGGATGGCTCCTACAATGCCATCCATATTATATTTTCCGTTAAATCTATGAACAATATACTTAATTATGTTTGATGTTTGGAAAAAATGAGCGATATTTTCTTTACATGTTCTTGGCAACACGCAAATCATGCATATTTTGAGGAAATTTTATAAATCTTTCATCGATGCATCTGGAAACGGAACTTTGGCTGATGTCGATGAAGATGTTTCTTCCAGTGATGGTTTGGTAACTACCATGACCAAAAAAATTCAATGCGGCCAAGATCTTAAAAAATGCTCAGGCTACATTGGAATGCACATACGAACATAATGTACATATATCATACTTCGTTTCAATAGTCAGGGCTGACTGACGAGGGGGTTGGACCATGAACGGACTCAACAATGGCACTAATAAATTTCTAACCGAATTTTTGTCAAGCCGAAATAGTTTTATAAATGAAATATCACTCAAACTGAATGGGTCCACTGGGGTTCTCCTCCTTCTTACAACCTCTTCTTCGTCCTCATTTTCTTCTAAATTATTTAACATATTCAGAAAAATGTTGTTTAAGTCCATTTTTAAAAACAATAAGCTTGTAAAAGCTTTCACCACCACGTAATTAATCGTGACTTTTTGAAGGTTAAAACACCTTTGACAGTAACCTAATGCGCCGAATCGGAAAAAAGTCTCTCGCGACTTTAAAAGTCTCCACTACTTTACGAGAGACATTTAATGTCACTTCAACGTTGCCAGTTTGCAAGCGACATTTTTTGTCATTGTCACTAGTGACATTTTCCAGGATCGGGCCCCAGCTGTCAAATTTTTACACGAATCTTTTGAAGGTTGATACTATCTAAAAATGAAATGGATTTAATTCTAGTGTCGTCATCTATAGGTCAGACCGGGGACTTTTCAGCCGACCTGTTATCTACGAAAAATAAAACTTATTGTTGAACAGAAACATTTAAAATTACTATGCAAATAGGTACAGAGACATATACTATTAATTATACTAAAATAACCGGAGAGTTTACCTTTTACCATCAACTTTAGTCGTTTTGACACTCCTTTTATCATTATATTGCCATGAACGGTTTATGCTACCATTTTGAAATATCCATGTTTCATCAATAAAAACAAATTTATATAGACCTGCTTCTTTTTCTTTAATGTAGTTCCTTAAAAATCTAACCCGTTTTACAGCAATATCAGGAAGCTCCATGAGCCCCCGTCTCGGTTCATCTTTTTTCCATTTGAAACCAATTTCCATTAATAAATTTGATAAAGACCTTCGAGAACCTTCAAATAAGTGTCTTACTTTTAATTTAGCAAGTAAAGAATTTAAAGTTACATCCTCTCCTGAAAACAAAAAAATAATATTATTTTTTCTGGTCTTACAATTAAAAAGAATTTAAATAGCTGTGTTCAGAGAAAAAAGCTTACTTTTTTCATATATATTGTAGATTACATTTCGAATTCCACTTGTATTTAATACATCGAGATTAGTTACTCTTTTTTCATACCGACGTTTCTTTGGAGGCGACTTTAATATTCCATGGTCTTTCACAGTTTTTGAAATACTGGAAACTGTAGCCATACTGAGGTTGAGTGCAGCTGCCACACACTAAAATAAAATGTTTTTAATTGAATTGGCTGTTACTTGATGGATATCCATAACTAAGTTAAATAAACACACAAATGATTTCACGATACACACAATATACTGTGTATATCGTAAAAACATTTGTAGTTTTATTTAACTTAAATAATATTTTGTCTAATATACTGTTTAAAACTTTTTACTAAGCTTTCGAACAGCAGCAACAGGTATAAAAGGGCTACCATTGTCTCATTCTCTTTCAAAAAAATTTATCAAAGAAGCTACCAGTTCTTTGCAGCGACTATTTAATTGTTTTGGCATTTTTTCACTTATCACACTGTTTTTGTTCTTAAAAGAACAGTTTTTTTATATTTCAAAATGACAACAAGAAAGAATAACACAAAAACCACAAACAAAATGACAAATACAAAATTAACGGCAACGACGCGACTTGTCAATCACGGCTACCAACTTTATGTAAACGAATTTAACTATTTTATATTGATTTATTGAATGGAACATTTAATTTGAAAATTGGGAAAGATGCTTGGCAATTAAGACGAAATTAGTGACGTGAATCAAATTTTGTTTTGCACCAACTATATTACTAGTTCTATTAGGTGATGATTGCGTTTATTTAATTGAAATATAATAATTTATTTTTGTTTTTACAGTCCCATTTTGGCAATTACCCAGTACAGCACCGAAGAATACATCGATGGCTCCTTGGTGTTCGTCTGCTTTAGTTTAGTTGAAGATTTATTTCCTTGCATATTCTTCATTGGATCTGTTGTAGTATTTTTCATTTTTCCGTTAGGTATTTTAATATGCGTGTACGCTCTCATAGCTAGTTCTTTAATGTCTCAACCACTAGTAATAATAGCAGCTAGATCTTGCACAGTACCCACACAAAATGTAATAAAATATAGAAAGCAGGTGATTCTGATGCTGGGTACTGTCGTTCTGGCCTTTTTTATTTGTCTCTTGCCGTTTAGAGCGCTGACTTTGTGGATTATTATAGCTCCGGCAGGATCGAGCTTTGAATTAGGATTCGAAAAATACTACAATATTCTCTATTTCTCGCGAATTATGTTTCACATTAACTCGGCAGTGAATCCGATTCTCTACAACATAATGAGCTCAAAATTTCGAGGTGGGTTCTTTAAATTGTGCGGTGCCAAGAAACTTAGGCAACGGTATCTGAAAAAACCGGAAATAACCAGGAAAAGCACCAGTTCTTCTACCCATACTTCTTCTCAGCAAACATCTGAAAGTTTTTTGAAGAGCAGTCGCAACTTTTCCAGGCAGTCGAGTAGTCTTAAGGAAGTCATCGAAGAGGAAAAAATATCCAAAGTTCCAAAGAAAAATTTAGTTAAAAATGTATACGTACGAGCTCCGATCGAAATCGTTGCTGGTATTAATGGAGAAAAACTTCCCAGCGGTGAGATTTATGTATGATAATAATTCGACAATATAAATGGTAAAAAATTGGAGATTGTTTAGCTTGCGACATCTATAGAGCGGGTCACAGTTATTATGCAGCGTGGCCGGCATAGGCCAATGTAAATCTTATGGGCGAATATTCTACACTGTTGCCACTTTGGTTACGGCTTGAACCACAATTAACTCCGCCAATTTATTTTCGTAGAAACGTTTTATTATGAATTTTGCAAAACAGATGTATTCTATATAATAAATATTATTAAAAAATGGAATTCAAATCTATTTATGTAGATTGTAATCAGTATATACCTGATCACTTGATGGATTATTTAGGTCTCTACTAAATCTTTCAGACAAATCCTAATCCTATTGCCAGTAAAAATATTATTTAATTACAAAGATGCTAATTATTTTTACCTGTATGATCCCTTGATCCTCGTAAACCGTTATTTAATATTCCTGGAATGTAGAGGTAAGTAAATGTACAGGTAAGTAATAACATAGGCAGGTACCTATCTGTTTCTGCTGATAAACGAAAGGGCATTATTGAAACAACAGCCATGCAGTTAGCAGCACCGTTTGAAAAATTTAAACGAGGTGAAAATCTTCGTCAAAAATCATCGTCAAACCAAGCGGCTTTTATTGAATATTTTAACGTATACGTTGAATACAAAAGATGACAAAAGTATTACAGCGAAAATAGAACTGATTTCTGAAATGACTGGCCTTAGTGTGAGAACAGTGTATAATCTGAAAAGCGAAGCCGCTACTGGACCTTTAACGTCGCCAAAAAAACGAAGACGGAACAGCAGCCAGTCGAATTCAAGACTGATCACCTACGATGAAGGTATCCAATCGCAAATACGAAAAGCTGTGCATGAATTCTACTCCGAAAATATTCCACCAACACTGGCAAAAGTTCTTGCTAAAATAAATTCAGACGAAAATGTACCAAATTTTTCTAAAAGTACGCTAAGACGCTTCCTTAACGATATGGGGTTTGTTTATGGAAAGAGAGGAAGAGACTCGATTCTAATAGAAAGAGCTGATATAATCGCCTGGAGGCACAAATATTTAAGATCAGTGAAGAAGTTCCGCGAAGAAGGATATAACGTAATATAACTGAACGAGTCATGGATTAATGTGGACCACAGTGTAAATTTTGAATGGAAAGACACTACCATAAAAAATGCTCGAGATGGACTGAAGGCTGCAAGTCAACGAGGACCGAGATTTGTTCTTCTTCATGCAGGCTGGAAAGACGGTTTTCTTGAGGGTGCAGAAAAAACTTTTCTGGCAAAGAAAGGTGCAGACGATTACCACGACGAAATGGACGCAGAAGGCTTTGAGGCCTGGTTTAAAGATCAATTGATCCCTAATTTGCCGAAAAACGGATCAAAGAATGTTGTAGTGTTGGACAATGCGTCATACCATTCGGCGAAGTTACCTTTTCCAAAGACAACTTGGAATAAGGAACAAATAAAGTACTGGCTACTGGAAAAAGAGATTTACTTCGAGGATGATTATTTAAAAACAGAATTATTGGCTTCTGCAAACGCGTTTAGAGAGCAGTACGACCTAACAAAAATAGACGACATTGCCACGGAACATAATATAACAGTCCTACGATTACCACCTTATCATTGCGAATTAAATTCTATTGAAATGGTGTGGAGCCAAGTGAAAGGATATGTTGCTCGTAATAATAGTACTTTTAAAAAAGAGGATGTGGAAAAACTTATAATAACAGCGTATTCGCAAGTAACTCCAATGCAGTGGTCTAATTATGAAAAAAAGGTAGAGAAGACAGAGGAAAAGATGTGGCAAACAAATCATTTAATGGAAGACATTGAGCCAATAATAATAAATCTAAATGAAGACGATGAAGATAAAGACTTGGATGACGATGAAGATCAGTATTATATTTCTTAACCCTTAAATGTTCCATTCAATTTTCATTTATTTTAGTTATTACCTACTAATCATTGTCATTTCTAAAGTTTAATTTTAATTCAAGTTAAAATACGTAATTATTAATTCATTTACTTATTCTATATTTTGTTTGTTACAACAACCCGCCAGAAGAAGAAAAATCATCGAAACGTCGGCAAGATTTCATTAGCTTTTCTCTGTTAATCGTTCTCCCTTAAAATTTAGATGACAGCTGACTTTTTTACCACTCGTCTTGTAATTTATGTATATATTATTATTATTGACATATTTTTATTATTAATTATATTATTTTATTATTATTTCATAATTTGTCAAAGGTCTTTTGTAAGGCCGCTGTATTTATTTATTTCTTTATACGTGATAATTAAACGTATAAAATTTGAATATTTTAGCGGATTTACAATATTTTCCTTTAAACGCGTAAAATTTATCTAAAAGCATAATTATAAATATTCTTAATTACTCACTAAACGATTTTCAAATGAATAATTTAGTCAACATTTAAATCATAATAGTAACACAATGGCAAGTTATATTCCCGCGCCAGTTGGAACCAAATTCGAAGAACATGCCGATATGGCAACGCCGTCGTCCATAAACGCAATGCTGCATAATAACTGTGAACCAGAGTATAGCTTATAAACTACAAACGATTTTATGGGTTATTAGATGTGTTCAAAAAAAATTAATATTGTATGTAGCTACTACCAAATTCAATATCAATATATACAATATATGCAAAGAACTACAAATAATAATGCTATAGGTATTTAGTCCATTATTTATTTACTTCTACTTTAGGTTAAATTTACAATGTTTTAAATGCTCCATATTAATACTACAAAGAAATTAAATATAATATTTATCCAACAATCATGTGTAAATTAAAACTAACAAAAGAACTAGTTCCAGAAAGCACAATAAAACTATTAAAATTCCAGCTACAAATAAATTTAAAATATTAAATTAACCACTCTGTAGTTAGATCCAATTGTCTTATTTGTAAATATTGTATATAAGTAGGTAATGTTAACTACAAGAATGTTTTAAGAACTGTTTATAGTTATATAACCAATTGTATTAATAAGGGCGATTAACAATAATCCAGATATTTTAATGTTTATTGTAAATCTACCATTTATTTCAAAAGTTTGTTACAAAACTTTTCCGTCGACTGTTAATTTAAATTCTTCATCAATATCCAACTTTTCTTAAAAAATATAATTTTAAGAAAATGTAACAGTAAAATAAATAATAACATCCAATGGCAGACAGTACTAATACTAATAATACTAAGAGTTTATGAATGTATCTTTGGTTGCCTACACTACGGGTCATTGTGAAACTTGTTTTAAAAAAATTTATGTTGTATTGCATTTAATAAAATCATTCATTAATAGGAGTCATTAATCAATGATTTTCAATGAATTAAAAATAAATGAACTGTGGACGGACAAAATGATTAAACAACTTGTTAATTAATACGCTTACTGAGCTGCATATCAAATTGTTTAGAAAGATGAATACCTAGTGTCTTAAAATTAAACTAGGCCAACAATTAGTAATATTAATTTGTTAAAACATAAGAATATAAGCAACTTTACGTAAGTTTCATGATTGGTTGGTTAAAGAACAGCGTATGAAGTGATAAAAATAATAATTTATGGACTAGGGATAATGGAGCAGTTTCCAGGAGAATGCGCGTAGAAGATAATTTAAATGTTCTAGTCGATTTAAGCAGTGTCGGTTTACTTGGGTAACGAGTTTTTATGAATTTTATGATCAGTAAGATATTAATTAACAATATTAACTTTAGGGAATTACTGAAATTTTTTATCAACCAAATTAAGAATAATATAAATTATTTGTCACATAAATCCATGTAGACTCTTCAAGTATCTATTTTCAGGTATCGACCTACAAGAAAGTGAAGGAGAATCTTTTCTCAAGAACTTTTCAGGTGGTATTTTATTGAGTTTTTTTAATAATAATGTATTATCTAGCCTTATTGTAAATTAATAATCATGTGTAGTCTGCATTTTGGCCAAAATCTGTACATCTACTGGCATTTCCACAGAATTTAATGTAAATGTCTCAACTCGTATTTTAAACCACGTTCTGCTTTCATCTTTAATCCACATTTTGTTGGGCATTTTTAATTGCTTTTTGTGCTTCCTTTGAATTCACATATTTGGGTATTAAATTCCTTTCGAGACATTGTGGGTTCAACCAGATGTTTTGTTACTTCTTCGAAAGAATATGTTATAGCTCTAAAGCAACACAAACAAAGAAATGCCAAAAAAATTTGCACTGAAGAAAAAATTATAAAGTGGTTTTAGACATAAAGACCACTGTACATATTTATACCATTTTTTCCATCTCTAGAACATTCACGGTTCTTCAAATCTTTTCATTTATTTTACTCTTACTTTGTGGAAGTTATTTTTGTTTCGTTCATAATCTAGAGAGAGTTCCATAGGTTTTCGGGAAGCACTCTTTCCTCCATTTTTTTCGATCCCCTATCTCCAGCTCTGGGATCTGCACGTGGCCATAATTGCTTCAATTTTATATCTTCACTCATTGTATGTTTTGTTCCCATTATCTTCCGGGCTCTTTCATTGCGCACAAGATCCCATCTAGATCTGCAGATCGTCAACAGAAATCCATTTCTGCTGCCAGCAACAAATTTTCAGATCTTTGTTTCATTTGACAGACCTCACTACCATAAGTTATTATGCTCTCGAGTATAGTGTTATATATGTGATGTTTGTTGATTTTTGATATTGATTGGTCCCATAAAATGCCATTCATTATCGATATTTTCTTTCTTGAACAATTCTGTCCTTTATAACAGCGCCCAGTGTCACATCCAGCGACAATTTCATACCGAGGTGTTGATATTCAGCATAATGAGAATTTTCTGTTCCATCCTCCAATATGATGTTTTGTGGTGTTCCTAAAATACACGTTTACTTCGAGGAGCCATTGCTTGTATTTCTCTACCAATTTTTTAATCGTTAATTTAAGTCTTCTTGATTTGGTTGTTGGTTGTTTGTATCATTAAGGGGCAGTATTAAATTGTACTTTCTCTAATTTCTAGCTAAAATTGAAATTTTACAGCACCTCGACTTCTTTGTTTTGCGTGTTAGTGTGTTCAGGTATAATAATGAGTAATCTACATGTTTGTTGGTGTTCATTTGGCATTCATAAATTGTTAATATTGTAAAAGGCATTGTTTTAGCACAAAATGTCTTCAACAAATATATTTTAGAGTAATAATAATAATAATAATAGGTATCTACAAGAATTTAGTAACATCCTTGAGAAATTTATAAGCCGATGACAAATGTAGTATGCCTGTATGTACCCACAAAAAAACATGTTTATAAATTCAAAAATCGGTATCTAAGAACTTAAATGATTTCCGGAAATTTTTTTGAGTCGCAAAGCGACGAGGGACAATTTTCCTAAAATATTCATGCTCGAAAGAAAATTTCCAGGAATAATTTAAGCTTGTGTGGTATTTGGTAAGAAAATTTTACACCAAAATTGTAAAAATAATTGTTAATCCAATCTGACGTCTATCACAATGCCTCAGAATTACTAGTTCTACACCATAGAGCATAGAACATATTTTTATTTGTCTGTGGTATGTACGTTGAGGATTTAGCGTTCTATGTCGTTTCAGCTGTCAAAAAATTATTTGTGTTCTATTCGTTGAGGTTTCAGCGTTCTATGTCGTTTCAGCTGTCAAAAAATTATTTGTCTGTGTTCTATACGTTGAGGTTTCAGCGTTCTATGTCGTTTCAGCTGTCAAAAAATTTCCACTTGGATATCATGGCGCCACGAAAAATTACCGGTAATTTTTTAAATTGCCATGGTTACGAATCAAAATCAATACATTTTATTGGTTACCAAGTAGAGGTATGAAATTTTCTCCAAAAAATATAATGACAATATAAAAACTGTATTGGTGCTATTTTAAATATTCCTGAAATAAGGTTTTCTACATTTTAAATAATTGTTCCTTTATCTTTTATTAGGTCAGAATATTTAGTTTATTTGCAAGTTTTAACAAGACTGGATAAATAGGGTTCAATTATTTAGATAAAATTACTGGAAACGTGTATTTTGTAAAATTATAAGTATCCAAATTTATTGTTACGCCCATGTCGTTTTAATTGATGTTCCTAATTTACCTACAAAACTACGTAAGGACATAAACAGTGTGAAAAAGCCAAATGGAATAAATTCATTATTTCGGTTACCGTACATATTTATAGAAAATCCTGAAACACCTCAAATTGACATTCTTTAAAGTGAAAATTTTATCCCTACCTTCTTTTTTAACATCAAGTTTTAAAAAAAACCTTTAAAAAACTATCATTGCAATGTTATTTTGTTTGGACTTTTTTTATGGGACTACGTAAAAAATCTTGTTTATAAAACTATTCAATATATTTATGATAGGTCACGCCTGATATTTTAATTAAGATTTTGCCAAGATGTTCGCCGTGAGCATTTTAAACATCTACTTCATTGACATTCATAATTTTTACGTTTTGATTAATTAAATATTACATATCAGGTATTTTATTTTTTATGGTAATTTTTGCAATATAGATACTAATATATTTTATCATACTTGAATTATGAAGAATATAAAAAACATTGGGCTTTTTTAGTAATAACATTAAACAATAAAAATGGTTTCTATAAGCACAAGAAGACTGAACATTTACCAGATCTTCCAGATATAAGTAAAATAAGTCGACATTAAATTAATTGTTTAAAGATTTTCAATTTATTGTATGCATAAGAATTATATTTGCTATAGAAAAATAAGAAATAATTTTAAAAACTTTTGCCAGTAAAAATGTCAGTATTACTTAAAAAAACTAAGTGTATACGATTGTGAAAACTATGTCCTAAATCTAAATCGACAAAAGCACTAACCAATAAGAAAATATCAAATCACTATAACTTTTTTTATATTTTCGCAAGAGAGTAAATAAAAAAGTTTGTGGAGGTAAACAAGTATATTTGGTTAGATATATATAATAAAATATTGCTTACTATATAGATAGAGTTATAAATATAAACTTTATAACGGTATATTATAATCGAATGTCTCAGCTGTCTAAATCTGATGAATTCCATGTTTATATTACCGTCAGCTTAAATATAAATCACTTCTGTTGAAGGTTATTGAACATATTTTAATTTTTGGTAAAACTGTGTGTTTAGAAAATTTTCTTTTAACAATTACCTATTTGAACAAACTATGACATAATAATGTGGCAAATCTGATTGACCAAACCCACCTATCAAATATAACTATACTTATTATTATTTTTTAATTATAGATTTTAAAATGTAACGTATCGAATTATTGTGACAATATAATTGTGTTATACACATAAGAACAAAGTAATTGTTGTATATATTTTATTAATTTATTTTCAAAAGAATTAGCAAGGTTGGATGTTCTATTAATGTATAAAATATAATACTTTTTATTTAGAAATTTAGATATGCAACTCGCATGGCGCCTATAAAATTAACAAACCCAATACGAGGACGAGGGCTGCCAAGAAATAAGGATAAGTTCATATGACCACGCGAAGCCACGCGATTGGAGCATTCACATAACGACAGATGTAAGCGCGGCAGTCTGGCATCACCATTGCTTTACTCTATTTGAATTTTGAATAGACCTAAAAGTTAATATACCATAGGGCTTCTTCGTCGATAAGCAAATCGATGGACACAATGCCTTCTTCAATACTCATTTTTCTAACATATCTATACGTCTGTCAGTCTTTATATTTCTGTGGTCTTTCGCGCGGATCAACTTTACTGAACAGGTAACGTAAAATTTGAATCGCGCGGTCGTCTGAACTTAACCTAAATGATAAAACAAACTTGAAACTGTTTAATTTCTAGTCTAACCAGTAAAATGAAATTGAAACTGGGCATCTTATTTGTCGTTTAGTATTCCTGTGGAATACAGGTACCTCATCATTTCATTTAAAATAGGTATCAATAATTTTAATAGTTATAATACAAAATTTTCAGTAAAATTAAATTGATTGTCAGTGTTTTAAATATTATGTATTTAGTTAATGTAAAAAGACGATGACTGTAGTTTTTAGTAAGTCAAACTTTTATGTACGTATTTATTAATAAAATCTATTAAACCACTAGTATTTAATTTAGTTACATTCCCAAAATAAGTTTGTATACATGTATAATAGTAAATTTTCAGCTAACTAAAGAATATTCAGTCCAAAATAGATACAGATTCACCGTAATACCGGAAACTTAGACAGAATCTCACACAACTAAACGAAAGACCATGAAACATACTCCTGTATATCTCTGAACTAAACCATAGATATATTTCAATGTAAGTAGTTCTAATGTCATTTTATAAACGTCAATTTGAAGTAGTAGTAGGCAATAATAGGTCAAAAAATATATAAATAAACATATATTTGTTTTTATTTTTATAATGACCGAAGAATTAACAATCATTACTTCATTAAATAAATTGTGCCGTACATGTTTAACAGAGAAATCAACAGACGAGCTAAAATGTCTTTACGATGGTACCTTGTCCCAAGAACTAAGAGAAATTACAACCATCAAAGTAACATATTATATTTTATTTTTATTTATACTATAATTACAAAACGAACAACATGAACTACTACATTTTTTGTACAATATCAAAATACTCATAACATGAAAATATGTAATTTGTAGGTAGAAGAAAATGATGGTTTACCTTATGGCATTTGTGATAACTGCTGTTATGTACTCAATATGTCCATGGATTTTAAAAAGCAGTGTATTAAATCCGATAATCATTTAAAAAGTATTTTGTTTCCTGTTGAACAAACATTTATCTATAAATCAATTGTATTGGACAGTAAAAGTGATGATCTGTGTTTGGAAATACTTAACGAAAAAAACCCACCAAAAATAAATGATATTGGTATATCTCCGTCTGAAAATTCTGTAGAAGTTGATTTAATTTCAAAAACCCCAAATAAAGAAAATGTAGAGCATGATAATGCTAATGAAAATAGGAAACAGGAGTTTCATGAACATATAATTGAACCCAATGCTCACAGTGTAATTAAATATAATCCCAAAGTTAATTCTAATGATAAATTAAAAGCAAAACTATTTGAATGTTTACACTGTAGTAAGAAGTTTAGACTTGAAACTACTTTTAAGTCACATATGGTAACCCATGGAAAAAAACTGGTTTGTGAAATATGTCATCAACAATTTAATGGTAGGATAACAATTAACTGAAAAATTTTCCATTATAATCAACTAAATTCAATATGTTTGTAGTCATGAAGCTGTATAGATCTCATATGTTATCTAAACATCCAAATTACCGACCATATACATGTAAACACTGTGGAAAAGCTTTTAATGTTTCATACAACTTGGTAAAGCATTTACGAATACATGGAGGTGAAAGAAAACATTTGTGTACAGTTTGTGGAAAAAGATTTTATGAACATAATCATTTACAAGTATGTACTATTTAAAAACAGCTCGTATTTACTAATGTTCCAAATAGTAAAAAGAAAGCAAACATTTTCTTTTATTATACAACTTAATACTCCCTGACTTTTCCAAGTTTTCCCTGACCAAATTTATAAAATTCCATGACCAATTTATATTTGTAATTTATTTTAAAGATAACATCTATTCTGTAAAATAAAATATGAAAGATTTATAATAACTCTTTACTTAAAATTTTTTTATTGTGTATAAAATATAATAATAATATAATAAAATAAAAAATAATATTGTGCATAAAAAACAAAAAGAAAATACAATAAATAAATATTAAAACAGTCTAAATCTTGAATGTGTTTGATGTATGGTTTAAAGAAATAATAAAAAATTTCAGAAATTTTAATAATCTCCCTCCTGACTTTATCAAGTATTTTTAAATATTCCCTGACTTTATTAAAAGAATTTAAATTCCCTGACAATCCTAGGTTTTCCAGGCTGGTGGCAACCCTGTTCAAAGTGGTATGCGGCATTTTCCGGCAGTTTTTGAGCGCGCATACCAAGATATTTTTAAAAATCATAGAAAAACAAATAAAAGAAAAAAGATTTGACACAAATAATTAAGAAAAAACTTCCCTATTTCTAATTATATTTTTAGGTACACTCAAAATCACATACTGGTGAAAAATCCTTAAGCTGTATGACTTGTGGAAAAAAATTTAGTAATAAACATGGCCTAGCTACACACAATAAAATTCATACTGGAGAAAGAAAATATCAGTGCAATGATTGTGGTAAATGTTTACAAACTCTTTAGTTTAAGAAAATATTTAAAAATGTATTATTTTTCACATATATGAATTTTGGGAACTTTTCATGTTGAATTTCATATTACAGGTAAAAGATTTGCTCACTCTTTTGTATTAAATGCGCATAAGAGAGTTCATACTGGAGAAAAACCATTTAAATGTAATACATGTGAGGCTTCCTTTGCTTCATCTTCCTATTTAAAAATACACGAGAGAATACATACCCAAGAAAAACCTTACAAATGCGATATATGTCTTAAAGTAAGATTAATATATGTATATCTACATTTAAAACTTGTCATTTACTTTCTAGTGCTTTGTGAGTAAAACTGCTCTATCAACACATCAGGTGGTTCATAGTAATGAAAGACAATATCAGTGCTCGATATGTGGAAAAACTGCAAATAGATCAACCGATTTGCAGATTCACATGCGATCTCATACGGGTGAGCCAATATTTTTAATATGAAATAATTTCAATAAATAATAAAACTGAAAAAATAAAAAATTGTTTCCACCTGCATCCAAGCTTGACCGTTTTCTATGAAAAAACAACTACTTCCTGGGTTCACGGTTTATGTATTGGCGTAAAAGAATCATTCTGCATCCTGCTCTGCGGGATGAGAAGAACTACTTACCTCGTACTGATGAGACACAATAATGTCGAAACCGGTCTACGGGTAGACTGGTTTTTTTTCGTGGGATTTATGGCTTTGTGAGAGCCAATTAGCCAGACTATGTTAGATTTAATAATTAATTTGTGTATATTGTTTCATAGTACCAAACTTGAGCATGATGTATTCATTTGTTTTGGTAATAATATGTAGGATTAATAAGGTGTTTAATTTTTTTTATTTCTTTATTTTTTTATGGGTTTATTCATTTTTTTTGTTTCTGTTTTTTTTTGTAATCACTCTTTTTTTTCTTTTCTATAATGCTTTACATTTAGTTTCTTTTGAGAATTGCTTACAAAATTGGTTACAATTTTATTTTACAGTTTATGATGTGTTGATGAAGTACAGTCGGCTTTAGAATAGCATGTACATGTTAAATGTGAATTTCGTTTACCTACCGAAATTATAAAAACGCCCTTTAAACGCCTACATTAAATGGTTTTTGGGGATCAAGTTTATTTACAAGGGACAGAGGGACAGGGAATTTGTCAATAAAATACCTTATGCTGCAAATATTAAAGATGTGGGCGTGGACAACTGTTTAACTGATTTCAAATTTATTATTATTATTTAAACCGTGATTGGTTATACAAAATAAATAGGCCGTCCTTAAAATTAATTCATTGTAAGCGATTTGAGTTTGAAAATGTATATGCTATTCTGAAGCCTATAGTACATAAAGTATACCTATCATTATTTTCTAAAAAAAATAATACAATTTAAGTCTATTAGAAGGTTTATCTGTATAGGTTTTGCCACATCTCATTTATTTTGTTTCTTTGATTTAAGAATAAATCGGACAGGGGTTGTTTAAAATTTAGTTCTTCTCCTGATGTTGGGGCTGTTTTTGCTAAGGCATCCACCATTTCATTACCTGTTATACCTGCGTGTCCCTTTACCCATAGATATATGACGACTTTATCCTTGATGTGTATCTCATTATGTAAATACAAGATCTTTGCTTCAATATGATTAACTGATCTATTTATTTTTACATTTTTAAGTTTATCTACTGCCCTTTTGCTGTCCGTAAATATTATGAATTTGTCGTGGTTAGAGCAGAGTATGTATTTCATAGCTTGCACTATTGCTGTTAATTCTGCAGTGTATATGGAATCTTGTATGTATAAATTAGGGGTGATGAGTACACTGCGACCTATAGGATCTATTGTGTCCCCCCTTTCTTGCCATGTTCTGATGTTTTCTCAGATTTATAGCAGCTCCTCGAGTCCTATTTTCCTGAGGAACTTTAGAACATCGTCGGACTTCAAATCAGGTAGATCCCCTTCTTCTATTTCATGTGCTCCTAGGTACCTAGGCAAGGCAGGACATTCTGAGAGTATGTGTATTGAGGTTTCATCCTCTTCCTCACAGAATCTGCACTTTGCTTCATCTGCTAACCCTAGTTTCTTCATGTGGCTTCTTAACCGGCAATGCCCGGTTAATGTTCCCGTTAGAATTCGGAGCCTTTTTTTACTGAGGTTGAGGCAGCTAAGAGATCTCTTCTGGTCATAGTTCCCCAGTAGTATCTTAGATTGCCTCAGTCCATCCAGCTGATTCTAGTACTTGGGTTTTTCCTTCTCCATTTCTTCCCTTAGTTTTCCTAAGATTACTCTACTGCTGATCCCACAAGATGGTTTTGGTCCCAAATGTGGGGTTTCAGTTCCTTTTTTTGCCAGCTTATCTGCTGTTTCGTTCCCCTCTATTCCTATGTGTCCAGGACCCATAGGAGGGTGACAGTGTTGTTCTGACCCATCATTTAGTTTGCCTAGGCATTCCCAAACTATCTTGGAACTGATTATATTTGAGCTCAGCGCTTTGATGGCTGCTTGATTATCCGATATGATCACAATCTTTTGTCTGCCGTAGTTTCTTCCAATATTGAATTCCACACATGTTTCGATAGCGCGGACTTCTGCTTGAAAGATGCTCGGGTATGTGCCCAAGCTTTGAGTATTTGGCTCTCGGTCCAAAAACTCCTATCCCAGTTCCCTCGTCTAACTTGGATATGGAAGCTTCTTTTGGTAAAATAAATTTTTTGTCAGTAGTGTTCTTCCCGTTGATTTGCAAATCTATAGAGATGGTTTTAAGTATAGACGAAGTCGGTCGCCATCACGTTTTTTATTGGAATGTCCGTTGGGGCATATAGCCCAGGAAGTAGTTGTTTTTTCATAGAAAACGGTGAAGCTTGGTATAGAAACTGGGTGCAGGTGGAAACAATTTTCTAACTTTTTCAGTTTTAATATTTACCATATTTACATACTTAATCCAAATTGTTTTAGGTGAAAAGCCTTACACCTGCGATCAATGCGGTAAAAGGTACCTAACATCAAGTAACTTGGCCGCACATAAACGCACTCATTTTGGAATAAAAAACTACGTGTGTTTTACTTGTGGGAAAGCCTTTGGAGACTCGAGAACTCTAAAGTGTCATTACCGGGTGCATACTGGAGAAAAACCATATTTATGCAACGTATGCGGGAACAGCTACTCCCAATCAGGGCAGTTGTCCGCTCATAAAAAGATACACAATACTGAAAAAAGAAATGAAGTTATAAGTGCTGAGAAAATGTTAACTGGTAGTTGATTTATGGTCAGAGTCAATATAACTAGTAATTTTCCTGGCTGTTATGGCATAGTTTTCTTTGGCATGTTTTCTCCCAAATATTTCGACAATTTAAACAAATTTTAGGAATCAAATCTTGCAGATAAGAAAAATGGCAAAACTGTCTCCTAGAGACAAATTCAAACCAGTAAGAGTTTATAGGATTCTATTTACCTGTGGTAAATGTAACTACTGATCAATTGGCCTCAACAAATTACTACTGAACCAGATTGTATCAAGCAATAGAATTTAGAACACAGTTATATTGATAGTTGATTGTTTAGTTGTTAATTTAAAACCTTAACACATTCAGTATTAGATTCCGTGAGATTTGGGTAGTGTAGTATCAAAAATATGATGTTTTCTCAATGTTAATAGTTTGGGGTGTAAAAAATCATATTAGGAAATCAATTAATTTTATTGTATTTATTATCACGCGGTTTTTATGTCGATTTGAAAATTCTTGGATGATTTAAATAGTCCGCCATTCATTCTGTGACGTAGATAACCCAAAAGTGAAGTTAGCTACATAAGGGTCGACATAGAACACCAATTCTGTCGTCTTCTTTTTTAAAATTTTGATCCTCAAACCACAGGAATAAATTTCAATACCATAATATTGACAAATAAAACAACCTGTAGACAAATGTTATATATTTTAAACAGTAATACTATTTGGTGTAGTATATAAATAAAACAACACTCGTATCACAACATATAGAATAAAATTTAAAAAAAAAATCTTATTTCTCACAAGCATAGAGTCAATCTTAATTATACATATTTTTGTACATTAAAAATGGGAAAAGCAGCGAATACATTACCCTTAGTTGTCGGTTTACAATTAAATACTATTACCAAGTGCTTTTGTTAGACATGTTACTTAATAGAGGGCTTCTGCTAAGAAACTAATGTTACCAATTCCGAATAAATCCCTAAAAAATTACTAAAAAATACTGACGCTTTTTTTTATAATTTCCAATTATTCAATGGTGCTTTACGCTTCGAAATACCCTGTACAATAAACAAAATAGTGCATAGTAGTTCGAATTGAAAGATATTGCATACAAACAAATTTATAGGGACATTCATTTTTTTGGGGGACTTTTCTGTCAGTTTTGGCGCCAAATTCAAATCTCAAGCAAGGGTACTCTGTGATATCAAAATCTGCATTGATTTCTCAAAAAGATATCGATGTTTTCATTTTTATCCAATATTTTTTTTTGTATATTCAGTACAGTGATAGTTGATAAGTGTTATTATAAAAATTGTAAAAGCGACTCGAGGACTATTAAAAATAAAACAGTAAAAAAGAAGTAAATCATCCATGTCTCAAATGTGACCAAACAGTGATTGAAGGGAAACACAAAATCAATGTCGCAGAGTTTTATTTTTAATACAATAGCGACTAGTTTCGGCTTTTTAGAAGGCCATCATCAGGATTAGTATAAAAATTGTTAAATTAAGTTCAAAAACATAATTGCTCGAACAAAAATGCTTGAGTAATTAATATAAATAAGTCTAAAGGTAAGATATTATTAGAAAACTATATGCTAAATGGAATAATACACAGTTTCCAGTCACTTTGTGGGAATGAAAATTTGATACCTAAAATAAATAGAAAATAAACATAGGTTAGTTTTAGGTTTTAGTTGGTTCGGACCTATGGAATATAGGTTATGGTTGATCAGGTTGATGGCGTCTAAAATCCCCCTGGGAAAAAATGAAATTCCCTAGCAATTTGTTTTTGCAATCCGAAAAATTACTGCTCATCAGGGTGAAAAACAGAGCAAGAAGAAGAGCCAACAGAACAGGACTATAGCAAGACAAACGAGAAGCAAACAGACTACATGAGGAAGTGAAGGAACAACTCAAAGCACACAGATCCAAGGACTGGGACATAAGAATAGAAGAACTGGACCCAAATACACCAGGATTATGGAACAGTTCGGATTCAGAACAGAACACAGCGCACCGGACCAAGTACTTAAAATTGTAGAATACACAACAGAGGGATACAACAGAAATCAATCTACTGGAGCCATCTTCCTAGACATCAGCAAAGCCTTCGACCGAGTAAGGCACGAAGGATTGATATACAAGATGAGAGAAGCAGGGAACTGACGAAACTACTACTCAGCTATCTGAAAAATAGAAGATTCAGGATAAGGATAGGAAACGCAAAATCCGAATTAGGAACAACAGAAGCCGGAGTACCACAAGGAGCAGTCCTCTCACCGGTGCTTTACAACATATACACGGCAGACATTCCAAAGACAGACAACACAATGATGGCTCTCTACGCAGATGACACGGCTATCGTTACAAGAAGCACTCAACCAAGGATGGTGACAAGAAGACTCCAACAGGCTATGGACCAAATAGACGAATGGTGTAATCCAAATAAACCCGGAGAAAACCCAAGCAGTCTACTTTACTAAAAGAAGGAAAAAACCAGAAGAAAACATTAACATACGAGGAGAAGAGATCCAATGGAAAAACAAGGCCAAATACCTAGGAGTGATACTAGACAAAGAACTAACCTTCAAAGAACACGTGGAAAACAACACAAAGAAGGCAAAACAAGCAAGAGGAAGACTAGCCGGACTCATAGGAAGAAAATGCAAACTAGCACTGCAGACGCCCCATGGTACATAAGAAATATACAACTGTACAGGGAACTAGACCAGGAGAAGAGTTTTTTTTTATCCTAACATGACTGAAAGCAATAAAAAGCGTCTGTATGTTTTTAGTGACTTTTTAGGGATTTATACGGAAATGGCAACACTGATTTCTTAACAGAAATCCTCTATTGTTCTTGATTATAATAATTATAATTAAATGTCACAATCCAATAGTAATATATGCACTACTTTATCAAAATCAAAGTGAAGGTTTTATTTGTGCTTTAGGCAGTGTTTATAATAAACGAAATTAAAAGTTAACCAAAAATTTTATATGAATGTAACATGTCAGTTCCAGGACAAAATTGTGCCACTTATGTTCAATATTATTGGGGTATTAGTCATGGACCAAACTTATATATCTACAATAGCTGCATTAACATTTTTTCAATTGAATTCAATAACAAAATTAATTAGGTATGACGATTATCTAGTAGATAAAAATGGAGAAGTATGAAAATAAATTAGTCTATTTTCATTAGAAAGATTTTCAGTTGTAATATCAAATTAATATTTCTATACATCCTTGAAGATTCCTCATTTCTAAACATCAATGGTACCTACATACATTTTGCAATTTGACTAGAATAAATTTTAATTAAATCTATAATCTCATACAAAACAGTACAAATAAAATCAATAACACTCCATATAATGCCAGTAAGGATTAACTTTGAAACGCCGGTTGAGTTGGTGACAGAAAATCGACATATGGTTGAAAAAGTCTAACCAGATCTAGAAGAAAGCTAACTCTTGTGAACATATGTTCAGGATAGATTATAGGGTTGGAGTGGGAGTGATTGAACCAAATTTTAGGTTATGCAAATCCCCGGTAAAACCCAAACTATTTCAGGAAAAACCCCATAGAGTCACTTAAAGAACCTAACCTATCATATTAAGAACTTTCCTATAGAGAGCTTCTTAATTTCGTTAGAAGGTCTAGCTTGCTTATACGACTTAAGACCTAATCTATTCATATAAAAGAGTATGAAAAAAATAACATTCCCTAATTTTACATTTAATAGAAATTACTCAAATTATGTTTCAATTTGGTGTTGTTGTAAATTAATCACTGCGTGCCGAGCGAAGCGAGGTTCGCAGCACCAAATCAATCTAAACTATTCTAAAACCAATAATGATTGAAGGTAAAGCGCGTTGTCAAATCTAAATTTTACGTTACCAGTTTATAGCAGAATTAAAATATAGTAAGCAGTAGAGTTGTAGGTTGTGGCAAATTATAAATAATACACAATACTAGTACGATTAATATGACAAAAATCAGTAATAAGCTTGTAATGAGTAATACCTGATTACTGATCAGTTAAAATTTATTATTTTCTATATAGTGTTAGGTATTTATTACAACTAATGGCAACGCTGTACGCAACGATATTTCCATCTTTGTCACTTAGTCCAGTAGTAGAAGGGAGATTTAAGAATTTGGTTGTGGGATAAGCCACTAAAATTCTTTTTTGGTTTAAAATATCTACTGAAGCATGTCAAGATAGACATGATTAGTTTTAATATGAGATACATTGTCGAAAAAGTCCATATCAAACGACAAATAACTCGGATTGAATGAAGTTTCGTCTTTGAAGAGAAAGAAGAATAAAGACTAAGTCGTTATGGTTATGAAGTGATGACATCATGGGACAAGAAGTAAAGAATTAGCGTGGATGAAGAAGGGTTGAAAGTTAGGTGTGAAGAGAGGCCAGTAAAGTTAGTTTTGGTGCTAGTTTTAGATATTATGACAAAAATCAGTAATGCGCTTGTAAAGAGTAATACTTATACATTTCCCGATTACTGATTGTTAGGTATTTATTACAACTAGTGGCACCGGTGTACGCGACGATATTTCTGTCTTTGTCACTGTACCGTAACTTCCATCACATCGTCGCAAGCTGTCAACTCTCAATCATTATTGGTTTTAGTACAATTTAAAAATCATTGTTTCTAATTCAATTATTTTTACTGACCGCGTGATTAAAACATATTTATAAATTAGTTATAAAGAGTAATGAGTTCATTTACTAAAAACAACTTTACCTAAACACTAAAAATTAGACCGATTTGTAGAGCTTACCTAACTTATCAAATAAAGCTACCTTACTTTTTGTGCTGTATATCTATATAAATAAGAACATAACAGAAATATTTATTTCACAAAAACCATCTATTAAATTAGGCAATATTTCAAAAAAAATCGCTTTCTGATACAGAAAAATATCATTTAAGGGGTGCAATATTGGTTTAATAATTTTAAACTTGAAAAATTTGATTATTGAAAGTACATAGTTATTCAAAATTTTGATTTTTATGAAATAAATAAGGCTTATGAATTATCCGATTGCTTCTTACAACTAAAAACACTGAGTAAAATATTTTTAGATCACAGAATTTACCATACATTCTTTTACATTATCAGTTTCCGTTCAATACATAATTTTTTAAATAAATTTAGATACCTGGACCCGTTATTGACGATATCTGTTAAAAAGTTTCACTATGCACTGATCTTGTTAATAAGATCTATTTGTTGTATGACATGAGTCAATATGCTCTAAATTAGTACAAGTTCTCGTACATTTTAGCCTTTTGCTAGCTTTTTTTGTGAAACAACTGCGCATGCCTTTAGGTTAGGTTAGGTTAGGTTAAGTTAGGTTAGGTTAGGTTAGGTTAGGTTAGGTAAGGTTAGGTTAGGTTAGGTTAGGTTAGGTTAGGTTAGGTTAGGTTAGGTTAGGTTAGGTAAGGTTGGGTTAGGTTAGGTTAGGTTAGGTTGCTAGGTTCAGATAATGTATTTTCAATGGGTAAATGTATTTTTCTCCTATATCTCCGCTAGGGGGCGTTTCCGCGCGGCGGGACCTTTACCACTAGAACAGCGCAGAACAGTCAACTCTGAGTGGTACACAACCATTTGTTTGCCAGAAGGGCAGCAAGTATGTCACTAATGGAACCTGAACCATTCTGTGGCATAGTATACAGTTCCATCCTCAATGAACTCAGTGGCATTGAGAATATGGAAAAGATCCAACAATGGGGGAACCTACCAGAGATAACGCAGGCAAAAGCCCAAAAAGTCCACACAATGTCTTGGGCTGAGCAAAAATAACCAAAGAATTCTAACAGGTATCTTAACGAGACACTGTAAACTAAGAGGACACCTCATAGACTGGGGATTGAGGAAAAGGCAAAGTGCAGGTATGAAATGGAGGAGGAAAACTCAATAAAATACTCACAGCATGTCCTGCCCTAGGAAATACAAGAGTTCTACAACTTGGAGCACACAAAATAGAAGAGGATGCCTTACCTAAATTGATGTCGATCGATCTCCTAACCTTCATAAAGAAGATAGGATTAGAGGGGGTGCTTTAAATATGGGAAAACCCACCGTCTAAGCAAGTAAGGGGGCACAATAGATCTCATAGTGGACAACCCCTACATTAAGAGGTGTGGTTAGAAAAAAAACCGGACTGGTGCTGCTGAAACAATAAAAAGAATGCAATAAGGCAAGGAAAATCTGCAAGTGAAACGTTTGTAATGTTACAACACAAGTGTTTGAGTGGTTTAAACGATTTAAAGATGGCCGCGAAGACACCAGTGATGACACTCGCACTGGCAGACCGTTGTCAGCAAAAACTGATGCAAACATTGAAAAAATCGGTAAACTTGTTCGACAAGATCGCCGTTTAACAATCACAGCAGTGTCCCAACAATGTCACCGTATAGTAAATATAATAAGTGAATCAATAGAAAACCAACAATACTGCACATCTGCTTTCTTGGACATAAGCCAAGCTTTCGATAAGGTGCGGCACGTAGGTCTACTTTACAAAATAAAAACAGTTCTCCCAAATAACTACTTTAACCTGCCGAAGTCATACCTTCACGAACGCAAATTCGAAGTGAAAGTCAACGAAGAACACTCCAACCGTCTACCAATACTATCAGGTGTACCACAGGGAAGCATACTAGGACCATTTTTATACCTACTTTACACAAACGATCTACCTACCACAGCTGACGATACTGCCATCTTTGCAATTCACGAAAATCCAGTAACAGCTTCTACAAATCTACAACATCACTTGAACCTAGTAGAAACTTGGGCTAGTAAGTGGAAGATCAAAGTAAATGAATCCAAATCTACACACATAACTTTTACCTTACGAAAAGGAACCTGCCCACCAGTGAAAATGAAACAAAATAATATTCCCCAGAGCGATACTGTTAAATAGTTAGGACTCACATTTGACAGCAAATTAAATTGGAAGAAGCACATAAAAAAGAAAATAACACAATTAGACATGAAAACCAAAGAACTAAATTGGCTTATTGGCAGAAAATCCTATCTATCCCTAGAAAACAAACTATTAATATACAAAGCAGTTTTAAAGCCGATTTGGAGTTATGGAATTGAGTTATGGGGCTGCGCCAGCAAATCCAATACAGCTATCATACAGAGAGCACAGTCGAAAATTTCTTCGAGCTATAACTGACGCACCTTGGTATATATCAAACGAAGTAATCCAAGAAAACGTTAACAAACACTACAACAAACTGGAGGACCATCCCAATCCACTCCTGCAGCCACTACTACAACCACTTGACAACAGAAGACTCAAAAGAAGTTGGCCAATAGACCTAAAAGAAAACTGAGGTAACATCATTGGATGTTAACCTCTCCAAGTCATTAAATGTACATACTATTTACCGTTGCTATGTACAAGTCATCATCTTGGCTCATAGATTGTATTATATTTATTCTGATTGCCAATAAAGTAAAAAAAAAAGCAGTGTCTGAGTTAACAGGAGCTGACAAGGAAAGTGGTAAGCAGATTCTTCATGAAATTTGCAACATGAACAAAGTGTGGTTCCAAAGTGTCTCACAATTGAACAGAAGGAACGTCGAAGAATGGTTTGTTCTGACATCATGGAAAATATTGAAAGTGATCCCACCTTCTTACAAAATGTTATTACTTGCAATGAATCAGGGTTTTTTACTGAAGAACTTCTGGTTCGACAAAAAAAAGCACGAATGTCAAAATCGAAATTTAAGGCAATGAGGATTGTTTTTTTTAACGTCAAAGGGATTGTGCACATTGATTGGGTACCAGAGGGCCAAACAGTGAATCAGCATTACCTAGTCATGGATCCTTCACCAAGACAATGCCCCAGCTCACAGTGCGTTGTCAGTGAAGACGTTTTTTGGCAAAACACAACATTCCCATCTTAGACCATCCACCCTGCTCACCTGATTTGGCCCCCTATGACTATTTTCTTTTCCCTAAAGTCAAGTCAGCGTTGAAAGGAGCTAGATTTGAGACTGTTCAAGCAGTAAAAGAAAAAGGGACGGAAGTAGTGTATGGATTTACCGAAAATGATCTGCAGCATTGCTATGAACGGTGGAAAATTCGTATGGAGCGGTGTAGAGACCGAGGAGGAGAGTACATTGAAGGAGATAACATGAAATTGTTAATAAATGTTTTTTCCAGTATCAGTCCGGTTATTTTCTAGCATTACATTACATCGATTTGATGAGTCATCCGCCGTATAGTCCTGACTTGGCACCGAATGACTTCTTTTTATTCCCGTACTTAAAAAACAAACTAAAAGGTCAACGTTTTTCGACACCTGAAGAAGCTGTTGCTGCATTTTGGAGATACCTCAATTAGAGTGACAAAAGTGCTTCGACAATTGGTTGAGAAATACTTTGAAAAACAATAAAGTGATTTTCTATTATTAATATTTGTTTTTTTTTTACTCTAATCCCGAAATATAAAAGACAACCTCGTATATTTCTTTTATAAAAATAGTGAAACCTTTTTTTAGAGCTAGATTCATCTTAATACTCTGAATAGTTTTCCTTGCTTTCAAAAACGATGACTGAATGTATGTTTCATTTTCAAAATTTTGTTACGAACAACAACTTTACCAAGACGAACCTGAGTGTCGAATTAAAATGTGTCATATATCCTAGTGTAAACCGATGTACATAGATAATTTTTGCATTTCCTTAGAAACGGGTAACGGACGAGCCGGCCAAGAATTTACGCTCTTCAAAATATTACTGTTATTTTGTATCTGTTCAAGTTGTAATATGTAGGGATAAATCTTCTGTTCTATCCACTCGGATATAGTGTAATTATCAAATATACCGTCCATAGCGTCGATAGTAGTCCTAGCTAGGGAAATCATTCCGTGGTAGAGTCTCGGTAAATCCAAGGTAAGTTCTTCGACTCTAAGAGCCAAACTATAGTTGTAACGAACGTTGTAAAGCGTCATCCAACCTTTTTGATTTAAAGTAACGTCTAGAAACTCTTTGGCTTCCAGTTCGAGATTGTGAAACCGATTGGTTAGTCTGAAAACTGGACTGCCTGGAAATGTGCACCTAAAAATGTTTTAGAAAACCTCGTGAAAAACAATTAAACGCAATTTCTCAACAAAAAGAAAGAATTTATTAGAAAAACTTTCTTTTTAATTGTTTTAACAGTCATTTTTTAGTGTTATCACTTTTAAATCTTGCATTTAAGATGGAAGAATTTGTTCAGAGAATGTGTGGGTCGGCTGAAAAGTCCCCGGTCTGACCTATAGATGACGACACTAGAATTAAATCCATTTCATTTTTAGATAGTATCAACCTTCAAAAGATTCGTGTAAAAATTTGACAGCTGTCGGACTATTAGTTTGTGAGATATTGCATTTTTAGTGAAGCAACTTTTGTTATTTTCAAAAAGATGAAAAAAAAAGAATTTCGTGTGCTTATTAAATATTGTTATTTGAAAGGAAAAAATACAGTTGAAGCAAAAGCTTGGCTTGATAATGAGTTTCCGGACTCTGCGCCAGGAAAATCAACAATCATTGACTGGTACGCAAAATTCAAGCGTGGTGAAATGAGCACCGAAGAGACTGTGAACGCAGTGGACGCCCAAAAGAGGTGGTTACCGACGAAAATATCAAAAAAATCCACAAAATGATTTTAAGTGACCGTAAAGTGAATAT
The DNA here is from genome assembly GCA_035357415.1 of Ophraella communa. Classification (NCBI taxonomy): domain Eukaryota; kingdom Metazoa; phylum Arthropoda; class Insecta; order Coleoptera; family Chrysomelidae; genus Ophraella; species Ophraella communa. The sequence goes on from CM068995.1 coordinate 2,844,701, forward strand.
GATCGAGATAGCTGACACTCTAAAGATATCTAAGGAACGTGTTGGACATATCGTTCACGAATATTTGGGTATGCGGAAGCTCTGTGCGAAATGGGTGCCGCGCGTGCTCACAATCGACCAAAAACAGCAACGAATTGATGATTCTGAGCAGTGTTTGCAGCTGTTAAGTCGTAATAAACCCGATTTTTTGTGTCGATATGTGACTATGGATGAAACTTGGCTCCATCACTACACGCCTTAGTCCAATCGACAGTCAGCTGAGTGGACTGCGGCCGGTGAAACGCCACAAAAGCGTGGAAAGACTCAACAGTCAGCTGGCAAAGTTATGGCCTCAGTTTTTTGGGATACACACGGTATATTGTTCATCGACTATTTGGAAAAGGGAAAAACAATCAACAGCGACTATTACTGTTCATTATTGGAGCGATTGAAGACCGAAATCGCGAAAAAACGGCCCCATATGAAGAAGAAAAAAGTGTTGTTTCATCAAGACAATGCACCGTGTCACAAATCATCGAAAACGATGGCAAAATTGCATGAATTGGGCTTCGAATTGCTTCCTCACCCACCTTATTCTCCAGATCTAGCTCCCAGCGACTTTTTCTTTTTCTCTGACCTGAAGAGAATGCTCGCGGGAAAAAAATTTGGCTCTGATACTGAGGTAATCGCCGAAACTAAAGCCTATTTTGAGGACAAACCGAAGGAGTACTACAAAAATGGTATCGAAAAGTTGGAAGGTCGCAATAATCGCTGTATCGCCCTTGAAGGCAATTATGTTGAATAAAAAAAAATGAATTTTGTCAAAATATTGTGTTTTACTATGGTAGACCGGGGACTTCTCAGCCGACCTGTTACATTTTGATGTATCCAACTTTTACTTTTGTATTGCAAGAAAAGTATTTTTAATAATTCATCTAGATTAAATAATTAGTTGATACACGCAAGTTTGGCATCGTCCATGATCTATATTTTTAATTAAACATCCTGTAACTATACCATATAGGGTCTATTATGAATTGTACAGAGTGAAATTTTGAAATTATTTATAATTATATATAGTAGCAATAACTCAAAGTCAATCCACAATTTTAATAAAAAGAAGCTGAAACTGTAAAAGCGACATGTTTCGGTTCTTAGACCATCATCAGGCTATAAAACAATGTTATCAGCAAAGAATCAAAATTAGTTACCTAGAAGTATGATTCATAGAGGTTATATGATTACATCAAAATTATTGTGATTAAAACTGTTCAAATTGAAGTGACAAAGTAAAAGATCGTTAACAGAAGGTGAAATGTCTAAGTTACAATAAAAAAAAAAACAAGATCAAATAGTTACAAAATCATATTAATAAATCCGTACACAAACTCACCTGTATGTGTAGAACGCAGAAATTACATTTTAATTTATGAAATTTTAAAATTTAAACATAAAATGACAGTTAGGTTATAATCCAGTCATTCTTTTATCAATATTTAGCTTTGATTTCATTTCATTTTACAATCAATTTTACAACTTTAATCTTATTTTATCGATTGTGTGTTTCAACAGTCACTTCCAATTTCTTTCTTTTATAAGTTTTTTATTTTGAAGTACTTTAGGTGTAGTTTTAGTTATAATTCCGGTTTGATTTTATTGTGTTGCCTTTCTTTATCAAACTTACTAAAATTTATTATCCTCTATCACTTTTTTTTATTAAAATTAGTACATCCCGTTACCTCTGACCTAAATCGTATATTCTTTAGCATAGCTGCAACTCATTCGTTCAATACAAAATGTACCTTACGGTATACCCTCTTAAAATATATTTTGGTACGTCCATGAAATCTACTTAAATAAAAGATTCCTATAGACTATAGGGTGGTTAATTTTAATTTTTACATCGTTCTTGTGTCCACCTTTTTATGTAACTTGTTAGTTTTTACTTGTTTATTTGTGTTGTTTTGTCTGGTTTCTATAATGTTTTTTACGTTTTATACATTTCTTCTTAGTGGTTTTATCTTTTTTGACGTAAGTTTTAACAACAATAGGTATACTTACTTTATTGTTCTTACGATTAAAATCTATTTTAGGAGAAACTCTGATGAGGGCTTCCAATATTTACATTTTACTTATTAAAATTACTTATTATTATTAAAAAAAAAGTTTTTTATCCAAAATACATCTTCCCATTCACCTACATTAATTTGTACCAATAAAAACTTAATAAAAAATAAAATAGAATTTTTTTTAATTAAAAACATCCTACCTGCTGACTTTTTCCCACAAAAACGGATCTGATTCCAACGTAATAAAAGGAGAGCTATCAAGACTAGATTCAGGACAGCTTAATATCTTCAAAAATTTGTCCTTTAATGACAAATTGAAGAAACCATTAGTTGCAGCTAATAAACTTAGCGTTAAAGAGGGTATTGAAGCAGGCAGTAATTCACACAGTACAGCAAAATGATCGTATCGCTGCCAACCAGTAATGGTGATGCCAGAAATGCCTTTCTTAAAAGACATCGATTGAGCTGCCATGGTATCTAACCATCTTAAAGTATTCTCTAGATGTCTGCGAGCGTTGGGGACATATACTGTTTCTCCAAATGCTCCTTTGAATGCGGAAGCAGACCAGGCTGTCGCAAACACTGCAGAATACTTTTCCCATACTGTAGGTTGTACAAATCTATTGAAAAAATATCTTGTTGTCAAATAAATAATTTAAAACTGGTGTTTCTAGTCTAAATCAAAATCAACATTGCGAATAAATGCACTACAGCAAAAAATATAGTCTAATAAAATGAACATTTAGACTACCATTCAAAACGACAGCCTGCATTTTTGAATGTAGGTTCTTTTTGACATAAAATTGGAGTATGCACAGTTAAAACTGTTAAATTCTATTTAGGGGCGGAAAACAATTAAAAACTACCCCCTAAGTGACATTTTTTAAAATATCTCGAAAATATTCGAAGATACTACAAAGATTCTACAAAATCATTTCCAGAAATTGATGGTGGTAACCTCTACTTACTAAGAACAATAAATAACTGAACTGTTGAACCAAACTTCCACTATTTATTCGAAAAATCGTTTTAAAATGCAATTTCCACACTGTATAATAAACTAATGGTATATTGTAGGGAATTTATTATACAGGGCGGAATGAAACAATATCTATGCACCGTAAATTCTAAACACCCATTAGGGTAAACTGAAGGCTAGAAAGTCTTCCTTTGCAAGTTATTTATTGTATGTACTCTTACTCTGTGGAAGTCCATTGTATTCTGAACGTTAAATAAAATACTTTTAAAACTATAACTTCCACGCTATATTGGAGAAATTAAGTTTTTAATTACAATAATTAATTATAATGCATCATTAGAAAAAGTGCTCATGAAAAAGTACCGTTTGATTTCTGAATGGTGGTCGTAGGAAAAATACACTGTGCATCACGTGCGGCTAATTGAATAATAGTGATAATTAAGAATTTCAGAGTAACGATGTTTAAAAACTGTAGTATGTTGAGTTTTTCTTTCAAAATTCCTAAATTCCTTTTTTAGGAACCTATGCTGTATTTTAATTTGAAATTTAATGTTCAAACAAATTTGAAGGTATAAATCAGATTTGTTTATTGCAAATATATCGGTTTCTATTGCAAATACGTCAAAAGTGACTGGGAATGATTTTTTATTTAAAGCTTTTTTCCATATCTTCGAATATTTTCGAGATATTTTAAAAAATGTGATTTTGGGGGTAGTTTTTAATTGTTTTTCGCTAACTATGTAAACTTCTGTGGTGTGAACACCCCGTATATTTCGTATTTTTGATTAAATTATTTATTAGAAATATCGATGGCCTAGACCACCGTAGTTTGTTTATAGTATGGCACGTTCAAGGTCATATCGTGTCTGCGAGTAAGGTTGAATAAATAAAAGATAGAAATAAATACACAGCAATGCATAGACGACGAGTTCAATGTATGACATTCATGATCAAGTTCACTATGTTGCTGATACAGCATTAATATAATTTATTTATAGTAATTGTTGTAAAAGTGTTGTTTAGTGTAAAAGTGTTTATTCCATACAACCCCCAATAATAAATATTACACTTTAATTTTATGTCAAAACGAACCTACATTCAAAAATGCAGGATTTCGTTTTGAATGGTAGTTTAAATTTTCATTTTATTGGACTAATAAAACAATACAGCTCTTTAGAAGGGTATTTGATCAAATAAGAAACTTTTTACCTATAAATGTCTTCTGCATACACCCAAACCATGGGTTCCACTAAATCCCCTAGCTTGGCATCAAGCATCGCTTGTTGGGATATGTGCCGCAACATATCGTCCCAAACGATAATTTTTAAAGTGGGATATTTAAGACGAACTATATCTACAACATTTTTTATATGTTTAAGAAAAAGATTTTCATGAATTTCCATGCGACACAAATCGCATTCGCCCATTTGGAAAACTTCATCACAGCCTATGTGAATGTACTTTACTAAAGGGTGTAATGCCATTACCTGTAATTTAATTATTTTAACTGGTATTTACATCAAACTTTGTTGTATTAATAACAGTAATAAAAAAAAAAACATTTATAATCTTACTTGATGAATTAGTTCAGAAATAAAATCTAAAGAACTTTTTCTACTGGGACAGAGAGCTTGTGGACTGTTGCTAACTTCTCTAAGATGAGCAAATTCTGCATGCTTAAGTGCAAACTCCAAGTGACCAAATGTTTGTACTAAAGGAATTACTTCCAAGTGAGAAGCTTCAGCTAGATTTAGTATTTCCTTGATGTCTTGAACACTATATGCATTTTTAGCTGATATATTTTTTAAAATACCAGAAAATGGAAACATATCTTCATATTCTAAATAAATTTAAAAATATTTTAAAAAGTAAAGATAATAAAGTATCAAACATACCTAATAATACTCCTGTTGCTCCCATCGATTTAATAAGAGGAAAAAACTTTCTTAAATATAAAATAAGTGGTGGTGCTCCTTTTAAATCTAAATGAACTATTCGGTTTTTTGGAATAAAAGGATTCTTAGGATCAATATTAACAAAAGGTATCCCTAACTGTTGCTCCAAACGTATATTTTCAAATTGTTTATCCTGTTTAACTTCTCTTTTAATGTTAACATCACCACTATTTGACTGCTCTGTTTCAGCACCAATTTCAGTAGCCATTATCTTGTTTTTATTCATTTCTATAAACCTAACATTTTTAATACTTTTAGCTAAAGCTGCTGCTACCACCTCAGCATCTTTTTCATCTTGTAGAATATTATTTAAATTGGTGGTGTTATCTTCCAAATGTGCAAATTGCAATCCAAATATTATTAGGGATAATAAACCAGATGCTACAAGAATTGTGGTTTTCTTTCTCCAGGCTGTTAGTCCTAATCTTTGCATGTAATTGTTCATCCTTGAGTAGAATTGGCCAACTAGAAAAATTGAAATTCCAAAAGTAAAAAAACAAAAATGACCAAAAAATATTGTTTTGTCACTATAAAGTGAGGATATTTTTTAAGATTTATTTATGTATTTATAATAAGCAACAACACTATAAATTTATTTAGGCATTCTATTGTTAATAGCAAAGCAATATGATTGAAACATATAATTAAACGTTTTATAAACTTACCGCATATAATTAAACTATTTATTTGGTGTAAATTATTATTTTACAATAATATATATTAAATCATCCCTAAAATGCAAATAATCAAAGTAGTTAAATTCAATGCTTTCACAACAAAATCAATGTTCCATTGAACTTATCATTGTATAACACTAATAGATGTGCTACCGGTTAAATCTATGCAAGCTTCTGGGTTTTAATAAATATTTATTACATAGCAAATACTTGAAATGTTAAAAGTATAATTGCTGCTTAATTAAATTATTGTTTATTAATTGTACAAAACAACAATGAAGTATAAAGTCTGCAACACACAATACACTTAAGGGTGGAGAGAAGTATACCTTTAAAATGTTTTGGTTCTACAAAAAGACAGGGCAGTACTTCAACTATTTTTACTTCTTTATTTGAAATAGTTTTATGTTACATGTTACATTATCTTTATTATATTATAAATGAGTATTACAGTAAGATTATGAATTTTTATAAAAGTTGATTAGTCTCTCTGCTTCTTTAAATCCAGTTTCAATAGCCCCATTAACAGTTGAGTAATGTTCACTACTAGTAGCTTCTCCGGCAAAAAGCAGTGTAGGTTTATTCCATTTTTTGGAAATTAAAGGTCTACTTAAATCATGTGCAGATGCATTATGCTTTTCTTGGTCCATACTAACATAAACATAAGAACCGCAAAAGTGTGGATGACTTCCCCATTTAGATCTGCAAAAAGTAAATTAAAATAAAATAATCTCAACTACATTTTGTGTTATATACTGTTAAGAACTAATTTTATTTCTAATTAATTTATAATTATACCTTAGAACTCCATCAGCATCAGGAATGTCATACAAATTTCCTAGAAATTTCCTCAACGCAAACATACAACAAGCAATGACATCCTCGTCGCTCATATATTCAACTTCTAACGCCATCTTACCAACAACCCAACCTAACAGGACCCTGGGATGGCTATCAATTACGTAAAATCCAAAAACATCTTCTAGCCAGCTTCTATTGTTTTCATCAACGGGTCCAAAACAAGGTATTTCGTTTGTCAAATTTAGACTGTCTATTTCATTCCAAAGTAAGCTGAAGCCTTCAGTATCATCAGGCCACCTACAAGGATAAAAATACAAATAAAAAGTCCTACATCATTTAGAACTTGTTTTATTGTTGAACGTTAAATGTAATTTATTCTGGGCCGATTGCATAAACGCGTGCGCTACTGATTTAGGGTCTTATTTACAACATTTAATTTAACATTTAATGACTTTTCTTAGCTGCCAACTCCAAACAAATGTACTATAATACTAAGGGTTTTAAGACTATTAAAGAGAGAATCTAATAATAATATATATTAAAATAACTTGCCATTTGGTTGGAAATTTCAAGAATATCTTATTGACTAGTCCCATAGAAATATGTTCTATGGAGTTCACTTTATACGCTGGAAGAGGTGGTTCAAATAGACTTTTATGAAATTTTCTTAAAACGCCCACAGAGGTCGTGATTAAAATGTGGTCAGCTGTGTACGAAGTACCGTCAGAGCAACGTACAGTTGGGCCCGATTCGTTAGTATCATCCCAAATGACTTTATTTACTTCTTTTCCAAGAAGTATTTTCTCTTCTATGGGAAGACATTTTGTTGCATCAGGAATTTTTTTCTAAAATAGATGTATTACTACTTCTTCACAAAAATTAAATGCTTCTTAATGTAACTTACCATAAGTACATCTAAAATAGTTTTAAACCCTATTTTTTTCCAATTAAGTTGCTGATCCCCATCACAATGTTTAAATACAGATAAAGCTCCATAAGTGGATATGTCATACCAAGTTGTTGCTGGGTCTAAGCAAATGTAGAACTTGTGAAACCAATTTTCGAAGTATTTTGCGAGTTTTAAAATGTTCTTGTCTGATCCAAACTCTTCTAATATTTTTTCATTGTATCTACAATGCACAAAGCGGAATCATTAAAAGACAATTAGAACGAAAACTTGATTGCAGAAACTCGGAAACCAAGAATTTATTACATATATTAAAAACACATTCGGTTTTATTTAAAAGGGAGATTAATTTTCAGAATTAACCCAAGGACATTGATAATTGTTTTATAATACAGTGCGTCCATAAAGTAAAGCATACATTTATTAATGGCTGAATGAACAATAAAATTAGAAATTCCCGATTTTTTATTTCAATTTACTACTGTTTCAAATCGTAATATAATATACAGGGTGAACCACTTTCGTTTAATGACGCCATCACCATTTTTTTCAAATGGAACCTCCAAATGCCCTTATTTCAAAAAAAATTATTCGAAAAAGTTGTATCATTAAAAAATAGGTAGGTACATCAAACCATAATAATTAGCACAATAATTGGGCAAAACAAAGCAAACCCAACCTGGTTTTTCTCACATGGGCCACTCTGTAAACGAGCGACAGTGGCGCCACTCAGCAGCAATGCAAAATGGCTCGTGTGGATGTACCCTTAATCTTAATTTATATTTTGTGGTCGTGGGTTGAATTCGAGTTTTATTATTTTTACCATTTGCACCATCCACATTTTAAATACTACAGTTTTCATAATTTGGTTTATTTAATATTAGTGTAAATATAAATAAATTACCGTTTAATAAAGTAATCTCCGTACGGTCCTGGATATTTAGCAGCGTCTTCTTCGTCGTATAAAACATTATATCCGATTTGAAAAATTTTATCGCTTAAACTTTTGTCAACTTTGGAACCGTCAGATAGAAAATAGGTATTATTTTGATAGGTATTAAATGATGTTTCTAATAAATCCAAGTCTTTTACTAGTTCGTACACAATATTTCCATCTTCACCGTGTACCCATTGTCCACCTAAGTCTACGTAACTATTATCGAACTCCACCGAATACACCCTTCCTCCAATTCGATTTTCTGCCTCTTAAAAATTTAATCATTTAGTAGGATTATCAAAAAGTTAAGAAAGAAAAAGAGTTGTACATTTATATACCGGGTGTCTCAGAAGTTTCTGATGACCTATTTTAACTGCAAATATATCGGAACTTAAAAACCATAGACAGGAACAATTTCTTTTTATACAGGGTGGTCCTTAAGTAATTGTACAAAAAGAAACAGTAGATTCTACACTCTAAAATATTACGATTTAACCCAACTTACTTTAATAAAATGTTGATATTAAGAAAGATACAGGGTGGTAAAGTTGAAATTTAAAATTTAATTTTTCGCCATAACTTTCATGTTTATGGAGATTTATTTACAAAAATTTATAAGTAGAGGTTTTGAGTATGAGGAATTATAATTTGATGCATAATTTTGATGTATCTCATAGAGGACGCCACATATGCCACATATTTGACATAAATTTGCGCTTAACTTTTTTGCTCTTCGACTTAACAATATTTTTCTGATAAAATATGAAAGATACGATATTTCAACAAAAAAAAAGGTAACAAAAATTTATAGACCAAAATGGACAATACTTAGATCATCTTGAGGATATTTATTAAATAAAATAATTTATAAAGTTAATTTTTAATAAAATTTGGTACATATATCTTTCAAGTTTGTGTTGTTATTTTCTTTTGTAATTTTTTGTGTAGACATCTCTATCTAATAAACAATTACCATTAAATCAGATTGGTCATTCATCTCAAATGTGGCTGAATCCAAACAGGAAGGATCCAATGAAACTCAATGTCAAAACCACAGACTTTTATTCGTTTAAATTACACTTATTGCAACTAGTTTCGGTCTCAATTAGACCATCATCAGGCTGTAAAGAACACAATACAATTGGTATACAAGAAAAAAGAGAAAGTAATGGTTAAAAAAGATGCCAACAGTTAAAGGTGTTAAAATTAATTAATATTAAACAGATTAAACAAATATCTGAGACATAATCGGTTAAGTATAAGTGAGGATATGTCAGTTAAACAATAGCTTTTTCCTACGACTACATATGAAAGTGCTAGTTTGCACACTTATTTGTACTTAAGAAAGTAGCTAATATCAATACACGTATTGAAAAGTAAATATCAATACACGTATTGAAAAGTAAAAAAATATAGTTCTATGATCTGTGACATTTACGTCAAATTTTCCAATAGTAAAAACACATGAATGTTAAAGCAAGGACCATTTTATTTTTTTTTAAATCTTCCTTGTGTCAAATATTGTATGGTAATTGCCAATACAATTTTTTCTGTATAAAGTAAGAATAAAGAATAAAGTTTCTTATAGGTTTTTAAATTTTTAAAAAATAAACATATTTTTATTCATTATTATTATTTTTATAAAAACACTTTTAGAAAGAAGAGTTTATTCTTCTTTTTTATATTGTGTTTATGTTCCGTGCATGTGTCGAATGTGGATTTTTGAAGTTATGTTTGTGTTTCTGTTTACAATTATCTTTGTGTCTATTATTATTACATTACTTTTCAATTAATTTCACCGACTGACCATTTTACTTTTAATTTTTATAGAGCCCACAAAAAAATTAAAATGTCATTTATCTAATAAAGAATTTTGATGTGAATTCCTGAGAAAGGTGGTTATTGGATTTTAATTAATTATATTTCCATGCAATATATAAACTCGTTTAAATCCTAATTTTTAACACGACTAAAAATCAAAATAAATTTTATAAATAAATTTAAAATATTTATTATAATAAGAAATATTGGGGTCGTAGGAAAAATCGTGTACACAACGTGTTGGAAAGTGTATTTCTTGCACTCGTTACGTTTCCACACTCGCCACTACGCGGCTCGTGCTAAACTTCACTTGTGCGTAATACTTCACTTTCCACACTCGTTATGTAATATACTATTACAAACTATGAGAGTATCAAATAATTTAACAATATTTAACAAGACCAGAGATGACTCTGGTAAGTAATTTTTCAACTAAATCCCACTGCTCATTTCATTCATGTAACTAAATTAATGTAAACAAATAGTTTGGTTTGTTATTTGACCTGTTTAAGATGTTACCTTTTCATTACTTTTATATAATAATTGCTCATCATTGGAGTGCAAAATTGTTAAATTATTTGATACTCTCATAGTTTGTAAAAGCTATTTTTTAACTGACATATTCTCACTTATACTTAAACGATTATGTCTGATATTTGTTTAATCTGTTTAATATTAATTAATTTTAACATTGTTGGCATCTATTGTGTTCTTTACATCCTGATGATAGTCTAATTGAGACCGAAACTAGTTGCAATAAGTGTATTTTAAACGAATAAAAGTCTGTGGTTTTGACTTTGAGTTTCATTGGATCCTTCCAATTATCATTAAAATCCAAATAACTCACTCATTTTTCTTCAAAACTTCAACAAATTATACATTTTTTCAAAGGGAAAGCGTTCGTCTTTCAGACAGAATAAAAATATATAGGGTGTTCCATTAAAAAATCAACGATATTTGCATTTAAAAAACACCCTTTTTTAAAACACCCTATATAAGATTTTACTAATTAAACATGATACTGAAAAAAACTTTATATAAAAAGAAATTGTTCCTCGAAAACCGCACCTCTCTATGGTTCTTCTGGGACACCCGGTATTTAAGATTATTTCAGAGGGTAGAGATGCTTCAACTAACAGTAGTTGAGCAAAACAAAATTCCTCAGAAAATACTATACCTACAAGAAAATTTTCTAAGTAGAATAATGCACTTACCTAAAATTTTAATATTCGTTATTCCATGTTCCAATAATTTACAGGCTGCAGCGATACCTGCAACTCCAGCTCCCACAATTAATATACTACTGGTGTTCGACATGATTGTTCGTTTATGAAGGTCGACTAAATTAAATTGGTACCTATTATAGTTTTTGAATTTAGATTGAAGATACAGATATAATGATTCTGCAAGAATAGATTTTTGTTATTCACATCTACCTAAGCGTTTTTAACTGATGCAGTCATCGAATTTTACAAAACATTCCAGTGGTGTAGCACAAACATTTTTAGATCTATTTTAACCATCTTCATAACGTATGAAAAAATACTAAACGAGAAACATTAAAACCAGACGTAAATAATAAATTTTAAATTAAACTGGGAATCAATTAACAGATGTGCAGGGGCGTGCACGCAAAATTTTTAGACCTATTTTAAACAATGGTCATCTATAACGTTTAAAAAATATAAATAAAATCATTTTTACGACAATTGAATCATAAATTTTAGATTGACTGGATGTGGGTTTGTGCAATACCAAACAGATATGCATGGGCGTAGATATAGATATTGAAACAATTGGACTGACAGATTGCACAATGCAGATTTCTTCAAGCTGAGGATGGAACGGTGGAGCAAATTTTTTGCAACTGCCGAGAGCCAGGAAGATTAATGATCAATAGATTTGGTTTGCATCAAATCGAAGACTCCATAGGACTACGAGGAACAGTATCGGAGGAGACTTTATTTCTGGTTTAGGACAAAGACATCTCTCTAAAAAGAGGTCTCAAGAGAGCTGCTGAATAGGAGCATACAGAACCTACGAATTATGATTGGACTACTTACTGGACACAGACGCCTTAATAAATGGCATATGAAATAAAATTGGATTGGCAGAAAGTGCGGATTGTAGATTCTGTCAGGCCAAGAATGAACTTTCTTTCTCATATTTCCCTAAATGCTTGTGCTCCTTATAAAATTGCAATATAACAGGTCAGCTGAAAAGTCCCCGGTCTACCATAGTAAAACACAATATTTTGACAAAATTCATTTTTTTTATTCAACATAGTTGCCTTCAAGGGCGATACAACGATTATAGCGACCTTCCAACTTTTCGATACCATTTTTGTAGTACTCCTTCGGTTTGTCCTCAAAATAGGCTTCAGTTTCGGCGATTACCTCAGTATCAGAGCCAAATTTTTTTCACGCGAGCATTCTCTTCAGGTCAGAGAGAAGGAAAAAGGCGCTGGAGGCTAGATCTGGAGAATACGGTGGGTGAGGAAGCAATTCGAAGCCCAATTGATGCAATTTTGCCATCGTTTTCGATGATTTGTGACACGGTGCATTGTCTTGATGAAACAACACTTTTTTCTTCTTCATATGGGTCGTTTTTTCGCGATTTCGGTCTTCAATCGCTCCAATAATGCACAGTAATAGTCGCTGTTGATTGTTTTTCCCTTTTCCAAATAGTCGATGAACAATATACCGTGTGTATCCCAAAAAACTGAGGCCATAACTTTGCCAGCTGACTGTTGAGTCTTTCCATGCTTTGGTGGCGGTTCACCGGCCGCAGTCCACTCAGCTGACTGTCGATTGTACTCAGGCGTGTAGTGATGGAGCCAAGTTTCATCCATAGTCACATATCGACGCAAAAAATCGGGTTTATTACTACTTAACAGCTGCAAACACTGCTCAGAATCATCAATTCGTTGCTGTTTTTGGTCGATTGTGAGCACGCGCGGCATCCATTTCGCACAGAGCTTCCGCATACCCAAATATTCGTGAACGATATGTCCAACACGTTCCTTAGATATCTTTAGAGTGTCAGCTATCTCGATCATATTCACTTTACGGTCACTCAAAATCATTTTGTGGATTTTTTTGATATTTTCGTCGGTAACCACCTCTTTTGGGCGTCCACTGCGTTCACCGTCTTCGGTGCTCATTTCACCACGCTTGAATTTTGCGTACCAGTCAATGATTGTTGATTTTCCTGGCGCAGAGTCCGGAAACTCATTATCAAGCCAAGCTTTTGCTTCAACTGTATTTTTTCCTTTCAAATAACAATATTTAATAAGCACACGAAATTCTTTTTTTTTCCATCTTTTTGAAAATAACAAAAGTTGCTTCATTAAAAATGTAATATCTCACAAACTAATAGTCCGACAGCTGTCAAATTTTTACACGAATCTTTTGAAGGTTGATACCCTCCCATTGATCTACAATTTCATGAAGTGTGTACAAAATTCCATGGAATCAAGAAAAAAGCGTAAAGATTCCGGTTTCACAAAAAGTCTAGACGACTGGGAAAATATTTGATAAGGCCAAAAATCTACACTATTGTACGATGAGCAGCGTGTCCCTACAATCAAAAGTCTGAAACAGCGGCTCATCAATGACGAAATAATAATAATGGAATCCACACGTTTAATAAACTGGCGTTCTGAGTATATAACGTCAATAAGACAATACCGGTCTGAAAATCGGCCAATACTCTACCTCGACACGTGGTTTGACACGCATGAAACCCCTTCCAAAGGATGGTCTGATTCTTCTGATAAGTGTAAAACAAAAGCACCATCAAATAAAGGGAAATAAATTACTGGTATATCTCCTATATTATGCAAAATTCAAATTTCTTAAGTTCGACCCTGTAGCACATTTGCATCTTTTGCCTGATGATTTTCTACACAATGAGATTAAATCGGGTAGTTTATTGGAGTTAAGCCAACACCATTTACTGTGAAAAATACTATACATCTGTATTTTGTTTTTATTTGGACCATCACAGTTTTTTTTTATTGTTATACATCACAGACACATAAAATACAATATACAGAGTTGTTTACAAAATGTAAGTGTGCCAATATTAACTTTTTACTTACTACGAATTATTTTGTAGTAACGCCAGATGAATAATATGGTGGGTATTGTTATTTGTTGAGTATGAATTTTTTAAATTGTATTTTAATTACAACTATGTAGGATAATTTTTAACTCATTTTCTAAATTTTGTTAAATCCGGCAATGCCGCTGGCAAACTGCAGAAGGACCTTGTACCTAACCTAACCTAACCCACAGTTATTGTATTTTCTTTTTGTATTCATGCAGATGCTCTTTGATAAATAATACAAAAAAAAAATAATAAAAATTGTGTTAAATTTGTTATACCAATCGTGAGAGATGTGTAAAATCCATATAAAATAAAAATCCGTTATAAAACCAAATAATTAATTACTTTTAATGATAAAATAATATAAATAAACAAACAAAAAATTAAGACAAATTAGGTATATTCGACAGCTTAAATAATAAACATTTTCAAAATTATCTGATATTAATTAAAATAATTTCAATCTAAATTATAAGTTGTTTATGAATCATAGCTACCTACGAATTTACAACAATTTGATGTACAAACCACAGTACAAAAAGAATTAAATTTGGTAAAATATTTAGATTTTATATCAGGTACATAAAATAAAACAAATAAAACATAAAATAAAATAAACAAAACAAAATATAAATTGCCGACATAAACAATTAAATTATATGCATATAACAAACATTGCAATAATATAGTCTGTGTAAACAACTACAAAATTAGGTTTTATAGATGCACAACATACTTTTTTCCAAGTGCATTTGTTTACGGTATGCACCAAAACAAAGTGACAATAGTTGTCATTGTTTATTCCAAAAAACTGCCAAAAAGATTCGAAATGGTGTTTACAATGCAAGAAAAAATATTTATTATAGAGTATTATTTCCGTTCATAAGTGATTGGACGATCAAATTGACCTAGTTTGTTAATCAATTTCGGGAAAAGTTTCAGAAGCCTGCACCGACTAATAAACTATCATGACCCAAAAAATTACCAATTAATTTTCATCCAATTTCTTTAAAAGTAAAAAAATGTATTCGAATGTCCTAATTAAGAAATATTCTTTCTTTTGTTTTGGTTGTTTGTAGAAACCTTTAATATACTTGAAATCTTTGTACAACAACAGTAAATTTAAATTTGGTGTTGTTCATACCTTCACTGTTAGATGGCGGCCATGTATATGGTTTAAAAACTCGAATTGTTTTATATTGTTAACCAGCGTTATTCCAGGATCGTACCTATGTAGTGGAAGAAAATATTATTTTGTTTGTTGAAAGTGTGTGCGAAATACGATTTGGTTTTGGAATTTTAAAATAGTATATTAAACAACGCATTTCATATGGAATTCTGTTATGACACGAGTTCAAGTTTAAAAAACGAATCGCGAAGCGATGAGTTTTTTAAAGAACGAGTGTCACAACAGCCATATGAAATAAGTTGTTTATAATATTTTTTATATTTTGCCCTTTTTACCATTTTTTAAATTAATTTTTTATTTTTATGTAATTACGAAAATTTTTATTTTAAAAAGTATGTCGGCAGCACTGTGTAATTTATAAAATTTGACAGTTGTGACATTTAGATTATCAAATGTTAATGTTTTAAAATATTTTAAAATGAATAATATACCAATAATAATATATTATATAAGTAAAATATTATATTCATATTCACAGATACTTTCTTAAAGAACAATATAAAATTAATAAATTGCTATTAGCCACAAATGTCATTGTCAATAGTCTTGCCTTTAGAAACTTCACTCATGTCGCCAACCATTTAAAACAAAAATTTGCGTGCGTAAATAGTATATTAAACAACGCATTTCATATGGATTTCTGTTATGACACGAGTTCAAGTTTAAAAAACGAATCGCGAAGCGATGAGTTTTTTAAAGGACGAGTGTCACAACAGCCATATGAAATAAGTTGTTTATAATATTTTTTATATTTCGCCATTTTATCATTTTTTAAATTAATTTATTATTTGTATGTAAATTACGTAAATTTTGATTTTAAAAAGTATGTTGGTAGCACTGTGTAATTTATAACATTTGACAGTTTTGACATTTAAATTATCAAATGTTAATGTTTTAAAATATTTTAAAATGAATAATACACCAATAATAATAAATTATATAAGTAAAAGATGATATTCATATTCACAAATACTTTCTTAAAGAACAATATAAAATTAATAAATTGCTATTAGCCACAAATGTCATTATCAATAGTCTTGTCATTAGATACTTCAATCATGTCGCCAACCATTTAAAACAAAAAATTGCGTGCGTAAAAGTTACATTACGATACGCAAATGCGTTTTATAATGAAGATTTTTATATGTGCGAAATATAAAAAGCTACATTACGATACGCAAATGCGTTTTATAATGAAGATTTTTATAAGTGCAAAATATAAAAAAGAGTTTTTATCTTTCGTAAGTATAACAATAAATTATTTTTCAGAACATATCGATTTTGTAGTTTAATTGTTTATTCCAGAGTTTTCTAAAGTGAAATCTATCGTTAAAAGGATCATATTAATTTTTTTTTAAATGTTCTTGTTGCATTTGAACATTCATATTGTGATAAATATTTATCGGACTAAAAAACTGTCGAAAAAAACTCATTTTGTGAAAAAAATCTCATTAAAATTCCAAACTAAATATTTTTTAATTAACTAATAATAGTAACAAATTATAAAATTTAATGTTTTAAAACATTACATATACCGCAGCGCGATCTAACAACTAAGTTCGGAACAAACCAAACAAAAACGTTTACGTCCTGCAGGTGCCTGTCCGCTGTCGGCCATAGTTTGTCGCCGCGGTACTACTTTTTTAAATACTCGTAAGATGCCACAATTTTCAATATAATTGTCAGTACCGTAGCAGAACAGGGTTGTCTCTGACCACAGTTTCAGGAGGTTCAGTAGTAAATGTTCTGTTAGTTAAAGTTGTGTTATTTACTGTGTTCTGTAAAATATATTTTTAGAAAAACAGTTGTAGTTATTTGACTACTTTGTGACTATACAGCTTTATTGAGGTAGGTTTTTTATTCTCAGATTTTTGTACAGTTTCATCTATATATATATAAAAATGAATTGCTGTGCGTTAGTCTCGCAAAAACTCAAAAACGGCAAGACCGATTTTCAAAATTTTTTTTTGGTTTTTTTTGCTATAGTTTAGGGATGGTTTAGAAAAAAAAATTTTTGGAAAACCCGAAAATTCAGCTAAAAAAAACTAATTGTTTATATTTAAGAGTAAAAATTGACATAAGACAGTTATAAATGATATTAGAATATCAAAAATGACAGTTGACAGCTGGAAAATTACAGTTGGTAGCGGAAAAATGACAGTTGACATCTAAAATGACATTTGACATTAAAAATTACATTATATCGTTTGAAGGAAAGGTTGTGCCATTGTACTTCGTTGTCAAAGTTTCCATTTCTGTCATCCTTTGATAGGATTGGTTGATAATCACGAATCAAAAGTTGTAAAAAAAATTTTTCCGGTGATACGAAGTTCACAGGGTCAGCTAGTAAAACAATAATTTTTAGAAGCCATGAGTCAGAAACCTCCGTTAACTTACGAGAAACTTTGTTGAGTTGGCTGAGAATTTATCAGATATAAGTAGAATACCTTAGTGACGAAAATGATGAGTTTACTCGTGGAGATACATCTGTTGAGCAAGGTAAATTGTGTTATTTTTTATTATTCTTTTGAATCTTTTATTTGGTGCTTTATAGAATCCGATAATATTGAAGATGATGTCAACCTAGATGTTGAACCTGAAACCGAAATTGAAACTCCACTGATTGAGTCTAAAAAAATAAAACTAGTAAACTTTATGATGGAACATGTTTAGACCGAGATAAAAATTTTCCTTCCCGTTGTAAAATGGATAAATGCAAGGGGTTTTTCAAGAGTAAAATGTTAAAAGTGTTCGATACATTTATGTTTGACAAAAACTAAAAATTGTTTCCTGAATTTTCATACCCAATAACACTAAGTTGTCACATTTGTATAAATTTAAATAAATTTGTAAGCAACACGTTTTTCTTAATGAAATCAATGACATTATTTGTTCACAATGTAGTCAATTGACTACCCTTAATTAGGGGTACGTACAAATTTGCAAATATTCTTACAAATCCTAAAAAAATCAATTAATCGCTGTATAAAGATCAGAATTTTTACGTCATTGAAATTAATGAAGGGGTTTTAATAAAGCTTTAGTGTTTCAGTATCATTTTTTTGGCACATACCGTATTTGCTCGTTTTTCTCATTTCAAAATAGCACTTGGAAATTTATAAAATTTACACGGACTATATTTTAGCAATTAACAACAAAAAAACTATTATTAACAATTTTTATGTATCATTAAAGGCATGATTTTAAGAAACTTTGTCCATAGGGAGTGCTTAAAAAGCTGCAATCCATTCAGTTGTACCAACCACATACTTTGCACCTTGCCAATAGTTGAATAGTTTGCTGGTAACATATTTTAGACTGCATTCGGATCCATGGATGGCTACACCAATGCAGATTTGTATATAAGCATGGTATAATTAAGTACGTTAAAGAATAAAAATATAAAAAAACTCAAGTAATAGTTGCATTGTTCATCCAGACCTAGACTATGGAAACCTATAATCAAGAGGAAAAGATAAAATTTCAATTTTTTATATACGCGATTTTATATGTAAATCTTTAGAAAAGTAACAGTAATGTTTTGGAATGTATGCAGCAAATACAAGCTAAGGGGGCTAATGCATTTATGCACGTGTGACACACATCTATCTATGATATTAAAAGAAATATAAAAAAAATTGTTTTGGTTGAGAATCGAACCCCAATACTTATACCACTGCGCCAGCAGGCGTTATAAGAGAGAATGCTCGTATTTTAGAATTTATACTATTAGGAATGTATTTGCTCACCTTCATCATAAGGTATTATCCAGAATCGTCCATTTGCTTAAAAATCAAAAGCACTTTTCTCGAGATATTGTTTTAGGTATTTGTGCTTTATAATTTATAGATTTTTGTTTGAGAAAAGCTCTCTTTTTGTGAATTTGGCCAAAATTTATATAATTTCTGATTCCTAGAATAATAAAATCGTGGCGATATGAATTTTCCGCCCTTGAGTTCATAAAAAATACTTTCCTCCCTATTTTTGGTATTTTCTTCCAAGGTACGTCAATCAAATAAGATACCTACAGCATTTACATGGTAAGCTATTTTATTGAAAGGCATTAATTGAATTTAATCTTCTTCTGGCAAGTTTATTTTTTGTCTTTAATTATTTATTAGTGATTATGTGTGTTTTTTTGTCTATAACAATAAGTATGCTGGAGAGAAAATTTATATATGGAGATTTAGAGAAAACAAATATATAGGAAACATTTACAGTTTATTTATTTCTTTGTCTTTTGTTTATTTAGTGCTTGTTGTGTTTTTTGCCAAACTAAATATAAAAATATGTTATAATAAAATGTAATTTTGTTAACTTAGAATTAAATATTAAATAAAATCGCTAGTCCAGTCCTGTATTCAAATGCTACGTTTATTTAATTACATCCCAGTTGTATGTCTATTTCTTTTTAACATTATTAGTGAAAAAGAATAGAGTATAGTATATTGATTGGTTACCAAACCAACCAATAATACAATAATTATTATTATTATTAAAATAAAAATATTGTAGATGTATACATTGCGTGTTTTAATATATTGGAAAATATGTATAGAATAAGCAGTATTATTAAAAGTGTCATTTATTATTTTCTAACTTACTTGTTTTGAAGTGCCAACCTAGACATTGAAGTTTTTAGAATACACACAACAAATCAATTTGCACTTCAAAAAGCATGTCTGTCAAAATTTAAGTACTATCACATCATTAAACATTCATCTTCATTTAACAAACACTTGTATCAGTAATTTTCATTATCACATCGAAAGTAAGGTTTATAGTTATGTA
Organism: Ophraella communa; assembly: GCA_035357415.1. Lineage (NCBI taxonomy): Eukaryota > Metazoa > Arthropoda > Insecta > Coleoptera > Chrysomelidae > Ophraella > Ophraella communa. The sequence goes on from CM068995.1 coordinate 2,864,916, forward strand.
TCCAAGAAGAGGATTGACAAAATCCATATTACCACTAAATTCTAACCTCCAAAATGTGTTCAGAAGTCTGGGTCAGAAACAATTTTTTACAAAACACGGTTCAAATTTGCGTGACAAAATAGGTGTAATTAGGAATATTAAAGATTTTAACAATAGAATTTTGGAAATACTTAAAAAAGGCCAACTTTATAAATTATTTTTAGAAGAAACTCAAATGGGTAGATCAGGTAGAAATAATATTAAGATGTGGGTTCAACATTGCGAATGTGTTGTTGCTCAAAAGCTACGAAGGTGTCAGCAAATGTTTTCAGTATACTCAAAATTATGGGAAGAAAAGACGTTTAAAGAATTTGTGAACAGAATGAGGCAGAACATTACCAGAAGAAGCAAAGACTTGGCACTTGGATCAGTAGGTAAATAATAAAACCTACCTACAGTCAAATACATTTTAATATTCATCTATTACTGCAATTTATAACTAAATGTATTTTATTTTATTGCATATTTGGAAGTTTTTACAATCACATGACACTAAATATAATTAAACTCTTGTATAACACAGTTAGAGCTGTTTGTTGTATTTAAAAATAAAAAAGTATATTTTTAGGCATATCAGCTTATAATTGGGACAAATATCGAATAACTGATGAGGAAATAAAAAAGAATGAAGATGCATTTGATTATATAAATGTTTTAAAAGAAAATACAATATGTCTAGCATGTGATCCAACTCGCAAAGAAAAACATGATTCAAAAATATGTGAATGTGGCACCACAAAAACACCAAAAACCTATGAAGATTGGGTTCTATTTTTTGAAAAATCAGATTTGGTAATTTGGAGAAGGCTACATCCTTCAGGATCTGGGCAGTATGAATATAAATTATATGGCTCTTATGATGATGTATCTGCAGAAGATTTTTTAAATGTACAGATAGATATAGATTATAGAAGAAGTTGGGATAGTAGTGCTGTTATTCTAGAACATGCTGAATCTGATCCACTTGAATTCTCCAACAGTGACATCATTTATTGGGAGTTGTTATGGCCTGTAAGTTAATTATTTATATTAATTATTTATACATTATTAATAAAAAAATTATTTGTTATTTATGCCAAATGGGTCTAAATACAGGGTGATCAAAAAAATCATGATAAAAGTCGCCAAGAGAAATTGCTGTAAATAATTTTCGAGTTTGTCAAACGTCCGCTTGAGGGCGTAACAACCAACACCAAGTAGAAAAATGGGATTTTTATAGAATTTTGTATAATGAAAGTATATCGATGATGTCTTTTTCATATTTACTGACCATTTCCTCATATTTTTTGTCTAAAATGTTTTGTTTTATCTATCAAAATAAAGCGGTGGTGGAGGTTCAATTGTTTTTTTAAACAAACCAAGATTTCTCACGTTTCGCTTGATTGATCTCAACAAATTTGGGTTCATATGAAAGAGCATAATTTACACTACAAAACGCTTACATAATTTTGACTTTTTGATTTTCGTCTTCGTCGCTAGATGGCGAAGAAATGATAGCCAATTTTTGAGTTTTTTCAAAAAAAAAAAAATGTAATGCTATATTCATTTTTATATATTTTAAAAGAGGATACATTTTTCTAAAATTAAATGAAAAAAATTAATCATAAATATTTTTACAGAATTATATGTTTTAAAGTGCGCTGATTTCAAAAGTGAAGTCCATTTTTTTCAATCACATAAGATAGGTTAGGTTAGGTTAGGATTTTTTGCAAATTCAAACACAAAAAATTGGTTAAAGCACTGTTTTATTCAAAATTTTCAAACAATAAACATTTTTTTAAAGCACACGAAACTATTTTCATACATATACTTATTCATTTTCATTATAAAACCTCTTCTTCTTTTCCTTGATACTTTGACGAGTTCTTTTCCGATTTCCATCTTCAGTTTCTCGCTTAAACAGCCAACAGTAGTCAGCCATCGTCCTTGGTACCTTCTCTCGATATCACGGACATTCTGGTGAAATAGCTCCTCCTGCTCTTCACCGTAAGCTCCCAGGTTTTCAGGAAAATAGTCTATGTGAGAGTGTAAAAAGTGGACCTTCAAGCTCATCTTGCAGCCTTGAGCTTCGTATGCTGCTAGCATCCGTTGCACGATGGTTTTATAGTTAGGATCCTTAGTATTTCCCAAAAATCTTCGTACCTACTACGTCCTTGAACGATACCCAAGCTTCTTTTTCCTTCTCATTCATAGTTTCCACAAATGAAGGGTTCGTTAAAAGTTTTCTTATGTCGGGGCCGGTGAAAACTTCCTCTTTCAACTTTCTGACAGCTTTGGGAATTTTGTAAATAAATATTTGACACAGTCTCCATCCTTTTGCTGCGATTTTACAAATGTTTGTTTAAATTTAATTTAATTTTCTATTTTATGTATTATCACATAATATGTTTGTTTACTTTTTATATATACTTTCTATTATTATTTAGTTGTTTACTATCCATATAGCGGCGTTATCTTATATCTTATGAGATATAGTCGCTCGCCACCCTTAACTGATCACCCTGTACAATAGTTTTTTACATTATTTCTATTCATAATATAACTAACAAAAAATAGTATCAAAATATTTAAGTTCGGTCTCTAGGGATGTATTATTATACAAAATAAATGATAAATAAAAAAAGTCATTTTACATTTAGTTTTTAAAATTGTTTTTATATTTTACACTTATAAAAATCATCATTATAAAAGGCATTTGCGTATCGTAATGTAACTTTTACGCGCGCAAATTTTTGTTTTAAACGGTTGGCAACATGAGTGAAATATCTAATGACAAGACTATTGACAATGACATTTGATGACATTTAATTTTATATTGTTCTTTAAAAAAGTATTTATGAATATGAATATCATCTTCTACTTATATAATTTATTATTATTGGTGTATTAGTCATTTTAGAATATTTGAAAATATTAACATTTCATAATTTAATTGTCAAAACTGTCAAATGTTATAAATTACACAGTGCTACCAACATAATTTTTAAAATCAAAATTTTCGTAATTACATAAAATAAATTAATTAAAAAAAAATGATAAAATGGCAAAATATAAAAAATATTATAAACAACTTATTTCATATGGCTTCCATATATCGATATTTGTATTTATCTTTCCAGAGATTATTTGTAAATAGAGATTACGTCTTCAACCGCCGTTATTTAGTCGACGAACAATCAAATACGATATTTATCCTTAATAAAAGCACTGAACACCCTAAATTTCCGAAGTACCCGGAAAAATATCGTATAGATGACTACTGGTCTTGCATGGTTATCAAGTCTCAAAGTGGTGACTTGAAAAAACCTGGACTGCAGTTCAGTCTAACCTACTACGATAATCCTGGAGTCAGCATACCATCCTCGGTGACTACATGGGTCGCACTACGTGCGATGCCGGATTTTCTAGAAAAATTAAGAGAAGCTACCAAACATTATAAAGCTTATTGTTTGAGAGAAGGCACCACTAAAGCTTGTATGGAAATCATAGAAGCCGAAAGAAAAGCGGAAGCAGAAAGACAAAAAGATAAACTTGACTACTGCGAATTCCTCAGGAATTCTGATGGTGTCGTATTATCATCAAAGTCCAGCAAACCAGATCACAAAAGCAGCGAAAACCTTCCAGGTAATAATAAAGATATTGATAGTACTGATGTTACCGGTATTCAACATTGTAAACCTAAACATGGTAATTTTTTTAAATATTTACATCCGTTTTATTATTTTTTTCAGTAGTTAACAAAGTTAATTAGTCCAGAACTGTAATTTGTTTTGTTTAACATGAAATGTTTTTATCTGTATATATTTGTGATTATTAAATAATTGATTGTTTTCCTTTTAATTCTTTTCCTGGCTTGTCCTTAACCTGGCTTTAATTCATTTCATTAATACCTTTTTGATCATCGCATACTTTTTATTACTTGCTTTTGTATTTTGGAGACAAAATAGGTCAATAAGGAGTAATGAGGGAGTCCGCTAGCACTACCACTACAAAAATTTGAGGTCAAAAATGAGGGTCTGTTTTCTAGGCCGTTTTGTTCTCTTGTGTGAAATAGAATTACTACATTTTTAAATTTGAAGTAATTTAAGCACTTCCCGACTACATTAGTAACTATTGACAGTTAAAGTTAGTTCTCATTAGTGATGAGCAAATGCAAGACCAAGACCGGATTAGTCTTGGTCTTGCATACAAGGTCTTGGTCTTGCATACAAGGTCTTGGTCTTGCATACAAGGTCTTGGTCTTGCATACAAGGTCTTGGTCTTGCATACAAGGTCTTGGTCTTGCATACAAGGTCTTGGTCTTGCATACAAGGCCTTGGTCTTGCATACAAGGCCTTGGTCTTGCAGTCAAATAAGCAGTCTTGGTCTTGTTCTTGCATGGTCCAGTCTTGGCCTTGGTCTTGGTCTTGCACCAAGACTCTTGCAAGGCTTGCACTTTTTTTTAGAGTTACTGGGGTCTATTTTTACAAAAAAAAGGAAAAATAGTTTTTAAAATCATTACAAGTAAAGAAAGATTAAATGAAAGGGAAAGTATTTTTCATTATAATTTTTTTTTTATATTACATTGTAGTGATAAATCAGGTATGAAATAGTTATTATCCTAACAAGTGCGGAAAAGTTAATTTCCCCAAGAATTAAGATCAATATTTTTTTACAAGCAAAATTACTTCGAAAATTATTTAGATACTTGAAAAGATACGATTATGAAAATTAAATTCATAGTGTCAATAAATACACGACTGTAGCTATAGCAACTAAGCACAGCCGATCAACTTCTGCTTGTTATGTTAACATTAGTAATTATAACCATCAAAACCAAGCTTCTTCTTCATCAAGGACTCCTCTACCTGCGTTCTCAGCGGAGTACAGTAGGACAATGCCTTTTTCTCCAGATGATTCATAACATTGTCCAAGTTTTTTAATATGTAAACATTAATAAAGCTTATCTATGAACTTACCTTAGAAATAAACATAGTTTTTGTTCAGGAGTTATTGGACTTTTATTTCCATTGCATGGTTTTGAAACAATATCATCTTTTATGTGATTTAAAACATAATCAAACAATACTGGTGCCAAACGAAAATATTGTCTAAATTTTTCATCATTTATTTGAAGGTGACGACATATTAAGATATCATAGACGCCTTCAGTTTTCCGTTTCTTAAAAATCTTACTTTCTTCCGACCTTTTCGTTTCTTCTTCCGATGAAGACTTGTCTTCCAAAAATATTATCATTGCAAGTCTAAATCATCCATTTTTTGCTTTTAATACAGAAACACTCTAATTATTGTCAAATAATGAAACTAAACACTAAATCCATGCTTTATTTTTCGGTTTATATGTTTAAAAGACGCAAGACTCTTACAGTCTTGGTCTTGCGTATATCTTACAATGCTAAGTCTTGGTCTTGCATAAGTCTTGCACTGCTCGGTCTTGGTCTTGATCTTGCAGTCTGAAGTTGATGTTGGTCTTGCATTTTCTGCAAGACCAAGACCAGTCTCGCTCATCACTAGTTCTCATTGGTCGCTTTACTAAGAAATTTGTGTTTGCACCAATAATAGCGACATATATAAAAAATGCAGAGTTGACATTGTTTGCAAACATTAATAAGTTTCATTTGTCGTTGTCCGTTGTTATTCAGATTCATTTATCTGTCTGCATCTGGATATTTTCTTTGTTTATATTTGTTTTTTTGAGAAACTGTTATTAGTTAGGGGTCCCACTTATAAAAAAAAATTGTATTACGATGTTTGAAATGGATTGAGTTAACTGGGAACAAGAACCTTTTACCGCAAAAAAACAAATGTAAAAAAAGAATAAATCAAGATGCCCACCGAAAAATTCATTAGTAGAACAATGGGAACTACAAAAATAGTGTAATGTCAAACTTTTAAGCAAGTTTAATGTCAAAGTCGTACCAACTAGGTAGAATATTTTATTTTCCTACGACCACATATGAAAGTGCTAGATTGCACACTTATTTGTACTTAAGAAAGTAGCTAATATCAATACACGTATTGAAAAGTAAAAAAATATAGTTCTATGATCTGTGACATTTACGTCAAATTTATCAATAGTAAAAACACATAAATGTCAAAGCAAAGACCATTTAATTTTTTTTAAATCTTCCTTGTGTCAAATATTGTATTGTAATTGCCAATACAAATTTTTCTGTATAAAGTAAGAATAAAGAAAAAAGTTTCTTATAGGTTTTTAAATTTTTAAAAAATAAACATATTTTTATTCAGTATTATTATTTTTATAAAAACACTTTTAGAAAGAAGAACAGTTTATTCTTCTTTTTTATATTGTGTTTATGTTCCGTGCATGTGTCGAATGTGGATTTTTGAAGTTATGTTTGTGTTTATGTTCACAATTATCTTTGTGTCTATTATTATTACATTACTTTTCAATTAATTTCACCGACTGACCATTTTACTTTTAATTTTTATAGAGCCCACAAAAAAAATTAAAATGTCATTTAGCTAATAAAGAATTTTGATGTGAATTCCTGAGAAAGGTGGCTATTTGATTTTAATTAATTATATTTCCATGCAATATATAAACTCGTTTAAATCCTAATTTTTAACATGACTAACAATTAAAATAAATTTTATAAATAAATTTAAAATATTTATTATAATAAGAAATATTGGGGTCGTAGGAAAAATCGTGTACACAACGCGTTAGAAAGTGTATTTCTTGCACTCGTTACGTTTCCGCACTCGCCACTACGCGGCTCGTGCTAAACTTCACTTGTGCGTAATACTTCACTTTCCACACTCGTTATGTAATATACTATTTTAAATCCTAACTACTTAGGTACCTACATATTTTAAATTACAGGGTGTATTAAAATACAGGGTGTACCATTTAAGAAAACCCAGAAAATAATCATTCCAATTTTCGACCTATTCTGAATAGAAAAATTAAATTTTTTACTATGTTGATAATTTTCTACAATGGAAGACTATATTAAAAACCATTTAACGGTAAATAGATTTTTTTATGTCAAATCTGTACAATTCTACAGGGTGTTATTACCGCGATGAAATTATTAAGAAAACGTAATTATTTCTTGAATCACCTTGTATAACACTACAAAACCCTATATTTCCAAAAAGGAAAGACCGTAAGGAATCCAAAAATGTAAAAATATACAGGATATTCCATTTAAAAAAAGATAAGTTTGGTCTACCCTGTCACAATGGGTGGCCCTATATATTTGAAAATATTTTTAAAGTGTATAAATCTTTTACTTTTACCTAAATAACTTTTTTTCGTATATCTTACCACAAATGAGTAATTGGACTTCCTCGCACTAATGCCGCACCCTGTATGCTACAAAATTATATACATTGACATTTATTATTATTTAGAAATTGAATTTTAGTGTTTGTTTCAGATCCTGTTAAACAAAACAGATAATAATACCACATAAGCAACAAACATGCTAATAGAATCGTTTAGAAGACCAATTATGTACAAACTGCTTGTATTGTACCAGACAAAAAAGTATTTTTTAGAATAACCAAGAAATACTAATATATTTTTTATATATTAATATGTAATAATAAACTACATATAGTGTATAATCTTTGTAATAAATCTTTAAATAAATCGAACCTTCTGAAATATGTTCAAAAATTAAAGCTGGAAGATTTTTGATATTTTTATAAATAAAATCTTTTGCCTTCAGTATTTTTTATAAAAAAATTTATAAAAAAATATAATCTGGGTTTCATATATATCTTTATTTTATATTTTGGTTTAGATTATTTCATAGTAATTGAGATGCACTTTAAAGTAACAAAATTTAAAAACTTCTACTTTTTGTCCACATATTTTTCTTTAAAATTCATCATAAATAAAACCAATTTCTGGACGTCTTCTACAGTTATTGCATTATATAAACTGACTCTTATCCCACCTACTAATTTGTGCCCTTCTAAACCTATCATATTTTCCTTTTTTGCTTCTTCTTGAAAAGTTTTTTCTAATTCTTGGTTACCGATTGAACCTCCTATTCGAAAAGGAATGTTAATTCTACTTCGTACATTCTTGTTTGCGGTTAAATGATAAAAATCATCTGAGCGGTCGATTATGTCGTAAACTAAATTTGATTTTTGTCTGCATAAAGATTCCATGGCAGATAAACCTCCGTTTTGTTTCACCCATTTTGCTATTTCACCCGTTACGTAGATCCTAAAATAAATTAGTGAAATTAACCTTAGGTAGGTATATATTTAGATAAAAGTTTATCAAAGTTTAATTGAGACTCAACAATTCGTGCAGACTTGTTGGTTTTGTTGCTATATAGCTTGTCCAGTATAAATATAATTGCACGTCACAGCTGTCAGAACGGGGCTATGTTGCCAAGCATTTAAAATAATATGAGAATCTAATAAATATGTCAAACGAAGTTTCTCTAATATTTTTCTTTTTATTTGACTACAATACTACACCATTTTTGAACGCGGCAACAGAGCGCAATTTTGCCAAATTTCTCCTAAATGGCTTTATGACTTTAATGATGAAAACATTTTGTTTGATTATTGACTCTTGACCTTAGAACATAAAATAGTAAGGAAGGAGTTTGTGTTATATCTACAATGTTAAAATCTGGAGACGGAAGTCGGCCATATTGGATAACCATTTATGACTCATACTTTGTTTACAAGTTATAAAAATTTAGTTTTCTGTTAAAAATTTGGATTAATTATTTATTGGTAAGTAGCTATTACTATAATAAATATACATTATATATACGTAAACTATATTTTTATGTTTAAATTAATTTATTACTTTGTATTGATCCCTAACCCATCTACTTAAATTGACATAGGCGTATCAATAATGGAAAGAGGACATTTTATTTTAATTATCATTAATTTACAATTTTTTGGTTAATCTCATAACTGTATATATCAATTATTTTTATGTCTATGGAGTATTCTAAAGTAACGTTGTACAATAAATGTATTTGTGTATTAATTAACACATTATTACATTCACAGTTTCCCACGGGATGAAAATATTAGACGGAAATGGTTAAATATTGTGGATAAAGATAACTGGAGTCCAGGCAAGAATAGCTTTTTAGGCTCACAACATTTTACAGAACAATAATTTGATAGAATTTCTTCAGTAATTTTTTTACTAGTACCAAATGCTATACCTACAATTAAAATCGCAAGAATGAAATATGTAAGTAATTATTACATCCACAAATTGCTTTAATAACATTGACCAAATCTATATTTTTTCTCAAATCTATTTACAGATATTTTACTTAAACATATATTTCACTAATATATACCTTTTCTATGCAGGTAAGATCTAACGACCCTTATGCTGAAGAGATAATAACTACGAACAGTGAAACTATTTTACCAGTTCTGGTTCCTGAAACTCTACCATCTACTTCTGAAAGTCCTCGTAGGAAACAACTTATAAAAAGCATCTGTGTAGTATATTTAAAAACAAGAATTTATTATATATGTAAAGTAAAATAAATAATGTAGAAAAAATTAGACATGTTTACACAAAATTCAATTTAAGGACTAATATAGTGGTAGAATGAAAAATTTTAATAAAAATTGTGTAGTACATAACTGGTTTTATTTCCTTAAATCTAGTACCCCCATTTTAGGCAATGTTATACTATTTTTTCCTCTACTTTCCTTATTAGAATGGTTATTTTAATATACAGAGTGTTTCAAAAAAAGGTAACACCGTCTCTAGGATAGGTAAAAAACTGAAAAATAATTGGGGTTTGCTTAGTAAAATTTTTTTCTAACGCCATCCGTTTTCAAGATAAAGGGCGTTGAAGAAAATAAAAAATTACACATTTCTTACGATTTTGCCGAAACTACTGGCACCATTGCAATGAAATTTTATACGAATATGTTTTGGAAGCTGATATATCCCATGAATTTGTTTTTATAACTAACTCTCATAGAGGGCGCTAGTTACATGATTCATACAACGTATTATTCAACATAACTTTTTTTAGGGTAGAATTATTAGTCAAAACTCCAAGTGAACATAAACATCGTTTAATTCTACACCAAAAAGGTACTCTTGGTAAAACTCGATATTATGTACCGTTTTCGGAATATTTTGATTTGAAAATTATGAAGTAATAACCGCTCCTCGTATAAGTTAATGATAAAGTTCGCTTTTTTCTAAGTTTGCCATGTAAAATTGACATTTATTGTTTCCTAAACACTCGCCTAAAGTTAATAACATGTCGGTGTATTCAACATTTGAGTACATTTTGTTTAACAATATCTAATTTTACAAATAACAAGGTTTCAAAACTCTATTTATTGTTGACTTATTGTCATAACAATCAATAAATGTCAATTTTACATGGCAAACTTAGAGAAAAGCGAACTTTATCATTAGTTTATACGAAGAGCGGTTATTACTTCATAATTTTCAAATAAAAATATTCCGAAAACGGTACATAATATCGAGTTTTACCAAGAGTACCTTTTTGGTGTAGAATTAAACGATGTTTATGTTCACTTGGAGTTTTGACTAATAATTCTACCCTAAAAAAAGTTATGTTGAATAATACGTTGTATGAATCATGTAACTAGCGCCCTCTATGAGAGTTAGTTATAAAAACAAATTCATGGGATATATCAGCTTCCAAAACATATTCGTATAAAATTTCATTGCAATGGTGCCAGTAGTTTCGGCAAAATCGTAAGTAATGTGTAATTTTTTATTTTCTTCAACGCCCTTTATCTTGAAAACGGATGGCGTTAGAAAAAAATTTTACTAAGCAAACCCCAATTATTTTTCAGTTTTTTACCTATCCTAGAGACGGTGTTACCTTTTTTTGAAACACCCTGTATAATGATTAGTGTCTATACTGAATAATAATAGGTATGTTTCAATAAGGACATTAATTTTCTACAAATAAAAATATAGGACGCCACTGTTAAAAAGTAACTTCCGGTAGCCATCTTGGATAACCATCCCGGTCACCTGTCCTTGAACGAGCAATACTTCCTTACTATTTTATGTTCTAAGCTCTTGACTCAAAATCAAATTTTCGAATGCGCCTCGTATATTACTCGCCTTTCAACGCATACTTTTGGTGGAATTTTAGTTGGAGATGCACAAACTTTTATGAAAATAAACTTTTTATCGAAAAACCCATAATAAATTTCCCATTTGTGCGATGACGCTGTACAAAACCTTCTATAAATTAAGAAAACTTTTTCAATATATTAGATTCACAATTTTCATTAAAAAAAAAACCCTCAAATGATGCGGAAAAATGAATTTTCCTCCGTAGAATCGTCGACAAATTCATAATAAAGGAAATACTTACGGAAAAATCGGCGGTGTGTTTAATATCGAATCATACTGATCTAAGAGAGTAAAATTCAATATACTTGGACAGTATCCTGCTGCATGACCCAAGAGATCTTCTCGAATTATTATAACTGCTATTCCTGCAGTTCCCAAATTTTTTTGAGACGCTGCAAATATAACGCCAAACTATTTTAATTTTGGAAGAAAATGTTCAGTTAAAATAAATTGTAATACTACCTTTGATACATCTATTTTCTTTGTCAATAAATTGGAACACATGTCAACAACCAAAGGAACGTTTTTGGTTTCTGGTATAAATGGAAATTCAACACCTAAAAATTGTTTTTAAATAAACAAATTAAAAGAATGAAGGTTAAACTGAACTACTCAGTATAACTTCTAAACATAGTTATTACAGGAAGTCGTAAGTTAGTGATTCCATTGGTCCAGGTTGATATGAAGGCAATATACGGTGTAATTCACAAGTAGTTTAAGAATATACATTGTAACATGTCTATTGTCATGTTACCTTGCACTATTATCCGACCATAAACCGCTATTATTAACGTTAAAACCGACCCCGAATCACTGTTAACGCTACTGTACACGAGACACCCCTTATCTTAGGAAACAGGAGGAATTAAAGACGCGTAACTATGTAGCTGTTTGAAAGAGGCCAAACAAAAAACATGCATCCCTTCAGAATAACGACACAAACACGATTTCCGTCTTAAGCGAGACTATATATAGACGAATACGACAATTTTATATCTTTTCCGGACTAACATGCCGATTTGAAGAGTTGGGAAAGCGTTTTAGTATCTCATCTTGTGAACTTCTCTTTTGGTTGTTGTCCCCTGGAGAGGGTCTCTTAGGCGGGATCTCTTTTCTGTAGTTAGTTTTGTAGTTACAAATTAGCTCCCTGCCTTTTTGGGAGTGTAAAGGTTACAAATTGGCGCCTTTTGGAAACTAATATTGTTACAACATCTAGTTAAAATGATAAATGAAAAAATACCATCAAAAATAAGAAAAAACTTAAGTACTTTAAACAATAACTCTTGCATACTGAAGTATGCTGGTAAAAGTTGTCAACAGCATGGAAAAAGCGTAACAACGAAGCAATTTCATCCCATGCTAATATCCCGACCAATAAATAACTTGTACCGGGTGTCCGAATAAGAACGGCTCTCGGCCATATATCAGTAACCATTGATAGTACAGCTTCGGGAAAAAAAATTTATGATAAAAATGGCCTCGAGAAACACCTGGAAATTATTTACAGACTCGTAGGTCTACCGCTAGAGGGCGTAATTTAATACTAAGAATTAAGAAATCAAAATTTTACAAAAATTGCCTTATTAAAGGGCATTTTCAATGCGATAATCAAATTCTACGAACAATTCTGCGTATTTTTGGATTTAAAAGTTTTAGTCTATCTTTTCAAATATAAGGTGGGGGAGAGTGGGAAGATTATTTTAGAAAAAGGTCTGTAAGTCCGGTCCTGTTTAACCGATCTTTGCAAACTTGGTCTTGTTGATAACAGCTTTCTTCCACCAATATTACAGTTATCATTTCCAAACAACCTAATAAGTGACGTGCCCGCTAGAGGGCGAAACTTTTTTTCTTTTTTTAATCTAGTTCTCTTTGAAAAATATTAAATGGAAGCATGCAATTTTAACCATGAATTATAAAATTAGACCAAATTAGCAACAAAATGGTGAAAACCGGATGTCAATATCTTTTTCCTATCCCGAGATATCAGAAACGTGTAAATTTTAAGTATTTTCCTTTGAAAATTAGAGTACTCTGGTTATACTGAACGGCATTTAATAATTTTACTTTACTTTGTTTAATAATTTGACACATGTCTGCGTGCTTTGTTTTCCATGACCCACTACTATTTTTATATTTTTTCCATTTCAACTACCTTACAGGCGTTTACCGGTGACAGTAACAGTCATATTGAAATATTTAAAAACATCAGAAAGAGGACAAGAACATTCAATTTTGGGAAGTCCAAAATTATTAAATGCCGTTCAGTATAACCAGAGTACTCTAATATTCAAAGGAAAATACTTAAAATTTACACGTTTCTTAAGATATCTCGGGATAGAAAAAAGATATTGACATGCGGTTTTCACCATTTTGTTGCTAATTTGGTCTAATTTTATAATTTATGGTTAAAATTGCATGCTTCTATTTAATATTTTTCAAAGAGAACTAGATTAAAAAAAGAAAAAAAGTTTCGCCCTCTAGCGGGCACGTCACTTATTAGGTTGTTTGGAAATGATAACTGTAATATTGGTGGAAGAAAGCTGTTATCAACAAGACCAAGTTTGCAAAGATCGGTTAAACAGGACCGGACTTACAGACCTTTTTCTAAAATAATCTTCCCACTCTCCCCCACCTTATATTTGAAAAGATAGACTAAAACTTTTAGATCCAAAAATACGCAGAATTGTTCGTAGAATTTGATTACCGCATTAAAAATGCCCTTTAATAAGGCAATTTTTGTAAAATTTTGATTTCTTAATTCTTAATATTAAATTACGCCCTCTAGCGGTAGACCTACGAGTCTGTAAATAATTTACAGGTGTTTCTCGAGGCCATTTTTATCATAAAATTTTTTTCCCCGAAGCTGTACTATCAATGGTTACTGATATATGGCCGAGAGCCGTTCTTATTCGGACACCCGGTACATCTTTACAAATGTTGATCTGGCCATCTTTATCCTCGTTTTTATTTCTCTTTTTTGGTCACCCGATTGTCTATCCAAGTTTCTAGATTTTTATATATCAACACATTCTTTATCGTGGGGTTTGTCACCTTCAAGTTCTCATGGTTCACATCTTGTAACTACCATTAACTTGATTAAGTTAATTTTTAGCCCGTATTGATTATATCAATCATTTAATTTTGTATTGTGTGTCTTCAAGGTGGCTTTAACAAGAAGGTGTCATCAGCATACCTCATATTGTTAATAACTATTCCCATCCACTCAACTTCTAGGGTTTCCCTAAAATGCCACCTTATCTCACCTCACGAGGAATCGCCATTTCTTCTGTTGGTAGGTTTTCTACCATTGTGTTAGCTTTTGGCCCCAATATGGATTACTAATTAGTCTAACATCTAACAGCGCTGGAAAAGGACATCAACCCCAAAAAACCCCTCTAGCGCCTCTTGGTAATTATAAACTAAAAAAATGATACTGATATGCTTACCATCGATTGTATCATTATCGCAGTAGAAAACGTACGAAGCATTTGGGTCTAGTTTCCAGGTTTTTGGATCTGGAATGGTTCCAGGTTCTTCGAGTTTTGCAGCAATATTTATATTTCCATACTTTTTGGCTTCTCTTGCAGCAATTTTCGACCAAGTTCCAGTCACCAAGTAATCCGCTGTTCCCGTTTTTCCAATAAGATTCATGGGTATTGAAGAAAATGCTCCTTGACCACCACCAGCCGCAAACAGAACTTTATAATTAGTAGGAATATTTCTGGAACAAGAAATCGCAAAACGTCTGTCCGTGATACAAAAAAGATATGATCTGAGTGCATGAGCATGAGTTAAATTTTTTTTTTACCTTGCTGAGAGATTAAACATGAGTATTTTCTTAATATAAATTATAAATTGTTCGCTTTATAACATCTTTTGTAGCAACAACATTTTCAAATTTTGTTTTTTTGTTTTTCCGCACCTGCGAATGATCGCGCTTAATAACCCGAGAAATAGTGTAAATAGAAATTTTACTTAAGGTATTAATTCGCTTTATTATAACCGCATCTGATTTTTTATTATCTTCATACATATTTAAAATTCTAAATTCTATTCTAATAAAAATATTTTTGGTTGATATACGTACAAAAGTTCTCTCAAATTTTTTTGCGCATTTGCATTAAGATCGGCATATTCCTCACTTCTATGATTTAATTCCGTAACGCTAATTCCAATGTTTTCATATGACAGAAATTCATTTTGGATTGCTTGAAGAACCTAAATCATAAGGTAAAATATTAGGCAACACATTATACTTGATATTATATTGCAAATAAGCATGATGTTTGATACATTTAAAACGAAAATCGTTTTGTTAGCAACTTCTAAAAATAAATTGTTGATTAAACATAGTATTGTTAGATATTAATTATTGAATAAAATATTAATGAATCTATCGTTTTCTAACTAATAATAGATATACTACCTATATAAGATATACTTTACCTGTTTTGGTAGTTTGGTTGGTCCCGAACCAAAATTTATTATATTAGATGGTTCCATTTTATTTAATAATTGTTTTTAACTGGAAACATTTATATATAGTCTAGAAATAAAAGAGGTTTTTATCTATAGATACGAAGCACTCTTTACATTAGAACAATGGAATGACGGTGTTTTGCACAGGAGCGGACTCACTTTATTTTACCCAGCTTGAAGCGGAATTCGAAGTGATGTTTTTTATCAACAATAATAATATGATCATTTTTATTTTTTACCTATAAATTGAACAAGAAGGGTGGACCAAAAAATAAGGAAAGGTGTATTAGCTCCTGGCTAAATGGTTTGGTATGACCAGATCATTTTCGGTTTTCCCAAGTTTTCTCAAATGTCCTGTGGCAAGTCCAGCTCGCAACTAAGGCTTTGAAAATGATTTCTTCAATAAATATAATTGTTCCAAGTTAGTTTTTGATCCAGGATTACTTCTGGATATTTTACCTAAGTACTTGGAAAATTTAAGTTCGATATTTTTCATGATTGGAGCGGTTAAAAAGATATTAAAATTGTTTTTCCTGGATTGACCTCAAGGCCTTTTTTCTGTCACTATTTCTCTACGATGCATTAAGTTTGATCATGTCCTAGTGACGACTGGGTCATCTGCATAACCTTGAATCTTTGACTGAAGTTAGTCGACGATCATGGGCCACAGCAAATGCGATAACATTCCTCCCAATAAAATTTGGAATCAATCAATCACACACAAAGTTGTTTTTGAAAAAGTTTATTACAAAATGTACAATTTCTTGTAACAACTAGATATATAAAATACAATAGGGAAAGCTATTCGTACATAAAATACGAAATAAGGCTAAGAATTGAAGTGACTTATTTCAGGAATTTTTTACAATGTTTAAAATTAAAACTGAACAAATATGAAACTTCTTGTGGATTAAAATTAAAAGTATTGTGTATTGTACGTTATATTAATTAATTTTAATCACAAACACGCCTATGACTCAATTAATAATGGACTAGTTTAGTAGGATCATATTAATCAAAATGATAGCAATATATATTTAGGATAAGATACCTACTTACTTATATTGGTATTCATTTTGCAAGTAATTTTTCTCATTTCGTAAAATTTAGCAATAAATAATTAGTAAGTTTTAAACGTAGCGCCAACTAATAACCAATAATGAAGTGTGTTTAAAAGTCAACGTTGTCACAGTTTAGCTACGTTCGTTTCAAGTATTCTCAAAGAACTGGCGGCACAAAACACCGTGTTCTGTTACTAACTGATTGTACCAGTTGACAAGATATATGACAGGAGAGAAAATCGTGTTTATCTGTAATAAACAAACAAGACCCCTATTCTTGATGGTGATAGAATAGAACAGCCAATAGAAAGTGGGCGTGGTTCTATTGAAAATGCCAAAACCGTATTCTTGAAATTCGTTCTCTCACTGTACCGATAGAAGGGTTGCTCCCCGAGAGAACAATTACTTCTATTGGTTATTTTTGAAGAAACCGCTATAACACCAAGAGGAGGTGTTAGGGATTTTTATTTTCGAACCAAAAATAGTATAGAAGTAATTTCTTTCATAAACCAAACACAACCAAACAACAAATTAAACTAACGAAAATGACAGAATATTTTGTTTAGTGTTTTACTCCTTATTTGATAAAGTGTCAATCATAGAACAAAAATATCATTATGTTTATCTCTTTTTAATGACAACAAATAAGAGAGAGAGATAAGTTTCTCGGTTAATATTAAAGCATATCGACAACATCGCAAATTTTCTACCAATCTTATTGAAACACGTCACTTACCACTTATGACATATGTAACCATTAAATTTAAATTTCAAAAGCCGATTATGGCTAGAGGATTAATTTTATAAAAATTTTATTTGTACATTTGAAGCACTAAAAACTTATTTTATAAGATGCAAATATAAAAAAAAATCACTAAACTAGTCCATTGAAGAGATAGGTTAGGGTTCAAATAATTGATTTTCTCGCATAATATACGTTGTGACACCATAGTTTAAATTTTTGAACATATTTGTTTTACTAGTAAATTAAAATTAGGTCAAATAAACACAAGTTGTCACTTTGATCATCAATGAAATCATATTATAGGAATTTGGAGGTAGAATGTTGTGTAGTTTGCCATAGGTTAGGCATTGTCGGATTTCGCAAAATTAAGAAAATGAGCTAAAATTATCCTACATTGGTGTAATAAGTTTAGCTTGCAGAGAAATAATATTGAACATTAAGCATTACAAATAATGATATATTATCTATTCATCTGACAACGCTGCATAATAATTCATGGTAAGTAAAAAACTAATGTTGGCACATACACATTTTGTCTACAACTTTATTTATTGTATTTTATACAGTATGATGCAAATGTATGGAATAAATTCATTATTTTAGAAATAGACGAAAATACATATTAAAATGATTACATTGTTGCAAAGGCAATAAGGAGACCTTTCAAATGAGCTGTCGCGTGACCTTCGATGACGTCATTACGCCATCACTAATGACGTAATGTCCAACGCATCTATAGCAGTTGATGGCCATTCAAAAATTAAAATTGACGTGTTTTAAAATTGTTTTTAAAGTCGTATGTTTCTGAAATAATGAATTTATTCCATACATTTAGTGCAGTCGAATTACCTTTTTTTCATGACTTAAGTCCGAATTGAGGTAGCTAAGTGGAAAGGGGTAGGTTTGATAATTACAAATCGAAAGGCGACCATCCAAGATCTTAGATGCGTGCGAGGGGTGCGTGGTAGGGGGTGGAAAGTGGGTGAAAACGGTTTTTTGCAATTTGCAGGGTAAATACGCATTTTGTTGAAAAAAGTTAAATGTAAAAGTTGTAAATAATAAAAAAATCGACAACTTTTGTCTGAAACATTTTTTCACATAACCTAAAAATAAAGGCTAAAAAAGCGAAAAACCATAATTTTCGTTTTTTATTTTTTAATCAGTAAAAAATCAATATTTTATTATGAAATTCAGTACAGTGATAGCTTTTTGTATCCCACGATAACTCAATTTTTTTCCGACATATTAACGATTTTCGAAAAAAAGACCTCATTTTGTAACGGCCCCCAAGGTCAGAAATTTTTATTTTAGACACACCTCTTGAAGGTCTCATTTTTTTCGTAATATTTCATGACGATGAAGTAGAAGTACAAGAGGAAGAAGAATGTAATTCGCAAGTCAAAAGGGCGAGATATAATTAAAAATAAGAAACAGTAAAATTGTACTTTCTTTGTATAATTCCATCGTATGCACGTATAAAATAATTTTTTTTATTTTTTTAATCAATATAGACGTCCATAATTTCCTTTATTTTAATCCTACAAACTGCAATAAGGTGTGATAAATTAAATGCATGTACATGAAATATTTTTGAGAGTAATATAACGTATAGAAGGGTAGGAAAAAGATACGCGTGAAAAATTATGAATTTTTCAGTTTTTTCGATTTTAAACGATTTTTTTTGCTAGGAGTAGTATTTTTTTATTATTGTATATGAAAATTAAAGTCATTACGAAAAAAATGAGACCTTCAAGAGGTGTCTAAAATAAAAATTTCTGACCTTGGGGGCCGTTACAAAATGAGGTCTTTTTTTCGAAAATCGTTAATATGTCGGAAAAAATTGAGTTATCGTAAAAAAAAAATTCTACTTTTTTGGGATACAAAAAGCTATCACTGTACTGAATTTCATAACAAAATATTGATTTTTCGCTGAGTAAAAAATAAAAAACGAAAATTATGGTTTTTCGCTTTTTTAGCCTTTATTTTTAGGTTATGTGAAAAAATGTTTCAGACAAAAGTTGTCGATTTTTTTATTATCTACAACTTTTACATTTAACTTTTTTCAACAAAATGCGTATTTACGCTGCAAATTGCAAAAAACCGTTTTCACCCACTTTCCACCCCTACCACGCACCCCTCGCACGCATCTAAGATCTTGGATGGTCGCCTTTCGATTTGTAATTATCAAACCTACCCCTTTCCACTTAGCTACCTCCATTCGGACTTAAGTCATAAATTGGTCACTTTTTCACGTAATTCGACTGCACTAATTTTATTTATTTCAATTTTTAATGAAATTATTAGTCCGCGAGTCCATTTACGAGTCTTTTAGATATAACCCAAGACGAATAAGGTATTCAATAATAATAAAGTAGGTATTATAGGGAAATAGTTATCAACTACAATCTCTGTAGATTCTGATTTTTCTGTTATTTCCTCTTAACTCAAGTTGAATTTGTTCCATCGTTTTTGATTTGGTCTCAGGCAAATACTTGTACAGAAGAATACATCCCACTGTGGCACAACATGAGAATAAAAAGAAAGGAAGATAAAGTCCAAAAGATGAAGACCAACTAAAAAATTTAATACACAAAGTAGAAGCAAAACTAAAGAAAATATTAATTAGACATAATACTAAGCCCTTCATATTTGATGGAAATATCTCACTGGCAATAATAACCGGCATTAAATGAAGCCCACTGCAGTAAGCTATTGTGTACAACGAAATGAACAATAATTGAAGAAAATCTAACCCAGTAGTGTCAATTTTCTTCGATATCTTTAAGTACAAAAATATACCGTTGGAGATTAGACACACAGCTGAAATTCCAGCTGCGAATAGTACCAGAGGTCTACGTCCAACCCTGTCTGCTAGATTAAGAGAAACGATAGCTGCCAAGAAAAACACCAAGTAGTAGATTATATTGGCTGTACTGGGTGATAAAAAGTCCTTTGTTTCTAAAAATAATGTTTCCGCATAAGACTGTATCGGAACTATTCCACTCAAATGTTGGGTTAAAGTCAACAATAAGGATAATAACAGACATTTTCTGTAAGTTTTATCACGAATTAAATCAGCTATGTTTGCTTTTTTGCCAGTTTCTGCAATTCCGTTCGTCATTCGCTCCATTTCTTCATTTACGTCGTATCTTCTAAGGAATTTCCTCAAACTGTTTTTTGCTTTAACTTCTTCTTTGTGCAACAGGAAGTAGTAAGGACTTTCTGGTAAAAAAGATGATAAAAACAGGGTTAAAATAGTAAAACCTGACGATATAAACGCAGCAGTTGATATTGTAAAGAAATACAGTAAGATATTTTCCAGTAAAAGACCAAAAGCTAAAGTTGACATAAAAGTCCCTCCCATGAAACCTCTTATATCAGGTTCAGATATTTCTGCAAGATAAGGGGGTATTACGGTGAAAAGAAGTCCATCAGCTACGCCTAAAAGAATAGATTCAAATATAACCGTATATTATTAAGTTCGTTATTTATTTTTTGCACGATTGATCATTTTTGACAGATTTTACAGTAGGTGACATTTACTAGCAACTCGACGGTAAGTAATTCAACTCGACAACTTCATTGTTGTTATGCACCTTAGTTAGTACCTAACAACCAAAGTATCTATCTTGATAAAATGAATGAAACTAGTCAATATGACGAAAATGTTATATAGTCCAGACGTGCTGTACTTTTAGACGGAAATTCTGATACCTGGAGGTGGTAAAGGGGCTTATAACACATGAAAAAAAAATACATTAACTATTTCAATTATGATCATAAACTTTTTAGGGGTGAAAAAGGGTGAAAAAGGGATAAAAACTGAAGTATTGCTGTTTGCGGCTAAAATTGACGTTAAAATGAAAAGTGCCCAATAGAAAAGTTGTAGATCATGTAAAAATCTAAAATTTTTTGTTTGGTAATTTTCTCACATAACCTCAATTTTTCGAGGAAAATGGAAAAAAAACGATTTTTCGTTTTTAATTTTTAATTTTCCAACGGATTCGTCAATCTTGGTGAAACTTGGTAAAAACTTACCTTTTTATGTCCAAAATAATTTGGAATTTTCTCAACCTTGTAACATAATAATTTTCCGAGAAATTTGATTTTTCTGGAAAAATCTCTTTTTTTTCAACTGTAAAGTTTGCTCGGAAAATATTATTGGAAAAGATTTTCTTGGTGCTCATTTTTTTCGTTTTTACGTCTACTTTCACATGAAATAAAAAAAATACACCTCTCATTTAAAAATGTGCTCAAAAATTAATAAAAAGCAAAAAATAAATTTTGCAACAGCTAAATTTGGAATAATTGTTAAATTTTTTTTATAAAATATTAAAATATGCAAAAGCCGACTCTTGCATTACATTCTACGGGAAAAATTACAAAAGAAAATGTATTTCATTATTTAGTCGGATTTTTAGTTCATTTGCAATATTATTATAAACACTCAGGTCTATTAATGAAGTTAATAATCCCAGCGGGGATTTCATGGTTTTTACTATTGTTGTATGCTGATTTGTTTATATTATAAGGATTTTCATGAGATAAATCGATTTGTTGATATTACAAGGCCCAAATACCCTTCCATCAGAGCCCTATAGCCACCTTTCATAAGTGACAAAGTGTAGACATGACAACTCTAACTAGCCTAGGGCCTAGGCCTTTTGTTTTCTCTTTGACCTTGCAACATTTCAGTATACAAAATATACTATCATTCGTAACAAACAAAATATTGTCTTTTCAATATATTTTTTAATTACAATTACGAATTACTTAAAACCGAACGATTATTATATTAAAAATAAACAAATTATTCCAAAAAGTCAAAGAAAATTGAAATTTTGATGAAAATTGGGCTATAGGGTTCTGATTGAAGGGTATTTGGGCCTTGTAATTATCAACAAATCGATTTATCTTATGAAAAACCTTATAATATAAAAAAATCAGCATACAATAGTAAAAACCATGAAATCCCCGCTCGGATTATTAACTTCATTAATAGACCTAAGTGTTTATAATAATATTGCAAATGAACTAAAAATCCGACTAAATAATGAAATACATTTTTTTTTGTAATTTTTCCCGTAGAATGTAATGCAAGAGTCGGCTTTTGCATATTTTAATATTTTATAACAAAAATTTAACAATTATTGCAAATTTAGCTGTTGCAAAATTCATTTTTTGCTTTTTTTCATTTTTGAGCACATTTTTAAATGAGAGGTGTATTTTTTTTATTTCATGTGAAAGTAGACGTAAAAACGAAAAAAATGAGTCCCAGGAAAATCTTTTCCAATAATATTTTCCGAGCAAACTTTACAGTTGAAAAAAAAGAGATTTTTCCAGAAAAATCAAATTTTTTGGAAAATTATTATGTTACAAGGTTGAGAAAATTCGAGGTTATTTTCGACATAAAAAGGTAAGTTTTCACCAATTTTCATCAAGATTGACGAATCCGTTGGAATATTAAAAATTAAAAATGAAAAATCGTTTTTTTCCATTTTTCTCGAAAAATTGAGGTTATGTGAGAAAATTACCAAAAGAAAAGTTTTAGATTATTACATGATCTACAACTTTTCTATTGGGCACTTTTCATTTTGACGTCAATTTTAGCCGCAAACAGAAATATTTCAGTTTTTTACCCCTTTTTCACCCCTAAAAAGTTTATGATCATAATTGAAATAGTTAATGTATGTTTTTTTCATGTGTTATTAGCCCCTTTACCACCTCCAACTGTTACATTCCAGGTCTCAGATATTCCGTATTTTTTATTTTTTTGGTACAGCACGCCTGGACTAATAATGGTATCGATCGTGCAAAAAACGTAATAAGCATGTCGAACGTTAAGAGTAACCGTAACCCTTACCGTTCTAATATACTATTATTAATATTGCAAACAAAATTTTTACCTGCAATAGCCCTACTGATGAAAAGGTTTGTTTTAGAGTCAGCAACTGCTATTAGTATCCAAGATATGGTCATTGGTATGGAGCAGAACAGTATTAGCTTTTTTCTACCTAATCTATTTATGGTTGAAGCCGCTAATATGTCTCCTATCAAAGATGTCATTGGAACTATGGCCACTAGCCAGGATGCTTCATCGTCAGTGAGGGTAAATCTATATTTTCCACTTCCGAGAATAGGAAGTGCTGCTGAAGGCCAACCATAATGAAGACCGATGGATAAAATTCCCAAATTCGCTGAAATTCAAAATTTAACGGTGACTACTGAGTAGTAAATTTTTAGTATTTAAAAAACTTTATATACACCCCACACCCGAATTTGATCGGGATGCGGTTTCCTGCATTCTCTTCCAAAAACGATTATCACAAAATATGGTGGGGTAGATTTTCCCTCCCAACGAAATTTGCATTGCTACAGCCCAAAATGCGCGCAAAGATTTTTAAACTTGATAAAAAAGTGTCAGAACTGGCCCTGATCGGGTACTCAAGGGGTTGTCGACGCCGCTGATCACGAATGTAATGTTCAAATTGAGCTCCGAACACCTGGTGCACCAAAACTTGACCCTACACGTCATCTCCGGGAGTTTTCCAAACACAATCAAAGAAGGTCAACCAAAAATCATTTTTGGGGGGTTTTTTGGACCGCTGAATCCTAATCTGGCATCGACGAACCCCCCACTGGCACCTGGTGCACCGAAACCCAAGCTAGAACCTCATCATCAATAGTTTTCTTAAGAAGAGTGCCAAAAACCACTCGAAAATCATAAGAGGGCAGTTGTGTGGGGCAGTGGTTCTGAATTTCACATCGGAAACAACCCCCCGAACACCTGGTGCACCTGAACCTGACCCTAAACATCACACACACAATCAAAGAAGGCCAACCAAAAATCATTTTGAACTGACTGAAGATCTGGGAGGAAATTATTCTCGTTGTTCCTGCAGCACTGGAAGAACTTTTTTAAAAGGGCCCTAAGCGAGAGTTACACATTAATGAATGTGTCAATTTATGAGACGGTTTTTGGTAATTTGGTTGTGGTCGTATCTGTACAACTCTCGGAGATGACGTTCAAGCCGAGGTTTCAGTGCACCAGGTGCCGGTGGGGTATTTGTCGAAGCCAGATTTCGATTCAGCGGGCCAAAAACCCCTCAAAATGATTTTTGGTTGACCTTCTTTGATTGTGTCTGGAAAACCCCGAGAGATGACGTTTAGGGTCCAGTTGTGGTGCACCAGGTGTTCGGAGGTAAATTTAAACATTATATTCGTGATCAGCGGCCTCAAAAATCCCCGAGTACCCGTTAAAGTTAAATTCGATCTTGGGATGGGAATGTACCATTACGGAAAATGCTAATTTATCTCATGTGTTATCAAATGTTTTGGGCCTGAAATGGAATAGATACCTTGAGACACTGGAGGTGTGTTTTGATTGGTTACAAAACATGTCCTTAGATAAGATTTCCAAAAGAACCATATTAGCAATAAGGAACAAAGTTTTTAATCCCATTGGTTTCACTTGCCCTGAAACTTTACTTCCAAAACTATAATTAAAGAAATTATGGAGTGCCAGAATTGGATGGGATACAGAAGTACCAGAGCAAACCAAAAACCAGTTTTTGGTATGGGTTAATGATTCTCTAGCTCACTTGAAAATCCCATGATGGTTGTTTCAGAATACTAACATAAAGATGTCTGATTGTAGCATTCATGTTTTGTGATGGAAGTCAAGAAGCTTACGCTAAAGCAATTTTCTTAAGATCTGCAATAAATGGTTCTCCATATGTATAACTGATACAAGCCAAATCTAGAGTGAAACCTGTAAAATAGATGTCAATACCCCGAATTGAAATATTGGCTGCCACTATAGGTGCGAGATTATTGGCATCTGTCTTAAAAATATTTGATTCTGAAGAAATACCCGTATTCTGTTGGACTGACTCAAGTACTGTCTTATCTTGGATACGCCGCGAAGATCAGTGGAACAGGGTTCTTATCTTAACATTGCTGATTTGCCTTCCAGAGGATGTTTTTCGAGATAATATCTGGAGTCAAGATGGTGGGAGGGTCCTTCATGACGATATACAAAGCGAGTGGCCTTCACAGAATTTTAAGGTTGAAGAAATTAACATTTTACAAGAGAAAACAATTACTACTATTTGTTTACACGTTGGTAAAGATTTCTCTTGGTACCACGTACCACGTACCACGTACGTACCAAAATATATTTTAAGAAGGTATACCGTAAGGTACATTTTGTATTGAACGAATGAGTTGCAGCTATGCTAAAGAATATGCGATTTAGGTCAGAGGTAACGGGATGTACTACTTTAATAAAAAAAAGTGATAGAGGTACATAAATTTTAGTAAGTTTGATAAAGAAAGGCAACACAGTTTATTCATAATAGAAAACAAACTAATCTGTAATAATAATAATTATTTTATATATTTTTGTTCTTTTTGTAAGAACTTTGAATATTGTCACAAATAAATTACAATGAAATATATTTTTAAAAAATTAATTAAAGTCAAGATAGCAAGTTATCGTTACAATTTTTATTAAATTGAAAGAAGCAAAATGAATAATTTTAATTTGTATTACTCCTATATGTAGTGTTTGGGGAATTTATAAATATAATATATAAAATTTTATAATACATCAGAAGCAAAGTCAGGAAAAGAGAATTATGGTCGGAAAATTCAGCCTCTCAAGAGATTTTAGAATTTTGAAAAATTTTTTGAATTTGTTCTCAAAAGGTGGGAGAATGAAAGTAGTAGTTAGTTTCGTTGAAGATTATATTATGTATTTTCACGTATTTTCTAGTTTATGAGTTATTATAGTGCTAAATAGACACATTATTATAGTTAAGAACAATTTGTTAAAGCAGCTTTATTTTGTTTTATATGGAAAAGTTTGCTTTTGAGGTTAAGTAATATTATTTTAATTTTTTCTCACCTTAGAACTAAATAAAACCAAAACCTTAACTATAATAATGTATTTTTATATCATTATAATATCAAAGACTCAATAAAAATTAAGAAAAGGCACAATACGTTAAATTATCAAGTTGGGAAGTTGTGCAACGTGTTGTGCGTAAATAAAATACAATTTCGCAAAATATCAAATGGAAATTAATAAACAGAATAATGTATTTAACAAAACAAGAAACGAAACAATTTTAATATCAACAAGAAGGTGTGGAATAGTTGTTAAGTATGTAAAGGTAAACACATTTAGATGATTAAAATTGTAGATACTTATATGTTTGACATTGAGAAAAAAATTGAATTAGAATGTACCTATGCCGAGAAACAAATATTATTTTAAATGGGTTCTTTTTTAAATTAATAGATATAAATAAAGAAATATATTATTTTAATAATCTTTTAACCTTTAACTAGACAGTTTGGTTATATTTACATGTACAAATTAGTTTTTAGTTATGTTCATGAAATCAGTACCAAAAAAAAATCACTTCACTTACCAGTGATCGCTGCGGTATACTGATAAATTCTTGATTTGAATTTGTAACCTTCGATAACTTCTTTCATTATCTTTTACCCGTCACGGTCGTACATTGAATGAATTTATTTATGTTGTTCTTTACTTTTCTCAACGCTAGGTACTTCATCTGGTGGACAGGCCTGCCAAATAAAAGATTTTTTCAATAAACCAGTTTGATCATTGTTACTTCTAATGTAGTAAAACAATTTGGAACTTTTAAACTACAATAAATAGTTATTTCTTTTACACCGTAGGGATTAAAAATACTACTTTAGTCCTACATTACAGTGCCACTTTTAATCCCAAGGGAATAAAGAAAAACATCTGAACCATGTTGTCAGTTTCTAACCAAAAAAGCGCATCTGCCAGATGCACCGTTGTTTATTTAAACGGGATTCACCAATCGACATTAAACCCAAGGATTAGATTTTCAATGCATCGTGATAAGATTTAGCGATCCACGACGATGGTTTGGCAACATTGCATTTTAACCAGAACTGAGAAAATTAACCCCACTTTTTTGAAAACTTGAAAATAAACGACAACTCTAGAACGTTACAACGATAATTTATAATTTTTTTGGCAAAAGGAAATTATGGTACTTTTTCTGCTATGAAAGAACACCAAATTTTTCACCAGCTTGGAAAGAATGCCTTTTCAATTTGTCTTCAAATGTATTATTAAACATACATATCATTTAAAAATGCCCAGCAGATAAGCTTTAAGCAATGAGTTTTAGTTATAAATGAAAAATAATAATATTCTTCAGGGTTCCTTGAACCATGGATCGTATTATATTTTTTGTGTTCTATGCGTACTATCACTGGCAATAAATTAATTCAAGGCAATAAATTAAATAAAATTAACAAGAACAGACATCTTATTTTTTTGATAAATTATCTTAAAGAATAGAATATTAATAAATTAATTTCTTCTGTTTCCCGTAAACGAATAGCATTTTTAAAGATAAAAAACAAACAAAAATACATAATATTAGGCGATTTGATATTTTTTCTATTGATCATACGAACTCTAAATCACCAATAAAGTCAAAATAATATGCAAACGGTCGAAATAAGGTCGACCAATAAGGTCACCTCTTAACAAGTGACGTCATCATGAATACAAATTGGTGTCCATAGATTGTTTAAAATAGGTTATGAAATTTCATGATTTCGAACAACGAATAGGCTCATAAATCGCATTTATAATAGTTTTGATGATGAAAAATGAAAAAATTTTGACGTATTACATACATACTAGAAAGTTGGCAACGTAGCACACCAGAAAAAAACTATACATCAACTCTTTCTGTGTTTTTTAAATTGGTTATGTATCTGCTTTTACCTACTAAAATAAATTATTCTAAGCTAGATATTCTTCTTTTATTTATGTACTGCTTTTTGCAGCTGTTTCAGTTGGAATTAACATTAAAATATAAACAGTGCTTCTGAGTAACTTACACGAGATTTGTCTGGTTGTATAGAATTCTTATTCCAAATTCTTTTTCTTTTTGTTGATTTAAATGTCCCACCATGTACACTAGCTCGCTAGCTCGTGCGGCGGACGGGCTCAGTACTACTATATTGTTCTTGTTAATCAGGGGCTTGATTCTTGAATCACTTAGAATATACAAACGAAGGAAGGAGTGTTATACATAAACACCAATAGTCCTAGATGGTGTTTAAAAATGGCGTCAGCAGTTTCCGGTTTGTCAGTGGCGTATCAATTTTAATTTATGATAAAATGTATCAATTTCAAAAATAAAAATACTGCTGTAAGAAAGTTTTAAAACGTAATACATTTTGTAAACCATATTTCCATATACACTTTTATTAAATACAGTCGACAGAAGCAAACATGGTCCGCGGAAAATATGCCAACTAATTTCAAGGTTATCACAATCAGCCAATCACGAGCCAATGTTAACGATAATATCAATTTTAGTGGCTGTATAAGTGAGATGAAAATACAACTACAGCGACAAGGACACGCCCACCCAGGGTTATGTTTGCTTCTGTCAACTGTACATATATAAATATTACATAGCTGTCTCAAATGTCAAAAAAACCGTCAATAACTATAATGATGAATATATGGTATTTCCAAATGGCCGCTGTGACGTAATTTCCGTCGTAAACTACCAACTAGGAAAAGGTGTTAGGCTCCTTCCTTAGTTTTTATATTTTAAGTTGAATCTCGAATTCGACATATATCAGTGTTGGTAGTTGAGGTTCCAACCGCAAAAACGCTGGTGTGCTGTCAAATGTCGTATCTGTCGATGTATTTTCGTGTTTTGTGAATTTCATTGCCATTTTGTGTTTGTAGTAAGTTAAGTTCGGTTATTTTTTACAGTAATTTACAATGTATAAGAAGTATTTGTTACAATTTGTGATTAGTTAGAGAATATAGCTTTGGTGGCGAGGTTCTAATGGCAGTATATATATTTATTATCTATGATCCCTGCTAATGTCGGAAAATCCTAACCTAGCAATTGTCGTTTAACCCGTTGACGTTGTAATAGCAGTCACGATCGGGTTCTTTTGCGTCAATTTATTATAAATCAAACTAATATATTTGAAACTAAGTTCATGCCTAAGAAAATTCATAAAAAAGAAAAATATTTTGGGTCGTCTACGTTGCTGAACGATTCATTAGAGAAGAGTTTTTCAAACACGCGCTTTAAATTTTTAAGCAATGTTTCTATTCCATTATATCGTGAAGCGAGTAAGCCTTTAATTAAAAGCAATTGAAGATATTTGAGATAACTGTTATTTCAGCCCTTTCTGAAGATCTTCAAGTACCTCCCACAACTCCCAGGGATTATGTACCCAACTTTGAGGTTACTTCAGTTCCAATAAACCTACCAAAAATTACAACCATTCCATGGGTTAGAGAAATAGGAGTAAAAGAAACAATCAAAGAATTAGCTGATGTATACGGATGCAAACAATTTAAATGGAACCTGTTACAGTTTTGGTTTCTTGATTTCGTTACCGATTGCTTGTGGAGGGTCCAAGACGACTATCAGTTTCCTGAAGATCACCAAAAAATCATTCTGGAGTGGATTCTTTTTGTTTTTAATTTAATAAGAGGTAATTTCTGCGTGAAACCAAACAAAATTTTGGATTTAGCTGAAGAAGTCTCATCTGAAAATGATCCTATTAGGGAGAGTTTGATCAATCTGAGCAGATACATATGTTTGCCCTTAGATTGCACATTGTAAAATAGCATTCATCTATAAAACTTAAGAAACTGCCTGTATCTATTAATGCATGGGCACGAGTTCATTTTATGTAAGCTATGACAGCTATCACGCACGCTGTAGTTGTTAAATCTGGACCATTTTCATTGATAACAATAGCAGCTGATGGTTTCTTGCTTCGGCAAACTTTAGAATAGTGCTTTTTTTTATTATAAGTTTGACAAGTAGCGTCGGAGGCAGGACAGTATCTTCTTTGATGTACGGGATCTCCACAAAAAAAGCATTTTTGAGTCCTTTGACTTTTATCAGTTGCTGTTGCTAATGGTTCTGGATGTGACACAGAATTAAGTTGATATTCAGTGTAATTCTTTGAAGTTATTTCTGCTGGCTCTAATAGATAGATAGATAGATAGATAGATGTTTAAGAGGTGGCCAGAAGCCTATTCCACTGCGACCTTTTCAGATCTATTGTGGTCCTCGAAAAACTAGATTACATCCCCCAGTCCGACTCTCTTAACGAAGTCTATAAGCTTTGAGACTGTAACCTTCATGTAGTCCCTTGCCAATGGATATTCTTCTCCTAAAGTCAGGAACCGCATATTTACCAGTCCGTCGCACTGACATAAGATGTGCTCTGGTGTTTCCTCTTCTAGGTGACAGAATCTGCACAGATCCGTCTCTGTCAACCCCATCAGCTTAAGATGCCTGTTTAGCTTACAGTGCCCCGTCAATAGACTTACTACAGTTTTGACCGTTTTCCTGTCTTTACTCAATAAGTCTGACGTAAACTTTTGCGAATGTTCCACTATGAACTGTTTCGCTTGCCTTTGTCCTGGTGAGTTCCACCACCATTCCCGTGATTTTTGTGCCACCCATGTTTTCATGGCCGTCTTTATTATATTTTTTGCAATGCCGCAGAAAGGTTCCGGTCCAATAAAAGGCATTGATGAACCTAGTTTAGCCATTTCATCTGCCTTTTCATTGCCTTTTAGACCCCTATGCCCTGGTACCCAAGCTACCGTAACCTTGCTACGATCCCCCAGAGTATTCAGAGCATGCACACAGTCCCATACTAGCCTAAAATTGACCTCTACAGAATCTAGTGCCCTTAGCACCGCCTGACTGTCTGTAAAGATGGCTATTGAACGGTACGTCCTATCCAGCCTTTTAATTTCTTCTACACAGTAGTGAATTGCCGTGATTTCTGCTTGAAAAATCGTGGCATTTTGGGATAGACTTACTGGGAATGTTATCCCTTGTTTCCTTCCGACTACGCCGGCTCCCACGCCATACGGCGTCTTTGAGCCGTCCGTGTACCAGGTTGACTCCGCCTCTACGGGTACACCTTTTTCCCAGTCTTCCCTACCTGGTATAACCATTTTAAATTTATTGGCAAAGCTATATCTCGTGACTGTTGCGTCAATGGGTTGCCCCAAAATGTTATCCGCTTTTAGTTCCTTGATTAGCTTACAATTATCAGCCCCATACGATTGGCTTATGTGCTGCTGATTATGTATTAATCTGTGCATGGCTGCTCTTACTTCGCCCTGTATATATGTGTGTAGTGGTGGAATGTTTAACAAGACTTCCAGTGCAGCTAAAGGAGTAGTTTTTATGGCCCCCGTAACGCACAGGCAAGCTAACCTTTGTATGTTACTTAATAGCCTTACTTCTCCTGTTTGCTGTGTCTTTGTCCACCATCCCCTGACCCGTAGGTTATTATGGGTCTAATAACCCTTGTATATAACCATATGGTCATTTTGGGGTTAAGCCCCCAATTTTTTCCACACATTCGTCTACATCTGCCCAATGACAATATAGCTTTCTGCGTGGTTTTTTGTATGTGTGTGTTCCATGAGAGTCTTTGATCCAGGAATACTCCTAGGAATTTTATTTCTTTGACTACTGGAATCACTGTTCCCCCCAATGTTAGTGGTTTTAGACCGGCCAATGTTGTCTTTTTTGTGAAGTTGATAATTTGTGTTTTTTGAGCATTGACTGTTAGTCTCTCTTGCTTACACCAATTTTCAACCGTGTTTAGGGCTATCTGCATTCTGTCAGATAATACCCCGGCAAATTTGCCTCTGATGACAATCGCTATGTCATCTGCATATCCTAGACACTGAAAGTCTTTTTTGGATAATTCGTTGAGGAGATCGTCTACTAGGGTTGCCCAAAGTAGTGGTGACAGAACTCCTCCTTGTGGACAACCTCCACCTGCTTTCGCTTTGATGGTAGCTTGCCCTAGTGAGGATATTACAATCCTATTCTCTAGAGCTGCCTTTATCCATCTGCATATCACTTGAGATGTGCCCCGTCTACTCATGGCATCTATCAATGAGTTCGTTGTAACATTGTTAAACGCTCCTTCGATGTCCAGAAAGGCAGCCATTGCAATCTCTTTGTCCTCTATAGACTTAGAGACCAACCTATTTAGGTCATCTAATGCCGTTTCCGTTGATTTACCTGGTTGGTATGCATATTGACGATTGCTTAGAGGGTGCTCTTTTAGCACTTCGTCTCTTATGTACCTGTCCAAAAGCCTTTCTAAAGTCTTTAGTAGAAAGGATGACAGGCTTATTGGTCTGTATGATTTTGGGTTTAGGTCCGATACTTTACCAACCTTTGGTAAGTAGATGACTTTAACCTTTTGCCATACTTCTGGTAAGATACCCCATGCCAAACAAGCTTTTAGTATCCTACTTTTAGTATCCTCCACCCTCATCTGTAATAATGGTTTAAATTTTTTGATTGCCCATCTGATTCTGTTAGGTCTTGTGACTTCTGTAGCCATTTTCCAATCTGTCGAACTTGGCCAGGTCAGCTTTTGTTCCACATTGGTTAGCCTTACTGAGTCATCCAGAATTGTTGCGGCAGGAAAGTGTGTGTATACCAGTTCTTTAAGACTTTCCTCTTTGGTTTCTGTGTAAGTGCCATTAGCTTTCTTTAAGAAACCCACCTCTTTACTGGTTGTTCCATCTTTAGCCAGGACTTTGTGGATTCTGGAACATGCCGGAGTGTCTGCTGGCTCTAATAATAGAGCTTGTTTAAAAGCTTGATCAAGTGTTAGATTCACATTTTCCAACAGGCGCTGTCTTATTTTATCACTTTTTAGGCAAGTTTTAAATTTTGCAGATAAGTAGAAATATCTTCTTCATTTTGTTGCTTTCTACAGGCTAATAAATGTCTTGCATGGATTTCGTTTGGCGGTTTAATATAAATATTTGTCAATTATTACTTTCTCGTTTGTCTCACAATACACAACTCTTATATTTTTGGTACAAAATCATTACTTTGTAGCACCAGAATTCAATTTAAGTCGAAAACAAACGATTAAAGTGTTCAACGAAGCTATATCTGCTATTCAGCATCACGTCGACAATGGGGCCACTTCGATTCCTTCACCTGATGACCTCTTGGAATTGAAAGTATCCGAACCACCTCCTGATGACTCAAACCGAGAAGAAAAAGACTCTGTAAGTAATAGATCAATTCAAAATCACAATATCACCAAATTTAATTTTATTGTTTAAGGTTTCATCTGAATCGAAATGTTGTTCTTCTTCTTCCTCCTTAAATGGAAATCTACAAAACACAAATAGTTATTTAGCGATTGAATTTAAAGATGGGCTAAGAAGTTTTGATCTACCTCCGAAATTATGTCCGTGGGATACTGACGAAGAGTGTAAGTTGATTAATAACAATTATAAAATAAATGAAGTAATATCTCAATTGTAGCTATTACTTTTTAAATAATAGTGCAGTCGAATTACCTTTTTTCATGACTTAAGTCCGAATTGAGATAGCTAAGTGAAAAGGGGTAGGTTTGTTAATTACAAATCGAAAGGCGACCATCCAAGATCTTAGATGCGTGCGAGGGGTGCGTGGTAGGGGTGGAAAGGGGGAGAAAACGGTTTTTTGCAATTTGCAGCGTAAATACGCATTTTATTGAAAAAAATTAAATAGAAAAGTTGTAGATAATAAAAAAATCGACAACTTTTGTCTGTAACATTTTTTCACATAACCTAAAAATAAAGGCTAAAAAAGCGAAAAACCATAATTTTCGTTTTTTATTTTTTACTCAGCGAAAAATCAATATTTTATTATGAAATTCAGTACAGTGATAGCTTTTTGTATCCCAAAAAAGCAGAATTTTTTTTTTTACGATAACTCAATTTTTTTCCGACATATTAACGATTTTCGAAAAAAAGACCTCATTTTGTAACGGCCCCCACGGTCAGAAATTTTTATTTTAGACACCTCTTGAAGGTCTCATTTTTTTCGTAATGACTTTAATTTTTATATACAATAATAAAAAAATACTACTCCTAGCAAAAAAAATCGTTTAAAATCGAAAAAACTGAAAAATTCATAATTTTTCACGCGTATCTTGTTCCTACCCTTCTACACGTTATATTACTCTCAAAAATATTTCATGTACATGCATTTAATTTATCACACCTTATTGCAGTTTGTAGGATTAAAATAAAGGAAATTATGGACGTCTATATTGATTAAAAAAATAAAAAAAAATTATTTTATACGTGCATACGATGGAATTATACAAAGAAAGTACAATTTTACTGTTTCTTATTTTTAATTATATCTCGCCCTTTTGACTTGCGAATTACATTCGTCTTCCTCTTGTACTTCTACTTCATCGTCATCTTCATCATTTTCGTATTCATTTTCATCATCTCCGTCTTCATCTTTATCATGTTCGTCTTCATCTTCATTATCATTTTCTGATTCTTCTTCGTCAGATTCGACATTTTCTTTCTCTTCTAGCATGCGATTCTCATCTTGAAATGCATCGTTTTGGTCAACGTGTTCTGAAGGATGTACATCGGCAATTTCTGTGATTGATTTCTCGATATTAGTACAATCATTAACGCCGTAGCAATTCGAGCATAAATTCGTACACTTTAAACCGTGTTTTCGACAACTGCATCTTGAAGAACTGCAACCTTTTTTGCAACTGCAGGAAATATTTTTTAGCAGACTGTCTGGAATTAACTGTCGTTCAGTGTACTTTGGCATCAAAAATCCTTCCGAAGTTTGTTTCCAGCCCCACTCCGTAGGATTTTTGTATATAGTATATATACACGTATATATAGTACAGTATATTCACTTTTGATGACGGCAAGTACATTTAAAAATAATATAGAAACGATTCACAAAATATACAAAGCTACTAAATAACTAAGTTATGACAATCAGTGGAATGATTTTTTTAAATTTTTTTAATCAATATAGGCGTCCATAATTTCCTTTATTTTAATTCTACAAACTGCAATAAGGTGTGATAAATTAAATGCATGTATATGAAATATTTTTGAGAGTAATATAACGTGTAGAAGGGTAGGAAAAAGATACGCGTGAAAAATTATGAATTTTTCAGTTTTTTCGATTTTAAACGATTTTTTTTGCTAGGAGTAGTATTTTTTTATTATTGTATATGAAAATTAAAGTCATTACGAAAAAAATGAGACCTTCAAGAGGCGTCTAAAATAAAAATTCGGACCTTGGGAGCCGTTACAAAATGAGGTCTTTTTTTCGAAAATCGTTAATATGTCGGAAAAAATTGAGTTATCGTAAAAAAAAAAATTCTACTTTTTTGGGATACAAAAAGCTATCACTGTACTGAATTTCATAACAAAATATTGATTTTTCGCTGAGTAAAAAATAAAAAACGAAAATTATGGTTTTTCGCTTTTTTAGCCTTTATTTTTAGGTTATGTGAAAAAATGTTTGAGACAAAAGTTGTCGATTTTTTTATTATCTACAACTTTTCCATTTAACTTTTTTCAATAAAATGCGTATTTACGCTGCAAATTGCAAAAAACCGTTTTCACCCCCTTTCCACCCCTACCACGCACCCCTCGCACGCATCTAAGATCTTGGATAGTCGCCTTTCGATTTGTAATTATCAAACCTACCCTTTTCCACTTAGCTACCTCAATTTGGACTTAAGTCATAAATTGGTCACTTTTTCACGTAATTCGACTGCACTATAAGTAGTGTAAAGAAATTGGTCCTTGAGCGATGAAACTAAACGGCATTTCTGCTGATCCTCTTCTAAAATGGCATTTAATTTTTAAGGTTTAAGCTCTTCCATAGAAACAGCATCGGAGGATGAAATAACCTTTGTACGAAAAGAACCAAGTATGGTCGAAGATGAAGAGCAATTAGTACAAAACGTTGATCTCTTTTATGAAGATTTCTACAAGCCGGATCTGCATACTCCTCCAAGGTTTTTTGAGACCAGTTGTTGTTGTGTTTGTCTTAATTGTCATCTTTTTAACTGATGTAGGTTTAAAGATTCGTCTGATTCGATATTCGTTGACGACATATCGTCCTTATCTAGTTCAGAAGAAACTTACAGTGTGGAAGTTCAAGAAGAAGAAGAAGTAACCACTGCTAAATTCGCTAAGAATTGGTTTGTTGCTAAGCGACGGTATCCTAATGTGCCCTGTCCTAGCAAAATATTCGATACCAAGATCGGCGAATCTGAAGAAATTGACGAAAAGAAAAAAGAAGAAGAAATTTTGCAAGTAAACATCTTTAATTTATTTTGCTTTGTAATTAATTTTCTAATGTGATTGTAGAGTTGGTTTGATTATCATTTGTGGCAATTGCGCAAGGCAGATATGGATGATCCGATGAAAGGTTGGCTAGCACCTTCTGACGTCAATTTGGAAACGGCTGAGGTCATTTCTTTAACTAATAATTCTTCCACGACAACGGCTCAAAAGCAACTTTACCAATACATAATGGACTCCAAAGAAAACGCAAAGGAAACTAGGAAAGCGTATTTTATTAATTGGTGTGCTATAATGGCCATTAAGCAAATCGTTCGTGAGTAGTAAGTGTTTAATGTTCCTAAATATATATCATAATCATGATTCAACAATTTAAAGATACTTCTTCCAACATACTTTCTATGAGACCCCAGTCTTTAAGAGGGGCGTCAAAAATGTGACAGCTGAAAACGGGTGGCAAGCCTGAATTGTACCCAAAATTTCAATCATTTTGTAAACAACAAATCTAAAGAACGCCTTTAAATTACGTATTCAAATTTTAACAGGATATAGCTTAGACCTTTCTCTAGGAGATAAGGTTTTTTAGTTAAGTTTTATATTGTAATAAAAGAGATATTGGTGTCTAAGTGATGGTATGTTTTTAAAAAGTTTGACAATTTGTGATCACGAATTTTAACGCCAGAAGCTTAACTCCTAAAGAAAGCATAGAGAATGCGACTAGCAAAATATGAAGTTAAAAAAAGATATATTTTTTGAGATTTGTTGCACGCAAAATTTGAACATTGCACTAATCTGTCAATTTAGTTCAACAGTTTTGGTGGCGCTATTTTCAAAGACGTATGTCGATTCTAATTCTCCAAATCCAAACTTCACTTAACATAACCAACCTAACCTTATTTCTCGTTTATAACGTCAAAATAATATATTAATTTTAGTGTTTTGCTTTTAAATATATATTTGTCTATATTAATATTCGTTTATAATTTACCAGAAGTTAAAAAAAATTAATTTTAAAGTATATTTTCACAATTTGCGTTGGTGTTTACATTGTTTATAGCATTATCCAACTGTGATATGTGCAGTGTTGTTGGTATTTAGTGTTATGAACCGTTGTTATTTCCTAAATTACTTTTTACTTAAACACAGTTGTCTTATTTTAGTCGAATTGGTAAAAATGCGAGTTTTGAGAGACCCGATTTTTGTTTATCCTTTTTTTTAATCTTTTAAGTTACCTAATCATTATCTTATATATTTATTTGTTAAATAACTAAACCCAACCTAAGGGATTTACATATATAAATTAAAACCTCATATTATGTAAATATTAACAGCTAAGTGTTAAACTGTTTTTCTAAATAGGCATGATAATAATGTCCACAAAGTAAGGGTTTCTACAATATTTATTTACATGTTCAATATGCATAAATATAATAGCTTTCTCTTTAGATAATGTGAAGAATTAAAATTTACAGTCAAATATGTAATATTTTTATTAAAACAGTTTTACAAATTTGGGTTGGATACATTTACTTGTTATTTACTAATAATATGCAGATGTTATTAGGTAATGTTTGAAATGTAATTGAACCTTAAAATAAACATTTGTATTTTAAAACACATAGTAGTAGCCCACAATAGGTTTCATATTGATGTAGCCATGGGTTCTATAATGGTCCAGATTCAATGTTTTTGAAGAAAGAGTTCTAAAAAATAAAAGATTAGAATTAACAGTAAAAATAATTAATTATTTACTATAAATAGAATAAAACATGTGTAGGCAGTTACTTCAGGTCCAAAATTTTTGAGGAAACAGTTCTAAAAAATTAAAGATTAGAAATAAAATATAAAATAATTCATAACATTACTCACTCGGTTACAAATTTTGTCAGTCTTCTTACTATCAACAGAATACAACCAGTGGAGGCAGTTACTTACCAAAGTTTTTGAGGAAACAGTAGCATACATTTTAAAAACCATCGATTTATTTCTCCAACAATTTAGGTAATTATCTAAACATATCACATAGTTTTAATACTAATAATTTATGCCCTTTTTAAAAAAGTATCCTAGGAAGTATCCGGATACATTTTGAGTATCCGTATCCGGTATCCGGAATCCGGATACTTTTTTTCAATATCCGACCCAACTCTGGTTAGTACAATAAATTTATTAATTATTTGTTAGGAATGCCGAAATCTTATTTTATTTTATTTTTTTTTATATATCCATATTTTAAATCCTAAAAAAAATTAATTTGTTACGCCTATGAAACACAACAAACTTCCTAAGTGCATCCAAATAGAATATTTTTTAATAAAAAATATACAGGTATCTTTCATCTGTTTATGGTCTCAAGGTCAAATGTATGTGTATGTCGTGAAAATATTCAAAGATTTACGAAGCAAAATTCATATTTTCATCTCTGTCTAAGATAAAGAAAGTCAACAAGCTCTAAAAATATTCAAATTTATAATAAAAATACTAATTTGAAACCACTATCGCCATCTACTCTACATTCTTGTAATTTAAAAATAACCAGATTTTTCACTAAATTCAGGCAGTCTTACCAAATTAGAAACGCCCCTCTTAATAAATAAACATTTTTCTTTTTCCACAAGCATAACCTTGCATTTGTCTAGACCTAACTTCAAACTGATGTCCTTAGAGAATACTACACAACGTATGAGTTGCTGTAAATTTTATCATACATACAGGGTGTTTCAAAAAAAGGTAACACCGTCTCTAGGATTGTAATATGAGTTACCTGTTGATAGTGAATTTATAAAAATATTTAGTTAACTTTTTTGAAAAAATAACAATATACCAAAAGAAAAAATGTAATTTACAATAAAACAAACATTAAGCTTAATTTCGTCTTTAATTAGTTGTAAAAGATACTTCAATAATTAACAGAATTTATAAATGTTTATCACACAAAAATTATGATAGTTAAATACCTCGGCTAGGGGTGAGTAAGTTCATTAGCTCTGACTATTGTACAATATTTGTTTCTTTAAGAAATTATAAGGGCGCCACTGAAATATTTTTATTTTTTATGATACTACTGAAGAAAGTTGTTTTAAGCTGAGTTATTTAAATAAGTATCATAAGATGACAGAAAGATGTCAGAAAAAACTGTCTATGAAGATAAAAAAATGATTTGAAAATGTACAAACATATAAAAGATAATAAGATTTCCTTGGTGCTGAAATTAATGAGGTAGAGAATACGTTACAACAAAATAATCCGCAAACAGTTCTTTAAAAATACTTATTCTAATACAGTTGACGATATAGATAGATATACACGGAAATAAAAGAGAAAAAATATGGGAACAGTAAACTTGATAGATCACAATAAACTTATCTGTTACAATAGTGGACGATCCTTCGCCGCACCTTGGGGTCGCTACGGCACTGTCTAGGTGGTTCCAAATGATTATGGAAGATCACTAGTGGAGGGATGATCTGCCCCAGTTGTAGAGATAATCCAGTTAAGAATGTACATACGAGCTTAAAGTTTACAAGCTGTTCAAGTTTACGGAATCTCCAAGTTCAAGAGATGCTTCTGGTTTACAGAATCTTCAAATAAAGAGTTGCCTCTAGTTTACTGTATTATATTCCAACTTTCTGAAAATTACCAGTGTCAAACACGTGTTACATTTACTTTTCTGGCACAAAAAGTACAAATCAGCATAGTCCGAAATCTACAGTTAGATGCTAACGTATTTTAATAGATTACAAAAGATACATTTTTACATTAAATTTACTTTTTAATAATCTTACACACTAATCAAAATTCCAGAAATGTACTTTTACAAGCCTTTTATAAAAAATTATCATTAATACTTTTAATTACCATAAAAACATTCTTTGAATAATAATGAAATATGTTGAAATTCTCATCTGATATAATAAAATATAATATAACTTTCGATATTTTATAAATATCTTAACAAAAAGGAATTATAAAATTGGAAAAAAACATACCTGTATATGACAGTAAATCAATAGAAGAAATGAGACTGGGAATAATTATTAAAACCTATTGAATTCGATAATGCCAACTCATTAGTACACCTCGTAGTGTAACTACTTTGAACTTCCAATTATAATTATAGAGACCGTATTCATTATTTTATTATTAAAAATGTTTTATGATAGATGGAGCTAGTGGTACTAATTGAATTAAATATTTAGGATACCAGCTGCTTAAAATCTTAACAGGTACTGTTACAGGATAGGTAAAAAACTGAAAAATAATTGGGGTTTGCTTAGTAAATTTTTTTTCTAACGCCATCCGTTTTTAAGATAAAGGGCGTTGAAGAAAATGAAAAATTACACATTTCTTACGATTTTGCCGAAACTACTGGCACCATTGCAATGAAATTTTATACGAATATGTTTTGGAAGCTGATATATCCCATGAATTTGTTTTTATAACTAACTCTCATAGAGGGCGCTAGTTACACGATTCATACAACGTATTATTCAACATAACTTTTTTTAGGGTAGAATTATTAGTCAAAACTCCAAGTGAACATAAACATCGTTTAATTCTACACCAAAAAGGTACTCTTGGTAAAACTCGATATTATGTACCGTTTTCGGAATATTTTGATTTGAAAATTATGAAGTAATAATCGCTCCTGGTATAAACTAATGATAAAGTTCGCTTTTCTCTAAGTTTGCCGTGTAAAATTGACATTTATTGATTGTTATGACAATAAGTCAACAATAAATAGATTTTTGAAACCTTGTTATTTGTAAAATTAAATATTGTTAAACAAAATGTACTCAAATGTTGAATACACCGACATGTTATTAACTTTAGGCGAGTGTTTAGGAAACTCTAGTGCAGCTTTTCATTAACTTATACGAGGAGCGGTTATTACTTCATAATTTTCAAATCAAAATATTCCGAAAACGGTACATAATATCGAGTTTTACCTAGAGTACCTTTTTGGTGCAGAATTAAACGATGTTTATGTTCACTTGGAGTTTTGACTAATATTTCTACCCTAAAAAAAGTTATGTTGAATAATACGTTGTATGAATCGTGTAACTAGCGCCCTCTATGAGAGTTAGTTATAAAAACAAATTCATGGGATATATCAGCTTCCAAAACATATTCGTATAAAATTTCATTGCAATGGTGCCAGTAGTTTGGGCAAAATCGTAAGAAATGTGTAATTTTTTATTTTCTTCAACGCCCTTTATCTTGAAAACGGATGGCGTTAGAAAAAAAATTTACTAAGCAAACCCCAATTATTTTTCAGTTTTTTACCTATCCTAGAGACGATGTTACCTTTTTTTGAAACACCCTGAATAGGCACAAGTATAGCAACACCATAAAGCTTTGACTGTTTTTGAACAAACCTGTGTTTTATTAACTATGTATCTAACAGTTTTATTTTTTAATTATTTTAACCAAAATATGTTTAAATATATTTATGAACCTTTTTAGCTTTTTTAGTAAGTTCCATTTTTCGCTTCTGAAATCAGCATATGGATATACGCAGTATTTGGTAACTCAGGAACTCAATCAGAGATGGTGTATTCCTAAAAAATTCAAAGGAGAACTCAAAAGACCCAAACCAAAAAAAATTAAAAAAAAGAAAGAAAAGAAAGGGAAAAAAACAAAGAAAGACAAATCATCAAAAACGAGTAGCAAAAGTATGAAACGAAATTAGTTGTATCAATCCTTGTACTAAATTTATCTATGTATTTAAATGATTTCTAGAGTCTAAAAAAGGTTCGAAAAAGAGTAAATCATCCAAATCTTCTAAATCTTCTAAATCTTCCAAATCCAAAGGATCGAAGAAGAGTAAGAAAAGTAAGGATAAGAAGGGAAAGAAAGATAAGAAATATGTAATGACTAAACAGGAGAAAGCTGAATTGGCTCGCCTTCAAGCCGAAATAAAATTAAGAGAACAAATGGAACGAAAAGCGGAAGAGAATAAATTATTTGTGTTTCCTCTCACTGATGCTACTGAAGATAGTTTTTTCGAAACTATATTTACTAATTGGACAAATCCTAAAAAGAGCAAAGGTGAAAAAAAAGCAAAAGCGAAAAAGAAGACCAAAAAAAGTAAAAAATAGAAAAACTTTTAAATTACCTTATATAATTATGTTTATATACCTATATTTTTAATAAAACGTATTCTATTATTATTGTTTTTATTTAAATAATATGAATATTGGAAGAATATTAAAAGCGTGTAAATTTAACTGATATTAATAAATTTTTGAACAAAGTTTCCGTAGTGTAGTGGTTATCACGTGTGCTTCACACGCACAAGGTCCCCGGTTCGACCCCGGGCGGAAACATTCCTTTTTTCGTTTTAATCAGTTACTATTATTGAAATTTTTCGTTTATAGTTCAATAAAAATTCATTTTTAAATTAACAAAATATATCTAAAATTATTGTTTTTATGGTTGTGATAAGACAAGAATACTAAAATGCCTGATTAAACAGTTTCAGTACACTTTTAAAAATAAAATATCGGCAATGGTGTAGTTTAGCTGTCCCACCTGAAGCGCATGCGGCAATTTGAATTTTCAAGAATAGTTTTATTGGTCGATACGATAGATAAACTTTTAATCTGAAGCTTTGTTGCCACATTTGTGTAAATAAACCGAATCTCTCACTCGTATCGAAATATTCACCTAATTTGACCATACCAAAGACAGCTCTGGTGTTATAAAATGTACCCAAATA
Source organism: Ophraella communa (assembly GCA_035357415.1). Taxonomy (NCBI): domain Eukaryota; kingdom Metazoa; phylum Arthropoda; class Insecta; order Coleoptera; family Chrysomelidae; genus Ophraella; species Ophraella communa. The sequence goes on from CM068995.1 coordinate 2,908,275, forward strand.
CTACCCAAGTAACACCAAACTATTTTATTAGGTACTTTAAGGATGCTTTAAAACTAATATTAAAACCATTTGATCTTAAAGAAAGCTATAAGGTCACAATAAATCAGCTTTCAGCACAAAATGGTCCACTCTTAAAAATGTCAATAAAACTATAAATAAAAACCTGAATAAAACCGTTTTACCTTAAACACTGGTTTTAAGATTGCTATTAAGTTACTTTTAAATCCACATTAAATTTATTATTTACGAATTTCGACCGTAAAACTCCTTTTTTAAATATTTTTGATAATCAAATTTACTAAATCAAAACCAAACTATTCGGTTTCAAGAAAAAACGTTTGAACCGACAACACCGCGTGGCTACCGCGATGTCAATTTCGTATAAATTGAAATGACGGCGCATGCTCCTTAAGTGGGAGAGCTAAAATACATATATACATCTCTAGAAATTTAGTTTGGCGTTAAGACAAGTTCATATTAATTAACTTTGTTCCATTTTTACCTTGTTAAAGACGAAATGAAATTTGTATTAGAGAAAATAATCAATAATTTACTTTATATAGAAATTTTTATTTATTTGTGTTAAAAAAGATAGGATAATACCACGTTTCTATTCATATTTATTCAAGTTTCCGTAGTGTAGTGGTTATCACGTGTGCTTCACACGCACAAGGTCCTCGGTTCGAACCCGGGCGGAAACAAACTTTTTTTATTTTTTTTAAATAGATTATTGTCATTATTAAATAATATAATAAATTAATTGTTTAATTATGAGTAACTTAAATATCAATAAAACACTAAGTCAAACCACAACAAATTTAATGGTAAAAATATAAAAATGGGCGACCAGTTTCGGTCTTAGACCATCATCATGTTTATTTTAACTTATTTGTTTATTTTAACTTATTTACCTACATTCATATATTTTGACTGATGTAACTTTTAATATTATACAAATTAATGTATTGACGTTCATTTTAAATAATAAAAATCGATCAACACATGAAATCTCTATTACTAATCTAAAGAATTATTGTTTTTTACAACAACTAATTTACAATATCATTACATCGTTAGATAAAAATAATGAAATAATTATAATTGAATTGTAATCGACAATTATGATAAATCTATTCAATTGATACACTTATCGAACCTTGTAACCTTGAAAATATTTACTTAACACAATGCAATTGCTGTTTACTCAGACTAAAATTTTAGGATTTCGTAACAGGGAACATAATTTGATGATTGATGAGTGAATTAATTGAAATTAATTGTTGCAACTAGTTTCGGTCCTATAGGACCATCATCAGGCCGAAATAATTACAAGAAAATAGAAAGAGAATCTTAAGAGTACAATATCAAAATATCAGAGTACAAAATTCAATACAATTTCTTACAAATTGATAACAATGACAAGCTGATAATACAGAGAATAGAAAAAGTTTACAATCAAATGTCAAACCATATTATAAGAATAAACATTAATAATGATACTATGAAACTGCAAATGTATTGTTTAAATAATTAATAAATCGAAAAATATAATAAAGTTAACATTGTTAAAGTTGAATTTACATTATATGTATTATAAGAATTAGAAAATAATAAATTTTAAAAAATATCCACGAAAATTATAACTAATACTGACAGGATGAAACAAAATCAAAACCTTTCACAAAAAGCTCATCTCATTATTATTAATGAATTACTGCGTGCCGAGCGAAGCGAGCTTCGCAGCACCACACTAATTATAACTAATTTATAAACATGTTTTAATCACGCAGATATTAAAAATTGAGTTGAATATTTTTTGAAAGGAAGTAGAGTATTTAGTTTGCTCATGCCGTCCTGATCCTGGAAGTATTTTTCGATTTAAAGGACGAGATAAAATTTTACTTATTTTTTGCGGATGTTTCTATCATCAAGGGCTCATAACTTATAATAACTCCTGTAAAAACTTTGATGTAGCAAGCTTAAGTTTTTTTTTCGTTTTATCGTTAATATATAAAACTCATTTCATTTTTTAAAGAGCGAAAAATATTTTTAACTATATATTTTAACTATACAGTATGATGCAAATGTATGGAATAAATTCATTATTTCATTATGTCCAACACATCTAATGCAGTTGATGGCCATTCAAAAATTAAAATTGACATGTTTCTGAAATAATGAATTTATTCCATACATTTGCATCATACTGTATAATAACCTAAATTTATTGTACTAGTCCATCTTTCTAAGACTATTGAAATTGAAATTACATTTTGTTTGTTTGTAGATAGGTACCTGATGTTTATTAGGTAGTTATAAGGCTAGAACAAGTATGAAAGTAATAAGACATAACAATATTAAAGCCTAGACGTTATTATCCTTAAGAATTAAACCTGGATATACTTCCCTTCTTCCTCCTCGTCCAGGCATCTTCTACAGAAATTGTTATGTTGTAGGACTCCCATATTTTGACACAACTACAATTCAAAACCATTTGATAAATGCAGAATTGTTTAAAATGTAGAAGTGTTTAGAATTAAATTGATTGTACTAACCCTTACTTTTTGGAAGTCCATTTTATTAAGGATAATAAAAAACTCTTCGTTTTAACAAAACCTCCAATATTTATTTAAAAATTGCTTTTTTAAAAGACTCAATGACAGCTGTTTCGCTATGAAGCATCGTCAGATTGACATTTAAGTTACATTTTGTTTGTTTGTAGCTAGGTACCTGATGTTAAGTAGTATTAAGGCTAGACCAAGTATGGAAGTAATAAGACATAACAATATTAAAGCCTAGATGTTATTAGCCCTAAGGGATTATCCTGGATGTATTTCCCTCTAAGATCAGTATAACTGTGCAATGATATAGAAAAACCAGGAAAAAACTATATCATGCTGATCTTTACAATAACTTAATATATTTGTGTTACAATTACGTCTTATCTATGTATAAAATGAAGACTCAATCAAAGCAAACACTTTAAAAGTGGAGAACTTCCCAGATTTATTTGTTCATTAACAACTTTAAATTGTGGATCTGCTAGATGTCTTTTTATTTCAAGTTCTTCAAGGAAATCTAAATTTTGTTTTTTATTACAAATATGTAGTATTTGGATGTCATTGGTGTGAAAGAGTGAGGTTGGATGTTCAAGTAGGTGTTTTGCATAATTTGACTTATCTGGTTGTTTTAATCTATATGCTCTTAAATGTTCGTTAAATCTTACTTCAAAATTTCTTTGTGTTTGACCTATATATACAGCATTACACTTTGGACAATTAATTTTGTAAACACCAGATTTTTTTAATTTAGGTAATTTTGTTTTTACATTTAACAATTTTTTTGTACCAACATTATTTTGTGTTTTAAATGATATTATTGCTGATGTTGCCGAAGATATTATTTTTGATATTTTATTGGAAATACTTCCACAATATGTAATATTTTTATAACTTTTAATTTCTTTAGTTTGTTTAGGAAATATTAGTTGTAGTGCCACTTTCTGTTCTTTTTTATTAATTAATGTATTTATCAAATGAATTGGGTAGCCATTAGATGTAGCTATTTGTTTTATGATATAAATTTCTATATCAAAGTTAATTTTGTCCATTGGAATTGAAAATGCCCTATGTATCATAGAATTATAAGCTGCTAATTTATGTGTTATAGGATGATTTGAATTATATGGTATGGTTACATCTGTTTGTGTTGGTTTTCTGTATATTGAATAATTTAGTAAATTATTAACTTTTTCAATTTTTAAATCTAGAAAATTAATTGAAGTTGAAGAAAATAATTGTAACTTAAATGTCAATCTGACGATGCTTCATAGCGAAACAGCTGTCATTGAGTCTTTTAAAAAAGCAATTTTTAAATAAATATTGGAGGTTTTGTTAAAACGAAGAGTTTTTTATTGTGTTTAGAATTGATTGTGTTAACCTCTACTTTTTGGAAGTTCATCTTACTAAGAAAAATTCGCTTTAAAATTCAATTACAGCTGTTTCGCTATAACTAGTGGAAGTTTAGTTTAACTGTTCAGTTATTTATTGTTCTTAGTGTTAAGAATTGTTAAAACATACAATAGATTTTTGGAAGCATTTGAAACTATAGAAATTGTTAGGTGTAAAAATAATAATAAACTCATGACAGTTGAAAAAAAGGCGATAGACTAAGGAGATGTTCCAAGAAGAGTCAAATACCACCAAATTGTTCGCCTCTTTCTTCGATCGGAAGGGTTATAGTCTGTTTGAGCGGAGAGTCTTTTTCAAAGTGTGCAGGTTAAGTCCCTTAACTGCTACATTCCCTGTAACAAACCCTCTACCGAAGATTACTGCACCACCCTCTCTTAGAAATTTGGTTTTCCTACTTCTCTGCACTATTTTTTTACCGATTCCCCACTGAATTTTAATTTTAATCTTTCTAATAGATCTTGTTTTAAAAAAAACTGAGTTATGAGCTTATATAATAATAAAATAATCTTTAGAATTACTTCAGTTACAGCAATATTTATTTAATAGTTTTTCTAACCGTGTGAAACAATTATGTAGCTTATTTAAGCGTAACCAATATGATTTTTAATCGAAAATAAGATTTTCTTATTATTTTCCATTTATTACAAGATGAACGTGTTCGGTGTAGTAGTGTTAGGTTTAATTCTTTTTTATTTTAATGATACAGCAGCTAATCTTAGCATTGACCTGCTGGACACACACAATTTGGATAATATTTTTCAAAATTATATACCTACTTTACTTTCTAGTAATCAAGTTTGTAAGAATCAAAGTGTTTTTTATGCTGAAAATTTAAAAACATACCAAACCTGGGCTGTAGAAAGTAAGTAGCAACATATTTTAACGTTTTTAGGTTGATAAATTAACTCCAATGTTAAAATGTCATATACCTACAAACTATTTTGTCATTTTGACATCGATAAAAAAGGTGCATCCTTTTTTATCGCTTTTTTTTATCGCATGTTCCTCAATCTAGTAGGTGTGTATCAATTTTGCATTATTGTTGACAGGTATTTAATTGTCAAATTTAACAATATAAAACAATACTACCTTTTCTTTGCAAAAAACATAAAGTATGAACCGATTTGGAGAGGTTTCACATGAACAAATTACAAAAAATATTGAAGAGTCAATACCGAAGTCAACAAAAAATACGAAGTCATCAATATGGAAACAATTCATGGAATTTTGTCAAAGCCGAAATTATAAGTTGGAAGAGAATACTACAATACAAGATCTAGCATAAATATTAAAAGATTGGGCTTTCAATATGAAAAAAAGAATGGAGAAGATTACAAAGAATTTGCGGTCAAAACAATATGGAACACGACTGCTAAAATGTTACAACAGAAATATTTTAACGAATATGGTTTGAAATTTGATCCTTTTACAGACATAACCTTTAAAGAAGCTCGGGATGCTAGAAATGCCAAAAGAAAACAACTTCAATTGATTCCAACAAAAAGAAAGACGTGTTCTTCAGCAATAGACAAAGAAAATATAATAAAAATGGCAACACTATGGAATATAAATGAACCTGAAGGGCTGCAAAAAAGATTCTTTCATATAGCTTCTTACGAATTGGCTTGGAGAGTAGGAGAAGCTGTTAATTGCAAAATTTATTATTTTAAAGTAGAAAAGAACCAAAATGGTCTTCCTACGGGTAGGATTGAATATAACACCATATTTTCGAAAACGGCACAAGGCGGCTCGAAAAAGTTAACAGACAGCAAATGGTTGACTAGAAATGAAAGTGACGAAAGTATTTGCTCTGTAAAACTATTCCATTTGCTAGTAGAAAAAAGAAATGAACATATTACTTCTGACCGATTATTTTTAACTCCAAATCCTTTTTGGAAAAATAAAAATTCTAAAGGTTGGTACAAAAATGTTCCTTTAGGTATTAATACCATATCTGTTTGGACAAAAAATTCTGCTGCAAAAATTGGATTGGACATAATCAATAATAAAGTTACTAACCATTCAAATCGTGCCAGCGCAGTTTCCCAATTAGCCAAAGCAGGAGTTAGCGATCAACAGCTTATTAAGATAACAGGACACTCGTCATCACAATCGATTAAACCATACCTCCAAATTGACCCCGAACACCATGAACAACTTATAAATAATTTGAGACCCTCGGAAACAGAATATTCAACATACGTAGAAACACGAGAAGAAAACATTAAAATCAGTACTCCCCAACCAATATTTAATAATTGTATTTTTAACAACTGTTCTTTTAACTAGTTTAATTGTTTTAGAATGAATAAATTTTATTGTTTCTTTATATAATTAGTCGTTAATTTATCTTAGCAAAATACACGCGATCTTTTTTTTAATGGAAAAAAAAGGTCTTGTGTATTTACTGTTGAAAAAAGGTGGTTTTTTAAATTAAAACATTTGCAGTGTTTGATTCTACAACAAAATTCCCGAGTGGGATGCTGGAAGGATCAAACTACGATTTTGGAAACTTCGATGAGTGTATCCGGATAGAGGTTCCTTTTGAGAAATACGCCTTCACTGGAAAATATTGTCTAGCGAAATTCACTATAATTCCTTCCGAAAATCTTTATGATGCAGGAATGACAAATAATTCAATATGGACGAAAATTATAGTAAGAATTTTTCATATTTTAAGTAACGGTAAAATAAAACTATTTCTCTGAAATAATATATAAGTAAGCATAAAGATAAAAATGTTTTCCTTTGTTCGATATTTTGCAATAATTAATTTTTATTAAGTTATCTAATCTCAAATATGTTTAAATCAGAGCGTTCATCCATCTCAAATGTGGTTGAATCCAATACAGATTCAATAAAGCAAACAATCAAACTATAGTGCTACTAGTTTCGATGTCAATAAGACCTTCATTAGCATGCAAAGAAAAAACAAATTGGTATTCAAGAAAGAACGTTAGAAAAAAGTAAAATCACCGCTAACTGTACTGTACATCTTTATTTCTTGATTACCAATTAATTTTGTTCTCTACATCCTAATGATGGTTCTACTACAATAAAGTTCTGTGGTTTGAGCTTATACTATATTTATTTATATTGGAAACTATATACTTACACAATATTGGTGAAATTTATACAAAAAGTTATAAGCCAATAAAATCTTATTAGCTATTCAAGGACCTAACCATGCAGATAATTTGAACCTAAATTAATCGATCTTTCAAATTAAGTTCCCTAGTTCAGAGTTTTAAATATGTCCATAGAAAAAAGTTGATTGGAACAGTAGCGTACGAGGGTTGCCTTTTATATTTCGGGATTTGGCAACCCTGGTGTTGCAATGTGACAAATGACAGCTGACAGTTGGGCATTTTTGAGGTTATACGTATTCAAAACGTTTTGACATACGAGCGCTATTTGTGTTGTTTATAACTAAAAGATTCATCTCGGTCCAAAAATGGAATTAAATCGTGATGAACTTGATTGTGTTAACCTCTACTTTTTGGAAGTTCATCTTACTAAGAACAATAAATAACTGCACAGTTAAACTAAACTTCCACTATTTATTCGAAAAATTCGCTTTAAAATTCAATTACAGCTGTTTCGCTATAACTAGCATCATCAGATTGACATATTGAAATTACATGTTGTTTGTTTGTAACTAGGTACTTGATGTTGCTAAGTAGTTAAGGCTAGACCAAGTAAGGAAGTAATAAGACATAACAATATTAAAGCCTAGATGTTATTAGCCCTAAGGGATTATCCTGGATGTATTTCCCTCTAAGATCAGTATAACTGTGCAATGATATAGAAAAACCAGGAAAAAACTATATCATGCTGTTCTTTACAATAACTTAATATATTTATGTTACAATAATGTCTTATCTATGTATAAAATGAATACTCAATCAAAATAACAGGTCGGCTGAAAAGTCCCAGGTCTGACCTATAGATGACGACACTAAAATTAAATCCATTTCAGTTTTAGATAGTATCAACCTTCAAAAGATTCGTGTAAAAATTTGACAGCTGTCGGACTATTAGTTTGTGAGATGTTGCATTTTTAGTGAAGCAACTTTTGTTATTTTCAAAAAGATGGAAAAAAAAGAATTTCGTGTGCTTATTAAATATTGTTATTTGAAAGGAAAAAATACAGTTGAAGCAAAAGCTTGGCTTGATAATGAGTTTCCGGAATCTGCGCCAGGAAAATCAACAATCATTGACTGGTACGCAAAATTCAAGCGTGGTGAAATGAGCACCGAAGACGGTGAACGCAGTGGACGCCCAAAAGAGGTGGTTACCGACGAAAATATCAAAAAAATCCACAAAATGGTTTTGAGTGACCGTAAAGTGAATATGATCGAGATAGCTGACACTCTAAAGATATCTAAGGAACGTGTTGGACATATTGTGCACGAATATTTGGGTATGCGGAAGCTCTGTGCGAAATGGGTGCCGCGCGTGCTCACAATCGACCAAAAACAGCAACGAATTGATGATTCTGAGCAGTGTTTGCAGCTGTTAAGTAGTAATAAACCCGATTTTTTGCGTCGATATGTGACTGTGGATGAAACTTGGCTCCATCACTATACGCCTGAGTCCAATCGACAGTCAGCTGAGTGGACTGCGGCCGGTGAACCGCCACCAAAGCGTGGAAAGACTCAACAGTCAGCTGGCAAAGTTATGGCCTCAGTTTTTTGGGATACACACGGTATATTGTTCATCGACTATTTGGGAAAGGGAAAAACAATCAACAGCGACTATGACTGCATTATTGGAGCGATTGAAGACCGAAATCGCGAAAAAACGACCCCATATGAAGAAGAAAAAAGTGTTGTTTCATCGAGCCAATGCACCGTATTACAAATCATCGAAAACGATGGCAAAATTGCATGAATTGGGATTCGAATTGCTTTCTCACCCACCGGATGCTCCAGATCTAGCCCCCAGCGATTTTTTCCTTTTCTCTGACCTGAAGAGAATGCTCGCAGGAAAAAAATTTGGCTCTGATACTGAGGTAATCGCCGAAACTGAAGCCTATTTTGAGGACAAACCGAAGGAGTACTACAAAAATGGTATCAAAAAGTTGGAAGGTCGCTATAATCGCTGTATCGCCCTTGAAGGCAACTATGTTGAATAAAAAAAATGAATTTTGTCAAAATATTGTGTTTTACTATGGTAGACCGGGGACTTTTCAGCCGACCTGTTAAACAGTTTAATAGTGGAGAACTTCCAAGATTTATTTGTTCATTAACTACTTTAAACTGTTGATCTGTTAGATGTCTTTTAATTTCAAGTTCTTCTAGAAAATCTAAATTTTGTTTTTTATCACAAATGTGTAGTATATGATATCGCAAAATTGAGAAAAGACAAGTAATAATGGAATCCACACGTTTAATAAACTGGCGTTCTGATTATATAACGTCAATAAGAAAATACCGGTCTGAAAATCGGCCAATGCTCTACCTCGACGAGACGTGGTTTGACACGCATGACATACTTTCCAAAAGATAGTCTGATTCCTATGATAAGTGTAAAAAAAGCACCATCAAATAAAGAGATGAGAATCACAATATTACACGCAGGATCAGAAACTGTTTGGATCCCAAACGCCATGTGGTTTTCTGCCAAAAATATTAAGGACTCTTGTGTTGATTATCACGAAGATACGACAGCAGAGATTTTGAAGATTGGTTTAAAAATTGTCTGTAACCCAACATTCCGCCAAACAGCGTTATAGTAATGGACAACGCAAGCTATCATAGTCGACAATTACAAAAAATTCATGGCGAAATTGGAGATTCAAAACTTCATGGCTGTAAATGGCATATATTTTGAGGAAAGTTATACAAAAAAAGAACTTTTACAAGTTTTGCAGTCATTTTCTTAAAAAAAACGTGTTTGTGATACAATTGCAAAAGAAATGGGACATACAACTTTGACAACTTAGAAGCGGTTGCTGCATTCAGAATACATGTTTTGGAGATACCTCAATCAGAGTGGCCAAAGTGCTTCGACAACTGGTTCAAACACATGCAAAAGTGTGTAGATCTTCATGGGGAATATTTAGAAAAACAATAAAGTGATTTTCAATGATTTATATTTGTTTTTGTTCCTTAATACCGAAAGATAAAAGGCAACCCTCGTAACAGAGTAAGAAATTATTTATTTTAAAAGCGCCAGTACCACGTTTGAAATAGTATCAGTTATTTTTCATTTGCAGAATTCCATCGAGGATCCTTCAAAAAATCCACGAAATGTTTTAAGATTTGCGTTTTGCATTCCCTCTAATTGCACCCATGTAGACTTGCAAGAAAGTCTGCTGAAAGTTATTGAAAACTTTAATAAGCAAGTTCGGTTCAGACTCTCCGTGGAAGTTGATCAATTTAGCTGTCAAGTCGGAGCTCAAAACTCTCGGCTAGATTACGGCGACCTAATATTTATGTGAGTTCTTTTTCCAGTTACTTAGCACTCACGTAATTTTAAGATAAGGAATTTAAAAGAAAAACGAATACCTGCTATAAATTATTACAGATTTTTTGTATACTCCCAGGGTACGTTTTCATTTGTAAAGGGTCTTGATTAAAATTTTAAACATGTGTTTTTATTATACTGGATTTATGTTTAAAGAACTTTTTTTAAGAAGATTTATTTATTTAAAGTGAAAGCAAGTTCGTAGGGTGCAGACGCGTTTTTTGTTTTGTTCCAATTTTATTTGACATAGGCATGGACGTATAAATACAGAATACAGATATGGAATTAAAATATATATCAAAACTAATTAATCAGCAACAATGACGCTTGTTATACCGAAAGTAATTTAGGATTCGATTGACACTACTGGAATCTTCCTTTACTATAGTTTTCCCTTACCTCACATTTATCGTATCCTACAGGCAAAATATCGTAATTATTTCATGTAATAAGTAAAGTTTGGTTAAATATAAAAATCATGTGTTTGAATATAGACAAATATTTATTTATTTTTTAGAGTAGTTATTATGTTTCTTTTATGTTTGGTGCTGATTGGTTCGAGTTATTATTATGCTTTAACAAGAAGACAAGGCGAAAAGAAATCAAAAGGTAAGATTATCACGGACTGTTAGTTCATTCTTAAGGTTTATACTTTTTTTAAACATCAACTTTTACCAGTTTTTTATTGTAGTATTCCTGCCTTTGCTCCCTTATTTTTTGCAACGTGTGTATTTACTTCTTTTGGCTCAAAAAACGTAGTATTTGAATCCTCTTCTATATTTTTTCTTCATTTGCTTAATTAAATGGTTTATAAGAAGGTTTCATTATTTTCTGGTGTACAGTTTCTTGTATCATGAATAAACAAATAACTTCTCTTGGTGTAAATGATTGACAATGAAGAACTTCACTTCATACTGTCGACCGAACGAAATGACAGACTATGTCTGAGAAGTATTACTTTCTAGAAATTAATTTTCCGGCTGAGAAAATGTACTATATAATTTGTAGCTACGTGATCATTTAGAATTTTCATTTACTTGTCGATCGAGTGAATGAATATCAAACAGCTGATTTTCAGTCAAAGCAGACTCTGGTAATTTGTGTTGGAAGTAACAGTGAGAATTTACTTCAAACATTAAGGTAGACATTTAAACGTGAAACGAATCAAAAACCCATTAAACGATTAAAAAAGAATCTGCAAATTTGATTATGTAATTGTAAAAAACACATTTTGTAATTATATAATTATATTATGTTGAAATCCATTTTTATATTATCTAGAGTTTTATTTCAAATATATTTTTATCTTGTTATTGAAGATTTAGGAATAAGTGAGTCATATCAATAAAAAATTATAATCTTTATTATTTGTTAAAACGAAATTTTATTCTATAACCTATAAATTCTTCTTCTTTTTCTTTTATTGGGTAATATCTAGTGGATAATTTGCTCAGGTTCCTCGAGAGATATTTCAGACTAGCTCTAGACAATCGAATATCGATTTGTACAATATATTTTCTGCTGTATAGGGCTACACAGTTAGTAAAGGTAAGACGACACAACATGAGATGATACTTTTCTTTCTTGGGGAAGGCAGCCAATCATAACACAACCCAGAAATGCTACCACGGTAGACAGTATACTTCTTACCAAACCCTTCTTTCAGTTCGTCATAGTTTGTGACGTCATGCACTATTTTGGGAATGTTGAGTATTATTGCATGTAATTCTATGCAAATCTGACAGTTGCCAGGATCGTATTCAGCTAATTATACAACTAACTTTTATTGCACCTTGGATTTAAAATTTTATGAGATTTATGAGATTCTTAAAAATGGAAAAGTTATCAAATAATTGCCAAAAAGTTGATACTTTTACACTATATAAACTATTTTAGATTGTTTGAATATAATGAATATAAAATTAATTTTTTCAGTTTGTAGCGTGTTTAACACATAAAATAACGTAAAATACTGACCTGAACGACAATGTACTAGTTTAGTGATTTTTTTTATATTTGCATCTTATAAAATAGGTTTTTATTGATTCAACTGTACAAATAAAATTTTTATAAAATTAATCCTTTAGCCATAATCGGCTTTTGAAATTTAAATTTAATGGTTACATACGTCATAAGTGGTAAGTGACGTGTTTCAATGAGATTGGTAGAAAATTTGCGATGTTGTCGATATGCTTTAATATTAACCGTGAAACTTATCTCTCTCTCTTATTTGTTGTCATTAAAAAGAAATAAACATATTGATATTTTTGTTCTCTGATTGACACTTTATCAAATAAGGAGTAAAACACTAAACAAAATATTCTGTCATTTTCGTTAGTTTAATTTGTTGTTTGGTTGTGTTTGATTTATGAAAGAAATTACTTCTATACTATTTTTGGTTCGAAAATAAAAATCCCTAACACCTTCTCTTGGTGTTATAGCGGTTCCTTCAAAAATAACCAATAGAAGTAATTGTTCTCTCGGGGAGCATCCCTTCTATCGGTACAGTGAGAGAACGAATTTCAAGAAGACGGTTTTGGCATTTTCAATAGAACCACGCCCACTTTCTATTGGCTGTTCTATTCTATCACCGTCAAGAATAGGGGTCTTGTTTGTTTATTACAGATAAACACTATTTTCTCTCCTGTCATATATCTTGTCAACTGGTACAATCAGTTAGTCACAGAACACGGTGTTTTGTGCCGCCAGTTCTTTGAGAATACTTGAAACGAACGTAGCTAAACTGTGACAACGTTGACTTTTAAACACACTTCATTATTGGTTATTAGTTGGCGCTACGTTTAAAACTTACTAATTATTTATTGCTAAATTTTACGAAATGAGAAAAATTAATTGCAAAATGAATACCAATATAAATAAGTAGGTATCTTATCCTAAATATATATTGCTATCATTTTGATTAATATGATCCTACTAAACTAGTCCTTTGTGACACTTCAGTGTTTGATACTGTAAAGGGGCATTTGCATTACAGTATTCTGCGACAAAATATTTTAATTTGCATGATTCATTGTTTTTTGTCCAAAATGTATTATAGAAAATTTTTATTCAAGGCAAATTACACGATATAGTATTATGTTTTTCTGCTCAAAAAAATTTAAAAGCGTTGACTACAGTTGGGAATAACTCTGATGGTCTAAATTGCACCGCTGGTATGAAAGTGTATTCTATGATTGCAATAATAACAATACACAGGAACATGTTTGATTTTGGTTCAGCTATAACTAACTCCACTTACGTAGAGCAGGTAATTACAACCATTTAATTAAACTTGTAAGATAATTAATACAGGAAATGAAGATCAAAAAGAGGTATAGTTTATTTATTTGGAGTTGACAGCTACGAAAAGTAATTAAATCGTAAAATGTTGTAAACAAGACCTTAAATCAGTAGCGCACTTACTTGCTTATATCGGTATTAAGAAATTTCTTTTAACCTTCTTAGGTAAGAGATAAGTAGTGATAGTTCAATATTTAGAATATTTTGTTTTTCGATTTCAACGAGAATAATTGTGGCCGTTAGAGGTGTTAAGGAATTAAGGTAACGCTATGTGTACAATTGCAAAAACAGGTACGTTATTAGTCTATAAATTAAGGATTTGTTTATGTTTATATCCTAAAATATAAGAATATAGGTACTCGTTAGTGTTGGTGGTTTATATTGTGATCTATATTTTTATTATTTTAATCTAAGAACATTTTCGGTAGTAAAAATGGCGTCAAGTTCGAGTTTTGTTCAGCTACCTATTGTGACAATATTATCTAGTGGACTCTTTGAAAAATAACAACTATGAGTATGTTTCAATAGAAATGTATTCTACTTCTAGTTATTTTTCATAAACCATCCTTGCATGGGCTTTGAAGGAATTGCATTTATAATAAATTCACTTTACTGCCAACTCCAAACAAATATAGTACAAAACCTCGCACTTCTTTAATCCTATACATTTTTTTTTGTAAAAGTAACAAATTTTAGACGGAAAAAGTGTACAATTAGAATTTTTCAAAAAAATTTGATTTGTTCCACTTAATGTTTTTAAATATTCTTGTAATAAATTGTACATACGTTTTTGATTGTTTTAGATGTATTCAAATTTTGGTATAACGTTTATTCTAAATGGTCCAATTCTAGTTGACACATTTTTCACTATATCTGGATTTTTAGCAACTTATTTGGCTTTATATTACTACCAGAAAGCACAAAAGGATTACAGTATCATAAAACTGTATATTCACAGGTATTTGAGGTTGGTAAATTGTTTTTAATCGAAGACAACTTTAATGCACAAGATTCTCAAATTTTAGAATGGTATCTGTCTACGCAGTCATTTTAGCCTTTTATTGTACACTATTCGTGAAAATGGGAAAAGGTCCCTTGTGGCGGAAAATAATTGAAATTGAACAGGAAAAGTGCAAAAAAGTATGGTGGGCTAATTTATTATTTATCAATAACTATGTTGATACTTCAAATTATGTAAGTATAATGATTTTTGTAGAACCAAACTTAGAGTTGTAGAAATATTCTATTTCATTATTTATAAATTGAATTTTTACTGTAATATAAAATATTTAAGAATTAAATAAAGATCAAATTTGTGCCAGATCTCAACACAACGTGTCAAATAATAATTTACTTTATAATTCATGTATTATGTACCGGGTGTCCGAATAAGAACGGCTCTCGGCCATATATCAGTAACCATTGATAGTACAGCTTCGGGAAAAAAAAATTTATGATAAAAATGGCCTCGAGAAACACCTGGAAATTATTTACAGACTCGTAGGTCTACCGCTAGAGGGCGTAATTTAATACTAAGAATTAAGAAATCAAAATTTTACAAAAATTGCCTTATTAAAGGGCATTTTCAATGCGATAATCAAATTCTACGAACAATTCTGCGTATTTTTGGTTTCAAAAGTTTTAGTCTATTTTTTCAAATATAAGGTGGGGGAGAGTGGGAACATTATTTTAGAAAAAGGTCTGTAAGTCCGGTCCTGTTTAACCGATCTTTGCAAACTTGGTCTTGTTGATAACAGCTTTCTTCCACCAATATTATAGTTATCATTTCCAAACAACCTAATAAGTGACGTGCCCGCTAGAGGGCGAAACTTTTTTTCTTTTTTTAATCTAGTTCGCTTTGAAAAATATTAAATAGAAGCATGCAATTTTAACCATGAATTATAAAATTAGACCAAATTAGCAACAAAATGGTAAAAACCGCATGTCAATATCTTTTTCCTATCCCGAGATATCTTAAGAAACGTGTAAATTTTAAGTAGGTATTTTCCTTTGAATATAAGAGTACTCTGGTTATACTGAACGGCATTTAATAATTTTACTTTACTTTGTTTAATAATTTGACACATGTCTGCGTGCTTTGTTTTCCATGGCTTTACTTTGTTTACAACCATTTTATGTATTTTTTTAATTTTTATTAATTTTTTATTTATCCTTTGTTACAGTGCATGTTTCAATCTTGGTATATGGCGTGTGATATGCAGGCATTTCTTGTAATTCCCTTTTTAAGTCTACTATATTACAGAAAACCAATTACTGGTGTTATATTAACTATTTCATTTATACTTGGTATAGTAATTTTTACATTCGTGACAATCTATACGTACAAAGAAATGCCAATTTTAATACTGTATATGAAGTAAGTACTAAGGTAAATATATCAGGTCGGCTGAAAAGTCCCCGGTCTGACCTATAGATGACGACACTAGAAATAAATCCATTTCATTTTTAGATAGCATCAACCTTCAAAAGATTCGTGTAAAAATTTGACAGCTGTCGGACTATTAGTTTGTGAGATATTGCATTTTTAGTGAAGCAACTTTTGTTATTTTCAAAAAGATGGAAAAAAAAAAGAATTTCGTGTGCTTATTAAATATTGTTATTTGAAAGGAAAAAATACAGTTGAAGCAAAAGCTTGGCTTGATAATAAGTTTCCGGACCCTGCGCCAGGAAAATCAACAATCATTGACTGGTACGCAAAATTCAAGCGTGGTGAAATGAGCACCGTAGACGGTGAACGCAGTGGACGCCCAAAAGAGGTGGTTACCGACGAAAATATCAAAAAAATCCACAAAATGATTTTGAGTGACCGTAAAGTGAATATGATCGAGATAGCTGACACTCTAAAGATATCTAAGGAACGTGTTGGACATACCGTTCACGAATATTTGGGTATGCGGAAGATCTGTGCGAAATGGGTGACGCGCGTGCTCACAATCGACCAAAAACAGCAACGAAATGATGATTCTGAGCAGTGTTTGCAGCTGTTAAGTCGTAATAAACCCGATTTTTTGCGTCGATATGTGACTATGGATGAAACTTGGCTCCATCACTACACGCCTGAGTCCAATCGACAGTCAGCTGAGTGGACTGCGGCCGGTGAACCGCCACCAAAGCGTGGAAAGACTCAACACTCAGCTGGCAAAGTTATGGCCTCATTTTTTTGGGATACACACGGTATATTGTTCATCGACTATTTGGAAAAGGGAAAAACAATCAACAGCGACTATTACTGTGCATTATTGGAGCGATTGAAGACCGAAATCGCGAAAAAACGGCCCCATATGAAGAAGAAAAAAGTGTTGTTTCATCAAGCCAATGCACTGTGTCACAAATCATCGAAAACAATGGCAAAATTGCATGAATTGGGCTTCGAATTGCTTCCTCACCCACCGTATTCTCCAGATCTAGCCCCCAGCGACTTTTTCCTTTTCTCTGACCTGAAGAGAATGCTCGCAGGAAAAAAATTTGGCTCTGATACTGAGGTAATCGCCGAAACTGAAGCCTATTTTGAGGACAAACCGAAGGAGTACTACAAAAATGGTATCGAAAAGTTGGAAGGTCGCTATAATCGCTGTATCGCCCTTAAAGGCAACTATGTTGAATAAAAAAAATGAATTTTGTCAAAATATTGTGTTTTACTAAGGTAGACCGGGGACTTTTCAGCCGACATCTAAGTAATTAACTTAACTACCGTATTTCTCACAAGAAAAGTTTTTTAAATGCACTGTTAATATTTAAACGAGGAACCTATCTTCAATGTTTTACTGCAACATCGTGTGCTGTTTAGAAATCTGCATATTAAAAGTTTAGATTTTATATTTTTTACTTGGTTACAGATCATGTATCTGGCAGTTGAATGCTGTATTTTTCATTTGAATGATTTATATAAAAACTAGGTGAATATTAAATATAAAATACTAAATATAATCCAGATCGTATATAAAATTAAAATTCTATTAAATAAAATTGCAGCAACGAATCCCTGTGGATTTTTTATAATTTTTCCTTTTTAGTTTTCATTAAAAAAAAAGTAAAAATCAAACCAACTTAATTAATCTAATAAACAACTAAACAAAGTGAAATGAAATCAGATTAACTTAATCAACTATGACGTACACATAATATTTTTTGCTATAAAATTGAAATTCAACTAATAGGAAAAAGTGGGGTAATATAGTATTTTTTTTAATGTATTATCTGCAATTATTTAAATATTTCTTTCAAATTTGGTTAACTCATTTTAGTAACTGTAATGTGTTTGATATTATGACAAAACCAGTCAATATTATTTAATACATTCTATCATTCTATAATTTATTTTTTTAATTAATCCTTTATCTTTATTTTCCACTTTTTCTTTCCAGAGAACCTTAAAATTTCACTTAAACCTTCCCAAAACTAAAAAACCATTCCTAAACTTTTCATTCTTGGTGTAATTTATTCTCCTTTTCTAAATAAATTTTAGAAAAACATATTCACATCCACAATATTATTTGTATGTGGATATAAACCAAAATACAATCTTAAAACAGTGAATTCTAAACTTAATAATTTTTTAGTATGCTTCTACATCCATCCGAAAACAGCACATTCTTGCGAGTTTATATACCCGGTCATCTTAGAGCAAGTTCGTATTACGTTGGAGCTGCCGCTGGTTATTTTAAATACAGAATAAACATCAGAAATTCTAAAATACCCACCGTGTGGGTAAGAATTGGATGGATCCTTTGTGGACCAATTATGTTTGTGTCGTTACATGCGGCTTTTGCGTTTTATATTTATAAGGTTCCTATTTGGTTTTCTGCTCTTTATGGAGCTCTTTATCACATTGGATGGAGTTTGGGAGTTGCTTGGATTGTAATAGCAGTATCAACTGGATACGGATGTAAGTACGAATATAAAGTACAAAAATAATCAGTAAAATAGCAATAATTTGTTATTATATCATAGAAATAAAACCTGCAGTCTACAAAATATGATCTCAACTAAGATGATTTATATTTATTCAAATTATATTTAGTTAATTTTAAAATATTTTATCTCACGTACTTGTAGTGTTTTCAAGTATCTCAGTTTTGTTTATAGTACGTTTGAAAAATAAGGAAAAGAGTGTTATACTGAATGTCTACAATCTCGAAAAATGTATTAATCACGTTATGGATATTGAGAAAAATATGTGGGAGCTTGACCGTATAATAGATAGCAGTATAAAACCTATCATAATTTCTCTCGGATCAGATGACAATTCGTCTGAAACAGAATATGACGAAGCATAACTTTAAACTGTAGCTTAGAAGTTTATTTATTATTATTATTATTATTAAAATTATATGATTCATTCATTGTGGGTCATTTCACTAATAAACCATAATGAAAAACCGTGTTTTTCAGATTGGGTAAACCGTGTACTAAGCTTTCCACTATTGGTGATCCTCAGTAGACTTACGTATACAGTATATTTATGCCATGGTATTATCCAAATGTATTCCGCTGGCTCTATTAGACAACCTGTTTACACAAGTAATTTTAGCTCGGTAAGTCTTTAAAGAACAAGAAATACATTACAGTTTTTTTTTCCGCAAAGTCTCTGAATACATTATCCGTCAAATTAAATCGTACCGAATGTAAAAATAGTATATTTCCTAACTAGTGCGCAAAGTAAGTCTCGTTCGCACGCTGGCTGCAGTTCTGATGTTTTCTCAGATTTATAGCAGCTCTTCGAGTCCTATTTTCCGGAGGAAGTTTAGGACATCGTCGGGCTTCAAATCAGGTAGATCCCCTTCCTCTATTTCATGTGCTCCTAGGTATCTAGCCCTAGAATTTTGCAAGGCAGGACATTCTGAGAGTATGTGTATTGAGGTTTCATCCTCTTCCTCACAGAATTTGCACTTTGCTTCATCTGCTAACCCTAGTTTCTTCATGTGGCTTCTTAACCGGCAATGCCCGGTTAATATTCCCGTTAGAATACGGAGCCTTTTTTTACTGAGGTAAGTAGTATCTTAGATTGCCTCAGTCCTTCCAGCTGATTCCAGTACTTGGATTTTTCTTTCTCCATTTCCTCCCTTAGTTTTCCTAAGATTACTCTACTGCTGATCCCACAAGATGGTTCTGGTCCCAAATGTGGGGTTTCAGCTCCTTTTTTTGCCAGCTTATCTGCTGTTTCATTCTCCTCTATTCCTATGTGTCCCGGGACCCATAGGAGGGTGACAGTGTTCTTCTGGCCTAGTTCATTTAGTTTGCCTAGGCATTCCCAAACCATCTTCGAACTGATTATATTTGAACTCAGCGTTTTGATGGCTGCTTGACTATCCGACATGATCACAATCTCTTCTCTGCGGTAGTTTCTTCCAATATTGAATTCCACACAACTTTCGATGGCGCGGACTTCTGCTGGGTATGTGCCCAAGCTTTCTGAGTATTTGGCTCTCGGTCCAAAAACTCCTATCCCAGTTCCCTCGTCTAGCTTGGAACCGTCCGTATACCACTTTATGGTATTCTGGTTTAAATTCTGTATGGTGTCTTCATCCCATTCAGATTTATTACTCAACTTTGTGATGAATTTTCTCACAAAGTTGAATTTCTTTGGCATATCATCTTGGGGCATTTCCCAAGTTTGATCAAAGTGAAGTGATCGAGGTTTTTCCCTTATAATTCCTTCTTTGATCATTCTATATATTGTTTTCTTCCTTACACTTTCTAGCAGAATGTGCAGTGGGGTCAAGTTTAAAATCACCTCCATTGCAGCAGTGGGACAAGTTCCCATTGCTCCAGTGATACATGAACAGGCTAGTCTTTGAATCTTCGAGAGGTTTTTCCTCGTCGTATTCAGATTAGCCCTTACGCCCCAAGCCACTGCCCCATATGTGATTAATGGTCTCACTATTGCTGTGTACATCCATTGCAGGATACGTGGGTTACATCCCCAGTTCTTCCCTGCAATGTTCCTACACACCATGAGGGCCTTGGTTGCTTTGTGTATTACTTCGCCTTCGTGTTTGTTCCAGAGTAACCTGCTATCTAGGATTAGCCCTAGATATTTTACCTCTGTTTTCCACTCGACGATGTTCTCCCCTATTTTTATGATTTTTAGATTAGGTTTCTTTTTCCTTGTAAAGGCTACTAGTGTGGTTTTGGTGGGGTTGATGCTGAGTCCCACCGAGTCACACCATTGTTCCGCAATGTTCAATCCTCTTTGAACAATATCACGCGCGAGAGTTAGGAACAGTATTTTTTCTACGAGCAAGAACATTTATAAAAATAAAAAATTAGACAATCAATTTAAAGAATTATATTCATAACAAAATACTAAGCAACAACTATATAACAAAAACTAATTATTTAATTTGATTATTATGAACTATATTAAAAGTAATGCTGAAGATGCGGTTCCTTCAATGGAGGAAATTACTTGTTTTGTATTGTTTTTTGTAGATTCTGTCGGTGCCAGTTGAAGTTGCAATAATATTTTTTTGCAAACGATTTTCAGCAATATCTGGTGAATTTGGAACATTGTTATGGTGGGTCTCGACGCTTGTAGAAGTACTGCTAGTAGTGGTGGTACTACATGACGTCTGCAAAATTTTGTTTGGCAAGAATTAAATTCTGTTTATCTTCTATAAAGTCTAAAGTTATTTTTGTCAACTCTTCACGGCGACAGGCACCTGCTAAGCCGAAGATTGTAGCAACTTTTACCATAAGATTAGTTTCGTTGGAGGCTTCTTCTATGAATATGGTTATCTCTTCTTGAGTAAACACTTTAGATTTTTTAGGCCTGTACCCTAAATTTTGTTTCTTTAAAAAGGTGGTCGGTTTAAGATATTTTCCAATGGCCAAATTTAACTAGATTTTACACATAGTTTTCAGAACCGAATACTTGGACCATAGCGTTGGGGGCTTATATTCTTCCGACTGATAAATAGGCTAAGAATACTTCTCTAAAGGGCTTCACTATATTTATATCACACCATTTACTAAATTATGCTTACTGCTTTTCATATTTTTGGGACGACCTTTGCAGGTACTATTGCAGGTACCCGCAAAATTAAATATTGCGCTCTGAAGCGCGTGCGTATAGTACCTCGTAGATTAAAATTTTTTCTATAATTGTAATTGTAATTAGTGAATTTGATTTTTTCTTTATAACGTTGCAGATACATGCTGCTGCTGGCGATTTAATTTTGGCCTATTTGTTGGCTTTGATTTTATCTATATTATTTGAAGCACCAATGATAGGTATAGAAAAACTATTGTGGAAAGGTAAGTATTTAAAACCGCTAAAATACTAAAATTATTAACAAACCAACATTAAAAAAGCATTCAAATGTCAAAGACTGTCATACATTTAAAAAAATTTTCACCTCTTCATACATTAAGTAAGAAAATATAATTATTTAAGAAAAATCCCATAAATAAACAAGAGTATTCCAAAGCTAAGAATGTATTCGAAAAAAATTCACAAAAATTTCAATAACTTGAGATGGAAATTGCCTTCTTAATGCTGTAAGTAAATTCCTTTATCATTCTGAAGCTTCCCCTATCATTTTAAGAAAAAATGCTGTAAATTTCATAAAAATAAATTGGAATTTTTATTCAAATTTTATACCAACCGAAAATGGAACAACAAAAGAAAATTATTATGAATTTATATCAAAGAATGCAACTTATATCACATAATTAGAATGTCATGCCTTATTTATTTATTTATTTATTTATGAATGATACTGTTTTAATTTTAAAATCTATATCTACAACCCCTCCTATAATGTTTTTTTTTAAATTATTTAATATTTGATCCACCTTTTAAACTTATTTTAACGCCATAATTTATTTTTAGATTTTTTAGTTTTTGTCTTTTACATTTGTATCTAAGGCTCTACAATGCCCTTCCCAGCATTATATCATTATAAATTTAAAAAATGAGGTCAAGAAATTTCTTATTTACAATTGTTTTGATACCCTTTATGAATTTCGTCCTACATACCTATAGTATTGTGTTAGTTTGTATATTTTATTTCATTGTAGTTCATAATTATTTTTATCTTTACACATTATTTTAGTTTTTTACATATTTTTGTAATGTTTTGACCTGCCTTTAATATGTACCCTATCTATCTATTTAATTGTAGAATAAACTAAAGATGAAGCTAATCTCAAACACAAAGCAATTATTGGATTTATCAATTTAATTAATTTTATCTTTTTTTTTTAATAAAGTAGGGTCTGCGGGTTTATATTCTTTCCAGTTACTTTAAATTTAAATAAATAACAGGTCGGCTGAAAAGTCCCCGGTCTACCATAGTAAAACATAATATTTTGACAAAATTAATTTTTTTTATTCAACATAGTTGCCTTCAAGGGCGATACAGCGATTATAGCGACCTTCCAACTTTTCGATACCATTTTTGTAGTACTCCTTCGGTTTGTCCTCAAAATAGGCTTCAGTTTCGGCGATTACCTCAGTATCAGAGCCAAATTTTTTTCCCGCGAGCATTCTCTTTAAGTCAGAGAAAAGGAAAAAGTCGCTGGGGGCTAGATCTGGAGAATACGGTGGGTGAGGAAGCAACTCGAAGCCCAATTCATGCAATTTTGCCATCGTTTTCATTGATTTGTGACACGGTGCATTGTC
The DNA here is from genome assembly GCA_035357415.1 of Ophraella communa. Lineage (NCBI taxonomy): Eukaryota > Metazoa > Arthropoda > Insecta > Coleoptera > Chrysomelidae > Ophraella > Ophraella communa. The sequence goes on from CM068995.1 coordinate 2,931,663, forward strand.
TTGATGAAATAACACTTTTTTCTTCTTCATATGGGGCCGTTTTTTCGCGATGTCGGTCTTCAATCGCTTCAATAATGCACAGTAATAGTCGCTGTTGATTGTTTTTCCCTTGTCCAAATAGTCGATGAACAATGTACCGTGTGTATCCCAAAAAACTGAGGCCATAACTTTGCCAGCTGACTGTTGAGTCTGTCCACGCTTTGGTGGCGGTTCACCGGCCGCAGTCCACTCAGCTGACTGTCGATTGGACTCAGGCGTGTAGTGATGGAGCCAAGTTTCATCCATAGTCACATATCGACGCAAAAAATCGGGTTTATTACGACTTAACAGCTGCAAACACTGCTCAGAATCATCAATTCGTTGCTGTTTTTGGTCGATTGTGAGCACGCGCGGCACCCATTTCGCACAGAGCTTCCGCATACCCAAATATTCGTGAACGATATGTCCAACACGTTCCTTAGATATCTTTAGAGTGTCAGCTATCTCGATCATATTCACTTTACGGTCACTCAAAATCATTTTGTGGATTTTTTTGATATTTTCGTCGGTAACCACCTCTTTTGGGCGTCCACTGCATTCACCGTCTTCGGTGCTCATTTCACCACGCTTGAATTTTGCATACCAGTCAATGATTGTTGATTTTTCTGAAACTCATTATCAAGCCAAGCTTTTGCTTCAACTGTATTTTTTCCTTTCAAATAACAATATTTAATAAGCACACGAAATTCTTTTTTTTCCATCTTTTTGAAAATAACAAAAGTTGCTTCACTAAAAATGCAATATCTCACAAACTAATAGTTCACCAGCTGTCAAATTTTTACACGAATCTTTTGAAGGTTGATACTATCTAAAAATGAAATGGATTTAATTCTAGTGTCGTCATCTATAGGTCAGACCGCGGACTTTTCAGCCGACCTGTTATCATAAGGTTTTTAAGATTTAAGATTGGAATGCATGCATCACGATTTATTTGTATGTTTTATAATATTAGAGAAAGTAATGTGATTTTAACAATATTCATATTATATTATTTTAGGTAAAGAGGTAACGTCAATTAAAAAAGATGAAAGCAATCAGTCTGATCAAGGACTAGAAATATCCAGAGAATAATATTAGTGTAGTAGTAGTAGAATACAATTTTTTATTACCATAAATTAGAGGTATTGTCTATTAATATTTTACCAAAATAAAGTGATTAAAAAGTTATATTAATATTATTATTGTTAAAGTCCTTTTCTTCGATTGACAACTATCTACTGTTATTTAAGTAAAAAAAGGATAAACATAACAATTGAGGTAAGTAAAGTGTGTTCAACAATACAATAATAAACTTCTTAGGTACTTGGCAAGTTTGGGTAAATAATGCAGGTCAGGGATAAATTTGCAAAAATAGTTTTTTAATAGACACGCATATTAAAGGATATTCACAATAAAATTTAATAAAAATTTAAATATGTTAATATATCAATTCAGTTTCACTATCACTATCGTCGTCTATATTACTTATAAGGGGTTCTATGTTAGTATGAAATGCCCTGTATGAATCCTCCACTTTTATAACATGGTTTATTGTTCTTTTCCAACAATCAGCCTCTGGGTCATCTATATTTTGCCGGATTAATGCAATTACAGAAGGGCATAATGTAGGTATAGTATTTTGGGTCCGCACTTTGTTCTTTAGTTTTCTACACATATGCTCAATCGGGTTGAATACGCAATAGTAAGGAGGAAGACGAAGAATTATATGTCCTTCGGATGCTGCAATTGTGTCACATACATATGTCTTCTGTGTTAAATGTCCTTAGAATCTACAAAAGCTGCGTTTTTTATATCCTTCTTTTAAGTATATATTGTTTTGGAACATAAATTCCTGGATTTCCGCTTTTGTATTTGAAGAGCCTGGAACCTTCTTCAATTGTCGACTATGGTAACTGGCATTGTCCATAACTATGACACTATGCGGAAGAATATTTGGCAGTAAAGTGTTTTCGAACCAATCTTCGAATAATTCGGCTGTATCTTGGTGGTAATCCAACGAAGAATATTGAATAATCTTCGCTGAAAGTCCCAAACTATTTGGAATCCAACCATCTTCTGATCCAGCATGAATAATCATGATCCGTTTTCCTTTGTTCGATGGAACTTGACAGACGATTGTAGGCACTATATTGTTGAACACACTATAACTAGTAACCATTGAAGAGCGTTTATGCAACTCTCATGTAATAGTTATTAATACACTCGTAATAACCATACGAAACTCGCCTTCAACTAAAATATACGTAATCAAATATTAAAAATTTCGCTCCGGAAACACCTTTTCATTAGCAAATTTTCCGATTTTACAAATTTAATCCACGGCACTGTATTCGTTTTTTAAACTTTCATTATCTGCGTCGTCCAGTTTTGTCTAAGTGAAGTAATTTTCTTGCCAACCCTGGTCAGCTTATTTGTGGATTATATCTTCTTGTTGTTCCCCAGTTTATATGTCCTATGTCCTTAAACAAGATTATGTTATCCGGGAAATGATGTCTGGTTTGTGCACATAATGGTTTAATCAAAACGTTACCGTTACAACAGCAGTTCGTAGATAGAAATATAGAAAAAAATCATGGTGTTGGTTTGCCCAAACTAATATTAAAAGAATAGAAGTTGTTGTTTGTTTGTTATGTATAAACAATTAAATGAGCCAATAAGTGAAATTGTGTAGCTTTGGCCGAGTATAATCCATATTCATATCCATATCCATATTTATTGTAAATATATAGGTATAGTTTGTTCAACCATCCTTTGCCGATACGTCATAATCGATCCATGTGGATATTAAATAGGAAATGGGATAATAATTCCGTCTCATCCATTTAATAAATAAGAGATAAAGTTGGACAACTTCTATAACCTAACAGTTGTGATAACTATTAGAAAATACCGTGAGAAAATATAATCACTGATGAGCAATAGATGCTTTTAAAATTAAGCAACCTATGAGAAATACACTACTTTTCATAACACGATATCACAGGATGTTGCAGGCTTTGGTAAGGCTTTTGGTAATCTCTTTGGTAGCTATAGATCCATCTGTATAGATAGTCCTGTGTATAGATAGTCCTATGAGAAATACGCTACTTTTCATAACACGATATCACAGGATGTTGCAGGCTTTGGTAAGGCTTTTGGTAATCTCTTTGGTAGTTATAGATCCATCTGTATAGATAGTCCTGTGTATAGATAGTCCTATGAGAAATACGCTACTTTTCATAACACGATATCACAGGACGTTGCAGGCTTTGGTAAGGCTTTTGGTAACCTCTTTGGTAGCTATAGATCCATCTGTATAGATAGTCCTGTGGTCATTAATAATTACTTTGTAGGACCCGTGGAAGGTATACCTTGGCGAAACATATTCTGTGTTTGCTTGTAGCAGTGGAACCTCATTTATAGCTTCGCGTTACAAGCTATATCTCCACTCGCCTATACAGTCGAGCCTATGGTGTAAGAACCGTCTATGGATCCATTCATAGGCTAAAAAACAACAAATCACCAGGAAGCGATACCACACCACCAGAGTTCATAATAAAAGGGGAAGATGAAGCCTTACTAAAGCTTATCACCAAATATGGAAGGAAGTATGACCTGTTTTCCTGGAAAGAAAGCATCATTATTTCAGTGGTATACCTCTGGTTGATACAGGACATAAGGTCCTATCACTTACCCTCCTTATGACGGCTACCAGACAGGTGAATACTAATGTGGTTTTAGAAACAATCGATCAAATGTCGACCAAATCTTCACGATGAAAATTAATGGAAAATTGCTGCAAATACAACAAGACTCTACACCAGTTATTCATTGACTTCAAACAATCGTACGATATTGAAGGATTGCGTGTACAAATTGAGGGTAACAATTTGATCCCTTTTCAATGAATAGCTGCCTTAAACAAGATGATCTCTTGGCTCAAGGTAGCAGAAAGAAGGATGCACCTCCGCAGAGAAGTTTAATTCAGTTTTAGAACTTTTTAAGCTCAGAGGTTATGACATTGTACTAACCCTTACTGTGTGAAAGTACATCTGTACAATGATATAGAGAAACCAGGAAAAAACTATATCATGCTGATCTTTACAATAACTTAATATATTTGTGTTACAATTACGTCTTATCTATGTATAAGATGATGACTCAATCAAAGTAAACAGTTTTATTGTGGAGAACTTCCAAGATTTATTTGTTCATTCACTACTTTAAATTGTCGAGCTGCTAGATATCTTTTTATTTCAAGTTCTTCGAGGAAATCTAAATTTTGTTTTTTATCACAAATACAGTGTGTAAAAGCCAAATGGAATAAATTCCTAATTTCGGTTACTGTACATATTTATAAAAAAATCCCGAAACACGTCAAATTTAAATTATAACTTGACATTCTTTAACGTGAAAATGCAACCCCTACCTTCAATCCCCTTAGAATGACAGGTACAACCCCCAATTTTTTAAATGGGAAGTATAGGCTTGTGATAGATATATCATTTGAAAGGTCTCTTCATTCTCTATTCAAAAATGTTATTGTTTTTAAATTTGATGCAAAAATTAACATAAAAAAATTAATATCATGTTGTTACCGAAATTCGCTACAATACAATCAAAAACTAAAATGTAATGCAAAACGTAATAAAATAAAGAACACGAAAAAGAACTATGAATGTTAATGAAGTAGATGTTCAAAATGTTCTCCGCGAACGTCTTGGAAACATCCTAATCTTAAATAAAACTGTCTTCTAACATTAATTAACATAGGCGTGATCGACCTAATGCAATTCTTTTAAGTCATTTAAATCAGAAGGTTTAGTTTTGTACACATGGCTCTTCACATATCCCCATAAAAAGAAATCTAATAATGTAAGATCAGGTGATGGCGCTGGCCATTCAATCGATCCTCGCCTCCCTATCCACCGATTGGGAAATATTGTATCGAGGTACTGCCGGACATTAAGTTGGTAATGTGGTGGTGCTCCATCCTGCTGAAACCATATCGTATTCGCTGGAACTTGAGGGTTACCTGGATCAGAATATAAATTTGCCAACGTTGGAATTACATCATTTTGAAGTAGTGCCAAATAATTGTTGCCATTCAAGTTGCCCTCAATAAAAAAGGGACCAATGATATTGTTCCCTACAATCCCTGCCCAAACATTAACCTTTTGAGGGTATTGAGTGTGTTCTTCTCTCATCCAGTGAGGATTTTCCGTGGACCAGTAGTGGCAATTTTGCCGATGAGCATGACCGTTAAGTAAAAAAGTACACTCATCAGAAAACATAACGTCTTCTAATTGGATAATATTGTTATCCAACATGTCCATCATTTGCTCACAAAAAAAAGTTCTCCTATCAAAATTGTCTTCCATGAGCTCCTGAGTAGGTATCATCTTATACGGATGCAATTTATTTTCTTTAATATGTTTGCTATCGATGTATGGCTAGCATTGAATGTAGTGGATGTCTGTCTACTCGATGTATGTGGGTTTTCCTGAAACTCAAGCAACACATCTAATTTGAGTTCATCACTCAGTGCATTGGCAGCTGCTTTTTTTTATCTGCCTTGCATGACTAAACTCGCAAAACTGCTTTTCTATTTTACTTATTTTTCCTTGGGATATAGGCGGTAAATTAGGAAATATTTCATGAAATAGGCGAGTTACTTCTTGTTGTGTTCGGATTTTATCTCCGTAACCAATCATTTGTAAAACTGTTATTTTATGCATTTCCGTTAATCTAACCATTTTTCAGAATTGAATTCAACAAACTTTATACTTAAATTACAACAATGGCAACTTAAATAAAACAATTTACTACTGCTTGTTAAAATAGCGTTGCCACGGAAATTCTTTAAAGTTTTTTAATGGTTACCATCTAAACACCACATTGCTATGGTTTTTGTTCACTTTCTCATTATCAAGACCTAAACGGGAAATAAGTTTTAAGTATATTGTAATAAGTTTCGAGTATTTTAGTGAATTTCGGTAACAACATGATATTATTTTTTTGATGTTAATTTTTGCATTAAATTTAAAAACAATAACATTTTTGAATAGAGAATGAAGAGACCTTTCAAATGATATATCACAAGCCTATACTTCCCATTTAAAAAATTGGGGGTTGTACCTGTCATTTTGTGACCGAATCTTCCCAAAAATGTTAAAATAAAAGCAACTAAGTCACTATACCTACGTACAGGTGTTGCCGCCAGCTCTAGTGGAGATGGGGGGGGGGTTATAAAGAGAAATTTAGAGTAAAAAAAATAAACCAAATGATGTTAATGGGCGCCAGGTAAATTTGCCCCAGACAACTACCTTTGCAAATGTCACTTCCAAACCTACCAAAAAAGTAACAACCAAAAAAAACAATAAGTGATCGATTATCTATGTTTATTAAATAGTAACAGTAGCCAAAATCAACATAACCATGAGTCAAACCTTGTAAACAAAAAAAAACAAGCAAGCATAAACTGTAAAACTACAGACCCCAACGTAGTGGAAAAATATGCGTATATTATACTAATGAATTAAATGTAGCCGCGAAGTTGTAACCACCACCAGACTAGTGAATTACAATTACCTAAGCATTGATATGTTATATACTGCTCTAACTACCTATTAGGAAGCAACTGAGTATTTACTTGAGCACTAATTATAAGTTATAAATTATAGGTTATAATTATAAGTTAAAGTTAAATACCAAGCAAATTAAGCAATAAAAAAAATCATTAATTACTACCGGCGATATTAATGCATGCTTTGATGAAATAAGATGGCATCGCTTGAGCTCAGGCGCGTGCGCGTAATACAAATAACCAACTACAAATTCCAACTTGATAATCAGATGTGAATACATACAAAAAAATGCATTAATTGACGCTTAACAGTCTGTAAATATACCCTAAATTTAAAGATAAGAAATATGTTTCCGAGTTATAATCAGAAATGAAAGTAACTTGCGTGATGTTGATCCCTTAAGTAGCACGCCACTGGGTACTTGTATACCCTCTGCCAAGTAGAGAACGCCTAGAGTTTCTTGTTTCTTAAATTCTTTAGCTTAGAAAGTGCAGGGGTGGCAAGAGCATCACTGGGAACACCTTACCCAGAATTAAAACCCTAATACAAAAAGAATATCTAGATTTAAAAACGGTACCTACTTTATATAACTAATTTTAATTTAATTAATAATTTTATTGAGCAATCATAAACTAAATAATAAAATATTATTTTAAACCATATTCTTATGCTAAATAAATAAAATAAAAGGTCAATTTTTGCAACTAAAAAAAAACACTTACCCTATTACTAGGGGTTTCTCCTTCCTATCTTAATAGTACCAGTTGCGATGGGTCTAACAAAGCCTTATTGCTATATTCGGTCTGTTCTTTATTAATTCTAACAAGTAAGAAATAGGAATAAGTCTTGAAATTTTAAACAAGAAAGAAAATAAACTCTGACAATGAGAAAAATTAAGAGAAAATAAGACAACGGTACATACCTATTTACTTTCAATGTATTCTTATCCAAGATAATGGTTCACAAATGTGATAAATTAATCTCCCTTTAAACAGGTTTAAGTTCGTTCCACTACAAAAATATATATCTCCAAACAAACTATGATCAACGAACTTTCCAAATGTGATTTTATAAATATTTCCCAACTAAGGATGATTGCAAAAATCAAAGATTTAAAACCACAATAGGTGCTGGGCACCTTTTACCACAAGATCACCATTAAAAATGAATCGCACGCCCTCCGGCGAAAGCTTTTGATAGCACCTAGTACCACTTACAGGTGATTACTAATTAGTAGCTATACTTAATAGATAAATTATTATAATTAGGTACCTTAGCCCAAGGTGGCATTGAGTACCGAAATCGACTTTCAAAATAACATTACAATTTTTACGAAGTGTTTTTAATACAATATTCAATAATAGTAATTATGTACATAGTGAAATGTTTGCAACAATAAATAAAATGTCATTTTTAACTTAGTATATACATTTATGTGCAATAAAAAAATGTTTAATTAATAAAAGAAAAAAACAACGTTACAATTTTAAGGGGGTTGAAGGTAGGGGTTGCATTTTCACGTTAAAGAATGTCAAGTTATAATTTAAATTTGACGTGTTTCGGGATTTTTTATAAATATGTACAATAACCGAAATAATGAATTTATTCCATTTGGCTTTTACACACTGTATGTAGTATAAGAGTGAGGTTGGATGTTCAAGAACGTGTTTTGCATAGTTTGACTTATCTGGTTGTTGTAATCTATATGCTCTTAAATGTTCAAAAATATAAATGACGCATATTATGCCCTGAAAACAAAAGAACACGAGCTGTGTTATCAAAAAGCGTAGAAATGAAAATAAAAATCGATGTATGTCAGCGGTTTTCACAATTACGTAAACTAAGAGCAGGAATAATTTAAATGCATAAGTGGTTTTCACTGTATGTTAAATAATAAAGTAACAGCTACATTCATGTAGGACTTTATCTGGTAAGATCCGAAATATTCTGGTTTATGTAAGGGTTAAAATAATAATAATTTATCTTGTTGACCGTTTTCTATCCTTATTCTTGTGATGGTTACTTTTAATTGGATGCTATAAAGTAATTTAAAGTTTTGATAGCTCTGTTAACGTCAAAAGCTGAAAGGAATTATTAACTTTAAAACACGTAGAGAAAATTACTTTTTCTGCAACTTTAATAGACATTTATTATACCAGTTTTCTGCACATTTTAATCTATATTATTTTAATTTAACAACAAAAGTAAAATATTTTACGACTCTGCTTCGGAATCCAGGAAACCTTCCACGATTTTCTCCAATTTTCTTCTATATGTTCCGTTGCTAGCTGCTCGTGATTGATCACGTGTAAGGGATATACTAACTTCGCCGTCTTTGTATTCCTTTTTAAATTCTGCTAAAAGATCTTCGAGTTTAAGCGATCCCGATTCCAAAGAAGCTATCGCGAAACAGAATCCGTAAAAGGAGTATCTTTGCCAATGGTCAAGGAGTGTGTTGAAAGAAAATATGTCCTCGGCGTTACATCCTAATGTTGTTAAAAATGAAGACAGTTCCTCGTAGTAGTACTTTAAGAAATCAGAAACGCCTGAGAAATATTGTCTATCGATGCTACTGAAATAATAATTTGATAGATCGATTACTGGTGAATGGAGACCGGATACTTGAAAACCTTCCAACACTACATCGGTTGCATTTTCTCCCTAAAAACAAAGTTTTATAACAGTTTCTTTATTTCTTGTTATTTAATGCGTCATTATTATAACGACAAAAATAACCATAAATAAGGTTACTATTCATAAACAGATTTATATAATAGTCCAGGCGTGCTGTACTTTTAGACGGAAATTCTGATACCTGGAATGTACCAGTTGGAGGTGGTAAAGGGGCTTATAACACATGAAAAAAAATACATTAACTATTTCAATTATGATCATAAACTTTTTAGGGGTGAAAAAGGGGTAAAAACTGAAATATTGCTGTTTGCGGCTAAAATTGACGTCAAAATGAAAAGTGCCCAATAGAAAAGTTGTAGATCATGTAAAAATCTAAAACTTTTCTCTTGGTAATTTTCTCACATAACCTCAATTTTTTGAGGAAAATGGAAAAATAACGATTTTTCGTTTTTAATTTTTAATTTTCCAACGGATTCGTCAATCTTGGTGAAACTTTGTGAAATCTTACCTTTTTGTGTCCAAAATAACCTCGTATTTTCTCAACCTTGTAACATAATAATTTTCCAAGAAATTTGATTTTTCTGGAAAAATCTCTTTTTTTTCAACTGTAAAGTTTGCTCGGAAAATATTATTGGAAAAGATTTTCCTGGGGCTCATTTTTTTCGTTTTTACGTCTACTTTCACATGATAAAAAAAAATACACCTCTCATTTAAAAATGTGCTCAAAAATGAAAAAAAGCAAAAAATGAATTTTGCAAGAGCTAAATTTGCAATAATTGTTAAATTTTTGTTATAAAATATTAAAAAACGCAAAAGCCGATTCTTGCATTACATTCTACGGGAAAAATTACAAAAGAAAATGTATTTCATTATTTAGTCGGATTTTTAGTTCATTTACAATATTATTATAAACACTCAAGTCTATTAATGAAGTTAATAATCCGAGCGGAAATTTCATGGTTTTTACTATTGCTGTATGCTGATTTGTTTATATTATAAGGATTTTCATGAGATAAATCGATTTGTTGATAATTACAAGGCCCAAATACCCTTCCATCAGAGCCCTATAGGCACCTTTCATAAGTGACAAAGTGTAGACATGACAACTCTAACTAGCCTAGGGGCCTAGGCCTTTTGTTTTCTCTTTGACCTTGCAACATTTCAGTATACAAAATATACTATCATTCGTAACAAACAAAATATTGTCTTTTTAATATATTTTTTAATTACAATTACGAATTACTTAAAACCGAACGATTATTATATTAAAAATAAACAAGTTATTCCAAAAAGTCAAAGAAAATTGAAATTTTGATGAAAATTGGGCTATAGGGTTCTGATGGAAGGGTATTTGGGCCTTGTAATTATCAACAAATCGATTTATCCCATGAAAAACTTTATAATATAAACAAATCAGCATACAACAATAGTAAAAACCATGAAATCCCCGCTCGGATTATTAACTTCATTAATAGACTTGAGTGTTTATAATAATATTGTAAATGAACTAAAAATCCGACTAAATAATGAAATACATTTTCTTTTGTAATTTTTCCCGTAGAATGTAATGCAAGAATCGGCTTTTGCGTTTTTTAATATTTTATAACAAAAATTTAACAATTATTGCAAATTTAGCTCTTGCAAAATTCATTTTTTGCTTTTTTTCATTTTTGAGCACATTTTTAAATGAGAGGTGTATTTTTTTTATTTCATGTGAAAGTAGACGTAAAAACGAAAAAAATGAGCCCCAGGAAAATCTTTTCCAATAATATTTTCCTAGCAAACTTTGAAGTTGAAAAAAAGAGATTTTTCCAGAAAAATCAAATTTCTCGGAAAATTATTATGTTACAAGGTTGAGAAAATACGAGGTTATTTTGGACACAAAAAGGTAAGATTTCACCAAGTTTCACCAAGATTGACGAATCCGTTGGAAAATTAAAAATTAAAAACGAAAAATCGTTATTTTTCCATTTTCCTCGAAAAATTGAGGTTATGTGAGAAAATTACCAAGTAAAAAGTTTTAGATTTTTACATGATCTACAACTTTTCTATTGGGCACTTTTTATTTTGACGTCAATTTTAGCCGCAAACAGCAATATTTCAGTTTTTTACCCCTTTTTCACCACTAAAAAGTTTATGATCATAATTGAAATAGTTAATGTATTTTTTTTTTCATGTGTTATAAGCCCCTTTACCACCTCCAACTGTTACATTCCAGGTCTCAGATATTCCGTATTTTTTATTTTTTTGGTACAGCACGCCTGGACTAATACATATAAACTGCTTTTAAAATGGTTTATTTATAAAATAAATAAACCGAAACAAATAATGTGATTCCCTTAAAGTACGTCTATGACCAGCTGAATAATCCCTAGCCTATTGTTATAACAACAGCAGATAACTAAATTTTACGATAGTCCGTATGATGTGGCAAATTTTTTATCTAAATAGTAGAACCCAATGTAGAATAAGCTAAAATATTGACGTTGTAGGAAAAGCACACGTACTAAAATATGCATAACAAATTAGTTTTTTTTTCTGAGAAATTACTCTGCCTTATTTTTCAAACGTACCATAGGACCTGTCCAGGCATAATATACACGCGATCTAAAGATACACTAGAAAAAATTGACCAACACAAACACAGGGGGTCCCGAAAAGAATGATTATAAATTTTATCACAGATTCTGGGGTCAAAAATATGTTGATTAAACCCCACTTACCTATAGTGCACACAAAAAAAGTTACAGGGTGCCAAATTTAATGTATGAATTTATAGGAAATACTAGTAACGAATATCCAATAAATTGGAAACAGTTGCATTCAATTATTTTAATTTATTATGGATTTTCAGATGGGATCAACACCCCTTTCACCCCAGAACTTTTTTAGGGCTATAATTTAACAAAATATGCACTGCTACTATTCTTAAACTTTGGTATCTCTCTGTATTTCCTTGTAAATATTCTAATATGGAAGATACAGCCATTCTAAATAAGTACCCACGACTTTCACATATTAAAATGATAGATACACACCTGATATTTCAACAAAACACTATTATGGTGGTAATCGCCATGAACCAGCACCGAATTTTCCACTTTTTCGTTCAGAATTTGTATGATTTTCTCTCCACCAAAATTCTCTAGTGCTTCTTCAAACTTTTTCAACAAATCCAACCGCATCCGCAGTTTTAAATTGAATTTTAACTTTTCCAAACGAGAGTTGAAAAACTGAGCCAAATCCTCCAAAATGGTTTTACTTATAATACGACAATTTCCAAGTACTTTATCAAATTTATCGTGATGTAAATGACGCAAAGCCAAAGAGAGTCCATGAAACTTTGCGATGGTTTGAAGTACCAGCTTGTAGTTATGTTCGTTTAAATCTCCTTGTGCTTTAGAGTATCCTGTTTTCTCCAAGTTTTCCAGTAGTATAATTCCATTTCCGTCTTGATTCAACGTATTGTAGCATTTTGGAAAAACCATTAAAGGGTTTTGGATCTTCAAATATTTTTGTACATCTTGAAATAACGGTACAACTTCTCTTAACACATACGCTTCTCTTTTGTAACCTTCCAGAGCATGTTCATTTTTTCCCAACTGAACGACCAGGTTCAAATCTTTAGATGATCCTGCCTTAGTTGCTTTTACAGTGGCCAATATACGATTTTTTTCCGTGGAATCTTCTATCTTAACACTTATATTTTCAAATTCATCTGCCGTCAATAATTTCACTATGGCTTCTTCCACGTTAATTTTAAAACTATTTTCCGTCATGCTGGATAAATTAGTTTAAAAAACTGCACTGATTTGTTGAAAGTGGGATTATAAAGTGTCAATTTTTATAAATGGTGTTAATCAATGGATTGTTGTGATAAGTTTGTGTTGTCTAAAATCTAAACAAGAGACAGTAGATACGATAAGTAACTCATGATTTTTAACGTAAGAGTAGTTAATCTGATTTTGATTATTTTTTTATATTCTAATCACTAGATAAATGATAAGGTGATTGAAATGTATGTAATGTTTTGTTTCTTAAAGGTAATTCCAGCGTCAGATTGAAAGCCTCGGTTGACACACACCATCAAACATTTTTAGTTACGATGATCTGGCAACATTGCTCGCAGTAGACATGTTATCACTGTATAATCGTAGTAATAAAGTTTTTTTTTTACAAACGTTAAAAAATTACAAGGTTCGAGCATTGGCAAGTGACCCTTTTTTATTTTTCTTTGTTACTATGACACCGTGCGCGTAAACTATATGGGATTTTTATATTTTAACCTTTATGTTCCTCAATCAAGCAAATATCCAAGAAATCATTTCAACATTAATGGTGCAGTCAGTGCATGAACCAATATTTATTCCCAAACCCTAGTTCTGGGAGTTGGAAGACTATGCACTGCCGTAGAGGTGACAGCACTTAATCCTGAAATATCACAGTCTAAATTTTATTTGATATCTGAATTTTATTGTTGATAGAATCTTCCACATATCCTTCGGCCACAGTCGAAGATTTCCATCCTCTATGTAGCTTCAGAACACATATATCGGCCCCTGTATTAGCAAGAAGTGTGGCTCAGTAATGTAAAAAACACATAAAACAATCATCAAAAATCTACCTTAACCAATAAATACCCAAGCAACCAAAAGACGTCCATACGACGTCATAATTTAGACGTAATGACGTCATTTTTTGACGTCCCTATGACGTACTCACGACGTGAAAAAGTCACATGATTTTGACGTGATTTGGTGACGTCCCCACGACGTCATAATTTAGACGTAATGACGACATTTGGTGACGTCTCCTCGACGTCATATTAAGACATTATATACACAGTTCTAAATTATTTATAGGATTTTAAAAATGTATAGGAGAAGTTATTAATAATAATAAATTAATAAATAAAAAAATTTTATTCTCTACTCATAAAAATAAAACAATAATACATTATAAATCAAATAAAAATACATAACACATAAAATACATATTACAGTATCAAATATAAAAATATTTCATAAAATGTAGATATTACAAAAAAAATACACATTAATTATTTTCCGATAACAACACGCTTAGTTCATCGATGAATAAAAGCACATGCCTCAACTTGTACATCTAAACAAAAAGGTAGCCATCTTTTAAAGGTGATTATAATTTTTCATTTCTGTCTATTTTATTGAGGATGAGCATAGTAGAATGTTTGATATTGTATTTCTTAATATAAATCTTAGAAAACTTACTTTTCTTTCTAATTCCTGGGATAACTCTCCTAGCCACAACACAACTTGCACAATTCACGTTAACTTCACAACATATAACAACTACTTCCATCAAGTCGTTGTTTCACGTGTGCTGTTGTTTCACTTGTCAAAAATAACGGAAACGGAAAACACTCCAATGACGAGGAATGTATAAAATGAAGCGGGAGATTTAAACAAATCTGTCACTCCGAATTCCAAAGTAAAATATACGTATAGAGGATTAATCACGAATGTGGATACTATCTAATAAAATAAATTATGTAAGATACAAATCAATCAGAGTGTAGTAGGAACATATTTAAATCAATTATATACCGGGGTAGGGGAAAAATTGTGTGTTGAAATCTGCATCCGTAAGAGAACGTGTGTGTTACGATATGCATTTCTATCGCTGGTATACTGTGAACACACGGTGTTGGAAGGCCGAATCAAATCGTCTTTGGCAAACATTTTTTGGAAAGATAACTTTTTATTAAAGTCACGAAACAGACGTTATACCGACGTCGTTCATAAGACGTCGTTACATCGACGTCGTACCAACGTCTATACACTGACCTATGACGTCTGTGACCAAATATCACCAAATAAGGACGTCGCCACGACGTGATGTTTAGTCAGCTGGTTACCTGGGTAGGTTTCATCATCTGCCTCTTTTATGAATTCTTCAACTTCCTCTCTAGGCAACACCTTAGATTTCGTAGGATGGTTTCCACTGACAATTTTTTTTAAATATGGAACCAACTTGGTAAATTTCTTGAAATCCACGTTTTCTTTAACATTGAGTGTTGCTTTCAACATAGAACATATTGCCCATAACGTGGAAGACTTCAGCTTCTTAGACTTCTCTGCAAAATAAGCCAACAGCACATTTTCGGATACTTTTCTGGCTTTATTTGCTTCACACACCACTCTTTAAATTGCTGATATGCATTTTCATACTGGCGCCTCGAATTCTCCGGTAAGAGATTTCAAATTACTGAATTGGCCGCATCTGTCAAGTTAGGTGGGGTACCGCTTACTTCATCGTTGCTCGAAATTTCCATTATTTCACAGTTATAAATATCACGCACGAAATTGACGCAAATAAGAATTCACTCCAAAATAATGAAAATAATGATCAAGAACTATCACTTTGAAATAATTGTCAACAAATGCCATTTTATTTCCATAGTTACAGTACTTAATTACTTGATTTGGAAAACAGTACAAACCAGTTCAATATTTTTTTTCAAATTAAGCTAAGCGTTTGTAGAAAAAGTTTTGTTTGCATATCGGCTGCGCCTCGTTAAAAAAAATCAGTTCTCGATCACCAAATTAGCATTTCGCGCACTAGATACAAAAATAACTATTTTTTAATTATGCCAAAGCAATTACGACACAAAGACCAATTTATATAAAAAGAGAATTTATATAAAAATACTAAGACATGGGTATCGATGTGGACCCAAAAAAAAAAGAATTGGAAAAGTTTAAAATCATGCTGCTTTACTGAAAACCCATTAAAAATGTCTTATGGACGGAGTTCCAACAAATACCAAGTTTTAAATATTTTCTAGCTAAATGTTAAATAAAAAAATCTATCCAAATAATTATTTTGGTATAGAAATATTTAAGTTATTACAAATGTTAGTTATTTGTTTATTTTTACTTTTATTTACAAATTATTTAAATATTTAATTCCAAGGCTAACTAAACTAATAGTTAGAAATTAACAATTATTAATTAACAACTAATAATTAGGAAGTTGTTTGTATATACAACTAATAATTGGAATTTTAGATTTAAAATGTTCCGTTATTGAAGCTTAAAATGCACTAAATATCTTTTCATGGTACAAAATAATTATTTAACGTTACAATTAATCAAACGTAATCTTAATTTACCATTATATTATTTGATTATGGATTTGAATTAAGTATTTAATAAAAATCAATTACCAAATCCTTTGTTTTATTACAATTTTTTTTACTATTATATAGTCTTTATTACTGATTTTAATTCTCAACTAATTTTTTCCTTGCAACATGTTCAAATTCAAATCAATCTAAATTTATTTAAATAACAGTAATTATTTTTAAATTATTTTAGATAGATTTGATGCTGCGAACCTCGGTTTTTCCTTACTCGGCCGTAAAAAGTCCCTTAAAACTGAAACTTTATAATAAAAAAAGTATATATTACCAAAAAACTTCTTTATTTACTTAGCAACAAAACCAACAAATAAATGAAACAATTTATTCAAAAAAAATTTAATCGATAAATATGGCGCTCATAAAATAAATCAATTAAAAATTATACTAGAAAAATCGTTTTAGATAACGGTAATCTAGACCAGGTCGATTAATTGAAGTGTATTTTAATTTGATATGTTGTATATTGCAGTAAAGATCGTACCAATCATAAATTTATATATTTATATAAATGTTACTGTAGATTATAAATACAATATCGGTTCTAAACCAATTGAATGTTGAACAAAATCAAAAAGTGTATTGTATCTATTTATGTGTACAATAACCAATTATTATTATTTTCAAAAGACTAATGCATTTACTTGGCAATTTTTACTGGTAATATTTATCTATCCTATTTGTCGATCTCTCTAAAGCATTTGGTACTGTGTCTCATGAAATATTGCTGTACAAACTTCAGCTGTATGGAATAAAGAGAAGTGCCTTTAATGTTTTGAAAAGTTATTTATCAAATCGGCAACAACACGTTTCCATAACTGGCACACTAAGTGAAATAAGAACTTTTATTTTTGGAGTACCACAAAGGACCATTATTGTTTACTTAATACATAAATAGCCTTCCAATACTGAATTTAAAGGGTGTAGTTCTTAGTTTCACAGTTGACACTCCAATATTGTATGCAGATAATTCATGGGTAACTCTAAAACATCTTGCAGAAACTGATTTTAAAGATATTATAGTAAACTGGTTCCTAAACAATAAAGTTGCTCTGAATACTAATGCCCTTTACTTCATATGCAACAAACTTTTCACGACAAACAGTTCACGTACCTTCTTTCCAGGCATTCTTGCTTCTTCACCCCACACCAAATTGGTGTCAGGTAAACTGTTGGTGGCTGAGCTCAGAAGAGAGTCGGAAGAATTGGATTTGGATACCACCGGAGGAAAAATTGTTTTAATCAACAGATTACGTGATTACTATTTAAGTATAAATTTTGGCCCTGATTCGGTGGAATTTGAAGATCCTATGCACAAAGCCATGTCCGAGCTGGCCACTAGAATTTCCAGCCAACAAGAGAACCAAGCAACTAGCCGAACTTATAAATAGAATTACGAGCCAGCAAAAATAACTACCAACCTAAAATAATTATATATCATATCAATCTATCCTTTATAACAAGCAGCTACACCAAAATACATGCATTCCTCTCGCATCTGTCACAATCATCCGTCACACATTTGTCACCTGTTGCAGTGCCCCCTAATTAAGTTAATTCCTCCCGGAATGTGATAACTCTCCGGAGTAGAATCCTGTTCATCTTTGGAGAAGGTCGAACCCTCTAACCGAAGTTGCTGTACCTCCCTACTGTGGTCACCCTGATATAACGCCAACCTATCATGATGAACTACGACGGGTTTTCCCTTGGGAACTCTAACAATTCGGTAGATCACATCATTGATTGTCTTTTTAATCAAATATGGACCTTCCCACTTCCTTTGAAGTTTCGGGCACACACTCCGTTTCCGTTGAGGAGTATAGAGCCAGACCAATTCACCAGGTTCATAAGTGTTTCCTGTTGCTCGTGAGTCGTAGTACCTTTTCATCCGGTCACTGGAGAGTTGTAGTTTGTGGCGCACCAGTTCATGAATATTTTCGATCTTCTTCTGTAGATCTCCGACGTATTCTTCACCGGTCGCTATTTCACCAGGGGCCCTATTCTTGAAAATCATACGATCCGATGTTTCTCTCGATCGATGGGATCTATCCCGTGCGATCTATCGGATCCCACGGTCGACATCGACTAATTCTTGAACCTTCATGTGAACGTTCAAAATTATTGCGTTGTTGCCAGCATTATTTGATACAAAAGATCTACTTTTTAGTTATTTTTGGCATATATTTTTTGTACGGCTGTCATAATTTTATGTCATTAATTATTTCCTGTATTTTTTATGTCATATTACCAATAATAAAAAAGGTAGTTTGTTTAGTAAATTCGTTAGCATTGAAATTATATAAATATGAGTCAGTCGCGTGTCACTCCTTCCAAAAGAAGTTACTCGATAATTTTTCTTAAACTGCTTATCGGAGAGCCGCCATGCTTCCAAGCGATGGTCGTATAAAAACCTGGAACCCCTATCTTCTTCAATTAGAACTTCCTCTTCTGCCTCCCGTAAATCCTCCATCATTACGTGCCAAAAATAATAGTTCTCCATGTCCATCCGATTGAAAACACCGAAAAAACCACTCAAACTCACTTATTATAATTTCTCTATGACAGTGTAATGACAGTATTAAAAAAAATTTCAATAAATAAACGTGAGCCAATTCATTCGGCTTTGCTCACCTATGTCGGACCATGCGATCCGGGGCGTATGATTTTCATGCGATTGATAATATCGGATCACGGGTCAAGAATATAACGACGATCGCCCATGTGATCATTCGTCATAAATCTATGCCGCTCATTGTTCAAGAATAGACGTCCAGGGGCCCTATTCTTGAAAATCATACGATCCGATGTTTCTCTCGATCGATGGGATCTATCCCGTGCGATCTATCGGATCCCACGATCGAAATCGACTAATTCTTGAACCCTCATGTGAAAGTTCAAAATTATTGCGTTGTTGCCAGCATTATTTGATACAAAAGATCTACTTTTTAGTTATTTTTGGCATATATTTTTTGTACGGCTGTCATAATTTTATGTCATTAATTATTTCTTGTATTTTTTATGTCATATTACCAATTCGCCTTTTCGAAAGTCTAGACGCCCTCTGGAGGATAAAGAATAAACCTACTTTGTGAGTAATCGCAAATTATTTTTAATTTTATTTTGGATTGTTATGTGGAGGTTGATGTTTGATTCTTTTATTTGTATTTGTAAAATTACCACCAAACAATTAAAACACACAACTCAACCACTAAGTTCGACACCACAAACAAAAAGATTACTCATAATCCTCCATATTTGTTTACGTTTCTTAGCGCCCTCAACGGTAGTCGAAATCGCGAATAATCAAAAAGGTAGTCTGTTTAGTAAATTCGTTAGCATTGAAATTATATAAATATTAGTCAGTCGCGTGTCACTCCTTCCAAAAGAAGTGCCCCCACAAACGGAATTCAAAAAAATATGCTGATCGAATATATGGAACAAAATCCCAAATTAAGAGCCGGTACCTTTGGTCCCGATTTCACTTTTAAAAATGCCCAAATACTGTGGGAAATAATCACAGTTAAATTAAACGCCGTGCCAGGAGGTGCAAAGAAAGACGATTGGCGAATGTGGAGAAAGGTAAGCTTTTGAATCATAATTTGATATGATAATTTATGGAGTTTATCAATAATATAAGATACTACCGCGTAGAGGCCCTTCAAACAGTTGGTAAATAATAGTCGCACATCGCACTGTTAAAGTGTACTAACACAATAATTATTTTCTGCTTAACTTAATTCACATAATTTGATATTTTCAGACATGGGCTGAGATGAAAAAAAATGCTACAAGCAAAGCCATACGGTTCAAGAAAGAATCACAAAAAACTGGCGGTGGATCTTCTCCGAAAATTGCCTCCCGTAAATCCTCCATCATTACGTGCCAAAAATAATAGTTCTCCATGTCCATCCGATTAAAAACACCGAAAAAACCACTTAAACTCATTTATTATAATTTCTCTATGACAGTGTAATGACAGTATTAAAAAAAATTTCAATAAATAAACCTCTCTACGTCACACGCGCCAATTCATTTGACTTTGCTCACCTATGTCGGACCATGCGATCCGGGGCGTATGATTTTCATGCGATTGATAATATCGGAGTACGGGTCAAGAATATAACGACGATCGCCCATGTGATCATTCGTCATAAATCTATGCCGCTCATTGTTCAAGAATAGACGTCCAGGTTGGCTCCCATATATCAAGTCGCAAGGTAATCTTCTTCCTCATTCACGGACTCTACCCTTTGTGACAAGCAGCTACACCAAAATACATGCATTCCTCTCGCATTTGTCACAATCATCCGTCACACATCTGTCACCCGTTGCAATATTGTTAAGAAAGTGAGAGATCTTGTACTTGACACAATTTTTAAATGCAGAAGTATCGAAAAACCCTGTATATCATTCATTCATCTAGTATTGTCTGTTCCAAATAAATTTCTAGGTGAAGGTCGATATGGAACAGCCTGTATAGTTGATGATACATTTGTTGTAAATAATTTTTTTTGCTAAAATTTAATTAATTATGATTAAATATAAAATTATATCTTTACTACAAACGTTTTGTTTGATCCTCCACTTTTCCGTTTCTAATAATTAGTTTAGAATTTTTTATTCTTTTTTGAATCTTTTTTATTTCAGCTTGTAATAATTTGCAGAATTAATACGATTATAAGGTAAAAGTACAAAGTTTTTTCTTTTACCGTATTAATTCTGTTTTCTATTTGCGTTCAGAAATTCTCCTAGAGCAGTGGGTTTCATTAACCCTATCTCTCTTCTACAAGCTTCATAATTAATCAAATAAATATACCTACATTATGACACCCCTATTTTCCTATTAATTTTGAAGAAACGTACACCGGGATAAAATTTATGCTCTTGTACCTAGAAAGTAAAATAAATGTGGTCAGACTTAGACTTAGATAAATAAACCAATAAAGTTTTTTAGCTAAAATACAGTAGGTATTGTAAATTCGTGACCGTTCAGAAGCCAATATTGTCACGACGAATAATACACTGGTAAATACACAACAAACAGAGGTATTAAATGTGTAAAACAACTGTGGGAAATTGAGACTGCCTATCATTTAGGGAACATCTATCCATTTTTTATTTTTGGATTCCAAACCTTATAAAACTCGTAATTGGAACTGTTTTTATATAAAATGTTCAGTAACTGAACTGACATGTTCCGATTTATGCTTAAAGAACTTTTGAAAAATTGATTTCAGAAAAAAATTTATTAAAAACAAATTGTAGGCAATTTAATTATTATCTAATAACATTGCTTTCTTTAACAATTTTGATAAAGTTGATAGTTTTTAAGATAAATGATAATGATTCAAGACACAGAGAAGCCGACGCAACGCATGAGTCAGAGAGAGACAACGATACTTAAAAGTAAGCGATGCATACTTGTGAGCGCGCCAAATAAACAATTAAAAAAAAGATATAAACAAAGAAAATTTTTTAAATCTCTATTAACAATATTATTAACTATTGTATAGAGAATTAAAAACATTTATTACTTTCACATTATCTTTTTTTTTAATATATTTTTCATGGGTCGAAAGTACCCAAATTTGAGATTTTTCGAATTTTAAAAAATTCATATCTTTAAAAATATTAACTTTATCGTGAAAAGTCATAGGACCTTTTTTATTGGTATTTCAATAAAGAATATAAAAAAAATTTGTCCGTTTGAAAAATAACAATTCCTTGTAATTGTTTAAACAATTTCGGTTTAAACAATATGGCACCGGGTTGCGCCATGGCAACATGCATTTATATCATTAGAAGGACAATTTGAAGAGGATCACATAAAAAAATTGAGGTGGAATAGTTTTTGGTACTCATGCGCCGATTCCTCCTGGACTATTTACGCCAGAATATTTCCTGGCTGTAATGTTAACTACAAATTATTTGTACTTAATCTCAGACCACTGTTATCTAAATCTGTTCAGGACTAAATCTTTATCCGCTTAGTTGCACACACTGGGATATAATTCTACAGTCATTGGATGTCCTGTTCGGTTAACTTCATAGTGTAATTGAAATTTATTATTGCCAGTATAAAATGCGCTCGAAAGTTCATTTTTCGGTCAATTAAAATTGTTATGATACATAGAAAATGCAAAAATTGGTATTATAAATGTATTCCTCCTGTAAATAATAAAACAATTATGATGTTGATTATTTAATACGTTCTATATATGACAAAATCACAGTAACTACCTGGCAACAGTGAAATATAAATACATTCATAAATTTTAGGTATTTCTGTACTGCAAAATGTGTTGCCTAACTATCTACTTACTTGTCGAGGTCCTTATGCACCACCTATCGTATAAATGCTTATTTATAGCAATCCTACTACCCTACATCCACTATACGATTGGTGTTCTGTCGGAATTATGTTCTGTAGGAATGAGAAAGAACCAACGGTTGTATTTAACCACTTATTGGGTTAGTGGTGCTTGTCAATTTTCAGTTTCTGACGGTTGAGCCATAAGTTGAATTAGAACCGACTGTTGGTGCATACGGTCCCTACCATAGAATTGTAGGCACACAGTAATATTAAAGTTATCTATTTTATGTAAGTTTTTTGACAGTTGAATAGTTCTTTCTTGCATTAAGGAGCCCGTATCCCATGCAGTCGGAAACGAAAATATGTCAATGATTTTTTTGTCCATGAAGTGCAGACATCTCTTAGTAATAGGATAAACTAACAGAAGTAATAATAGAATCCTTTCACTAAATTGCTCTATTCATCGGAAAAAATTTTACCTGCTAAAAACACATGTTTTAGGGCTAAAAACCAGTTATATAATTCTCATTTCTAGACCTTGCCAGCCAACAAAATATATTTTGTATTTTATCTCGGGAAAGAACGAGGGTAGATCAACATTTAGTAATATCAATAGGTGCTCTATAGTAATTATTACTTTTATCTTTAGTTTTTATTAAAAACATTTTTTATTTGTATTTTTAATTCTGTATATATATCTACCTAATCACCGGTAGGGTAAGTTTGTTATTTTTATAAGCTTATAGTTGTGTGTGATTCTTTTTAGATCAGTTCTAGGTAAGTGTCAAAAAATTAATAAAATATTATTAACTTAGAGGCGATGCATTTACAAATGACACATTAAAGTGGTCAACATATTTTAATTTTGTAATACCTATTTACTTGCGTCGAAAATTCGGAGACTAGATACTTATGAAGAATAATGATGTTTTCTAGAACGTTGCTGGATTTAAACTAATGTTAACCCTTCAGGATTATTTTTTGACTTGAAATACGGTTTCTTAGGTGCATCGCCTGATGGTAAACGAATTATTGTAACTATTATATACATATCAGAGTTTAATAACTTATTATGTTTTAGGTTTAATTGATTCAGATGAACTTGTTGAAGTAAAATGTTTTTTAAAAGTAGTCACATCAAAAATATCATTGAGAGAGGCCGTAGAAAAGCGTATGGTTCCTTGCTTAAAAATTGAAAATAGTGAAATTCACTTAAAAGAAAACCACAATTATTATTATCAGGTAAGATTTGTTACTGGCTTTTCATTTTACTAATTTTTTTAGAATATTACAAATTATTGTTTTTAGATACAAGGACAACTCGGCATCACAAGAAGAAAAACATGCCATTTTATTATTTATACTGGAGATATGAATCCACTTTTTACCGAAAATATAAATTTCAACGAAACTTTTTTTAACAATATGGTAGAAAAGTTGAGACGATTCTATGAGGATTGCGTTGGGCCGGAAGTTATTTTAAACAGGAGAGGCAAAAGATTAAAATATAAAGATCCACCAGAAAATATTTAAATGTAATAATAATAAAAGTATATTTTTTAAATAAAATATTTTGATGCCAGTTTTTCTTTTTACTTAATTCAGAATACCACGTATACAAAATTTACGCATTTTTTTCTCTCAGAAACCTGTGACCAGATTTCTTCCAAAATTTGACCAAGAAGTGTCTATATGGCCACCAATAATTGGTATTTTTTTCAAGAATTTTGAATTTACAGTTTTTTGTTATTAACAATTTTATAATTTTTATATTTATTTACAACGATGTTTATTCTGTGTCTAATGGTTTTTTAATTGTGCTGTGAAAATGGAATAATAAACACTTATTCTGTAAGCGATCGCTCGGCACACAAACAATAATTTTATTTACCCTCATATATAACCATATATGCCCAGCCGTACGCTGGGCATATTATAATTAAAATTTCTTCAAGATATAACAATGATATAACTGGTCTGCTGACAATTAATATCCGCAAATCAGTATTCTTTTTTTCATTTTACTAATTTGTTTTATTGAATAATTGTTTTGTAAATATCGTAAAATATTTAAAAAACGTTACATTAATTTATAATACAAAATTTTTTTTTGACTTCGTTAATAAAAAAAAGAAAAAATACATAGTGCCTAGTTCCATCTATGATAAAAGTTATAAACTAAAGTACAATTATTTCGTCATTAACTACGTCCATTTTTGATCCAAAGTGAAAAAATAAAAATAAAATGCAGCATGATTTTAGTTTCTAACTATTTCTTAGGTCTGATTTCTTTAGAAAATTCTGATTGGGCTATTTGATAGAAAAATGTTCAACTTAGGAAAGGTTTAGTTTCATTTTAAGAAAATTTATTTAGATTGTTGTTTATTTATACAAATGTAAAGGTCTAAAATACTTCGCATTCAACAGCTCTTTTTCAATATTAAACCATTAATTAACAAAAAATAAATGTAATCCTTACCTAAGTTAGACCTTTATATGCAATTTAGTGAAAAAAATAAAACGATTTGAGTTATAATAACGGAGAAAGTTAGAATAAACTTTTGGTCTGCAGGTGCCATTCTGATGTACAGCGATACCCCGTCCTTAAACAGTTTTTTTAAATAATTATCCTACACGTTAAATATCAAATAAAGTAGATGTTTAAGCCGATAACTTGAATTTAAAAGCAAATCTCAGTTCAATTCCCTAAGATAATTAAGTTTTTTTCCCGGATTAGCCCAAAAAAGCCATTTAAAAGGATACCCTCCCTTATTGCATCAACCCTAACTAATAATTAATGCAATTTTAACTACTCCACAACGCACCTTAGTAAAAACAAATTGTTTTGTCATAAGAATAACGTTTGTGCTAAGCATTTGTGTTGAATGTAAAACTATGCGAAAATTTTTATCCCAAAAATGTTCTTAAAACAAAGAGAGTTAAATAGAAACAACAAATGCTGAAAGTAACCTGCGGTCCTATAATAATATAAACTGCATGTAGTTAATTACTTATTGAGAGCGATCTAGTGTATAAAGTAAATATTATCTCAAAATTTGCTGAAAAGGCTATTGTTTGTAAAGGTTTCCTGAAACACTATTACACAAGGGGCACCGATTGTTGTAAAGTTGTTTAAATTCATTGTGATACATAGTAATTTAAATTTATCGGAACTGTTATATCTCTAAATAATTTTTTATATCAAGAGATTGTTATATTTATATACAGTGTGGAAACTAAATCGGTAAATAATGTCTGTCAGTTGTTGATGAGTTGACATTTAAATATCGTAGTTGTCAATTTCAAATCAAAAACCAATTTCGAAGTAATAATGAAATATTTAACTGAGACTCACTGGATTCAAATTTTAATGATGATTGGTTACGGCGATAAGTGCAGAAGTCAAGTTGAAGTGGCAAACGTATTTAATCAGAGGTATCCTCAGTTGTCTAATATTTCACAAGGTACTGTGTCTAAAATTTATGCACAATTTAGAGAACTTGGACATGTCAAACCATGTACAATTCTTTTTTCCAATGAATCAACATTCACATTGAACGGGGAAGTAAACAGACAAAACTGTAGGTATTGGTCAGAGAAGAATCCTCATTGGATGCGTGAGATACATACTGAGTATCCTCAAAAGTTGAATGTTTGGGCAGGTACCATAGGTGATCATATTATTGGTCTTATTTTTGTAGATAAAAGAATATTTAAGCATGATTAGAGAGGAAGTTGTTCCTGAGTTGGCCTGCTTATATCCCAATGCAATATCTGGTTCCAGCAGGACGGAACAACGCCCCATTATTCTTTAATTGTAAGAAATTACTTGAATAAAGTAGTTAAAAAGCTAAAAATATTTCATATACAAGTTCCTTGAATCCAACCAGCGAAGAATATATACAAAACATTCATACCTCTATTAAAACCGTTTCTCTTAACAAAATAAATCAATTTTTCTTCAATACATTACATATTTTGAACAAATTTTAAATAAATTAATTTATTTTACTCACGAAATCACCATTGATACAAATTTAAAAGAGATTCGTAGGACTAGGGGTTATATTTAATGTATTTTTCAACCCACGCTAATCAATTTTCAATTTGTAAACGATTTTCAATATTGGCAACAACAGTATTAAGGTTTACCCATGATATTATATGTCTATTTAATTATGTTTTCTTCCTCTCGTAAAATGTAATCAATTATTAATAAATTTTGCAAAATAATTTTAATTAGAAACATGATAATGAAGGTTAGATAAATTGGGTAGGTCATGTTAAATTAAGGACATTTAAAAATAAAACTTTAGCGTCGCCATTTTGTTATTTGAAGGTAGCTACCTGTTGTTGATTAGGTAGTATTAAGGCTAGACCAAGTATGGAAGTACTAAGACATAATAATATTAGCCCTAAGGGATTATCCTTGATGTACTTCCCTCTAAGATCAGTATAATTGTGCAATGATATAGAAAAATCAGGAAAAAACTGTATCATGCTGATCTTTACAATAGCTTAATATATTTGTTTTACATTTACGTCTTATCTATGTATAAAATTAAGACTCAATCTTCCAATACTTAACAGGTCGGCTGAAAAGTCCCCGGTCTGACCTATAGATGACGACACTAGAATTAAATCCATTTCATTTTTAGATAGTATCAACCTTCAAAAGATTCGTGTAAAAATTTGACAGCTGTTGGACTATTATTTTGTGAGATATTGCATTTTTAGTAAAGCAACTTTTGTTATTTTCAAAAGATGGAAAAAAAAGAATTTCGTGTGCTTATTAAATATTGTTATTTGAAAGGAAAAAATACAGCTTGGCTTGATAATGAGTTTCCGGACTCTGCGCCAGGAAAATCAACAATCATTGACTGGTACGCCAAAATCAAGCGTGGTGAAATGAGCACCGAAGACGGTGAACGCAGTGGACGCCCAAAAGAGGTGGTTACCGACGAAAATATCAAAAAAATCCACAAAATGATTTTGAGTGACCGTAAAGTGAATATGATCGAGATAGCTGACACTCCAAAGATATCTATGGAACGTGTTGGATATATCGTTCACGAATATTTGGGTATGCGGAAGCTCTGTGCGAAATGGGTGCCGCGCGTGCTCACAATCGACCAAAAACAGCAACGAATTGATGATTCTAAGCAGTGTTTGCAGCTGTTAAGTCGTAATAAACCCGATTTTTTGCGTCGATTGTGACTATGGATAAAACTTGGCTCCATCACTACACGCCTGAGTCCAATCGACAGTCAGCTGAGTGGACTGCGGCCGGTGAACCGCCACCAAAGCGTGGAAAGACTCAACAGTCAGCCGGCAAAGTTATGGCCTCAGTTTTTTTGGATACACACGGTGTATTGTTTATCGACTATTTGGAAAAGGGAAAAACAATCAACAGCGACTATTACTGTGCATTATTGGAGCGATTGAAGACCGAAATCGCGAAAAAACGGCCCCATATGAAGAAGAAAAAAGTGTTGTTTCATCAAGACAATGCACCGTGTCACAAATCATCGAAAACGATGGCAAAATTGCATGAATTGGGCTTCGAATTGCTTCCTCACCCACCGTATTCTCCAGATCTAGCCCCCAGCGACTTTTTTGTTTTCTCTGACCTGAAGAGAATGCTCGCGGGAAAAAAATTTGGCTCTGATACTGAGGTAATCGCCGAAACTGAAGCCTATTTTGAGGACAAACCGAAGGAGTACTACAAAAATGGTATCGAAAAGTTGGAAGGTCGCTATAATCGCTGTATCGCCCTTGAAGGCAACTATGTTGAATAAAAAAAACGAATTTTGTCAAAATATTGTGTTTTACTATGGTAGATCGGGGATTTTTCAGCCGACCTGTTATTTGTTGATTTGTCTGTTTTGAATTGATAATAAAGATTGATGAACAATATTATATATAAATGTATTACTCCTCCTATAAATAATAAAACAAAAGGACGAAGACCTACCTATTCATTGATCCATTGGATAACTTACTTAACCTAATTTCGTTAAAGACCCCCAGACAACATACATTTTCTGAAGGATTTGGGACTTCCCCAGGGATATTAACGTTTTGAAATACAACCAAGATCTAAAACGGTAAGTATGAAATATTTTTTGGCATAAGTTGACACACTAAGTAACTAGCAATATAAGAAAATAAATACAAAGATATTTATTAGTTAATTATATTATGTTATTGAGTTATCTTTTTATTATAAAAATTATTAAATTACGGTTTAGTTTAAGCAATTTTCAGTCAGTGAATATAAAATAATGTTAACATTTATGTCTTAACATAAAGAAGTTGCATAAAAATAAATCTGATCTGCCATCTATTCCTTGAAGTCCGGGAATGTATTTAAGTTTTTCTAATATCAATTTCTAAAAACAATTAAAAAATTTTAATTATATATGATAAACAGAAATTAATTTTAATATTTAACTTCTACTATAATAAGACTGTTGAAATATAATATAAGTATGTAATAAAAATGTAAATGTATAACTAGTAGAATATTGAATTTTAAAATGGAATTTGCCATTGTAAATTAAACTAACTAAGGATTAAACAATCAAAGGATGTATATAGTAATTCGAATAATTTTTCTATCGATTTTATTATGTAGTCATCTAAATAATAATAAATAAATTTATTAAATAAGGAAATCAAATAAAAATAATAACTAGTTATGAATAAAACCATATTTAATTTAAGATATTGCCACTTTACTGTACACTTGTACTTTACAGTAGTCTTAAATTGTCCCAATGTTGTTTAAAATAATAAGTGAATCAACATAAACTAAGTTTTTATTCTAGTTTTTGACATTAATTGTACAACTGCTGTTGCCAGCAATATGCAGCACTTCAACAAAAGTTACGCCCCTTTGGATCATTCTTGCAATCTTGTTTTTGCCTTCAATCGATTCTTCTATATACTTTTCTGCAACTGAAGAACTCTTCCATCCACCGTGCTGTTTTAGAACTTTAAGGTCAGCCCCAGCATTGGTTGAGGATGTTCTCCTGAAGCAATGACCTGTATACTTTTCTGGTTGGTCTGATTTTAACAACTCAACTATTTTCTTGGGTGCTTCGCCAACATTACGTATACCAGCTCTTTGAGACAGACATTTTCCTTGTCTATAACCCACCAAAAAAGCTTTGAATCCAAATAGTGAACCTCATCACTGTTAATCACAGTGAAAGCTCGTCGAATATGCGTTTTTGTCTGGTTAATCTTAACTACTAGCTGAGTACCCGTATCCTCCACATCACTAACTTCTATATTATAGATCTCTTCTCTTCGGCAACCTCCAGCAACTCCAAGTAATGCTATCACTTTGAGTAATAGATATTCTTTATCTGGAGCGTCCCTCATAAAGCTTTCAATTTGTTACTTTGTCAGCACCTTCGACTGGTTTGGCTGATGGTCTGCATTTTGTTTTTTCAAAAAAGCTATCAACTTTGGGAAACTTGATATGTTGAACCATTAACCACAATAATTGATTTTACCATCTAGTATTTGGACCATAATGAAGAAGCGTTGAATGTTTTTGATTGAAAATTTGAAGTGTTGGAAAGAATATTCTTTAAAAAAACTATTCTTACCACATCCAAAAAGTAAGCCAACATCACATTTTCATCAGCACTACTTTTCAAATTGTGTTGTTCACGCCAGATGCAAAACAGCTCATATTCTCTTGCATATCTTTTCGCAGACTTAACTGGAATGATTTGCCCTATCGCTTCCGCAGTTTTCTCAGCAATTTCATCTAATTTCAGATCCATTTTCTCCGCAGATATTTCATGTGTGCAGAAAAATTCATTATGTCTGCCTTTATTTACATTGTTACTTGGTAACCACTGTTAATTTTTTATTTATAAAGCAAATCAACTATGTTAAGAATAAATCAAGTAGCATAGTTTTTTCACAGCAGTCTACATGACTTCCAAATAAAATGATCAAATATGTCATTTCAGTTTCATATTTTATTGCGTTTAAAACCAAAGGCAGTATGAAAAAAATATAGTACGATACACGTCCGTGAAGTGATTATTACGGTACGTAAATAACTATTACTGCATACATAAAAATAAATCTAATTTGCTAGTAATTTCTCATGTGTACATCATTCTAACGTGTAAAACAAACATGGAATTATTGTTATTAATGAAAACATCACGAAAACTGCTTTGGATCCATGTATAATATATGAGTAAAGTGACCCTTCCTTTCTTGAATGATTGAGCTACGTGTCGGGCGGTAAAGTAACAGTTTCCTCTCGTATATATAGTTATTTTTTATGTAAAACTGTACAAACCTTTTTTTATGAAAGCTTTTAAATGTTTTCTCCGTCAATTTTTAGTTACAGTATAAGGTATACCAAAGAGGCATTGTTTTTCTCATTAAATATTCAAAAAACATTTTTAAATTAGATGTTTGATCATCCTTAAAAAATTCCTGAATTATAAGCAATAGTTATTCAAAATAGTATCGATCCAACATTGCTTTACATAAAAACTGTATAAATACAAAATATCTTTTATTCATGATGTTTGCATTTTATCGGCATTCTGTATTTAGATATATCTACATAATTTTCTTAATTTTTCATTATTACATTTGCATTCTGGCAGTGCGGATCAGTAACTTTGTTTTCAGCAGATTTATCACGCCAGTTTGCATTGTTGTCAAGCAGGCTTGAAAGTTTTGCACTCAAATATAAGCTCTACTAAATTGATACACTTCGTATGTTGTCTCTAAAAAATAAAGACTTTGATATCTTGCTTTTTTTATATTTTTTAACAAACAAACCATTGAATGAAATTCGAATAGAAGCTTGCTCGCTTGATTTGGTGCCATGAGCACCAAAACTGGGGTTTGTATAGTACATATAATTTCCAAATTATTTCTCATCGTTTTTAAATGTTATTTTTATACAATCACTGTTTACACTTAATTTTAATTGGTTGTTTTTGTGGCAGGGCTGTAATTAATTTGCCATGTCTGTTTTTGTACGATCATTAGAAGTCTAAGAAATCTTTCTCAAACATAATAGCCTGAAAAATTCTATGGTGTCATGCTGCTTCTTTTCGACGAGAACATCTCAAAAGAAAACTGGCTGGATTATTCAATCAATATTCAACTAAATAATTTTTTGGCAACTAAAAGTTTTTTGCGTGTTGATTAAGTAGTTAAGGCTAGACCAAGTATGAAAGTAATAATAAAATTTATTGTAAAGTACGTTTCACAATAATTCGTTGACTCGGTACCTGACCTTAGGGGATTAGTAATGAAAGGTTATAAATTTCTCACTGTACAGATCCGTAATCCGGTTTTCAAAATAGATTTAAATAAAACTCAGTAACATTTACTAAAACTTAAATTTATCTTGTAAAAAAAATCACAAAATTTTTTAAAAACAAACACACAAATTTTAAGTTTATTTATTAATTGAAATTAAACAAAACTGTTGAAACTTACGTATACGCTTTGGTCAATTTCATCTAATTGGCAGATGTTGTCAAAAAATGTTTCAAATAAAAAAGATGTAGTTTAATCATGGCTACATTTTAAAAATATTTTGTACTACAGGTTATCCCAAAAAATTGATTTAAATAAAACTAAGTTAACATTTACTAAAACTTAAATTTATTTTGTAAAGAAAATCATGAAATTTTTTAAAAACAAATTTATAAATTTATTAATTGCGATTAAACAAATGAACTAATTCTACATTATTTACAACTATTTAATCTAAATGTAGTTCAGTATCACTATCGTCTTCATTTAAATTAATAACTAAGGGTGCTACAGTTACATTAACATTTCAATATGTACCTTCAACCTTATTAAAATGCTGAATCGAATTTTTCCAGCTATCAATGGGAATATTACTTGTCACATTTCTGATTAACTCTATAACACTTGAGTTTAATGTGGGTGAAACGTTTTCCGATCTAACTTTGGATTTTAGCTGATGCCACTTGTGTTCTATAGGATTGAACACGCAATAATATGGGGGAAGCCGTAACACTATGTGGCCCATATTTTTAGCAATAGTATCACAAACGTATTCTTTTTCAATACCGAACGCTGCTACAACTTGTAAGAGATCACGTTTTGTGTACGATTCTTCAAAATAAAGGTCATTTTTTAACAAATACTCTTGAATTTTCCATTTATTGTTGTTGCTATTTGGTACTTTATTTAATTAACGGCTATGATAAGTTGCATTGTCCATTACAATCAGACTTTTTTCCGGTATATTCGGCAATAAATAATTCTCAAACCAATCTTCAAAAAGTTCTGCTGTCGTATCTTCGTGATAATCTAAACTTGAATCTTTAATATTCTTTGCTGATAACAATAAAGCGTTTGGAACCCAACCTGTTTCTCATCCGGCATGTATTATTGTAATTTTTTGTCCTCTATTTGATGGAGCCTTTGTTTTGCAATTTCCTGATGAATCAACAAAACCCTTCGTTGGAGTATCATGGGTGTCATACCATGTCTCGTCGAGGTAGATAATTGAAAGGTTTTCACTTCTATATTTTTGAATAGCTTGTCAGTAATGACAACGCCACATTCGTAAACGATATGACTCCATTATCACTTATCTTTTATTAATGATACAATATTTAAATCCCATTTGAGAAATAATTCTCCACAAACTTGTACGGCTACAAATAATTCCCGTGTCGTCTTTAAGTAACCGTTTTTTTATACAATCTAGGGTTGGTATCATTTGTTCTTGGTATAGGACATATATCGTTCGTCGGATTATATCTTTTTGTATTTCATCAACACATTTGGTATTATTAACGTCACTTCGTTTTTTTCGTTTACTTATTGGCTTATTGATAATATCTTTTACTGTGGATATTGGGGTTTTGGTTAACTTACATGTTTCTTCTGCTGCATCGGTTACACTATAACCTCGATTATTCAATGTTTCAAACACATTTTTCACAATTTGTTTCGCATCCGGCGATAAATGCACTTTTTTGCCCAAGGGCGCCACATACTTAGTTATAAACACAAGATTACTTTCAGAGTATAATGTTTAGTACAAACTAAAATTCTAGGAGAGAATTTTAAAAACAAATTACCCCGAAACTCCCACTTTCTCTTCCAAGATGATTAAGAAAATCAAAAATCATTTACTAATGATTTACTATTGATGGTCAGTAATAATAATTTAAAATTTTACCTGAAAAATAAAAAATCCAAAATATATCTTCCTGGACAAAAATAAATAATACCTTTCTGTAAATTTTCGAAGAAATATTAACCACCTTTTATTAGTAATCCCTTAAGAGCAGTTAAGAGCAGGTACCAAGTCAACGAATTATTGTGAAACGTACTTTACTAACTCTTACTTTTTGGAAATCCATCTTATTAAGAATAATAAAAAACCTCGTTTCAATGTAACTTCCAAGTTTATTTGGAAAAATATGTTTTAAATTAATAATTGAAATCAATGTTTTATGTTTAGAGTCTTTGATAAAACAATAATAAATAAATTACAACGCTCTGGTGAGCTAAGAGTATTTGTACATAAATATCCCAAAGAAAATGTCTTATTAAGTATTTTATTGAGCAATATATTTTGGTTAAAAAAGAAATAAACTGTTTTTTTTGTATTATTTGATTTGTACGGCTGCTGGGGCGATTAAACTTCAACTTTATTACTGTACAAATGAAAATATCTCGAATCATATACAGTATATTTTCACAATATCATCTCAATTTCAATTGATCAGCTGTAAAAACCATCGACCTATAAACTTATAAACCAGTCTAGATATTTAGAGGAGTTTTAGTTGAGTAAACCTATAAAAGTGATATTAGAAAAGATTTCAACTTTATTGATATTATGTTGCATTGACCTATATTTTTAGCCAATATCACTCCATCAACCAAATCATAAAACCAACTAATGGCAAGCACGCCGAAAGTTAATGGCTCTATTTAAAGTAAAGTCTAAGGATTATCGTATTAACTTCATAAAACAATGCGGGAATAAAATTAAATTGTGTATTACCTGTAAGGTGTAAGTAACTACAAGGTCATGTATATCTAATAGGCCATTTATATACCGGGTGTCCCATAAGTTTCTGACTCATTTTAACGGCAAATATATCGGAACTTAAAAACCATAGAGAGGTGCGGTTTTTTCCGTATACATGTTTAAAAAAAAGTGTTTTTAAATGCATCTATCGTCGATTTTTTTATGGCACACCCTATATATTTTTATTCTATCTGAAAGACACAACTCTTTCCCTTTAAACTTTCAATAAAATTTGGCACATCTTTCAAGTTTGTGTTGTTATTTTCTTTTGTAATTTTTTAAACAATTATCATTAAAATCCAAATAACTCACTTATTTTTTATCTAAACTTTAACCTAGAATAAAAATATATAGGGTGTTCCATTAAAAAAATCGACGTTATTTGCATTTAAAAAGCACCAGGCCTTGTCGGACCTGTGGAAGGCTCTAGTTTTTTCAGTTCACCTCTTGTAATGTTAAGGCATGATGTTCTCTGTATTTGGTCCAGTTTGCTAACGACTGTCAAATGGTTTGCTGTGTATTTCCATGCCGTACCTGCGGTGATAATCCCCAGGTTCTTGCACACCTGTTTATCTATGTTTTCTGGATAAGAGTTTCTTGTCAACTTCATAGGTGATCCCTAGGTATTGCTCCTCTTCAAGAGAGTTTTGGAGCTTAAGGTTCCTTTCCTATTTCCTTTTTTCTTAAAAATTCCTGGCTGCTGGAGCATTAGGTCAACTACCTAAGCCGTAGTGTAGGAAAGGTGATTTTGTCAAACGAACCTTCGATATCCATAAATACACCCAGGTGGATTCTTTACATGTTGATTTGGATTTATTTAATAACATCTCTTATGTACCTCTTTAAAGTTTTCATTATAAATAAAATAGAAACAACATCCTTGATTGATTTCTTTTACTCCTTTGGAATTATTCTGAAATTTCTGGTCAGAAAGAGCAAGAGAGATAACTTTAAAAACCACCAAATTATTCTCGAGCTAAACTTAATTAATTTAACTAATAACACTGTAATAGTTTCACCTAGTCTTTCTTAATTGTGTATGAATAATGTCGAATTTCAACCCCTATAATTCCTGTGCTCAAAAATCAAACTTTATGATTATAACTTCGAGTTGGAGGCCATATAATTGGCCACATTAAAATCTATAATTAAAACTATTAATTGGGTAACAAATGGTGGAAAGCTTTGTGGTTAAATATTGTTTAAAAGTTTTAAATACATAAAATAAATTGATGTATAGCTGTGTAAAATATTTGGCTGTTCAAGAACAGATTTACACAAAAATAACCATACCATGCTTGTCCTTAAGAGGGTATTTTCCCTGACTGTTGATATTAGGTTATTTTTAATTAGATTTGTCCATAAAATTTGTTAAATTTTGGTTGACAAAGCATGTTTCTCACTCTCAGGTTCTCCACCAACCTTTTTTAAAATTTTTAAAAAATATTTAATTTAATTTTCCAGGTATATAACAAAAAGATGAAAAAACGCACTAACTTGTGCCCCTTTGCATGCCTGAAGTGCGCATGAAGTGAAACAGACGCCAGAGACGCTCCTTCAAACGTTCAAAATCAGCGTCGCAGTGCTATGAATTTTACGAAGCCGGGAACATCACGATTGTTTTGCTATTAACGCGGAACGTGAAATTTTGAAAAGTTAACGGAACTTTGAACTTTTCTAGCTTTTAATTTTGGATAAAAATTTTTTCAAGAATCCAATGTAAGTTCAAGCATGAACGGTCTAATCAATGTTTTTTCTTTTAATATACCAATTGATATAATAATTGATTTTTAAATGTTTTGAGTATATTTTTAAATAGTTTTGTGTCCGCGAACCACGAAAAAAAATTATTATATGCATTGCTCAAAAGTTGAAGTGGATATTTTTTAAATCTCAGAAAATATCGTATAAAAATAATATTTTAAATATACTTTTCATGCTATCAGTAAAAAAAATGAAGATTTTTTTAAAGATTTTGATACGTTATACAGAGTCCTTCAGAAGTTATGGACACGTTTGTGTGAAAATCGTTGGTAAATCAACGCTCTGTATCTTATTGTACGTATACCCAAAGTATATGAGAACAGAGTCCGTATGTTAAGTGGCTTTCAATCAACGCATAATAAAGAATTTTTAGATAGTTTAGTATTAGGATATTAGAAATATTTCTAAGTTCATATAAAACAAATCTAGGTTTTTTTATCAAATAGTTTATATGATGGTCCCATCTTAGATGGGAGTCAAGGAAAATTTCTAGATATTTTATTTTATTTGATGCTTTAATATTAAACATTTTATTTACTGATGTAGTAATATTCAGTTCTATATGTGGAGGTAAGTTAGTGTTGTAAGAAGGTAAACGGTTTTTTTATAATTTATT
This sequence comes from Ophraella communa, assembly GCA_035357415.1. Classification (NCBI taxonomy): domain Eukaryota; kingdom Metazoa; phylum Arthropoda; class Insecta; order Coleoptera; family Chrysomelidae; genus Ophraella; species Ophraella communa. The sequence continues at coordinate 2,968,860 of CM068995.1, forward strand.
GTTAGATGTCTACTTTCAAAAAAATTAATAATTTTATTAAAATCCTGTCGAATGTCATCTCTCAAATCCAACACAGCGGTGTCATCAGCAAAGCTCAAAATATTTCCTTTCGTTCCCGGAAAAAATATATCATTGAGAGGTCGGCTGAAAAGTCCCCGGTCTACCATAGTAAAACACAATATTTTGACAAAATTCATTTTTTTTATTCAACATAGTTGCCTATACAGCGATACAGCGATTATAGCGACCTTCCAACTTTTCCATACCATTTTTGTAGTACTCCTTCGGTTTGTCCACAAAATAGGCTTCAGTTTCGGCGATTACCTCATTATCAGAGCCAAATTTTTTTCCCGCGAGCATTCTCTTCAGGTCAGAGAAAAGGAAAAAGTCGCTGGGGGCTAGATCTGGAGAATACGGTGGGTGAGGAAGCAATTCGAAGCCCAATTCATGCAATTTTGCCATCGTTTTCGATTATTTGTGACACGGTGCATTGTCTTGATGAAACAACACTTTTTTCTTTTTCATATGGGGCCGTTTTTTCGCGATTTCGTTCTTCAATCGCTCCAATAATGCACAGTAATAGTCGCTGTTGATTGTTTTTCCCTTTTCCAAATAGTCGATAAACAATATACCGTGTGTATCCCAAAAAACTGAGGCCATAACTTTGCCAGCTGACTGTTGAGTCTTTCCACGCTTTGGTGGCGGTTCACCGGCCGCAGTCCACTCAGCTGACTGTCGATTGGACTCAGGCGTGTAGTGATGGAGCCAAGTTTCATCCATAGTCACATATCGACGCAAAAATTTGGGTTTATTACGACTTAACAGCTGCAAACACTGCTCATAATCATCAATTCGTTGCTGTTTTTGGTCGATTGTGAGCACGCGGGGTACCCATTTCGCACAGAGCTTCCGCATACCCAAATATTCGTGAACGATATGTCCAACACGTTCCTTAGATATCTTTAGAGTGTAAACTATCTAGATCATATTCACTTTACGGTCACTCAAAATCATTTTGTGGATTTTATTGATATTTTCGTCGGTAACCACCTCTTTTGGGCGTCCACTGCGTTCACCGTCTTCGGCGCTCATTTCACCACGCTTGAATTTTGCGTACCAGTCAATGATTGTTGAGTCCGGAAACTCATTATCAAGCCAAGCTTTTGCTTCAACTGTATTTTTTCCTTTCAAATAACAATATTTAATAAGCACACGAAATTCTTTTTTTTACATCTTTTTGAAAATAACAAAAGTTGCTTCACTAAAAATGCAATATCTCACAAACTAATAGTCCGACAGCTGTCAAATTTTTACACGAATCTTTTGAAGGTTGATACTATCTAAAAATGAAATGGATTTAATTCTAGTGTCGTCATCTATAGGTCAGACCGGGGACTTTTCAGCCGACCTGATATTAAATAGAACCGGCCCCAGCACTGTTCCCTAAGGTACTCCGTTTTTTGTTGTTCTAAAATTACTATGAGTTCCATCAACATTGACACACTGTGTTCTGTTGCTCAGATAACTCTTAAGAAGTTGATAAGTAATTCCCCTGAATCCTACATTTTCTAAAACTGATAATAGTTTCTTGTGGTCAACAGTATCAAATGCCTTAGCCAAATCGACAAAGGCGACAATAAATGGTTGCTTTTTGTCCATTGCATCATTTATCATACTCAGCAAACTGACCATTGCATCCGACGTCCACACATTTTTACGAAAGCCATATTGTTGATTCGATAGAATGTTATATTTGTTTAAAAATAGCGTGATTCTTTGTAGTAGTATTTTTTCAAAGATCTTCGCAGCGTTAGATATTAATGATGTTGGCCTGTAGTTTGCTGCTTCTTTGGCATTTCCATCTTTAAAATGTGGTAGATTTTTGTCTTTTTTAAGTGTCCTGAAACTTACCATTGTTAATTGTTTTATTTATTTTTCGTTGTTTTATTCTATTATCTACATTTGTGTTTATTTTTCTCTCCTACATTTGTAAAGTGCTCGCAAAATGCATCTGGAATATGTTTAGGGGTATTAACAATGTTTTTTTTGTGTTTGAGATGTCTGCAACACATTTCCATAATTTTTTCCAAAGTTTTTATTGTTTTCCATTTTTTTATTGTAATAGTTTGATTTGGCTTGTTTGTTTAACAAACTTAGATAGATAAATATTATAACATAACTCTGTTTTCATAAACAAAAATTAAAGTTACATAAAAGAATATTCTATTTATGATATAAAATACAGGGTGTTCCATTTAAAAGAAGAGAGAAAATGAAAGGTTCGAGTTATCGTCCACCCTGTATACAAAAGGGAAAATAATTAATATTTAATAGAATACTGTGATATTGTATCATATAACGAAACTCTGTTAGGCAAAATACATTTTTTTTCTTCAACGTGCAATAAGATACAGAACGTTGATTTACCAACGATTTTCACACAAACGTGTCCATAACTTCTGAAGGACTCTGTATAACGTAGTAAAACCCTAAATCAAAATCTTTAAAAAAATATGAGCAGTACGAATTCGGTATAATATACAGGAGTTCCCATTTAAAAAAATCATATGTTTGGTTTGTAACGGAGATGCTTGTTTTACTATTGGAAATACCCTGCAGCTATCACCGCAGATAATGTTAATAAGTGTCAAAATGCAGCGACATGTTTTATTATATTATTTTTGAAATCACGCTTTCTCTAGCTGACAGTATTTTGAGCTATCTAGATATCCAAAAACATGTTTTGCGAAGTGACAATACGGTTTTCTTTAAATTTGATTTCGGTTGCGATAACAGACATCAGGTGTAATATCAGAGTGTAAAGTACACCAGCACATATATCATAACATATCACAAAAAGGTTTTTCTTCGGTCCTGAATATTCGGATCCGCGTGAATATAATCAAAAGTTGTCAGTCTCGCTAGGTGATGTCTCTTTGGTTAATACGCAATTTATTCCGGGCATTTCTAAAGATCCTACTGTAATTTTTTTGCAATTCAGATAAATTTAACATGTAAATGTCTAAAGTATTTGTTATACAATTCTTTTGGAGCTTTTAATAAAATTAATATTTTGTCAGAAACTGTATAACACCAAAATATTGAGTAACTAAATGTTTTATGATAGCAAACAATATGTCATTAATTAATCTATAAACTTGTTGCATAAACTATGAAGCTAATATTATGAAAAGTATTTAAATATGGTTTATTTGATTTAAAAAGTTTTGAGCTTCATTATATTAACTATTTTATAATAAAGAAAATATAAATTAGTAAGTTCACTAAAACAAGGTAGAGTTATTTCGCCAGAAAGTCAATTTAAACTTAAGAATGCCATTATTTAAGAATTGCCTTTTCAATACTATTTAATTTACTTACAGGACTAGATTATATCATTTGTACCTACCTTAATATACCAAAAGTCTAGAACGCTAATACTTCTTTCGAAGTTGAGCAGCTTTTTGGAGAGGGCATATTCCTATTTTTTTACGGAGTCAGAGCAACTAGAAATTCTGGATTGTTAAAATTTAATTTAATTACTGATTTGATCATTTTAATATTGATAGTCTCTATACTGTATTTGAAAATCAAGAGAGAGTAAATTTCCAGAATAAAAACTAATTCGGTATGCAAAACTATAGTACAGTACGTGCGGTAAAACTTCAATATTTGTAATGCATTCTAAATTGTTTCTGTTAATTTCAATACAAAGTTTATTAAATTTCTTGGACTATCACTTTATTTTATGATCTTTCATTGTTACTACAGTAGGCCTAAGAGGATTAACGTGCGTCATAGGCGTAACCAGATTAGAAAGGGATAATTGTTATTTAACGACCTCCGAATGGCAACAGCTTCTAATGACAGATATTTTGACTTAAATAGTGCTTAAGTTTCTAGAAATGCAGTTATTTGATTTTCGATAAACGTGACAAATAGTAGTGACTAAAAATGGAAGCAGTTTGTGAGTATACGCCAGTGAAAAAATTAAAACTAGGCCATTTATCGCTCAATGAAAAGAGTGCTGTAGTGAATGTGTACCACTATTTTAAATATCAAAATCCCTCAAACACTATTGACAGTGTAGTTGAAACAACATCTAAGGCAATGGGATATGGAAAATCTACAATATATAGAGTTCTAAAGGAGGAAAAATCAGGTGGAGTAACCTCACCAAAGCCGAAACCAGGTAGACAAAAACTATTAAAAGTCAACGTGGACGAGTTTTTAAAAAATGCTATTCGTAAGCTTGTTCACTGATTTTTTATAAACAAGTAAATACCAACTTTAGATAAAGTTTTGCAAGCCATTACGAATGATGTTGATTTACCCACAATAAGCCGGGATAAACTATGGAAAACGTTACATGAGTTAAACTTTAAATTTGAAAAAATGGGCAGACACTCAATGCTAATTGATTCTGAAGAAATTGTATGTTGGAGAAGACAGTACCTCAGAAGAATACAACAAGTTAAAGCTCAAAATAAAAACATTTATTATTTAGATGAAACATGGGTTAATGAAGGACATTGTGTAGGAAGAGTTTGGAAAGACAAAAATATAAAATCATCCCATCAAGCTTTTCTAGAAGGATATACTACTGGTTTTAAGGGACCTATATGAAAAGGTAAAAGATTAATTATTTGTCATATAGGCAGTACAAACGGTTTTCTTGAGAATGGTTTACTCTTATTTGAATCAAAAAAAAAAACCGTTGATTATCACGAAGAAATGAATGGAGACGTGTTTGAGGAATATTTTGAACAGATGATTCAATTCATACCAAAAGGATCGGTTATTGTAATGGACAATGCAAGTTCTACTCCAGATTACTTGAACCTTTACCAACCACTAAATGGAAAAAGGATGAAATTGCAAAATGGTTATCTTTGACAACACAATGCTGAGGGCAGAATTGTTAACTATTGCTAAAAAACATAAGCAAAATTATAAAAAATATAATATTGAGGAGATAGCCAAAATACGAGAAATTGAAATCCTTCGTTTACCACCCTACCATTGTGAGCTGAATCCGATAGAATTGATATGGGCTCAAGTTAAAGGTTATGTTGCCAGAAATAACACTACTTTTAAATTATCAGATGTTAAAAATCTCTTCAATAAGGCAATATCTGAAGTAACAAGTGAAAATTGGCAAAAATGTATTAGACACGTTACACGTTAATTTATGTACTTTAATTTTATTTTTAGATTTTTGTTTTTTAAGATTTAATATTGTCGTATTTTTTGCTCTATTTGTGTTGTTTACAGTAACTTAAAAGATTCATCTCGGCCAAAAAATGGAATTACCAAAATATCGAATACTATACAGGGTGTAATTAATCCCTTTTTTATGAAATCAACGACAACAATCCAAAACATGAGTCAATAGGTAGTTGTGAGAAATTACTTCGATCTTTGAATGAGTATATTGAATTTATAAATGAATGTAAGAGTGATTTGGATGAATGGTGTAAAATGTTTGCTTTTTGTTATAATACAACGCCTAACACTTATCACGGGTACCTTTTGAATTAATGTATGGAAGAAGTCCTAACGTACCAGATAATCTTAGAACTGAAATCCAACCATGATGATCATCACCAAGAGCTAAAATTTAAATTACAATTTGCACATGACAGAGCTTAAAACATTTTTACCTAAATATACCTAAATACCTAAACAAAGAAGTAGGGAAAGTTAATTGTAAGAAATTAACAGATTCTGATGAGATTAAACAAGTAAATTCACACCGTTTATCTTCGTATATACTAACAGACAAAATACAAACAGTTTTAAAAGAAACTTCATCCTGTATATAATGTGTCAGCAAATGGGATAGAGACTATTATTTGCATATCAATGATTAAAGTATGTTTGTTATTATCGTGATAAATAGTATGCGTACAGGTCAGGTTCGACAAAACATTCAGCATTATAAATTATGAACCGACTCTGCTCAGGTTCAATTCTGTTTTGATTACTCTACTAAATACACACATAAATTTATTTAATGTAGTCGTAGAAAATTTATACCAAGTGATTAATTATAAATATAACATGATGTTGGCTAACAGGTCGGCTGAAAAGTCCCCGGTCTGACCTATAGATGACGACACTAGAATTAAATCCATTTCATTTTTAGATAGTATCAACCTTCAAAAGATTCGTGTAAAAATTTGACAGCTGTCAGACTATTAGTTTGTGAGATATTGCATTTTTAGTGAAGCAACTTTTGTAATTTTCAAAAAGATGGAAAAAAAAAGAATTTCGTGTGCTTATTAAATATTGTTATTTGAAAGGAAAAAATACAGTTGAAGCAAAAGCTTGGCTTGATAATGAGTTTCCGGACTCTGCGCCAGGAAAATCAACAATCATTGACTGGTACGCAAAATTCAAGCGTGGTGAAATGAGCACCGAAGACGGTGAACGCAGTGGACGCCCAAAAGAGGTGGTTACCGACGAAAATATCAATAAAATCCACAAAATGATTTTGAGTGACCGTAAAGTGAATATGATCGAGATAGTTTACACTCTAAAGATATCTAAGGAACGTGTTGGACATATCGTTCACCAATATTTGGGTATGCGGAAGCTCTGTGCGAAATGGGTGCCGCGCGTGCTCACAATCGACCAAAAACAGCAACGAATTGATGATTCTGAGCAGTGTTTGCAGCTGTTAAGTCGTAATAAACCCGATTTTTTGCGTCGATATGTGACTATGGATGAAACTTGGCTCCATCACTACACCCCTGAGTCCAATCGACAGTCAGCTGAGTGGACTGCGGCCGGTGAACCGCCACCAAAGCGTAGAAAGACTCAACAGTTAGCTGGCAAAGTTATGGCCTCAGTTTTTGGGATACACACGGTATATTGTTCATCGACTATTTGGAAAAGGGAAAAACAATCAACAGCGACTATTACTGTGTATTATTGGAGCGATTGAAGACCGAAATCGCGAAAAAACGGCCCCATATGAAGAAGAAAAAAGTGTTGTTTCATCAAGACAATGCACCGTGTCACAAATCATCGAAAACGATAGCAAAATTGCATGAATTGGGCTTCGAATTGCTTCCTCACCCACCGTATTCTCCAGATCTAGCCCCCAGCGACTTTTTCCTTTTCTCTGACCTGAAGAGAATGCTCGCGGGAAAAAAATTTGGCTCTGATAATGAGGTAATCGCCGAAACTGAAGCCTATTTTGTGGACAAACCGAAGGAGTACTACAAAAATGGTATCGAAAAGTTGGAAGGTCGCTATAATCGCTGTATCGCCCTTAAAGGCAACTATGTTGAATAAAAAAGATGAATTTTGTCAAAATATTGTGTTTTACTATGGTAAACCGGAAACTTTTCAGCCGACCTGTTATATCATAAATAAGTTTTTATTCAAATTCCACCATCCAACAAAAAGACAACCCAAGTTATACCACAGTAGGTACTCTAAAATAATCTTATAATATCGCTATTTATTTTAAGTAATACAAATAGAACTGTAGCCACTGCATAGCAAGAAAATACCTGCAAATAGTTGACTTACATCCATATTTCATATTTTCCACGTATCACTCTGCTTGTAAATCAGACTCATCTGGAAATTATAAAAGTATCATTCGAGTTAACATTTTAATTTCTTGAAATCCAAATTAAAAATAGTCTCTGGTTTTATAAACAAAACATCTTAATTACTTATGACGTATGTAGGGAGTTATTTCACATTTGAAATGTGTATGTAATCACCAAGTCAATAGATAAACGCTAAAACAAAAAAGAAATAGATAATAACATCCCCTTATGCAGTTAATTAACAAATACATTCGTTTAGAATTTAGTTTTTTAATGTAGTGTATTTTCGGGGGATGGGTGTAAGGGTTTTGAAAACACGTTCATCTTTATATGATTTTCATAGTTTTATTTTAGTCCTATTTTAAAAATAATAATAATTTGGGATAAATGTATTAGACATTGACAAATTTTTAGTTTTTCTGTCCACTGTACACTTGGAATAAACACTGCCTCTAAGTGGACAAAAATATCAGCTGAAAAAATTGGAATAGACACAAAAAAACATGCAATAACAAACCATTCTCATCGATCTTCAGCTGTGACAGCTGACAGCCTTTTTTAAGCAAGTTGTTGCTGAACAGGAGTTAATTAAATTAACGGTTCACTGAAATGCAAGCTCGTTAAAACCTTTTCTGCAGCTGGATTCCAGTCACCACGAGAAGTTGACCGAGAATCTCAGGATAACAAATGAAGCTGGACCTTCGAGTTTCCAAATGTTACATGTCAATAATACACAAAATCAATCTTTAATATTGTTAACAGATAAAAAAAGATTATGTTTCGTTGATATTGTCTTGTTTTTCTCGTGAAATAAAGGTAAAATTTTTTCCCGGCTACACAGAAAAGCACCGTACAGGACATCGGCATAATTTAATTTTGACAATATTAAAGATTCACACAATTTTAACTTTACACTCTTAGTAAGAAGATGTCTACTACCATATATTGTTTTAATTGTGGTATAGGATTGCTGTATAAGTTGGTTTATATGTTTTTCAAAATTTAAATTGGAATCCAACATCACGCCCAAACTTTTAGCTTGTGTTAAAATCTGAAGACGTTCTTCCTTAACAAAAATATGACATCTATCAGTAATTTGATCACGTTTAGTTTTATAGCCAAATATCATAATATTTGATTTATTACAATTAATATTTAAACAATGATCCTCTGGTTTAAAACTGTAATAAAGTTGAGTATCATCGGCATAAGTATGTATGTTACAGAATTGCAAGTTAGTTATTAGACTGGATGTATAAATAGCAAAGAGTAGGGGTCCCAGAATAGAACCCTGTGGAACACCACAAGACACATTTTTATAGGTAGATGATTTACCTTCAATATCTACTAGCTGTTTGCGACAACAAAGATAGGATTTAAAAAACTGAACAGCATCTTTAGAAAGACCTATAAAGTTTAATGATATCAGGACGTTCAAATCCAAAGAATCTGGTTGTTTGTCGATTAATATAGCCTCTAAGATGAACGTGATTTTGGTCTGAAAACCATATGTTTCTCAAAAATTCGGGATCTTAGTAAATTAAACTCAACATGCGACCACAGTAAATTTCTCTTGCACGTTTGTCTGCAGCATTTAGTCGTTGTCCAACTTAAATATGGTATGGATAACCACCAATTGATTTGAACATGAGACGTAAAGACGTTTCGCTAATGTTGAGTTTACATGCAGTTCTTACAAGACTTCTTTGAGGTGATTGCACAACTTGGTTAAAAACACGTCCTTCATTTTCGTTGGTGCATACTGTTTTTCGACGACCTGAAGAACCTTTACGTTGACACAATACACTACCAGTGCGACGAAATTTTTCAACAACAGCTAACATCACACTTTTACTAGGAGCTGCTTTATTAAATTTTCTGTTCCAAGCTTGGACCATCATTACGACCTTTTCCGTATGAACGAAAATAATGCTCTACCAAAAACACTTTTTCTTCCGTTGTTAGGACCAATTTTAAATCAAATTTAATCGCAGCGTACTATTAATATATCAACTAATGACAATTAAGTCAAATATGACAAATCCATATTATATAAACAACTCCACAGCACTCTCTGTTTGGGTACTGTTTATTTTGACGAATAAACCGTGTAAGGATTCATATCATATCAAATTATTTTTTATTTCTTGGGTATTGAGGCTCATATTATCGACTTTGACTATTAGAATGGACGTATTTGGTTTTATTACAACTGTTTTAAAGGGCATAGCGACTTTTATTAACACATAAATAAAATTACTACCGTTATAAATAAAACGAATACAATAAAAAAGATAGTAATTACCTATTCATTTCATTACACCACAAGTGAGACCAATTAACTAATGAGAATTGGTCTGGCAAAACAATTATCAAGTTGGAAAATAAAAATAATTGGATCTGTGACTCTATAGGTTGGTTTTTTTTTTAACAAAATATGGGACCTACTAGAAATCTGGTAATCTAACCCAAGCCGGACTCAGGTATTCATTCCTGCTTATCCTTTTTAAAAAAGAGAGTATTCATACCCTTCTAGCTTGCGTCGAAATTAAATTTTCTCAGGGATTTTCAAGAACAAACAAATTCATAGCTCTTAAAATATTTTGTCGTTTTATTAAATTTATAAAATACACATCAGAAAAGTCTAGGGATCATTTTTTCTTAAGTTAATTTAGAAAAAAAATAATTTAAGAATAATGAAAAACTCTTCATTTTACCAAAACTTCCAATATTTATTAAAAAATTGCTTTTTTAACTATAATGACAGCCGTTTCGCTAGACTTAGCATCGTCAGATTGACATATTGAAGTTACATTTTGTTTGTTTGTAGCTAGGTACCTGATGTTTAGGTAGTTATAAGGCTAGACCAAGTATGGAAGTAATAAGACATAACAATATTAAAGCCTAGATGTTATGAGCCCTAAGGGATTATCCTGGATGTACTTCCCTCTAAGATCAGTATAACTGTGCAATGATATAGAAAAACCAGGAAAAAACTATATCATGCTGATCTTTACAATAACTTAATATATTTGTGTTACAATTACGTCTTATCTATGTATAAAATGAAGACTCAATCAAAGCAAACACTTTAAAAGTGGAGAACTTCCCAGATTTATTTGTTCATTAACAACTTTAAATTGTGGATCTGCTAGATATCTTCTTATTTCAAGTTCTTCAAGGAAATCTAAATTTTGTTTTTTATTACAAGTGGGTAGTATTTGGATGTCATTGATGTGTAAGAGTGAGGTTGGATGTTCAAGTAGGTGTTTTGCATAATTTGACTTATCTGGTTGTTTAAATCTATATGCTCTTAAATGTTCGTTAAATCTTACTTCAAAATTTCTTTGTGTTTGACCTATATATACAGCATTACACTTTGGACAATTAATTTTATAAACACCAGATTTTTTTAATTTAGGTAATTTTGTTTTTACATTTAACAATTTTGTACCAATATTATTTTGTGTTTTAAATGATATTAATGCTGATGTTGCCGAAGATATTATTATTTTTGAAATTTTATTGGAAATAGTTCCACAATATGTAATATTTTTATAACTTTTAATTTCTTTAGTTTGTTTAGGAAATATTAGGTTTAGTGACACTTTCTGTTCTTTCTTATTAATTAGTGTATTTATTAAATGAATTGGGTAGCCATTAGATATTTGTTTTATGATATCAATTTCTTTATCAAAGTTAATTTTGTTCATTGGAATTGAAAATGCCCTATGTATCATAGAATTATAAGCTGCTAATTTATGTGTTATAGGATGATTTGAATTATACGGTATGGTTACATCTGTTTGTGTTGGTTTTCTGTATATTGAATAATTTAGTAAATTATAAACTTATATTATTATTATATCAGATATAATTGACTTATTTAATGTAGTCAAAATTATTTTACTTTTGATAACAAAGTATATATTCAAAATGAGGGTCTTCCAATGGGAAGTCCCATTTCTCCAATTTTAGCAAATATTTTTATGGATAATTTAGAAAACATAATATTTAATTCTAGTTATAAAAACAATATTGTATTTTGGTATAGATATGTTGATGATGTGTTAGCAGGATTTGTAGGTAGCGAACGACAGTTAGATATATTTTTTAATTATATTAATACCTTGCATCCTAAAATTAATTTTACTTTAGAAGTTGAAGAAAATAATTCAATTAATTTTCTAGATTTAAAAATTGAAAAAGTTAATAATTTACTAAATTATTCAATATACAGAAAACCAACACAAACAGATGTAACCATACCGTATAATTGAAATCATCCTATAACACATAAATTAGCAGCTTATAATTCTATGATACATAGGGCATTTTCAATTCCAATGGACAAAATTAACTTTGATAAAGAAATTTATATCATAAAACAAATAGCTACATCTAATGGCTACCCAATTCATTTGATAAATACATTAATTAATAAAAAAGAACAGAAAGTGGCACTACAACTAATATTTCCTAAACAAACTAAAGAAATTAAAAGTTATAAAAATATTACATATTGTGTAGTATTTCCAATAAAATTTCAAAAATAATATCTTCGGCAACATAAGCAATAATATCATTTAAAACACAAAATAATGTTGGTACAAAATTGTTAAATGTAAAAACAAAATTACCTAAATTAAAAAAATCTGGTGTTTACAAAATTAATTGTCCAAAGTGTAATGCTGTATATATAGGTCAAACACAAAGAAATTTTGAAGTAAGATTTAAAGAACATTTAAGAGCATATAGATTAAAACAACCAGATAAGTCAAATTATGCAAAACACCTACTTGAACATCCAACCTCACTCTTTCACACCAATGACATCCAAATACTACACATTTGTAATAAAAAACAAAATTTAGATTTCCTTGAAGAACTTGAAATAAAAAGACATCTAGCAGATCCACAATTTAAAGTTGTTAATGAACAAATAAATCTGGGAAGTTCTCCACTTTTAAAGTGTTTGCTTTGATTGAGTCTTCATTTTATACATAGATAAGACGTAATTGTAACACAAATATATTAAGTTATTGTAAAGATCAGCATGATATAGTTTTTTCCTGGTTTTTCTATATCATTGCACAGTTATACTGATCTTAGAGGGAAATACATCCAGGATAATCCCTTAGGGCTAATAACATCTACGCTTTAATATTGTTATGTCTTATTACTTCCTTACTTGGTCTAGCCTTATAACTATCTAATAAACATCAAGTACCAGCTACAAACAAACAAATAGTAACTTCAATATGTCAATCTGACGATGCTAGTTGTCTAGCGAAACGGCTGTCATTGAGTCTTTTAAAAAAGCAGTTTTTAAATAAATATTGGAAGTTTTGTTAAAACGAAGAGTTTTTTATTATCCTTAATAAGATGGACTTCCAAAAAGTAAGGGTTAGTACAATCAATTCTTTCGTATTATTTTCTAAAATATCGAATCCTATACAGGGTGTAATTAATCACCACAGTGCCTGTAGGTTATTTCGTTTTGGTGCAACTTTTTAAATTGCAAACTAGGGCAATTTTGTCAAAAAATACATTCGAGTTGAAAAGGTATATCGTGAGGGGTCGTCAACTTCTTTATGTACGCAATCCATGTCGCGTCTGAATATTTAAGAATCTCTTTGAATATTTTATTCTACTTTTGCCATCATATAAAATTTATGCTATTCAGTGAAAATTAACATCAAAATATTCACGCTTCTCTGCTCGGGTATAATAATAATGATTTCGTGCAAGGATCCAAAACAAAGAACGAACAAATTTGGTTGAGATTAAGCCGTAAATTTAATATAAAGAGATCAAAAAATATTATTCTCTTTATTCCTTTGGAAATTTGTTTACTTTTACGATTTGTTTTCAATCAAGACAAATTCAACTTTGTATATTGTGGCGGTCAAGTATAAAGCCGTTCTAAATTTACATAACCATTGGTCGGACACAAAAATATAAAATGTTTGATATAAAAGCACAAAGTAATGTTATACTCTTTGGCTAGGTTTCACTAAAAAATGTAAATTTTGCAAAACAAACGCTTTTTTTTCATTTTTACTTGATGTCGTGTAATTGAGTTACCTTTAATAAAATCGACTATTTATTATTGATAATATACATACACGTACAGCCAAAGACAAATGAAACGCACAACTAGATTCAGGTGGGATTAGTTGCTGACCTCATGTTGCAACGCTGCGAATAGAATTGTGACCAGGTCTCTTTAGTTTAAAAAAGGTTTATATTTATAATATCGTCAAACTCGTTGTATGAATCAAGTACCAACTAATGTAGATATAAATAATGTTATTTTAATTACTATTTAAATGATTTTATTTATATATTACTTATATGTTTTTTTTTAATTATTTTATTGTCTGTATTGCAAACGATCGATGTATTTTAATTTTATATTAAACTTTAAGAAAGTTCCCAATCACAGGAACGGAACGTTAGTAATGAAAGTCACAGCGTTTTAATTCATTTTCAATACATATTATATAATCCGCTCCCCCCCTATGGTCACCCCATTTAACACCCTATACAGTTTGGGATTTTCTACATTTCTTTGATGAACTGATTTCAGAAATTATATTATCCCTCATCCTCGACTCGGGATAATGTTCACAACTAAAACATTTGGTATAGTCTGGTCGAGAAGTGATTTAAATCTGATTTTGGTGTCAATCGATTCGAAATGACAAATAGAAAAATGTTCCTGATTATCATAATCCGTTTTAAAAAATTTCCTATTGTTATTAACAATTTAAGATTTTAAAAAAAGGGGGTTTACATTTTTGCTAATAACTCATAAACTATAATAGCTAGAATAAAAAACTAATCGGATTCTTAAAAATTTTTTTAAAAATTATTAAATAAGCCATTTGTTTATAAAAATTTTTTAAACAATTGGTCACAAACATTTAAAAAATTGGATTTATATTGTTTATAGCGTATTTAAAACTACTGTAAACAATTGTTTAAAAAAATTTAAATTTTTCACATCTAAAATCGCATTTGTTTACTTTGCTTGTTAATAACAATTTCAATTTTTAAAAATTTAAAAATTTTTTTATGTAATTTTGTTCAGTAGCTTTATAATAAAGGATTCCAAGGGTTAAAAAAATTCTTGTGTTTTTATTTTACTCACAACGAATTTAAAGTTAGTAACAATGAAGATGTAATTTTTTAATTAACAAATAGATAGACATCTGAAAAATAACGGAAAAAATTTTTTGATTACAGAAATTTATTCTCTGATATGTTCTGTTAGTGCTAGAATTTAAAAAAAAATTTTTATTACTATTTACTTATTGAAAAAAAATGTATGTCATTTGGTTGTTGCGACGGTGACGCGCCGCCTGTTTTTTATGCCATTTTAAACATTAATTTAGACCTATAAATAATTGAGCTACAACTCGGGTAGTTGGGACTTTTTTGTTGGAAATTTCCTGCCCTTTAAGAATCCGTTCAGTTTTTTGTTCTAGCTATTATAGTTTATGAGTTATTAGCAAAAATGTAAACCCCCTTTTTTTAAAACCTTAAATTGTTAACAAAAATAGGAAATTTTTTAAAACGGATTTTGATATTCAGGAACATTTTTATATTTGACATTTCGAATCGATTGATACCAAAATCAGATTTTTCGGATCGGTGTAACCCAAATCTGATTTAAATGACTTCTCGACCAGACTATTACCTCATTTTAAATTATTTTAAGAGAGTTCATATACGTTGTAACTTTTTGTCGTATTGACCAATAAAGACGAATCGCTCAAAAATATCTTTACACTAGTTAATTTTATAAAACAAATCGACAAAATCGAAAACCATCAAAAATTACCGAAAAGTCGAAAAAATAAAAAATATCGAAACTTATATTCGACATATTTCCACCAGCACAAACACAAAAAAAAAAGTTAACTATCGTTCTACGGTTTATATTAATTACTATCATAGAATAAGCTTTATGTGTTACTATTCAGTAAATATTAATACACCCTTAACTCAACATCTATTTACTAAATCCCAGGCAACGAAAATTTTGATTGTTATAACAATGCAAAATAGTTAACCAGAAAATGAATATGTAAAAATCCCTTAGAAACTATGAAAACTACACAGTAGACGTATTATTTAATATTCGGCCCAATGTTCTCTAAATATGCACAATTAACCATAGACTAATACCAGTGACTATAACAATAATTATTTTTATAGTCACTTATACTAAAACTGTGGAATAAACCAAATTTGCCAAAATGTATCGTTGAAACGTCTGCTATCCCCTCCAAATAGATAGATTTACGTTATTACGGTCACGTCACAATTGATGTAGGTACTCGTATTTCTAATACATTTCATCGGCGTTGCCAGGCATATAATAAGTAAATGAAACTAGTTGAATTTCTATGAATTTTGGTGGTTGCCTTGTGCGTTTCATTTGTCTTTGGCACATTGCTAGTTAAATTGGGAAACAAAGCAGAAACAAAGGTAATAACACAAGTGAGTGCTTTATAAATGTATTAGGCGTTATTAGGGATTTGCTAGGATTTGATTGTTACCATTGATCTTGTTAATAACAGGATGTTTCTCTTTATATCTAAATGAAACACAAAGTCAAACTACAACTTTAATTTTATACAAATAACTGAAGAGCGACTAGTTTCGGTCTTAGACTAGCATCAGGCTAAAATAAATACAAAGAAGAAGGTCATATAAAAAAGTAATGAGTTTAATTTGTATGTCGTAAAGTGTAGTAAAGTAAAAAGATGATTGTAAATTGTCAAACATTCTTTTAAATAAGAAAAAACGGCGTATACAGAAACATATTGAAAAAAAATTAAAAATGGTACCAAAAAACATTTTTTTTGGGGAGGAAACTGCAGTTTTCAATCAATAGAAGCAAATAGGAAGAAACCATGATGAAGAAAACTCATCGGAAGATTTCTTAGAACCAAACCAGAAGAAGATGTTCAAATAAATGAAAATCACTGTTTCCAAAATCAACTAGTTGCTACCGTTTTCTTTAACTTGATCCTTTTTCATTATGTATCTTTTCTATTCAATTTTTACTTATTTTCAAATTATCATCTTTCAACTCTTTGCTAAAATTAATTTTGTTTTTTTTTTACTTTTTTTCAAAAAGTCACTGTCTACATTACAGAATATTTTTGAACCTAAAATTTTAATTTTGACAATTCACTTTAAATTTTGACTTTTCTCGTATATAATATCATAATAAAGAACATTTTGCTGGCTAAATTTTCGACTGGTATGAAAGTTTGTCAAAATTTCATAAGCGAAAATTGCCAAAAAGCAACGAAACCAGAAGAAAATTTGGTTGGGAAAAATGTTTCTCTCGAATGCTATTCGACAAGACTATTTCACGAGAAAAACTAAGACAATATACACGAAACATAATCTTTGTTTATTTGTTAACAATATTAAATGTACAATTATTATAAGTTCTTTTCTACTAACAGGTCTACCATAGTAAAACACAATATTTTGACAAAATTCATTTTCTTTGTTCAACATAGTTGCCTTCAAGGGCGATACAGCGATTATAGCGACCTTCCAACTTTTCGATACCATTTTTGTAGTACTCCTTCGGTTTGTCCTCAAAATAGGCTTCAGTTTCGGCGATTACCTCAGTATCAGAGCCAAATCTTTTTCCCGCGAGCATTCTCTTCAGGTCAGAGAAAAGGAAAAAGTCGCTGGGGGCTAGATCTGGAGAATACGGTGGGTGAGGAAGCAATTCGAAGCCCAATTCATGCAATTTTGCCATCGTTTTCGATGATTTGTGACACGGTGTATTGTCTTGATGAAACAACACTTTTTTCTTCTTCATATGGGGTCGTTTTTTCGCGATTTTGGTCTTCAATCGCTCCAATAATGCACAGTAATAGTCGCTGTTGATTGTTTTTCCCTTTTCCAAATAGTCGATGAACAATATACCGTGTGTATCCCAAAAAACTAAGGCCATAACTTTGCCAGCTGACTGTTGAGTCTTTCCACGCTTTGGTGGCGGTTCACCGGCCGCAGTCCACTCAGCTGACTGTTGATTGGACTCAGGCGTGTAGTGATGGAGCCAAGTTTCATCCATAGTCACATATCGACGCAAAAAATCGGGTTTATTACGACTTAACAGCTGCAAACACTGCTCAGAATCATCAATTCGTTGCTGTTTTTGGTCGATTGTGAGCACGCGCGGCACCCATTTCGCACAGAGCTTCCGCATACCCAAATATTCGTGAACGATATGTCCAACACGTTCCTTAGATATCTTTAGAGTGTCAGCTATCTCGATCATATTCACTTTACGGTCACTCAAAATCATTTTGTGGATTTTTTTGATATTTTCTTCGGTGACCACCTCTTTTGGGCGTCCACTGCGTTCACCGTCTTCGGTGCTCATTTCACCACGCTTGAATTTTCGTATCAGTCAATGATTGTTGATTTTCCTGGCGCAGAGTCCGGAAACTCATTATCAAGCCAAGCTTTTGCTTCAACTGTATTTTTTCCTTTCAAATAACAATATTTAATAAGCACACGAAATTCTTTTTTTTCCATCTTTTTGAAAATAACAAAAGTTGCTTCACTAAAAATGCAACATCTCACAAACTAATAATAGTCCGACAGCTGTCAAATTTTTACACGAATCTTTTGAAGGTTGGTACTATCTAAAAATGAAATGGATTTAATTCTAGTGTCGTCATCTATAGGTGAGACCGGGGACTTTTTAGCCGACCTGTTAAAGATTGGTTTTGTGTGTTATTGACATGTAACATTTGGGAACTCGAAGGTTTAGCTTCATTTGTTGTCCTGAGATCCTCGATCAACTTCTCATGGTGACTGGAATCCAGCTGCAGATAAGGTTTTAACGAGCTTGCAATTGAGTGACGCGTTAATTTAATTAACTCCTGTTCAGCAACACCTTGCTTAAACAAGGTTGTCACAGCTGAAAATCGATGAGAATGGTTTGTTAATTTGTGTTTTTTTGTGTCTATTCCAATTTTTTCAGCTGACATTTTTGACCACTTAGAGAAGGTGTTTTTGTTCCAAGTGGACAGTTTTTGAACCAAGATCCAATTGGGGTGAACGGTAAAAAAGAGTGTCTGATAAAATCTTTGGTCCTCTTTCTTCCATTAATTTCAAGAATAGTCTAACTGGGCATACATTTTCGTTTGATGAATTTGTTACCAACCATTTGTTGCTTGCCAAACTTTTTGACCCGCCTTGAGTTGTTTTTGCTAAGCTATTTTGTCAGTTAAAAATAGTCTTTTAAAAATGTTAAACAAAAATATCTTTCGTAAACACCAGATTTTTTTATAATTTTATAATTTTTGGTAAGTTTTTTCCTGGTTATTTAATATCATTGCACAGTTATACTGATCTTTGAAGGACATCCATCCAAGAGCTGATACCAAACTTAATAAAATGCAATTAGCAGATTCCACTATTCCAATTTTCCCGTTTTCAGAGATGTTTGTAATTTAATTCCAGACAAACTGATTTAACATAGATTTATTCTTTTGGAGCTCGGTTTATGTTACAACATTAACAGCTCACCATTGGAATTATCTACTTTTAATCACCATTTATTAATTTAGTTTGACCATTTGGATTAAACTAAGGGATTAACGATTTAACAAAATTACCAGCGTAATTAGGACCATCCAGCAGTTAGACACATTTTAGCTCTCTATAAATCGATTTTGTAGTAGGCGTAATCTAGATTATAACATTGAACTCGTGTATACATTTTCGGCTATTTCAAATAATTTAATTAATAATTCTATGCACATGTACGAGAACTATCCAAAATCCAAGCGAGTAAAGTTTAAAAGTTGTTTCATATTTTATGTTTCTACACAAGATATGTTTGTGATATTGTCAAACCGGTGTTAAATTGAGTAAAGATTATATTTTAAAGAACTCACTTTTTATTCTAAAATGATTTTTTATAATTTACAGTGAAACCTGTCGAATAACGGCTATTAAAAATGAAAGACTATTGGCCGTTATAAAAAGGTGGCCGCTATTGTCAGGTTTTGTAGTTGACAAATAAAAAATATTTAGATTTTTGTCTATTTTATTAATTAAAGCAAAAATATATTTCTATACATAAACGAAAAACTACTAAAACTACTTTAATTTAAAGGTCGGCTGAAAAGTCCCCGGTCTGACCTATAGATGACGACACTAGAATTAAATCCATTTCATTTTTAGATAGTATCAACCTTCAAAAGATTCGTGTAAAAATTTGACAGCTGTCGGACTATTAGTTTGTGAGATATTGCATTTTTAGTGAAGCAACTTTTGTTATTTTCAAAAAGATGGAAAAAAAAAGAATTTCGTGTGCTTATTAAATATTGTTATTTGAAAGGAAAAAATACAGGTGAAGCAAAAGCTTGGCTTGATAATGATTTTCCGGACTCTGCGCCAGAAAAATCAATAATTATTGACTGGTACGCAAAATTCAAGCGTGGTGAAATGAGCACCGAAGACGGTGAACGCAGTGGACGCCCAAAAGAGGTGGTCACCGACGAAAATATCAAAAAAATCCATAAAATGATTTTGAGTGACCGTAAAGTGAATATGATCGAGATAGCTGACACTCTAAAGATATCTAAGGAACGTGTTGGACATATCGTTCACGAATATTTGGGTATGCGGAAGGTCTGTGCGAAATGGGTGCCGCGCGTGCTCACAATCGACCAAAAACAGCAACGAATTGATGATTCTGAGCAGTGTTTACAGCTGTTAAGTCGTAATAAATCCGATTTTTTGCGTCGATATGTGACTATGGATGAAACTTGGCTCCATTACTTCACGCCTGAGTCCAATCGACAGTCAGCTGAGTGGACTGCGGCCGGTGAACCGCCACCAAAGCGTGGAAAGACTCAACAGTCAGCTGGCAAAGTTATGGCCTTAGTTTTTTTGGGATACACACGGTATATTGTTCATCGACTATTTGGAAAAGGGAAAAACAATCAACAGCGACTATTACTGAGCATTATTGGAGCGATTGAAGACCGAAATCGCGAAAAAACGGCCCCCATATGAAGAAGAAAAAAGTGGTGTTTCATCAAGACAATGCACCGTGTCACAAATCATCGAAAACGATGGCAAAATTGCATGAATTGGGCTTCGAATTGCTTCCTCACCCACCGTATTCTCCAGATCTAGCCCCCAGCGACTTTTTCCTTTTCTCTGACCTGAAAAGAATGCTCGCGGGAAAAAATTTGGCTCTGATACTGAGGTAATCGCCGAAACTGAAGTCTATTTTGAGGCCAAACCGAAGGAGTACTACAAAAATGGTATCGAAAAGTTGGAAGGTCGCTATAATCGTTGTATCGCCCTTGAAGGCAACTGTGTTGAATAAAAAAAATGAATTTTGTCAAAATATTGTGTTTTACTATGGTAGACCGGGGACTTATCAGCCGACCTGTTACTAGATAATACAAAACATAAAACTACATACATACTAGGTAAAAAAACAATGTTAAGCTTTTTTAAAGTAGGTGTCAATTTTTGTTTGTTTTACATTTTTTAGCTTTAATTTAAGGACCTCAGCTTCACATTTAAGTAAAATTCGAGACACATCCATAAATATTTCACCATTATTTTTTCACAATAAATAATTTTCTACGTCCCTCAATTTTTCACACACTTCGCTCATATTAGATAAAGTGGATTTTGGAGTTTCACATTCGTCCACATCATTATTGTCAGAATTTTCTTGTTTAAATGGGCTTTAAAAATTTGAGATTATTTGGCCGCGGCCGCATTATAAAGATGTCCGTAAAAAAGTTCATTATTTAACCAAACTAAAAAAAATATCTCAACAAATAATAAAGTTTCGTTGTTGATTTAAAATACTAAACATTTTTTAAATTATTTACTTTGAACATTCATTTTCCTCGCATTGTTTCGGTGAAAAACGTCGAATATATCGTCATAATGAATTTCTGGGATTAGGCAGCTTTAATAGACAAGAATGCAAGAGACCATTAAACCTCTTTTTGTCCAGACTTACCGTTTTTACAGCGGAAAAAGAACTTTCTCCTAAACAATTTGTTCGGATAAACGTTTCGAGGACTCCGTGAATGCAATATACAGGGTGTTTCTTAAGTAATCTAAAATATTATATGGGGCGCTTCGTTACGCAATTTTAAGACGAAAAGTTCATATAAACATGTGTGATAGGTGTTGTCGTTTATGAGATACAGGGTGTTGTACGTGAAATTAATTTTTCTTATTACAAGCAACATGTGTTAAACATAAAGAAAAAATAATACATTTCAGAGCAAATGTTCAAAATGTCCACCTCCAGCTAAAATGCAAGAATCCGCTCGATGTCTAATGGATTGTCGAATACGTTCGAAGATACCAGGATTGTTACGAATAACATTACAGCCGTCTATGATACGATTTTGAAGATCTTGTACGTTTAATATCAGTGTTGTGTAAACAAGCGATTTCAAATATCCCCACACACAAAAATCCAGAGGATTGTGTCCAGGTGATCTAGGGGGCCACGGGTGTGGAGATCCTCGTCCGATCCAATGGCCTGGAAAAACATTATTTAAAAACTCGCGTACAATCACTGAAAAATGTGGAGGAGCTCCGTCATGCATGAACCACATGCGCCTTCTAATAATAATAGGTACATCTTCCAAGAGAAGTGAAAGTTCATTTTCTAGAAAATTTTTGGTATGTCTCACCGGTTAACCGTACAGGAAGGAAAAATGGTCCAATTAAATAATCATCGATGATGCCAAGCCAAACATTGACCGAAAATGTTTGTTGAAATCGTTTTACACTTATGGTATGTGGATTTACATCTGCCCATATGTGGTCATTATGAAAATTCATAATCCCATGTCTAGAAAAGTTGGCTTCATCCGTAAATAGAATATTGGCCACAAAATTCGGATTGTTCGCGATTTCACGTAAAATCCATTGACAATACTGTATGCGTAATGGATAGTCAGTAGGTAACAAATGTTGAACACGTTGAACGTGATATGGATACAATAAATTATCTTTTAGAATATTCCAAACAGTTTTGTTACTAACATTTACTTCATCTGCAACTTTTCTTGTACTCGTTTCTGGATGTTGGTCAATAATTTGAAGAATCTGGTTTTCCAATTGGGGATTTCTCACAGTTCTGGGTCGTCCAATAATATTCTTCGATTTAGCAAAAGTTTTAGTTTCTTGTAAACGAATATGTAACTTAGTAAACGTATCTGAATATGGTAAACGATTATTTGGATAACGCTGGGCATACGTACGTCTAGCTTCTAAGGCATTACCATTCGCTAATCCGTACAAAAATGCATATTAGCCATTTCAACATTAGTTGGCATAGTTATTAACTAAACACAGAGTCAATCAAATAAAAATGTACGATTTTTGCGTTGGTTTTCAAATTTGACACTTGTCAACATTATTTCAAAGGCCACTTAGAATAAGCATGTTTTTGCGTATTACTTCTAAAAACCAGTAGCGTCACCGGGAAAAATTAATTTCACGTACAATCAGAACTGACTTATTACAATAAATTCAACACCCTGTATCTCATAAACGACAACACCTATCACACATGTTTATATGAACTTTTCGTCTTAAAATTGAGTAACGAAGCGCCCCATATAATATTTTAGATTACTTAAGAAACACCCTGTACTTTGCCTGTTTTTGTAAAAGAATTGAATAAGTTTAAGATACTACATTAAATTATTACATATCATGCAATCCTGTAGAAAATTGTCAACAAAAACTAATCTGCACCCATTTTTAAAATTTGTTATTTCCTTACGTTTGACCCCGACATCATACACTTATTTCAATTGCTGTTAGAGAACTACTGTGCTGGACACCATTACCAGTTTCTTAAACAAACACAACTTATCACTATCATTGTTTATTGCCCACTTCCAAATTTCTAGGGTTACTAGCTTTATTTGACTTAAGTTTAAATTTGGAAGGTTCAAAAAATATCTGCAAATTCATTTTAACCCCGTTAACCATTACGAATTCAATATATTCCTAAAAATGGAGCTTCAACTACGAGAAACTACGTTTCATCTATGAAGTAAAGCAAAAGCAAGTAATAGCAAAGTTATAATCAAGTTTTATTTGCGTAGGAAACAAACTGGCAAAATGTATCTTAGTGTTAATTAACTAATTCCAAAGTTCTTGAATTTGAACTATATTCTTGTTAATATAACTAAAGTTTTTAGATTTATTAAATATTTAAACAGTATAATAAGTGCAAATAATATTTAAATTAAACGGCTGCAATAACAAAAATGGAACATTAGAGTATTCAAATAGATATTTATTCAACTGACGATGCTATTTCTATAGCAAAACGGCCGTCATTACATTTAAAGTATTTAATGAATAAATAGTGAAAGTTAATTCAAACTTTTAGTTTATTGTTCTGAATAAGATGAACTTTCACATAGTAAGGGTTAGTACAATAAATTTCATAATCCACACTGTATATACTTTTAGTATAAATATTTATTGAGGGGTGTTGACAGCAACCCCATCGATTGTGGATTGTGTGGCTGATTTCGGCTTCCCCCATTTTCTGACTGTATCTATAATAACTTGTTATGGCTGTGATAGGGCAAGTTAGGGCATTTATTTTGATTTTTATTATTATTGTTTGATATTAGACCCATTCTAATTGTGAATTTTTACTTTTTTTGGTAAACAAAATCGAAATTTTTACAAAAACAATCGTTTTAATTTACGTACCTAAGTCAGCAATATATTTAATTTGAAATGAAATTAGGAAAATGTACACAATTGAATTCAAGATGAGTTTATAAAAAATCCCAAGTCTCAGTTAGATAAAGAAAAGAACTATGAGACTCTGCAAGGGTTTAAATTTGTATCCCTGTTTGGGGAAATTGAATTAGCATAAAAAGAAAAATGGGAAATAAACTTTTTATTTGACGTATGCATTTGTAGGAGTTTATTTAAAATAATTTTCATATTATGGTTGTATTTCATTAAAAATAAATCACTGCGTGCCGAGCGAAGCGAGGTTTGCAGCACTAAATCAATAATAACTACCACTGTTGACAAGAATAATATAGAAAATCAAAAATCATGAAAAAATATTGAGGTTTTTCGAAATTTTTAATAGTTTAACGATAACTAAACCAACAATTTATTTGGACCATCTTAAAGCAGTCATTTCAAAGATTAAAATAACCACACAGACTTTCGAAATACAAAAAAAAAACAACAAGACAACTGTTCGTGAAAGATAAGGGTGTTTTTTTCGAAAAATGTACGTAACTCATAAAATAGTAGTCTTCTGTTCAAAAACATCATTCTTATTCAAGATGAGTAAAAAATTAAACGCTGAAAAATAGGTTTTTCGCCATTTTGACGGTAAATTTGAGGTCATGTCGAAAAATGTTCCTAACAAAAGTTTTATATTTTTTAACTATCTACAACTTTTGTGTAAAACACTTTCCGCTAAGAGGTCACGTTTTGTCGTAAATTGCCGTAAATTCAACCCCGGAATTACATCCCCACTTCACCATTATGAATGTATTCGTATTTAAATATTTTTTCCTCCTAAAGTTAGAACCTCAATAATATTTTTCACCTGGTTCTTGCCTGCTATTTTTTATTATATTTCTTTAAGTATAGACTTCAGCCTAATTAGTGTTTCTGCAAATTTTTGTTATGTATACCATCAAGTATAATGCGGCTATGAAAAGTTTTATATAACCTAACCTAACCTAACCTAACCTAACCTAACCTAACCTAACCTAACCTCAATGTATCAATATTATATCTTGTACATAAAAATGTTATTTAAACCTACCAGAAACTTCGAGAAACTTAGTATATAATGTGTAAAAAGGAGACAGATATATTATTGTGTTCTGGAATGATCGACAATAGAGGAAGTAAGTGAAACCTATAAAAAGGACTTGAGTAGAGGTCCTGGTAGGAGTATATTATTGGAAGTCAGACATAGAAGATCAGTTAGTGTGAACAGTCAATTTGAACCAAGCGAACAAATATTTTTTAAAGTAGTTAAAATAAAGTGTTAAATAGTCACATTAGGAATACAACTTAAAGTAATCAAGGAGTAAAATGAAGTGCTAAAAAGTGACATTAAGAACCAATCAATTATAGTTAATAAAAGACCTTTCTTTTTTCTTATTTTTCCTAATTAGTTTCATTATTAAACTTTCAATATTACTGTTTTAACTTAACTCTTTTTATATTAAATTTGTAATTATAATTAATCCAATTTTATTCAAATACCCTCTACCTAATAATCCAACTAGAAACTTGCAAAACAAAGCACCCCTGAGAAAAAAAAGATCTTGTTGCTTCATTACATTTAAATAATAATATTAAATATTAATCAATCAAATTTATAGATAAATAAATACAAATCGAATAATCATTAAATCATAATATTCATTACAATATATTATGTCTTTGACATAAAACCAAACCTTTGTTTTTAAATTCACTTAATAAATTTAGTGCCATTACTTCTTGCATTACCTCTACTTTTAAACATAAGGTTAAATTTTATTTATTATATAGGTATCTAGTACGAAAAGCATCTATAAACAAACCACCATACATTGTGGCTCGGAATGAGCTAAAATTAAATGATAACTAAGTTGGTTATACAAAACATATATCGAATTTAAACCCTTCCTATCTTTGTTATTTTATTCTCCATCACATAGATAGGTCAGGTCGTTAAACACTTTAGGGGCTGTTGAATTGTTGTGTTAAACATTATTGTTCTAAATCGGATGTATTCCAATTTAAGGTATGTAGTATTCTATGTTTCTAGCCCTAATGAGAATGTTGTTTGGAAACTTCCCAACAAGTTATAGTTGTAACTTTATTTAACTATTATCGATAACGCTCAACTTGTTACAGTCATTTAATTGGAAAGGCCGACGGGAAAATTTAAACTGTAAAATATTAAATACCAAATTTCAGCATTTAATTAAAATAAATTAACCTGATTTTAAGTAATAGATTGAATATCGTCGTCGTTCGGTCTTTGGCTTTTCCATATTATTAACTTAATTTCTAAAATATTGAACCTAAACCATTCACCATTATAAATTTCGTTTTATCAAACATGAGTTATACCCATAGGACCATAGAAATTAAATGTACTGAAAAGCGGAATCTTTCCTCCAAAGAGCAGTCTGTAATAAGATTTCGTTGAAAGCCTTTGTTATAATAGCTACTCGACGCCGTAGCTTGGGAATTCAGCACGAAAAGAGTAGAAGTATATTGGAAAAAATTGTCAAGTCGATTAAATATTTACTGTTACAAACTATTCCGTAAACGTTTTCATCAAAATTTAACTTCGTATCGTATGCTACAACATGCAAATTGTGTTAAGAAATATTCAAATTTAGAAGTTAAGAATTCACCTTCATGGAGTATGGAGTAAAATTATTTGGGGGGTACAGCGTTAGCATTTCTTCAGTGTGAAGGCGGTCTTAATTCTATGTGCTCCTATCTGCTTTTGTAATAATCCAAAGGTACCCCCCGTCCCCGCCCAGGGTTGATATGAGGATAAAAGTTACAATAATTCAAACAATAAGACAATAAGTTAAAGAACATATCGGAGCTCCCCCGTATCATTAATTCAAAAGAAACTAAGTAACCTTTGCAGAATACTTGTCAGCGAAAAGTTATTTCTCAAGAATGTGTTTGTAAAACAAAGTATAATACGAAACCAAATAATTTAAATAATTTAAACAAATTGCGGTGCTGAAATACAAAAAAAGTCACGTAGGAGAGCAACGATGTGTGAGCCAAATTTTTGCTTGCTCAGCTCCGGGCGACGTACCGAAGCAGTGCCGGTAGCAGGGCAGCTAGCCAATAGAAAAAAGACAAGCGAACAGAATGAGGGAGAAGTCTATTAAAAAAATTAAGATTAAAATCTTTTACGCTTATTACATCTGGTGACAACAAATAAGAAACTTCTTTTCGGTTATTACACTTTCTCTCTCCTTGCTTTCTATAATATGTCTCACTACATTATGGGAATCTTTCCATGTATTTTCAGAAGTCATCAATCCCTCCATCAGGTTTTCTGCATTAAAGTCCCGCCCATTTGATAACCTGTATTGGTTTCTGGTTTCTTCCCACCGTGGGATCCGAATAAGGTGTGTTCTGCATCGTCTGTTTCGCCGCAATAGGTGCATTTTTCCGTCTCTGCCTTCCTGTGATCGTAGAGGTATTTGCGAAAACAGCCATGTCCGGATAAAGCTTGGGTTAGGTAATAGTCAACCTCCCCGTAAGGTCTGTCTATCCATCACCTATAGGTGCCTGCTCTCCACCTCTCTTGCCATAACATCATGGTGTTTGTCTTGGCATCTGTGCTTAGTGTTCCTTGGTGGGTTTCTAGTCTCTCTTTGATGAGTAGCTCAATTGGTGGTATTCCTGCAATTACTCCTGCACCTTCTGTGGAAATTGTTCTGTAGCCACTGCAGACACGTATATACGACAGTCTCTGTATCCTGGTAAGCTTCGCTAGCAACTTCTTATTCTGCGTCACCGTATACCAGATGGGTGCTGCATACAGTGTACCACACTCGCTAAAACTTTTCTCTTGCATGAGCTTGGTCCAACGATGTTGGGCATTAGGTTGGATAGAGCTGCCATAGACGATCTCTTGACGTGTTCGGCGAATGTGAGCTTTGTATCCAGCCAGGCGCCTAGGTATTTTATCGCACCACTGGGGGCTATGATGGTGCCCATAATATTGAAGTGGATTGGGGCGATTTTTCTTTTGGTTGTCAGGAGGGCTGCTTCCGTTTTTTCTGGCGCTAACTGAAGCTTCCTCTTTTCGAGCCAGTTTGCTACTCTCTGTAGTGCCGTGTTTGCTTTATTCTCAAGATGTCTTCGTTCTGAGCAGTGACCACTATGGCAACATCATCGGGAAATCCACAACGTAGCGCCTAGAATTGATCCTTGGTGGACACCGCTGGTAACTTTTTTGACTTGGGATGTACCTTCCGCCTCTAGGATTATTTCTCTTTCGGATAGGTGGGATGTGAGAATGGTAATGAGGCTGGACAGTCCTCCTGTCCTTATCAGTTCGTTGTTCAGTATCAGTAAGATCAGGTGCTCGTAAAGCTTTCCTTCCACGTCTAGAAGACAGATTGGTCTGTATGACCCCGGGTTTCCGAGGGGCTTGTCTCCTTTTCTCAGTAGAACCAATCTGGCTTGTTTCCATTGTCTTGGAAAGCTTCTTGTGGGGTTAGTTTAGAAGAGTATACAAATATAGTGATGAAGTTTTTCTTTATGGAAACAGCTTAGGACAAGTGTGTGGCTCACATTATTTTGATGAAAAATTTGATGTGAATTTGACGTTGGATTTTTTAGGACACTTAACATAATATCTACTTTCACATAATCTTCAACGAAGTGCGTTTTTCTCTTTAATGGTTTGACATGACCATGTTCTCTGAATTGTGCATGAAGTTTAGACACAGTACTAGAGTGTTTTATAATTAATTTTTATTTTATTAACATAATAATACATGCATATTTTGTTTATTATTGTTCATTAACAATATTCATTTTCTTTTATAGACTTATGTCTGTATATTTCCTTGTTTAGAACAACTGACTGTTGTTCTAAATTTTCATTATAAAACCAGTGTGTGTATAGTGAGTGCTGCAAAGGCAAATAAATACCTTTTGTATCACCAAAAGGGTAACTAAATCCGGAATCCAATATACATCAAACTGTTTTATAGTTGTAATATTGAGTAGCTGCGAGACATCCTCTCACGGTTTTGAGTGAAAAGAAATGTTGTATAACACACATTTGGGGCCGAGAAGAAATCTCATCTCTTTATTTTATTTTAATAATATCACACTACGTTTATCTGCCATAATCCCAATACAAAGTTGGTGGTTATTTAAGATAGTAGCTGTTGAAATGATATAAATAACAAGCTGAATGGATGGAAGGGTTGGTGTTTATTTCATTTATATCATCTGACATCCAATTAAAGCTACTGACGACTGTGTGAAGTATAGAATTAAACGAGATTACTTTTCGTTCGCAAGTCATAAATCTCATTAAAGATTATCCCAGTTTCCGCAATTGATAATTATTGCTTCGAATAGACTGAAGCATTTTTATGTTGGCACGAAATCAAACTTAGTTTTAATGTTGTTAAAAATATAATTAATATTAGAAAGTAAATATAAATACAACGTGGGCGAAAAGTGGAAAAACAACGTAATTATTAGCAAATACAGTGTGACTTTTTAAGAACCTTTTTACATGGCAAATGACTATTCCGAAAATACCTTTTGTTATTTTGAAAAAGATGAAAAAAAAAAGAATTTCGTGTGCTTATTAAATATTGTTATTTGAAAGGAAAAAATACAGTTGAAGCAAAAGCTTGGCTTGATAATGAGTTTCCGGACTCTGCGCCAGGAAAATCAACAATCATTGACTGGTACGCAAAATTCAAGCGTGGTGAAATGAGCACCGAAGACGGTGAACGCAGTGGACGCCCAAAAGAGGTGGTTACCGACGAAAATATCAAAAAAATCCACAAAATGATTTTGAGTGACCGTAAAGTGAATATGATCGAGATAGCTGACACTCTAAAGATATCTAAGGAACGTGTTGGACATATCGTTCACGAATATTTGGGTATGCGGAAGCTCTGTTCGAAATGGGTGCCGCGAGTGCTCACAATCGATCAAAAACAGCAACGAATTGATGATTCTGAGCAGTGTTTGCAGCTGTTAAGTCGAAATAAACCCAATTTTTTGCGTCGATATGTGACTATGGATGAAACTTGGCTCCATCACTACACGCCTGAGTCCAATCGACAGTCAGCTGAGTGGACTGCGGCCGATGAACCGCCACCAAAGCGTGGAAAGACTCAACAGTCAGCTGGCAAAGTTATGGCCTCATTTTTTTGGGATACACACGGTATATTTTTCATCGACTATTTGGAAAAGGGAAAAACAATCGACAGCGACTATTACTGTCCATTATTGGAGCGATTGAAGACCGAAATCGCGAAAAAACGGCCCCATATGAAGAAGAAAAATGTGTTGTTTCATCAAGACAATGCACCGTGTCACAAATCATCGAAAACGATGGCAAAATTGCATGAATTGGGCTTCGAATTGCTTCCTTACCCACCGCATTCTCCAGCGACTTTTTTCTTTTTTCTGACCTGAAGAGAATGCTCGCGGGAAAAAAATTTGGCTCTGATACTGAGGTAATCGCCGAAACTGAAGCCTATTTTGAGGACAAACCGAAGGAGTACTACAAAAATGGTATCGAAAAGTTGGAAGGTCGCTATAATCGCTGTATCGCCCTTGAAGGCAACTATGTTGAATAAAAAAAATGAATTTTGTCAAAATATTGTGTTTTCCTATGGTAGACCGGGGACTTTTCAGCCGACCTGTTACTACGATGAATTCTTATTAAAATTTTATAATTTCAAGTTTCTTTAATTATGATTTTTTTTAAACTCAAATTGGTCTCCCGCCCTCGCTGGTCAACTACTAATCAACTATTGCTCGAACTATTGTTTTTAATCAATTTCTATGTATGGATTCAAACAGGGCAGTTGTAATTTGTTAAGATGACTTAACTAATAGTTGACAACTGTGAATCATAATTTTTTACATTGTTTACATTATGTAGCAAAACGAGTGCTATGTAACTTGTCTACTTTGGTGTTGTACTTGAAGTTACACCATGTCTATTTGTGCAAATTTTATACATATTAAATAACCTTATCAAGAATCTGATGGATTCAGATCTGATGACATAGGGGGCTATTCCGCTGGTCCCCTTTTTCCATTGTAGAAAAGTTTTGTTTAAAAAAAGAATACCTTGTTCCTGTGAAATGTATAGGTCAACCATCTCCCATTAATCAGGTTTGTTTATTTGTTGTACTCTGTTATACTATTCCATACTACTGGGTATTTTTATGTTTCTGACACCACTTTGCCCTGCGTTCTGCCATTTCACTAGCCTTCTGTATGCATATTAAGAAGATATACAGGAAAAAAATTATTTTATTAAAAAGTGCAGTATTTTGAAATTTATCCTCATTTAAAAAACTATTACAAGCATATACAGAGCGAGTTTTTGTTGAACATCAGTACAGCTGGATTTAATTCACTTTCTGTATTATACAAACATTTTAACAAAATAATTCTTTACGTTGGAGTTATTTTGAGATTAGAATGTTTGTTATATTTTATATAAGTTCCTAACTTTACATGCGAAAGGGTTATGAGAATAGTAAAGATAAAATTGTTATTAAATTATTTATTATAATATAATTTACGTTTTGTGAAAGTGCTTTTCTATCAAATTTAGCGCTCGCCTACATCTGCTGTTCTTCGTCATTTCTACTTCACGAAATATTATAACGTTCTTTGAAGTAATTAAAGTAAAATAATGGGAAACGTACCTACCGGAAACAATAGAGATATTCTTCTTAATTTTTTTTCTTAATGTGGCGGCGGTTATCGCCGGGATTCAATAGGGTGAAATGAATTTCGATCGATGGTTGGCCTATTTAAATTTTATAACACGACGTTTGATGGACGCCATTAAGGTTTTATGGTTTTTAAAATAAATCTCTCTCTATAACCGTTTTTTATATTACACGGATCAGATCTTCCAATTATCGTTCTATCGATAATAAACGACCCTTTAGATTTTATTACCATCAAAAATTTTATTGTTCGAAAACACATGGCAATAAAATTAAATTTCGTACTAAAATTTATGTTCAATTATTACAAAAATTGTTGTTTTTTAACGCGATTTTATATTAGCTAGGGTTGTAACTATGTATGTATGTAACTATAAATGTTAGGGAATTTTTAAGCTTCCCCATTATTCTTATTACGACCAAAGGGATTGATACATTTTGAGTAAGAAATTTTTAATTTATAGTACGTTTGAAGAATAAGGTGGAGTAAATTCTCAGAATACTAATCTCCGAAACCTCGAATTAAATAGGCGTGCACTATTTTTACCTTAGTGTTCCTTTAGTGTGTAACTTTAAATTTTTTGCTGTATAAAATGGACTATCATACTCTGTGAATGAAAATTTTTGGAAAATTTTCTTGCTAAAGGGGGGAGATGTAAAGAAAATTATGTTTCTTACATATTATCTGCCCATCTACACTATATACCCTTGCTGGTGAAACAGTTTGAAAATTGTTGTTGTTTGGTACTCGCTAGATAGAACTAAGAGTAATTGTGAAACATACAGTTAATATAAAATAAAATTAAATTATACTAAAACGTAAAATACATGCAAAAAATCGGTGAGTTTTTACACATTCCTATTATTAATTAATAATATTCTAAATACTAATAATATTAGCAATAAGAATGAAAATTCATTTTGACAGTTTCTTTATTTCTTGTTATTTAATGGGTCATTATTATAACGAAAAAAATAACCATAAATAAGGTTACTATTCATAAACAGATTTATATAAATATAAAATGCTTTGAAAATGGTTTATTTATAAATATATAATAAACCGAAACAAATAATGTAATTCCCTATAAGGTATGACTAGCTGAATAATCCCAGGCCTATTGTTATAACAATAGCAGATAACTAAATTTTACGATAGTCCATATGATGTGGAAAATTTTCTATCTACATAGTAGAATAAGCTAAAATATTGACGTTATAAGAAAAGCACCTAGTATGTATATTAAATTAGTTTTTTTTCTGAGAATTTACTTCGCCTAATTATTCAAACGTACTACAAATATTGTACAATGAAGTTTTCCTGCTCTAAGTTTGTAACATGATATGTTAACTAAAAACGTAGTATTTTTAAATTAATTATATGGCTAACACTAATACCATCTATTGTATACAGTTCTTAACATGTTAATTATTATGAACCATTCCTGTCAGTAATTCCAACTTTATACACGATCTTTAATGTGGCATAGTCCAATACCTTAAACCACGATTCATTCTCTTATTGTCATTGGTGTTATACACAGGTATGTTTTTTGATTTTTATTTTTGGAAAAAGATACTATATAATTAGATGAGAATTTTAATATTAATAATTATTTCAAGTATATTTTGAGGGCAATTTAAAAGTAATAATTGTAAATTTTTTTTATGAAAAATACAAAATGGCGAGTTGAGTACTTTTTTGGAATTCTAATTGTTATATTAATTTATCTTTTGTTACTACTGTATTTTCTGTAATATATCCTAATAATAAATGTAGATTTCGGAATACGCTGTTTTGTACTTTTTGTACGAAAAAAAAATAAACGAACACGTGGCTGATGCTTACAATTTTTCACAGCATTGGAATATACAATACTAAAACACGTTACAAATTTCAAGTTCAAGTTCAAAGACATTACAAATTTCAATTTCAAAGACATTACTGGGTTACTATCGAATTACCGCTGATTGGTTCTAGATTGGTGAACTGTTCATCAGCCCAACCCTTCACTAGACCAGCCCTCTCCTGGATCAACTGTGACGCTTTTTCCTACCGCCCACTGGTTCTTACCTTCTGGGCACGTCACAATGGCCACCCTCGATGCAAAATCTCTCCAATAAATGCTCGGGCGCCAGTTGTTTTAACGTGGTATGCTCCACGGCCCCTTGACCCTGAACGTCAAGAGTTCCAGGTAGCCTCAGATGGAGGTTACGGAAAATTCTAGGGGTCTTGTTTCATTCAACACTTTAATAAAACTTTAAACCCTTATGGCTTTGTTACGGGATAATAAGTAAACACCGATTTAATAAGTATAAAACAACGAATGTATTTCGTGACTATAAGCCAAATACAAAGGCACAAATATAATATTCAATATTACAGATAAATATACAAAATACAACTTTAAATGAGGAACAGTTATAGTTCCGGCGCTTACGAACAATTTCCGTAGGTACGAAGTGCAAGTGCAATCAAAATAATATTTTAGTATATCGGCATCAAATTTAACGGTTTATATAAAAAAATATATGTACTATGCCAAGTGGCACGTACGTAAACAAGTAAATTTTGATAAAAGCAGTGTGTAAGCAATCGGGGAGCAGAGAAAAGAACTGCAAACACATTCTATCGTAACAAAAGAACAAATAAATATCAGAATTAACGGCTAAGCTCACCATGGAAAGTTACTATGGTCGGTAAGTAGGTAAGGAAACCCGTTAGAATAACAGAATTGTCTATAATGAATGAATCTTAGATCATCAAACAACCTATGGCAACAGCCTCCGCCTTGTCTGAAGATCGTATATTTGTTAATAAGCTTTCTATTGAAAATAATGAAATTTTACCGTCTAAAAGTTGAACGACGCATGGCATCGGCCTCGCCCCCGTTCCACAATCAGCTTTAATGTTAAATTATCGGATAAAACTAACTAATAAACTCTAAACGGTAGGGAGGTAGGGAAAACGGACCAGACAATAATAATAATTATAACAAATTAAACTTCGATGTTCAAACAATCTATGGCAACAGCCTCCGCCTTGTCTGAAGATCGTATATTTGTTAATAAGCTTTCTATTGAAAATAATGAAATTTTACCGTCTAAAAGTTGAACGACGCATGGCATCGGCCTCGCCCCCGTTCCACAATCAGCTTTAATGTTAAATTATCGGATAAAACTAACTAATAAACTCTAAACGGTAGGGAGGTAGGGAAAACGGACCAGACAATAATAATAATTATAACAAATTAAACTTCGATGTTCAAACAATCTATGGCAACAGCCTCCGCCTTGTCTGAAGATCGTATATTTGTTAATAAGCTTTCTATTGAAAATAATGAAATTTTACCGTCTGAAAGTTGAACGACGCATGGCATCAGCCTCGCCCCCGTTCCACAATCAGCTTTAATGTTAAATTATCGGATAAAACTAACTAATAAACTCTAAACGGTAGGGAGGTAGGGAAAACGGACCAGACAATAATAATAATTATAACAAATTAAACTTCGATGTTCAAACAATCTATGGCAACAGCCTCCGCCTTGTCTGAAGATCGTATATTTGTTAATAAGCTTTCTATTGAAAATAATGAAATTTTACCGTCTGAAAGTTGAACGACGCATGGCATCAGCCTCGCCCCCGTTCTACAATCAGCTTTAATGTTAAATTATCGGATAAACTCACTAATAAACTTTAAACGTTAGGGAGTTAGGGAAAACGGATCAAACATTAATAGTGAATATAATAAATTAAATTCGTTTCAAACAAAATAGGAAAATAGTTATCAATAATTATTAACATAAAAAAAAGTAAAATTCTAACGGCGGTTTAATGCTTCACACAATACTTTAAAAAAAAAAAAAATTACAATTCGGTTGACTTACCAAAAAAAAACAATTTCGGACGGCAAATCACTTCTAACCAAAAAAAATAGAAAACAAAGAAAAAATTCTCAAACTCAAAAAAAACTGGTCGGTAATATTCGGACAAAAGCGAACTAACTGTATCAGGAACAAGAGACCTTAAAATAAAATTGTTTCCAAATTTATATTTTCATTCCTACCTACAATTTTCGACTAATGACATTAAAAAAACAGAAAAGGAAAAAAAAATCTAATGTACTAGGCGGCTCTTGTCTGAATTAAAACTCTTTTGTACCGGATGTCCTTTAGTTTTTTTTAAACTTGAAAATTAAAAATTAATATAATATACATTTACATAGGTATTAATTAAATGTAATTCATGGAATTGAACTACCGGAGAAATAAACTTAATACTAAAATATTACAACGGTACCCGAAATTAAGGCAGAAATATAGTAACGAGTTATATAAAAGTACTAAAAATCAAAATTTTAATGAAACAAACCAACTAACATAGTCCAAAATAACTGTAAGTAAAAATAACTCGTTACACAACCAATGGATCAAATGTAAAAAAAAGATAAGTCGACCAACGTAAATAAATGCATTTATAATATTATACAACTGTCTCGTTTTTCTTTATTTCTTAAACGTAATATCAAAATCATTTTCGTATCGTCAACTGCATTAGAATAAGTTTTTGTAAAGAACTGTTTGCGGATTATTTTTTTGTAACGTATTCTCAATTTCATTCATTTTAGCACCAAGGAAATCTATTTATCTTTTATCTATTGGTACATTTTCATATCATTTTTTTTTATCTTCATAGACAGTTTTTTCTGACATCTTTCTGTCATCTTATGATACTTATTTAAATAACTCAGCTTAAAACAACTTTCTTCAGTAGTATCATAAAAAATAAAAAGATTTCAGTGGCGCCGTTATAATTTCTTAAAGAAACAAATATTGTACTATAGTCAGAGCTAATGAACTTACTCACCCCTAGCCGAGGTATTTAACTATCATAATTTTTGCTGTGATAAACATTTATAAATTTTGTTAATAATTATTGAAGTATCTTTTACAACTAATTAAAGACGAAATTAAGATTAATGGTTGTTTTATTGTAAATTACATTTTTTTCTTTTGGTAGATTGTTATTTTTTCAAAAAAGTTAACTAAATATTTTTATAAATTCACTATCAACAGGTAAATCATATTACAAATTGACGTCCAACGTAATAATACAAGTTAACAGGAAAAACCCAATGCAACAATGAAGTTTCACAGTTAACTAGCCTAAAAACCGAAAATTTGTTCGTGTTCCAACCATTTCAAATCTAATTAGTTGATCATTTTCTTCCCAAAAAAATATCTACGGACCATGTTTTTGATTTACATTAAGCTATCTCCAATTTTTAAGAAGGTTAAACTTGTAAAAAATTAAAATGGTGTATTTTGTAGAATAGAGAAAGGAAATGATAAAATGATATTTTAGGAATAACGAATTTGCAGGAATAACAAGAAAAATTGCATCAATTGGTTGCCAAATTTCAGCTGGAAACAAATAGAGGGAGCTTGAAACAGATAAAGCGAGCATCTAACTCTATTAGTTGGGACTTTGCATATTTTCTTGCTTGGCAAAACAAAGTTTTCTTCTTTCCAGTTATAAATGCAATTATTTGATGCTTTTTTCATTTTGTAATATTTTTTTAAAATATACTCATCATTTTCTTTCATACATTTTAAAAATATTTGCAATTAAACGCATGCCGTATAACAAGCACTACTACCGAAGTCGTAGGTATATATGCGACTCCAAAGTCGTCAAATTACGTACAGAATATAACCGTAATCTTACAGTGGCTTTTCAATTTTTCACAAAAATCTCGTTACTACTAAAAGATATTATTTAATGTTACAAAACGGAATCCTACCGCTATATTGAATTCAGAAAATTTATGAAAACTGAGAAATTCTTTATTAGAATTTATCAAAGCAGTTTGTAAATCAATAAAATACACAGGGGGTATCGTTAAAAAAGGTCCATATAGTCAATTAATACCTTTTAACACAAAATATAGATATACTCAATAATTAAAGAGGGTATTACGAAAATATACCCAAAAAAATAAAATAAACCAATTTATCATGAAAAAGAATAAACAAAAATATTCTGATATTAATGAATGACTATTTAAAGACAATTAACCATTTTATTAATCATTGGTTTTCATACTATTTAAAATAGCTTTCACATTTATCAGAAACCATCTTTCGCTAATCAACTTTTTCTTATCAAACTATCAAAACACCATTAACTAAATACTTTGTCATTTTGACAGTTTCTTTATTTCTTGTTATTTAATGGGTCATTATTATAACGACAAAAATAACCATAAATAAGGTTACTACTCCTAAACAAATTTATATAAATATGAAATACTTTGAAAATGGTTTATTTATAAATATCTAATAAATATTCCCAAAATTTACTGATATAAACAGTAGGTTATATTTAAACATAAAAAAGTCAATAAACAAAAAAGGATTTATCAACAAGATTACCTTATTTTCAGCAGATAGTCGGTAATATGAAAAGGATAACACTCTCCGACCATTGAAAAGAACTCTTCAAACATAGTCATATTGCAAGAGACAAACCACAAAATCCTTCGGGACTTGTATTGATGTTTTTTATGCTATTCCCTTTTCTCGAAGCCAATAAAACTTTTTAATAAAATAAATTCGATATGCGGCTATAAATATATACTCGTTAATTGTTTTTTAATATTATTTTTTCTGGTCTTACAATTAAAAAGAATTTAAATAGCTGTGGCGACTTTAATATTCCATGGACATTCACAGTTTTTAAAATAGTAGAAACTGTAGCCATACTGAGGTTAAGTGCTGCTTCCACACGCTGAAATAAAATGTTTTTGATTGAATTGGCTGTTACTTGATGGATATAACTAAGTTAAATAAACACCAAAAATGTTTTCACGATATTCACAATATACTGTGGTTATCAAAAAGGTGCGTTCGTTTTGCACACTCCTTTTACTCCATCTACTCCAATGGCAGAGTACAATTCTGACTTTTTGTACAAAGAATAATCATGAATGGAACCAGGTTCACCAGTATATGCATCGATAAATAGCATTCTATGGTCACATACTCCCTGCAATAACACTGAGTGAAAACCCTTCCTATTCACATAAGAGTTAGGGTTATTCTTTGGTGCCAATATTTTGATGTGCGAACCATCGATGCAGCCAATTACACCTATAACAAAATAATAGGGGAAATTCAATCAGGATTTTTTGTCAGGTCAAAAACTGTCGCATAGGTACCATTAAAGCCATGCTGCATTAAATTATTGGAAATTTCTGTTTGCCTCTCCTGGTTTGGCCAACTGATTATTTTGAATCGTCTATTGACACGTAAAAGTAACTTTCCAACTCTCATAAGGATTTTCCAACAAGTGGACTTTGATAACCCAAAACTGCTGCCGACACATCTCCAAAAAAGAAAAATAAAAGATATTATACAAGAATATACGTAAAACTAAAATTTCTTACCTGAAGCTTTCAATATTGCCTAAATACCAAATGGTCAACATCACTTCCTTTTCCAATGAAACTTTTGGATTACCAGGTGTAGGCCCTATGTCATCATCAACATCATACACTTTCTTTAATAAGTCTTCAAATGTGTCGGCAGTCATTCTGAAATGTTGTTTAAATTGTTTATCACTCATTCGCGGTACCGTTTCTTCCGCAAATAAATCTATTTTTTCAACGATTTCCTCATCATCATCAGAAGAATCGAACAACACCTCTCTGGCAAAGTTCATGATGGGCAGAATGTTCCCGTAGTTCATTTTCTTGAAGAATAAATAAATAAGTAAATATTTGCTTTTGCACATTGATAATAAACAATAAAAAAACTACCTACCGTAAACAATGGTCCAATTTGTGAATGGTAACAATTTGTGAATTTTGTAAATAGTTAAAAACTGTGAGGTTAGAATTTAATCACTCCGCTCCTTTCGCTCCGAATCGTTCGAGATTACGAGACCACTCCGTTAGCTGTGAAGTCACGTGATGTATACGCCACTCTTACTCCACTCCAACTCCGTGTTCACTCCGAGTGTGCAAAACGAACGCACCTCATGAAAACATTTGTATTTTTATTTAACCTAAATTATATTTTGTCTAATACACTGTTTAAAACTTTTTACTAATCTCTCAAACAGCAGCAACAGGTATGAAAGGACCACCATTGCCTCGTTCTCTTTCAAAAAAATATATTAAAGAAGCTCTACCAGTTCTTTGCAGCGACTATTTAGTTGTTTTGGCATTTTTTCACTTATTAAACTGTTTTTTTCTTAAAAGAACAGTTTTTTAATATTTCAAAATAACAACAAGAAAGAATAACACAAAACCCACAACAAAATGATAAATACAAAACTAAATATACCTACGAATAAAGAATAAAAAGGAAGGAGTATAATACGATTTGAACAAAGTCCGCAATGGTTCTTGCATATGGCGGATTTCAAATTTCCGGTTACCAGTGGTGTCACATAGAGTATTATATTGTTATGCCCCGTATTATTAATAAAAATAATCTTGTATTGAAATTGTTTGTACTAACCCTTACTCTGTGGAAGTTCATCTTACTAAGAACATTAAAAAATAAAACTTTTCAACAAAACTTCCACTTTTTTTTTAAAAATTAGCTTTTCAAACTCAATGAAGATACTAGTTTTAGCGAAAAAGCTTTCTTTGAGTTTAAAAGTTTTATTTTTCAATGTTCTTAGTAATATTTTATTGATCTGTAATATTGTGATGAGGTTGTAACAATAAAACAACTTAATAGTTATATTATTTATTGTCCTTTAAATTGTATTACATAATTTGGTATACAAACATCTTATTTTTTCTACATTTGTTTGAACACTTTTACATATAAAATGTAATCTTGTATCTAAATACATATTGGATACACTTTTTAATAATAGGATAGCATGTGACTCGTGGAATACATCATGATAAGGCATATTTACAAAAAAAGGTTTATATTGGAAATGTTTTAAGACATTTAAAATTATTTTTTCTTTATTTATACGTATACCTTTACTATTTTCTACCCGTAATAACTTTTCGGAACAAACACAAATTTGATGATTATGTATAACTTTCTGCATTTTGACTAAGTAGGTACTTACATGTTTTAATCTGTCAACAAGCACAATAGGAACTGCATTTAGCTGTAATTGCATTTTTAAACTGGAGGTCCTGTCAAAGGATGCTTCATCAAAATGTTCAGAACAAAGAAAGCTGTTTGTAGTTGGTTTCCAATTAATTCGATTCACAACTTCCATCCATGCTTTTTTCCTAGTTTCTTTTTTAGGAAAACTAAAAATGAAAGTTTTTTATAGTCAACTACGTTACTTAATGCAATTAAATAAAAGAGTAGTTAAAAAATTTCTAAATAACTATAAAAAATAAATTGTCTACGTAACTACTATATTTATATTAAAAAATAAACGGACGCCTATGGTAACAATTATAAAGTTATGTGGTTGTCATTGGGAAAAAAATTTAATGTAAAACATTATTTTTCTTTATTAAGTTTTAATAATACAAATAAATAGACACTTACCGATGAAAAGTAATTCCCAAACGAGAATTTTTTGGGGTTTTAGAGCATCCACATGAGGCACAACTAACCATTTTACTTTAAAATCTTTATCACTTAAAAAATACAAAAACTAAAGGGTCACTACACTAGAAACACATTACACATCTACAAATTATTATACTAAATTACTAAAAATACATATAACCACTAAAAACTGAAATTAAAATAAGAAATAACATGAAAGAACCAAATTTTATCAAATGTCAAAATTGAAATGAGTCATGTTTGGTTCTTCAATATGGCCGACTTCCGTCGCAATTATTTGCTACTTTAAATATGACAATCCTCCTTCCTTATTATTCTCTATTCACAGAAATATACCAATTAGTGACAATGGCAACGACGCGACTTGTCAATCACGGCTACCAACTTTATGTAAACAAATTTAAGTATTTTATATTGATTTTTTTGAATGGAATATTTAATTTGAAAGTTGGGAACGATGCTTGGCAATTAAGACGAAGTTAGTGACGTGAATCAAATTTTTTTTTGCACAACTATATTTCTGTGCCAATTACACAATTATGAATGGGCGCTCTTGTATGTTTATTGTTTGGTTTTTTATTTGCAGATATATTACCGGCTTTCCTTCAAAAATTTGTTATTTTTATTTTATGGACCACTACGAAGCATTATTTTTTGTAGCATGTTGTGTTAAGTCTTAGGGCGTATATTCAAAACGGCAGTGAAAAAATTATTGTACGAGATCATAAATAAAAGCACATTATCCGCACAAAAAAATGAGAAGTCAACCGAACTGCTATTCACACCATTCCGCCGTGAATACTTATCCGAAAACCGTATATAACACCATTTTATTCTCAGATATTTATTTCTAAGCGTATTAATTTGAAATATGGTCGAGTTTAAGGGTGCTGGAATTTGCAATATTCGACTTTAAAAATATATAAAATGTTTTATATGGTTTTTTGGGACGTTATCTCTTTTCGCCTT
Source organism: Ophraella communa (assembly GCA_035357415.1). Lineage (NCBI taxonomy): Eukaryota > Metazoa > Arthropoda > Insecta > Coleoptera > Chrysomelidae > Ophraella > Ophraella communa. The sequence goes on from CM068995.1 coordinate 3,011,499, forward strand.
TGACATTCCTGTATTTAATTCCACGAAATTCGTGTTATTTTTTTTTCTTGTTTCGTGCGACGAAAGTACAATACAATAATTTCAAGCCGAGATAATGCTTGACATAAAAATCGTCTTCAGGCTTTGGTATCAGACGAATTATTGTGTAGTTGAAACAATTGACCTCTACCCTGACGTCCCTAACAGCCAACACAAACTTTATATACCTCATATTTTTCTTCTGCTAGTAAAAATAAATGGGAGAATTATGCACACTTGTATAACAAGCAATAAAATACGTTCTTTTTAACTCTAATTATGACGAATTATAACGAATGTTGGAAAGAAATAGCGCAAAAATCGTTTATACATAAGAATTTATTTTGATCTCTCACTATTTTGATACATCGAGTTTTCTTCAAAATTTGTTGCGTCATTGCATTCAAAAAATATTTTTTTCTGAAATCGTTTTGAAATGGCTATGTTCTCGGATCAATTTCTGACCCCAAAGTGTGCTAATCTGGTACAATAGTCCGTTGCTAGCCAACGAACTTTCCCGTACTGTACGAGAAAAATATTCCCGGCCTAGGCCTAGAAAAATCTGTCTCCCTTGCTACATATTTTCTATAAAATTTACATTGTCGTCCGGGAATGTATCGCTTTTACTCCTAGATGCACAACATACTATTATTTTACGGTGAGTACAAAATTAACTTCAAACAACAGTTATATTTATATATACAGTGTGTAAAAGCCAAATGGAATAAATTCATTATTTCGGTTAATGTACATATTTATAAAAAATCCCGAAACACGTCAAATTTAAATTATAACTTGACATTCTTTAACGTGAAAATGTAACCCCTACCTTCAACCCCCTTAGATTGACAGGTACAACCCCCAATTTTTTAAATGGGAAGTATAGCTCTCTATTCAAAAATGTTATTGTTTTTAAATTTGATGCAAAAATTAAAATAAAAAAATTAATATCATGTTGTTACCGAAATTCGCTAAAATATACTCGAAACTTATTACAATATACTTAAAACTTATTTCCCGTTTAGGTCTTGATAATGAGAAAGTGAACAAAAACCATAGCAATGTGGTTTTTAGATGGTAACCATTAAAAAACTTTAAAGAATTTCCGTGGCAAGGCTACTTTAACAAGCAGTAATAAATTGTTTTATTTAAGTTGTCATTGTTGTAATTTAAGTATAAAGTTTGTTCAATTCAATTCTGAAAATTGGTTAGATTAACGGAAATGCATAAAATAACAGTTTTACAAATGATTGGTTACGGAGATAACATCCGAACACAACAGGAAGTAACTCGCCTATTTCATGAGAAATTTCCTAATTTACCGCCTATATTCCAAGGAACAATAAGTAAAATAGAGAAGCAGTTTCGCGAGTTTGGTCATGTAAGGCAGATAAAAAAAGCAGCTGCCAATGCACTGAGTGATGAACTCAAATTAAATGTGTTGCTTGAGTTTCAGGAAAACCCACATATATCGAGTAGACAGGCATCCACTACATTCAATGCTAGCCATACATCGATAGCAAACATATTAAAAGAAAATAAATTGCATCCGTATAAGATGATACCTACTCAGGAGCTCATGGAAGACGATTTTGATAGAACTTTTTTTTGTGAGCAAATGATGGACATGTTGGATAACAATATTATCCAATTGGAAGACGTTATGTTTTCTGATGAGTATACTTTTTTACTTAACGGTCATGCTAATCGGCAAAATTGCCGCTACTGGTCCACGGAAAATCCTCACTGGATGAAAGAAGAACACACTCAATACCCTCAAAAGGTTAATGTTTGGGCAGGGATTGTAGGGAACAATATCATTGGTCCATTTTTTATTGAGGGCAACTTGGATGGCAACAATTATTTGGCACTACTTCAAAATGATGTCATTCCAACGTTGGCAAATTTAAATCCTGATCCAGGTAACCCTCAAGTTCCAGCGAATACGATATGGTTTCAGCAGGATGGAGCACCACCACATTACCAACTTAATGTCCGGCAGTACCTCGATCCAATATTTCCCAATCGGTGGATAGGGATGCGAGGATCGATTGAATGGCCAGCGCGATCACCTGATCTTACATTATTAGATTTCTTTTTATGGGGATATGTGAAGAGCCATGTGTACAAAACTAAACCTTCTGATTTAAATGACTTAAAAGAACGAATAACGCTTGCGATTAGGTCGATCACGCCTGATATGTTAAATAATGTTAGAAGACAGTTTTATTTGAGATTAGGATGTTGCCAAGACGTTCGCGGAGAACATTTTGAACATCTACTTCATTAACATTCATAGTTCTTTTTCGTGTTCTACGTTTTATTACGTTTTGCATTACATTTTAGTTTTTGATTGTATTGTAGCGAATTTCGGTAACAACATGATATTATGTTAATTTTTGCATTAAATTTAAAAACAATAACATTTTTGAATAGAGAATGAAGAGACCTTTCAAATGATATATCACAAGCCTATACTTCCCATTTAAAAAATTGGGGGTTGTACCTGTCATTTTAAGGGGGTTGAAGGTAGGGGTTGCATTTTCACGTTAAAGAATGTCAAGTTATAATTTAAATTTGACGTGTTTCGGGATTTTTTTATAAATATGTACAGTAACCGAAATAATGACTTTGTTCCATTTGGCTTTTACACACTGTATATATAATCTAAAAATACCGCAAGTTGAATTAAAAAAAAACATTAGTAAGTATTTGAAACTTTAAATAAATAATTTTAATATTTAATATATAACCTAACTTTTTTATACAGAATTTTTTATACAGTTAAATGTAGCATGTACATTAACATACATGTTCAACTTTCCTTGATAATTTCAAATACTTATTTCACTATTGTGTCGTAAAAGCTAGTGAAAAAAATCCATTAGAAAATTCTGGCATGCCCACGGCTCATCCCTCAAACGTTCTTCCATGTTTGTAAAGGAATCGCTGAAACTTTTTTGAAGTGAATTGATTAAGTGAACCATCGTTAACAAAAAAAAACATTTAGTTTTAGAAAACGGTCTTTAATCTCAATTAGAATATTTAAAATATTTTTTAGGTTAAAAAATCTTTTAAGAGCCACTAGTACACACATCTGTGTACTAGTGGCCTGTTACTATTTATTTTTTTTTTATTTACTGACTTACTACATTTATTTTTTTTTATATATTTCTCCTACGAAGTCCTACAATCCAAAAATGAATATTTTAGCCGTAGTAAAAATCTTTTTTGGTTCTTGACATTCTTTAGGAGTTTGATGGGGGCCCTATAATAGGATTTCGGGAAGCTGGATTTTCTTTTCGGGAAATTGCAGCTAGAGTGCAATGAAGTGTAGAAACCGTGGTTAGATGTTATCAGACATGGTCTCGAGAAGGCCGCACGCAAAGAGCATGGGGCTCTGGACGCCCCCGTAGAACAACAGACCGTGAAGATCGCCGCCTAAGATTATTGGCCTTAGGGGATCGTTTGTAAAACACGGAAGAACTATTGGCATGTGTGTGTGTGTGTGTTTAGGTTTTTTTTGGCCTTGATTTTTACCAATTTATGTCACTTAATATACTTAGTATGGCATCTTAGGTCTCAGGCGGCTAGTTTGATCGTTTCTGTTGGTAAATAGGTAAATTAAAGATCCATTTTACTAATTATACTTTGACATATAGACGGCAAATTCAGAAATTTTTCATAAAATTTGTGTTCGGGTGTTATCTCCGCAATAAATCATCTATAATACTGTTAAATTGATTGTACTAACCCTTACTTTTTGGAAGTCCATCTTATTAAGAATAATGAAAAACTCTTCGTTTTACCAAAACTTCCAATATTTATTTAAAAAATTGCTTTATTAACTTTAATGACAGCCGTTTCGCTAGACTTAGCATCGTCAGATTGACATATTGAAGTTACATTTTGTTTGTTTGTAGCTAGATACCTGATGTTTATTAGGTAGTTATAAGGCTAGACCAAGTATGGAAGTAATAAGACATAACAATATTAAAGCCTAGATGCCAGTATAACTGTGCAATGATATAGAAAAACCAGGAAAAAACTATATCATGCTGATCTTTACAATAACTTAATATATTTGTGTTACAATTACGTCTTATCTATGTATAAAATGAAAACTCAATCAAAGCAAACACTTTAAAAGTGGAGAACTTCCCAGATTTATTTGTTCATTAACAACTTTAAATTGTGGATCTGCTAGATGTCTTTCTATTTCAAGTTCTTCAAGGAAATCTAAATTTTGTTTTTTATTACAAGTGTGTAGTATTTGGATGTCATTGATGTGTAAGAGTGAGGTTGGATGTTCAAGTAGGTGTTTTGCATAATTTGACTTATCTGGTTGTTTTAATCTATATGCTCTTAAATGTTCGTTAAATCTTACTTCAAAATTTCTTTGTGTTTGACCTATATATACAGCATTACACTTTGGACAATTAATTTTGTAAACACCAGATTTTTTTAATTTAGGTAATTTTTTTTTTACATTTAACAATTTTGTACCAATATTATTTTGTGTTTTAAATGATATTAATCCTGATGTTGCCGAAGATATTATTTTTGAAATTTTATTGAAAATAGTTCCACAATATGTAATATTTTTATAACTTTTAATTTCTTTAGTTTGTTTAGGAAATATTAGGTTTAGTGACACTTTCTGTTCTTTCTTATTAATTAATGTATTTATTAAATGAATTGGGTAGCCATTAGATGTAGCTATTTGTTTTATGATATCAATTTCTTTATTAAAGTTAATTTTGTTCATTGGAATTGAAAATGCCCTATGTATCATAGAATTATAAGCTGCTAATTTATGTGTTATAGGATGATTTGAAGTATACGTTATGGTTACATCTGTTTGTGTTGGTTTTCTGTATATTGAATAATTTAGTAAATTATTAACTTTTTCAATTTTTAAATCTAGAAAATTAATTGAATTATTTTCTTCAACTTCTAAAGTAAAATTAATTTTAGGATGCAAGGTATTAATATAATTAAAAAATATATCTAACTGTCGTTCGCTACCTACAAATCCTGCTAACACATCATCAACATATCTATACCAAAATACAATATTGTTTTTATAACTAGAATTAAATATTATAAGTTATTGTAAAGATCAGCATGATATAGTTTTTTCCTGGTTTTTCTATATCATTGCACAGTTATACTGATCTTAGAGGGAAGTACATCCAGGATAATCCCTTAGGGCTCATAACATCTAGGCTTTAATATTGTTATGTCTTATTACTTCCATACTTGGTCTAGCCTTATAACTACCTAATAAACATCAGGTACCTAGCTACAAACAAACAAAATGTAACTTCAATATGTCAATCTGACGATGCTAAGTCTAGCGAAACGGCTGTCATTAAAGTTAATAAAGCAATTTTTTAAATAAATATTGGAAGTTTTGGTAAAACGAAGAGTTTTTCATTATTCTTAATATAATACTGTTATTTTATGCATTTCTGCATCCACTATTATGAATTGCAGTCAACGAAATTCAAATGACAATTATAATATTGACAATATCCTGCAGTTATAATTATTACAAACCAATTTTATATCTAGGTCGACACAACTAGCTTTCTGGGTTTTCTTTTGGTTTATGTTTACTTTTTAGTTATTTTTTTCCACATTGTACAACAACATGGCAAATTGTAAAACTCTCTTTGTACTAATTTTTTATAATATTAATTTTAAATGACAACAAAAATGTTTTTGATACCTTCAATGGCTGATTTATATAAAGAAAATTCCTTAAGTGGGAAGTTTGTGAAGTTCTAGATAATAAGATGTTTATCAAAGGAGTTATTTGCAGAAAGGAGTTTAGAAAACCAGAGATTAAATCTTTGCCCGGAAATTAATCTTGTGATAAAACAATTTTTTAGTTCAGCATTTCAAATATTTTATTTTTCAAGCAGGAAACAATCAACTTTTAAATTAATGAATGTGTTTAAAAATAATAAAGCAAAATTAAGAAAAGGAGGTTTTGAAATAATTTACACAACAGTGGGAAGCTTCTGTTAAAGAAATATTAATTAGTACCTAAAGCTTATAAACTATAAAATTAACTTTGCACCCATTTTTTCTATGTTAATTAAAAAAAAAATTAGGCATCTACTATCGTTTGTAGTCTTTAATCCAGCAGCATTTCTTGGTAATTACCAGCATGTTAATCAAAACTCCATTGGAAAATGTAATTGACAAAGGAATTGCAAATCCTGCTCTCTGTTACAGTAGCCATGAGCGCATTTAGATTACATTTGCATATTCTAGGTGCATGTCTTGATGGATTAGGACAAGTAAATTGAGTTTTTTTTATTCTTTCCATTTTCCATTAAAACTTTCGGAATACGAACAATTTAACATTTTAACATTGAGATTACTATCTATAAAACTATACATTTCAACTTATATACAATATCAACTTTTTATACAAAGTAATTTTGTTTATATTGTGGAGCATCACGAGCTGAAGTTCAGTAACAAAGTGAGTATGTGTGAAACAATAAAAATACAATAAAAGATTAGAATTTAGATTAAATTGTATACGCTGTATAAAATCCGTATAAAAGTGCAAAAAAAAGATAGGTCACAATAACACATAAACAAATAATCGAAATTAAAATAAATAAAAAAGTATATTGTACCACAAGTGCAAAAAAAATGTTTTACATGCGAGTCTGTAGTGAGTTTTCTGTCAGTTCCCCTGACTACGCTACTGGCTATGCCAAGAATTACCTCCGGGTTTATGAATATTCCTTCAGCACTTTTCTTAACTACCCTCGTACAATAACAGCCCCTTGCAGCCTTCCCCTAATTTCTTTGTCCTTCAGTAATACTAGTCTCACTCTATTCTTCAGTGGCATTTTTATCCAATTGAAATACTCCTTTTATAGATAGATAGTGTTTGTTTTGTGAAATATTTGTGCTTGCCTTTTCTTTATGCACCTCTTCGTTTGTGGGTTGCTGGAAGAATTTTTTTACTTATAAATCCTTTACCTTCTTTTTAATTGGATTAACAGCCTTTGGTTGTTTATATCCGGAACAAAAATTTAGAAGGTACTGATTTCTCTTTGCCTTTGTAAAGCTAAGGACGTCAAACTACTTTTTAGCTGTCCAATATATTTCATAAATAAATTAATTAATAAGAAAGAACGGAAAATGCCACTATAACTAATATTCTCTCAACAAACTCACCTCGTAGACCGGTTTCGACATTATTGTGTCTCGTCAGTACGAGGTAAGTAGGTCTTCTCATCCCGCAGAGAGTTTTAAGTATCGACGAAGTCGGTCGCCATCACGTTTTCTATTGGAATGTCCGTTGGGAAGTAGTTGTTTTTTCATAGAAAACGGTCAGGCTTGGTATAGAAACTCTTAAGTTTGTTTACCTTGGATGCAGGTGGAAACAATTTTCTATTTTTTCAGTTTTACAAAAGTGTAAGGTTAAAATTATTCCTATATCGCAGAAAGTTAGAGATATTTTAACTTTTTCTGATTTTCCGATTTTTTGACCAATTAAAGAATTTTGGTATGATCGGATCGTCGGATTTGGGATACATGAAAACATACCTTAAAATAATTTAATCTAATATAACGATTTGAATAATAAGAAACTTTTTTAATATGGAGACGTGTACGCAAGCAAAAGTTTTATTTGTAAATTTTAATTAAAAATTGAGTGTATAATCTCTTGGATAAAATATTGTGAGAATTTATATTGTTCTTGCAAGAAGTTTGCGAAGTGCTATCCAAAGTTAAGTATAAAAAAATACTCATCAGAGATTTTTTAATATCTCTTTGAGATCCTGTTTGTAGTTGTACAACAAAAACAATGAAAAATAACAAAAAATATGATTTATGTTTAAAGGTATAAAAACCAAAATAAAAAATTAATTAGGCCGACAGTGCAACCGTAAGAAAAAGAGACAGCAGCTCTATATTTGAGTAGTCCGCCTATTACATTATAACCCTTGATCCCTTTACACAGACATATGAATAATGGATTGTCAAGTAATAAACATCCTGAATTAACAGCTTTAATGTGGTAACTAATACGTTACTGTTGATTACGAAACTGCTCTCTGTATTCTGCAGAGACCGACACTACGTTTACACAGGAAATGAGCAAGTTAATGAGATAGGAAAAAAACGTATCTTATTTATAATTAATTCTTTGACAAGAATGAATTCTAGTTCTGTACATTTTGCTGAAATGTTTTAAACGTTTTAATTTTATGCAAAATATGTCAAATGACTTAAAAAATCAAATAGCTAGTAAAAAAGAGTCTTCAAAACCAAAGACAAAGTTCACTGGAGGCAGGACAAGACACTATCTCCATTAATGTGACCAGAGGCTGTCCACAGGGGGGAGTTGCATCCCCGCTTATGTGGAGTCTCACTGTGGACAGTCTGCTCTGTCAATTGACTAGGGAAGGCATACCATCTCAAGGGTATTCCGACGACATGATTATCCTGGCAAAAGGGAAGTATGAAAACGTCCTCTGTGATATTGTTCAAAGAGGATTGAACATTGCGGAACAATGGTGTGACTCGGTGGGACTCAGCATCAACCCCACCAAAACCGCACTAGTAGCCTTTACAAGGAAAAAGAAACCTAATCTAAAAATCATAAAAATAGGGGAAAACATCGTCGAGTGGAAAACAGAGGTAAAATATCTAGGGCTAATCCTAGATAGGAACAAACACGAAGACGAAGTAATACACAAAGCAACCAAGGCCCTCATGGTGTGTAGGAACATTGCAGGGAAGAACTGGGGATGTAACCCACGTATCCTGCAATGGATGTACACAGCAATAGTGAGACCATTAATCACATATGGGGCAGTGGCTTGGGGCGTAAGGGCTAATCTGAATACGACGAGGAAAAACCTCTCGAAAATTCAGAGACTAGCCTGTTCATGTATCACTGGAGCAATGGGAACTTGCCCCACTGCTGCAATGGAGGTGATTTTAAACTTGACCCCACTGCACATTCTGCTAGAAAGTGTAAGGAAGAAAACAATATATAGAATGATCAAAGAAGGAATTATCAGGGAAAAACCTCGATCACTTCACTTTGATCAAACTTGGGAAATGCCCCAAGATGATATGCCAAAGAAATTCAACTTTGTGAGAAAATTCATCACAAAGTTGAGTAATAAATCTGAATGGGATGAAGACACCATACAGAATTTAAACCAGAATACCATAAAGTGGTATACGGACGGTTCCAAGCTAGACGAGGGAACTGGGATAGGAGTTTTTGGACCGAGAGCCAAATACTCAGAAAGCTTGGGCACATACCCGAGCATCTTTCAAGCAGAAGTCCGCGCCATCGAAAGATGTGTGGAATTCAATATTGGAAGAAACTATCGCAGACAAGAGATTGTGATCATGTCGGAAAGTCAAGCAGCTATCAAAGCGCTGAGTTCAAATATAATCAGTTCGAAGATGGTTTGGGAATGCCTAGGCAAACTAAATGAACTAGGCCAGAAGAACACTGTCACCCTCCTATGGGTCCCGGGACACATAGGAATAGAGGGGAATGAAACAGCAGATAAGCTGGCAAAAAAAGAGCTGAAACCCCACATTTGGGACCAGAACCATCTTGTGGGATCAGCAGTAGAGTAATCTTAGGAAAACTAAGAGAGGAAATGGAGAAAGAAAAATCCGAGTACTGGAATCAGCTGGAAGGACTGAGGCAATCTAAGATACTACTGGGGAACTATGACCAGAAGAGATCTCTTATCTGCCTCAACCTCAGTAAAAAAAGGCTCCGTATTCTAACGGGAATATTAACCGGGCATTGCCGGTTAAGAAGCCACATGAAGAAACTAGGGTTAGCAGATGAAGCAAAGTGCAGATTCTGTGAGGAAGAGGATGAAATTTCAATACATATACTCTCAGAATGTCCTGCCTTGCAAAATTCTAGGGCTAGATACCTAGGAGCACATGAAATAGAGGAAGGGGATCTACCTGATTTGAAGCCCGACGATGTCCTAAACTTCCTCAGGAAAATAGGACTCGAAGAGCTGCTATAAATCTGAGAAAACATCAGAACATGGCAAGTAAGGGGGGACACAATAGATCCTATGGGTCGCAGTGTAATCATCACCACTAACTCATTCATACATTCATACATTCACTGGGTGCTGCAACAACAGATGGGAGTATGCAGTGGGTTTTGGGGCTATTTAAAGGGTATTCATAAATTTCAATTTTATGAAAAATAACAAAGAAAAAGGTTTAACAAAACATTAAAAAATAACTGCTTTATTAAACGAACTCAAATTAAAATTCTAACGTAAATAAAATTTTTAAAACACAACAAAAACTTAGATAAAGCAAAAACCATCTTCAACTTGTTGCTTCCTTTTTCTGTATCTGTCTACTGGTGAAGGTGGTTTTTTGTTTTTTCCTTGACCTTTCGTCAATGCTTGCTTACTGTTAATTTTCAAAGCTTTCTTCTGTTCCTGTGCGACCTTCTTCTGTTGTTGCTCCACCAACTGGTCTTTGTAAGGTGTGCTTGTGAGAATAACTGTGCCAGCATATTTTCTGGTCTTTCTTGGAATTTGCGTTTGTTATATTCTGGGGAGAGATTCAACGTCTTTTTGGCATATATTAAAAGAAATTAAGAGCTCTGAGGTAGAACTTTCGGAAACACTGCCATCGTTGACAGAGAGAGTTGGTGCGTTGTGCTGTTGACTAAAGAGAAGGAACTGCCAGCTGTTCACGATGATGAACTTCACCCAGGAGTCGTTGTAGGACTTTCATTATGTGGTGGCCACTCGCATCATCATTTTGGGGCATTTCATCAGACTTGACTTGCTCGGTGACTTCAGCAGCTGCAAAATCAATGTCAGAGAAAACATCTGGGTTGTAAGGAACGATTCCAGCCTTCTTAAAACCATTTATGGCATTCATTGGTTTACCTTTCTTGGTCAGAACCTTGCAGTTTTTAACTGGAACAGTGCTCACAGATGTCTCATCGACATTAAAAATTCTTAATGGCTGGAATATCGTTTTATCCAACACTACCTTAAGCAATGAGAAAAATTTAGCCACAACAGGACTGTTAAAAACACGGGCACGGGCTGCTGAAGTTGCTTCAGATGATCTTACTGCAAGTTCTGGATGTCTCATGCGAAAACCAGCTAACCAGTCTTTTCCAGCAAGTTTAAACTCATCGGAAAATGGATGTTCAATTCCGTTTCTAACTGCCAACTAATATGCAATAGATCTTAGATCTTTGCTGGTAAGACCATACATTCTGCTCTCCATATTTAGAATATGGGCAACAAGCTCTGCTTCCTGCTTTTCAGAGAAAACCTGCTTTTTGCTGCCATGTTTCTTTAGTTGATTCTTCTTCATGCTTGCCTTACATGCAGTCTTCCTTTTAAATTTATATTTTCTAAGTCTGCAAGACAAAACATTCCCTTACTAATAACTATATGAAAATGAGGGCAAAATGATCCACAAATACAATGACAAGTAAATTCACAAACTGTCAAATTTGACCTAACGATTGAGTAATATTATTCCATCTAACTGTCATTATTATTCAATTCTGTATGGCAAATAATGCATGGAATTATTTGATAAAAATTGCTTATTTAACAGATATATTAATTAATAGTTGTGGATAAACAATATTATTATATTAAGATTGTTATTATTATTAAATATTAATATTAATATTAAAAATAGTAATATAACACTAAAACCAATCAATATCTTGTAAATAATTTTTGTAGTTCAACTGAACGACATTAACATCACACATCAGTTTCTCGTTACAAGCTATACTGACGTTCAATGCTGGCATTTTAAGTATAAAGTAATACAATACGCTAGTCCTTTTTTTTATGTCAGTAAAATGATTTTGATTTATTGTGTTTCACTAAACTTGATAACCACTTCGGTTTTTGTACCTAAAAGCTTTCACACGTTTAATACCAACAGGATATTCCCTTTCTAAATAATTTAACCGTAAACGTTTGATTTATTCATTACACACAAGAATTAATCTAAAAAACAGATCAAATATATGTACAATAACGGTTATAAATGCTATTTTTATACCACGTTACAGAACATAAAATGAAATAGTTTTTTGTAATTTTTAATAAATTTGTTACAGTAAATACGAAACCCAACTAAATACTTTTATTATTTATTATTATTCCAAAGCATTGAAAGAACAAAAAGTGTCACTAGAACTAATATTTCCAAAACAAACTAAAGAAATTAAAAGCTATAAAAGTATTACATATTGTGGAAATATTTCCAATGCAATTTCAAAAATAATTTCTTCGGCAACATCAGCATTAATATCATTTAAAACACAAAATAGTATTGGAACAAAATTGTTAAATGTGAAAACAAAATTACCATAATTAAAAAAATCTGGTGTTTACAAAATTAATTGTCCAAAATGTAATGCAGTATATATAGGTCAAACACAAAGAAATTTTGAAGTAAGATTTAATGAACACTTAAGAGCATATAGATTACAACAACCAGATAAGTCGAACTATGCAAAACACCTACTGGAACATCCAAACTCACTTATACACACCAATGACATTCATATACTACACATTTGTGATAAAAAACAAAATTTTGATTTTCTAGAAGAACTTGAAATTAAAAGACATCTAGCAGATCAACAGTTTAAAGTAGTTAAGTATGGAAAACCCCTGTATACCAAATTTTTTATCCATCTAGTATTATCCGTTCCTTCTAAACTTCTAGATGGAAGTCGATATGGGACAGCCTGTATGTTTTTTTTGTTTGGATGGTCTATAAACATTATTGCAAAAGACATTTATTATTTGTCTCTATAAAATTTTTGGTACTTCTTCTTCAAAAGGGTCTCTAAGGCAAAGGATCTATGTCCACCACATCTTTGCTAGGTTCTGATTGAGAATCCACCGTACCTGAGTTTCCCATCTCAGCCCGAAAAGAGAAAAGTTAGTCCTTTTTCCTGGAACTAGCCTAGACACTATAGCGCTTGATAAATGATTGCCTCATATTTTAAATTAAAAAAAAAATTATTTTTGAAAGAATTTCTAGCAGCACTGCAACTACAAAAATAAAACAACACTATAAAATACAGGGTGTTTCTTAAGTAATCTAAAATATTATATGGGGCGCTTCGTTATTCAATTTTAAGACGAAAAGTTCATATAAACATGTGTGATAGGTGTTGTCGTTTATGAGATACAGGGTGTTGAATTTATTGTAATAAGTCAGTTCTGATTGTACGTGAAATTAATTTTTCCCGGTGACGCTACTGGTTTTTAGAAGTAATACGCAAAAACAAGCTTATTCTAAGTGGCCTTTGAAATAATGTTGACAAGTGTCAAATTGGAAAACCAACGCAAAAATCGTACATTTTTATTTGATTGACTCTGTGTTTAGTTAATAACTATGCCAGTGTTTACTAATGTTGAAATGGCTAATATGCATTTTTTTGTACGGATTAGCGAATGGTAATGCCTTAGAAGCTAGACGTACGTATGCCCAGCATTATCCAAATAATCGTTTACCATGTTCAGATACGTTTACTAAGTTACATATTCGTTTACAAGAAACTGGAACTTTTGCTAAATCGAAGAATATTATTGGACGACCCAGAACTGTGAGAAATCCCCAATTGGAAAACCAGATTCTTCAAATTATTGACCAACATCCAGAAACGAGTACAAGAAAAGTTGCAGATGAAGTAAATGTTAGTAACAAAACTGTTTGGAATATTCTAAAAGATAATTTATTGTATCCATATCACGTTTAACGTGTTCAACATTTGTTACCTACTGACTATCCATTACGCATACAGTATTGTCAATGGATTTTACGTGAAATCGCGAACAATCCGAATTTTGTGGCCAATATTCTATTTACGAATGAAGCCAACTTTTCTAGACATGGGATTATGAATTTTCATAATGACCACATATGGGCAGATGTAAATCCACATACCATAAGTGTAAAACGATTTCAACAAACATTTTCGGTCAATGTTTGGCTTGGCATCATCGATGATTATTTAATTGACCATTTTTCCTTCCTGTACGGTTAGTCGGTTAGACACCAACATTTTCTAGAAAATGAACTTCCACTTCTTTTGGAAGATGTACCTATTATTATTAGAAGGCGCATGTGGTTCATGCATGACGGAGCTCCTCCACATTTTTCAGTGATTGTACGCGAGTTTTTAAATAATGTTTTTCCAGGCCATTGGATCGGACGAGGATCTCCACACCCGTGGCCCCCTAGATCACCTGGACACAATCCTCTGGATTTTTGTGTGTGGCGATATTTGAAATCGCTTGTTTACACAACACTGATATTAAACGTACAAGATCTTCAAAATGGTATCATAGACGGCTGTAATGTTATTCGTAACAATCCTGGTATCTTCGAACGTATTCGACAATCCATTAGACATCGAGCGGATTCTTGCATTTTAGCTGGAGGTGGACATTTTGAACATTTGCTCTGAAATGTATTATTTTTTCTTTATGTTTAACACATGTTGCTTGTAATAAAATAATAAAAAAATATAAATCAGTAGCGTCACCAAGAAAAATTAATTTCACGTACAACACCCTGTATCTCATAAACGACAACACCTATCACACATGTTTATATGAACTTTTCGTCTTAAAATTGAGTAACGAAGCGCCCCATATAATATTTTAGATTACTTAAGAAACACCCTGTATAATAAACTTATCAAAAAAATGTAAATGTTGTAAAATCCAAAATAGATGTTACAATAATAGAGCGAACAAACGTTTTCAAAACTAGCGAAAACAATAAATTGAAAAGCACAGAATCTCGATCAAAACCGCAAATTTAACTCGTGAAAATTTCTAACGGCAACAATGGGTTTCACAATTCAAAGGGGTTTATTTAATGTTCAGTGGTCGATATGATTATTTCTGTGAGGGCTTGTTTTATTACTTGGAACGATGAAAAAGCCATTAAACATATTTAGTTACTTCAAGCGACGTGAAAGTGAAAGTTTGAAAGGTACAAAGGCAATGTAAGCGTTGAATAAATTAAACATTTTTCCTTGTTCGCTTTTATTTGAATATTCCTGTAGCTTTAATTATTGACTGTGCGTCAGCGTAAACGAGCCACCTCAAAAATTTGCAAAATCTTAAATTGTAACTAATTATTTATCTAAAATGTTTGAACTAGAAAATAATGAACAGTTACCATTTTTGGACACATTAGTAATAAGAAATAATAACAAGTTAGAATTTGATATTTTTAGGAAAGACACCGCTACGTATAGGTATGTTCCGATAGATTCTTTTCACTGTAATCAACACAAAATGGCAAGTTTTCATTTTTTGGTTCATCGATTAATTCATTTCCCTTAAACAAAACAAGATATAACAGAGAAAAGAATTTAATTGAGGATATAGCTGTACTTAATGGATATGATAGAAAACTAATTCATAAGCTGATCAATCGCCATAGTTTTAAGAAATCTCTTTGTGAAACCACCTTTTTCCAGCGAGAACACAACGATAGGAAATTCATTTCATTACCATTTATCCCTCAGTATACCAAAGGATGGAATACAATTTTCGGCACGGTGGGATTAGGTTTAGTTCATAAAACTAGTGGCACCCTGAGACAATTGTTAGGAAATCCGAAGGATAAGAGAGAAGATCTGGAAAAAAGCGGTATATATGAAATAAGCTGTAATGATTGTGATAAAAAGTATGTTGGGCAAACAAAAAGATCGGTTAAAACAAGATTTAAAGAACATTTAGCTCATCTAAAATATGGACGTATAGAAAAATCTAGTATTGCCGAACATGCTTTTACCAAAAACCATTCTGTAAATGTAGATAGTTTAAAATTGTTAAAAAATGTATCGAACAATAGATTGTTGGATGCATTTGAAAGTATAGAAATTATTAAATGTAAAAATAGATTAAATAAGGACAAAGGACCTATCCCAGATAGTCCACTTTATAGTTTATTATATGAAAACTTATTGTAAAAATGTTTTCGCGCTAAAAATTGGCTTTGTCGCCAAAAGATTTACCGCGAAAACATTTGGCGCTAAAAATGTTCTATATATAAGGTTAGTTTGTAGGCATAGCTTTAGTTTACCTTCGGTCTCTGAAGAAGATAACTTGGTTATCGAAACGCGCGTCAGGCATAAAAAAGTGTGTGTTGGTGTAGTGGTAGTGTAAACGGTTTTCGGTATAATTATTTATCACTAAAATCTAACATATTTTAATTATAAGTATTTTTAAAAGTAAATAATGTCATTATAATTGAATATGATTGCTTGGAATGTATTTCAAATAGGGGTTTGTAACAACTGTAGTAAAATTATTTGCCGAGCATTATTTTAGCATGCGCTGGTCTGTCACCCACAGTATAATTGTGTCTATCAATTTCAAGCTGCTGCCGAAGGGATTGAATAATTTCGGAAACATTTAAAGTCTGATGTATATTTTATGACACAATGTAAATTGCAATTTTGAATTGTAGCAAAAATTCATAAAGCTAAAACGAAAATTAAATGCATTTAAAATGTATTCAATTAAAACAATCAATTTTTTCAGTGGATGTAAATAAATAGAATAAAAATAGGAAATAGGAATATAGGAAACAGAAAATAATAACTTTACTAGTACAAAGAGAATTTAGGAGATACCTCAATCAAAGCGGCAAAAGTACTTCGACAATTGGTTCAAAGTGATAGATATTTTGGAAAACAATAAAGTGATAGGATATTATGTTATACGCTGCCTATACACTGTCATGTCATGTGAAACGGAAGTGACAGGCGACCCGTCCAACATTTATATTTTATACGTTATATCCTACATGTTCTTATATTTATTTTAATTTTTATCTGTTAGTTCGTTTAAAAATGTTATAATTTTATATTTTATGTTTTAAACGTGGTCCTTATATTTATATTTGTTTTAATGTTTACACTAAGCCTGATGATGGCCTCAATGTTAGCCCGAAACTAGTTGCTGTTATTGTTTTTCATCAACATAAAGAATAAAATTCTGTGACATAGACTTTGGGCTTTTCATTTGGTTTCCCATTAGTCATATTTGAGATATTTATATTACTTTTAAAAACCAATATTTACTAGAAAAAAAATTGAAAATAGAATGCCAGTAGTGAAAAAAATGCTATATGAGCGCCTTGGTAGAAAAGTTTAATCTATTAAATACCTCAAAGCTTCGTTTTTCGGATCAATAGACATCTACAATAATTAAGGATAATAAAAAAATCTTCGTTTTAACAAAACTTCCAATATTTATTTAAAAATTGCTTTTTTAAAAGACTCAATGACAGCTGTTTCGCTATGAAGCATCGTCAGATTGACATTTAAGTTACATTTTGTTTGTTTGTAGCTAGGTACCTGATGTTTAGGTAGTATTAAGGCTAGACCAAGTATGGAAGTAATAAGACATAACAATATTAAAGCCTAGATGTTATTAGCCCTAAGGGATTATCCTGGATGTATTTCCCTCTAAGATCAGTATAACTGTGCAATGATATAGAAAAACCAGGAAAAAACTATATCATGCTGATCTTTACAATAACTTAATATATTTGTGTTACAATTACGTCTTATCTATGTATAAAATGAAGACTCAATCAAAGCAAACACTTTAAAAGTGGAGAACTTCCCAGATTTATTTGTTCATTAACAACTTTAAATTGAGGATCTGCTAGATGTCTTTTTATTTCAAGTTCTTCAAGGAAATCTAAATTTTGTTTTTTATTACAAATGTGTAGTATTTGGATGTCATTGGTGTGAAAGAGTGAGGTTGGATGTTCAAGTAGGTGTTTTGCATAATTTGACTTATCTGGTTGTTTTAATCTATATGCTCTTAAATGTTCGTTAAATCTTACTTCAAAATTTCTTTGTGTTTGACCTATATATACAGCATTACACTTTGGACAATTAATTTTGTAAACACCAGATTTTTTTAATTTAGGTAATTTTGTTTTTACATTTAACAATTTTGTACCAACATTATTTTGTGTTTTAAATGATATTATTGCTGATGTTGCCGAAGATATTATTTTTGATATTTTATTGGAAATACTTCCACAATATGTAATATTTTTATAACTTTTAATTTCTTTAGTTTGTTTAGGAAATATTAGTTGTAGTGCCACTTTCTGTTCTTTTTTATTAATTAATGTATTTATCAAATGAATTGGGTAGCCATTAGATGTAGCTATTTGTTTTATGATATAAATTTCTTTATCAAAGTTAATTTTGTCCATTGGAATTGAAAATGCCCTATGTATCATAGAATTATAAGCTGCTAATTTATGTGTTAGTAAGTAAGGGTTAGTACAATCAATTTAATCTACAATAATAACTGACTTATACTGACTTATATGTTGGCGCATAATTACTACTTCAAGCTAGCTAACTGATTTTGATCAAGCAATTGTAAGACTAGGCCAGGTAAAGAAGTAATAATACATTACTATAGTCCGTACACATACAGAGAGGACAGATATAATAACAAAAACCCACCTAAAACTGTCGGTTTAAGATGTTTTCGACTAACCCACCTAGTATCTGAAGAAATACAATACAGCTATAGAACCTTTAATCCAATTATGTAGGTATTTTGAGTGGAAATTACTGACCAGTGTCATAGAGTATATGATTAAAACATTAGTTACTTTAAATACATAATTATATTAATATTCTTAAACTGTAGGTACTTTAAACACCGCCTACGATCGTTTTATGACTTGGACGCACATTTTGTACTATCCACAATTTATGAACGGACTATAGATGTTATTAGCCTCAAGAGCAGGAAAATTACTGGTCAGTTTCGGTTCTATTACTCAACGTCGAGGTATTTACTATATTCCTTGTAGTATTTAGTATCTTCTCCTATCCTCTTTGCTTTATTTATTTTTTTTGGAATATTAAGTCAAAGATTTTATCTAGTTGAATGGATTTCAAGCAAACACAGGCCAGCAGTAAATAACTAAAAGTTTTCCCAAAACAAACATGGCTAGGGTTTTTCTCTGTAATTGGACCATTATAATTAGATAACCTATTTGGATTCCTCGATTGAAATCAAATTGTTTGAACTGTTATTTTATTAACAATATGTATATAACATATTACTATCAAGGTTGATTGCTTAACCGAACCATTGTTAAACCATTTCAGTGAAAATATAATATCATAAAAATTATAAAAAATTATTGTCAAATTAACTGTTGTTAAAAAGTTACGCTTCCGTTGCTGGTGGCATCATTTGGTAATAAACTCAGTTTATTTTTTAATCCCCATAGTGAAACATGTTTAGTAACAGATTTTGCAAATATATATTTATTGTAATTGTTTGGTGCTCTACGGGAAGTACCGTTAGATCCAGGAGTAAGTTAGATTCAGTATTTTGTACTAAGAATTATAAAAACTCTTTTCGTTTATTTGAAAAAAAAGATTTTAAATTACAATGACGGCCGTTTCGCCGATTAGCATCGTCAGAATAAACAGATTTATAGAACTTTTAATACAAATAGACACTTCTTTTTAAAAAATTCATTATTAACATTTCAAAATTTTTCCCGGCGAATTAGATTTATTATTAATCACATAAAAAATAGTAGTTACTGATTGACTACACTAAGGTGGGAGAAAGCTCGATGAAGCTTGGTTGGTATAGCTTAAGAAAGCTCGATAAACAAGCCAAGCCAAACCTTCTCTCTTAAAAAAGCTTTTGATTTTTAAGCAAAGCCAAGCTGTTTGCTTTCAAGCCAAGCTACTTAAGTTGGTGAAACACTGATTTAGTCAGTCAGTTCTAGAAAAGCTTTAGTCTTAGAAAAGCTTTAGTTCAATTTGTCGACCAAAATAACTGTGTGGGTTTTCCGCAATCTTGAAACAAGGGTTAAATTAATTTTTTAAGAAATCCATTCATACTACCGATATGAGTAACAATAATTAGTCGTCGACCCTTACCTGTTGGTTTCTTGAAACCAGTTGAATATCCTTCCAGAAATGCTTGTCGATATGTTTTTATAGTTTTGTCGTTCCAAATTCTCCCTACAGTATGCCCTTCATTAACCCACGTTTCGTCTAAATAATAAATGTTCTTATTCTCTGTCCTCATTTTTTTATTTTTCTGAGGTAATTAATGGGTCATTATTATAACGACAAAAATAACCATAAATAAGGTTACTATTCATAAAAAGATCTATATAAATATAATTTTTACAAAGAACTTTTAGACCTTTGAGTAGAATATTTAAAAACGTGTTTTGCGATGTAAACTAAACCGAAAATTAAAAAATTTGTAACATAAATATCTCAATAACGAATATCGTCACGAAAAAAAAAATTGTATAGGATCATAATTGTAGATTATACAAGGAGCATCAAAAAAGTATTGTATACAAATTTTTGAGTATCTCAACAGAGAACTGAGTTATGATGGAAACCCTGAATTTAACCAGTTTTTCAAGATTGCATAAAAATCATAAAAATAGGGGAGAACATCGTCGAGTGGAAAACATAGGTAAAATATCTAGGGCTAATCCTAGATAGCAGGTTACTCTGGAACAAACACGAAGACGAAGTAAGGAAGAAAACAATATATAGAATGATCAAAGAAGGAATTATCAGGGAAAAACCTCGATCACTTCATTTTGATCAAACTTGGGAAATACCCCAAGATGATATGCCAAAGAAATTCAACTTTGTGAGAAAATTCATCACAAAGTTTAGTAATAAATCTGAATGGGACCATAAACCATAAACCTAACCATAAAGTGGTATACGGACGGTTCCAAGCTAGACGAGGGAACTGGGATAGGAGTTTTTGGACCGAGAGCCAAATACTCAGAAAGATTGGGCACATACCCGAGCATCTTTTAAGCAGAAGTCCGCACCATCGAAAGATGTGTGGAATTTAATATTGGAAGAAATTACCGCAGACAAGTGATTGTGATCATGTCGGATAGTCAAGCAGCCATCAAAGCGCTGAGCTCAAATATAATCAGTTCGAAGATGGTTTAGGAATGCCTAAGCAAACTAAATGAACTAGGCCAGAAGAACACTGTCACCCTCCTATGGGTCCCGGGGCACATAGGAATAGAGGGGAATGAAACAGCAGATAAGCTGGCAAAAAAAGGAGCTGAAACCCCACATTTGGGACCAGAACCATCTTGTGGGATCAGCAGTAGAGTAATCTTAGGAAAACTAAGGGAAGAAATGGAGAAGGAAAAATCCAAGTACTGAAATCAGCTGGAAGGACTGAGGCAATCTAAGATACTACTGGGGAACTATGACCAGAAGAGATCTCTTAGCTGCCTCAACCTCAGTAAAAAGAAGGCTCCGAATTTTAACGGGAATATTAACCGGGCATTGCCGATTAAGAAGCCACATGAAGAAACTAGGGTTAGCAGATGAATCAAAGTTCAGATTCTGTGAGGAAGAGGATGAAACCTCAATACACATACTCTCTGAATGCCCTGCCTTGCAAAATTCTAGGACTAGATACCTAGGAGCACATGAAATAGAGGAAGGGGATCTACCTGATTTGAAGCCCGACGATGTCCTAAACTTCCTCAGGAAAATAGAACTCGAAGAGCTGCTATAGGTCTGAGAAAATATCAGAACATGGCAAGTAAGGGGGACGCAATAGATCCTATAGGTCATTATCACCCCTAACTCATACATACTTACAAGATTGCATAAAATCCACAAGATCATTTTATTCTACAATTTTAAATTAACCTTTTCTAGGCCCACCTATGTAATATTCAAAATTTGAATTTCTTGGTTCATTTACATTTCTAACCCGATTTTTTAACGTAATAACTGGATTAATATCTCATTTTGAAAAAAATTTAAAACTACTTTTTTTAATTTAAATGAATTTTAGAAGCAAGCATCGTCACACCTATCGGAGACTCGTCGAACAATCAACAATGGTCTTTACCTTTTTATGATAATAACTTTGGAATGCCACCACCAGCAGTGATAACACCACAACCGATACCAGTGATATCAAGTACATCACCAACTACAGTTAATATTGGTAGGACTAATAGTGTTAATATATTACCCGCTGTAGTTTCTGGTAATGAAACTGTAAATGTAACTTTACCTAATGTAAATCCTTTACCTTCAGTGCCTATTAATACTGCACTCACGACTAACTATACAGCAGCTCAAAATAATACAGCGATTAGCGAATCTATGGCTGTAAGCGATTCAATAGCAGTATCTCCAATTGTGCTTCTCATTGATCCAAATTATATGATTCAGTACACATCTACTTCATCAAATGGTATCAGATTCAATAGCGTGCCACCTACGTCAACTCCTTTTCCGTCAATAAGTATAGATCCATCATACATTGTTACTTATTCTACTCCAACGGTTACCACCAATAATTCTTTCAATACGTCTACCAATACAACTAGTAGCATTTCTACTACGATGTCTACTACTGAGCTGAAAACTACAGTTTCAACGCCTAGTAAAACTACAGCTACATTGTCAAGCATATCTAGATCTACAATCGGAAAAACTTCACCTTCACTTTTGTTAAGTTCCTTACCTATCAGCTCATCAACTCTAGCACCAAACCCAAATACTGGAAGTACCAGTTCGTATAGACCACTTGGTCCTGATTGCGATTACAAACCTGTAGACCTGTCAAATCAAAAAATTGTAAATAGTTTTCAAATAGAAGTCCCGACAGTAATAAAGTTTGACGTAAATATAACTTCCATCCCCAACAATGTAGTTAGCGTGTACCCTGTTTCTGATTCGGATTCAGATGTGGTAGAAATAGTTAGTTCTTCAAATAAATTAGTTACATATTTAGGCAGTACGTCTTCTTCTTTAAATAGTGTTAATATTGATGTGTCTGATCCGGATTTAGATCTAGGATGGAGCTCATCCGGATTACCCAAATTTCCCACGTCGCCTCCGCAAGCGAAAAGAATATCTCAAGATAGTAAGTATTGTTATTGTCAAATAAGGCCTTGGGATTTTTTTTTAGTTTAGTTGAATGTTCGTTTGCAATGTGTTTTTGTTTAGAATGTATCGAATACTTTAGTGCTGGAAGGCGAACAGCCAGGACGTCAAGGGTACAAGTGTTTATTATCAATGGTCAGGCTTCTAAGGAGAAAGAGTTTCCTCATATGGTAAGCTTATTCAATGAATACTTTATCTGGCTTAATTGATCACTCCTAACACGCTTTTATATTAGCTTGGGCTGTAACTTGGTGTGTAAGAGCATAAAATTACATTTCAAAAGTTAAGGATAATTTGTTGATACAATCGGAAGCAAAAAATGTTAGTGATGCAATATTTTTAGTAGCTAGTTGTGGTATTTTAAATTTTAAAAGTAAATTTAGTGAGGTTATGGTTTAATATATAAAATGAAAAATTGTAACAGCTATAATAAATAAAATTATATTTGTCTTTTGAAGGCAGTGTGGTTAAATTGAAAAAATCTCATTAATACTTTACCCAGATACGAATACATACCTGCAAATAGATTTTGAATGTTTACATTTACATGTGATCTGTTTATATACAGTGTGGAAACCACCTATGGAATAATACGATTTGCGGGGTTAGTTTAGAGGATTATAAAAAACGCTAGGACCCTTTGTAACATTAATAATTCCCAAAAAGGGCAGGAAGCCAATTTGTAACAATAACACTTCCAAAAAGGAATCTCCAAGTTAATGCTTACTATAGAAAGGTTTGGTGGTATATAAGGGTTAAGGGCGCCACTATCTTTTTATATGTTACGAATAAACAACAGAAATTACACAAATGACCATTTTACCAGGCTTAACTTTGTAATTTGGACCTTGGGTTTCTTTTTTTGTTCTTGGCATTGTTCTGAATGAAGCACTTCGAATTTTATTTCGGATTTATATGCCAAGAAAAACAAAAGTAATAGAAGATATTAGGATCATTACATTGTAATAGTTACATAATACACTTAATTGTGGATCTGGATCCAATCTTTCTAACTAATTGGCCACATTTCACCTCCGGTAAGTCCATAAGGGTTTAAGCTTAAATTTCAAATAAAAATATTAAATTTGTAAATTTCTTTTTAGGCCAAAAACCTCTTTCTGCTTTCTAAGATCTACTTCTGCTTATTTTTTTTTTCTTAATCAGATTTTCTTTACTTCATTCTTCCATCTCTGGCTTTGGCACCTGCAGTTACTAACTGGGGGCTGCTTATTCCTACTGTACAACACTACATCTCTGCTGCACACCTTGCTTGCATGTGCTTGCTTTGTTTAAGAAAGCACATGAATCGAACGTTATGTCAGATTTTGACGCATAACTCAAAAACAAAAAATCTTAGCAACTTCTAGTTTGCGCAATTGAAAAGCCAAGAAAATTTCCTACAAACCCTGATAATTTCAATTTTCTATTACAACTTCTACCAATTTTATCAAAACCGAAAGTTGACCTTCGTAAAATCGACTTTTTTCCATACCTATACCTTCCTTCGAAAAAATGACAATTTTCAAAAACTCTCCGAAAGTGTTAAAAATCTGGATTTAGACTAATTTGACCCTCCTGAAAACGAATCTGCCATCAGAAAAATTCTAAAAAATTTATCTTGCCTCCTAGCGACTGATGAATCGAGCGTTATGACATGGTCTCAGATTTTGACGCATAACTCAAAAACAAAAAATCTTAGCAACTTCTAGTTTGCGCCATTGAAAAGCCAAGAAAATTTCCTACAAACCCTGATAATTTCAATTTTCTATTACAACTTCTACCAATTTTATCCAAACCGAAAGTTGACCTTCGTAAAATCGACTTTTTTCCATACCTATACCTTCCTTCGAAAAAATGAAAATTTTCAAAATCTCTCCGAAAGTGTTAAAAATCTGGATTTAGACTAATTTGACCCTCCTGAAAACGAATCTGCCATCAGAAAAATTCTAAAAAATTTATCTTGCCTCCTAGCGACTGATGAATCGAGCGTTATGACATGGTCTCAGATTTTGACGCATAACTCAAAAACAAAAAATCTTAGCAACTTCCAGTTTGCGCCATTGAAAAGCCAAAAAAAAATTCCTACAAACCCATGATAATTTCAATTTTCTATTACAACTTCTACCAATTTTATCCAAACCGAAAGTTGACCTTCGTAAAATCGACTTTTTTCCATACCTATACCTTCCTTCGAAAAAATGACAATTTTCAAAAACTCTCCGAAAGTGTTAAAAATCTGGATTTAGACTAATTTGACCCTCCTGAAAACGAATCTGCCATCAGAAAAATTCTAAAAAATTTATCTTGCCTCCTAGCGACTGATGAATCGAGCGTTATGACATGGTCTCAGATTTTGACGCATAACTCAAAAACAAAAAATCTTAGCAACTTCTAGTTTGCGCAATTGAAAAGCCAAGAAAATTTCCTACAAACCCTGATAATTTCAATTTTCTATTACAACTTCTACCAATTTTATCCAAACCGAAAGTTGACCTTCGTAAAATCGACTTTTTTCCATACCTATATCTTCCTTCGAAAAAATGAAAATTTTCAAAATCTCTCCAAAAGTGTTAAAAATCTGGATTTAGACTAATTTGACCCTCCTGAAAACGAATCTGCCATCAGAAAAATTCTAAAAAATGTATCTTGCCTCCTAGCGACTGATGAATCGAGCGTTATGACATGGTCTCAGATTTTGACGCATAACTCAAAAACAAAAAATCTTTGCAACTTCTAGTTTGCGCCATTGAAAAGCCAAGAAAATTTCCTACAAACCCTAATAATTTCAATTTTCTATTACAACTTCTACCAATTTTATCCAAACCGAAAGTTGACCTTCGTAAAATCGACTTTTTTCCATACCTATACCTTCCTTCGAAAAAATGACAATTTTCAAAATCTCTCCGAAAGTGTTAAAAATCTGGATTTAGACTAATTTGACCCTCCTGAAAACGAATCTGCCATCAGAAAAATTCTAAAAAATTTATCTTGCCTCCTAGCGACTGATGAATCGAGCGTTATGACATGGTCTCAGATTTTGACGCATAACTCAAAAACAAAAAATCTTAGCAACTTCTAGTTTGCGCCATTGAAAAGCCAAAAAAAAAATCCTACAAACCCATGATAATTTCAATTTTCTATTACAACTTCTACCAATTTTATCCAAACCGAAAGTTGACCTTCGTAAAATCGACTTTTTTCCATACCTATACCTTCCTTCGAAAAAATGACAATTTTCAAAAACTCTCCGAAAGTGTTAAAAATCTGGATTTAGACTAATTTGACCCTCCTGAAAACGAATCTGCCATCAGAAAAATTCTAAAAAATTTATCTTGCCTCCTAGCGACTGATGAATCGAGCGTTATGACATGGTCTCAGATTTTGACGCATAACTCAAAAACAAAAAATCTTAGCAACTTCTAGTTTGCGCCATTGAAAAGCCAAAAAAAAATTCCTACAAACCCATGATAATTTCAATTTTCTATTACAACTTCTACCAATTTTATCCAAACCGAAAGTTGACCTTCGTAAAATCGACTTTTTTCCATACCTATGAAAATTTTCAAAATCTCTCCAAAAGTGTTAAAAATCTGGATTTAGACTAATTTGACCCTCCTAAAAATGAATCTGCCATCAGAAAAATTCTAAAAAATTTATCTTCAATAATTCAATAATTTTTAGGCAGCCTTGGGCTATGGTGCGAAGGCCAGCAATCAGTGGTTGTGCGGAGGAAGTTTAATAAGTGAAAACTTTGTTGTAACTGCAGGACATTGCTTATCGGCAGAATCACTGTAAGCATACATTGAATCACTCGAAAATATACAAAAAAATATTTATTTTTTATTGTCAATTTATTTTAGGGGTCCCGTTCAATTTGTTCGTCTAGGAACTACAACCTTACAGACAGAAACCTTAGAATCTGCAGATTATAACGTTATACGAAGAATTCCATACCCTACTTACGTAGAAGGTCGTCAATACGACGATATAGCTCTTCTTCAATTAGACAGGCCGGTGGAATTCACCGAATATATAGCACCAATATGTCTTTATACATCACCAGTTTCAAATAATGCTAAAGTCACGGCTATTGGTTGGGGAAAGACAACTCCCACTGGAAGTACCTCTAAAGAGTTACAAAAGGTAGATTTAGATGTTGTGTCTTATGAGACTTGCCAAAAGGCTTATAGTTTAGTGCCCAAGGAAGAATTGCCTTACGGGATTTTAAGAACCTCACATATATGTGCTGGTGTTGCGGATGGTTCCAAAGATACGTGCCAGGTAATGTTTTAATGTCATTTTGGAGTCTTTTGATTGTTTACAATAATTGTAGGGTGATTCTGGTGGGCCACTGTCTCTGGTAGAAGATGGAAGAACATATTTAGTAGGGATTACTTCTTTTGGAATTGGCTGTGCCCATGCTGGTGTACCTGGAGTTTATACCAAAGTATCACATTACGTACCTTGGTTAGAACAGACGGTTTGGGGAAAATGATTTTGATTAACTTCTGATGCGGGCCCATACAAATAAATTAATTTTTTCTTTTTATATTTTATAATGCAAATTAAATAATAAATAAATACTTTTTATTTAAACCTGGAAAATGAATTATTTTCAATGTTTAACCTAGACTTTGTTTCAGTTGTTTTTTAGTAATAAATTATAACTATTGTTTAATTTTTAATGCAGTTTACATGACTTCCTCCATTTGACCGCATTTTAATTATTTAAAGAATTACTTACTTCCTGTATTTTACATTTTCTATATATGTTTAAAATTTCAAGCTTACATTTAATATTAATTCTAATAGTAGGGCTTCTTAGTGCTTATTATTGGATCTAGCATTCGGGTGAAGTTTATGGCAAAAGAACAATTTTTAATGTTTTATAAACACTTCAATAATTTTTCCAAGAAGTAGTAAACTAATTTTTAATTTCAAAATAAAACACAATTGAAACAATTACTAAAATTCTTATATACAATTATTTATGGAGACTTGGAAAATTGTTTGTCCTTTATCCTAGGCTGAAATGGATTGTCGCGATTATAAAAAATCGTAGGCAATTTAAACATGGTCATCTGAGCATCTATCCAATTTCTGAATACAGCAACATCCACATAAACACCTGGTATGTCTTTTTGAGCGCATCCTATTCCCCAGGCTGCCATACCTAAATAAATATCAAGAAAATTAATTTGGCAAAGTATTTATAAAAAATAATTGTTTAAAAACATTATATAGTGATAATAAAACTTAAAATCAATCCACAATTTTAATAAAAAGAAGCTTATAACTGTCATAGCGACATGTTTCGGTTCTTAGACCATCATCAGGCTATAAAGAGAACAATGGTATCAGCGAAGAATCAAAATAGTTACACAGAAGTATGATTTGTAGAAAATTTTATTTGTATTATTTACATTTAAAAATTTCTTGTGTCTAGTAACATTTTGAGTAAAAATGAGTAATTTAACCCCAGAACAATCAGCTCAAATCGTGGCTTTAGTTGAAATCAACCAATCCAGCGTTTCTAGAGTCTTAAGAAGGTTTAGAGAAATTGGAGGTTATAATAGAAGCAGATGAGCGATTTGCTCAGTGTAACTTAAGAGCAGCAAGAAATTATGGAGGTGATTCGATTATGGTATGGGGTGTAATCTGTTTTGAAGGCAACAGGGAGTTAATTGTGTTTCGTAGGATTGACAGCTGATCGGTATGTAAGGGAGGTTTTTGAGGAAAATGTAGTGCCAATCATTGGAGAAAATTTTGTTCTAATGCACGATAACGATCACCGGAACGTTGCCAGAATAACTATGGAATACCTTCAAGAGGTTGGTATCCAAGTTTTAGATTGGCCAGCAGTTACTTCAGACATAAATAATTGTTATTTTCATTTTTTAAGCCCATTATTTTTTAAATTTTAATTAGAATTAAATAAACTACTTTGAAACATATATTCCAAATTCATTTTCCTCAAAAAAAAATTAAGAGAAGCATAAAAACTTTATTCATAAATAAAAATCCCTTATGCGTTAATTTTTGTGACTAGTGTATTCACTTGTTTAATTCTAAATTTGATGTGTTTCACGCGGTTGTTTATTGAAGTTTATTTAGTCCAAATTTTGTTTAATAGTTCAAATTTTAGAAATGTCAGAATTGTCAATACCAGATATCCTTTTTCATAATTTAATTTTGATTCATTCGAATTACGGGTAGATTTAATCATAAATGCTGAGATACGACTGGTGGAAAAACATTTTTTTATTTTGTGAAAACTGGATTACAACGTTAAACAAATGAAATATCTTCTAATTAAAAATGATTTAAGCTAAAACAAGTTATGTATTCACTTTTTTTGATAAAAAACTCATCACAAAATCTATTTACTTTTTTTTAATTGAAATAACCGCGTCAACCATGAAAGGTTATCTCTATATTAATTTAAAACTCTTAGTCAATTTTAAGAACTTTTAAGGCATATCGCACGTGAAACACTGTTTTCTTTGTGTGTTCTTCAATAGGTACTCATGGGTTAACCTTGTGTGACCTATCCTCATGACTTGTTCTTGCCGTCCTTGTGGCATTTCCCCTTTTGGTTGCAAGTTTGGGTTAGTACGTTGTAGTTTGTTGCCTTCAAGTTTTTCCCATCTTCTCAGCCATATTTCCATCGAATATCGAATAGCATGACTAATTTATTTTTGTTGTAAAGTGTTTCGAGGCCGATTTTAATTTGATTCAGTATTGGGTGTTTGGGTAAACTCTTAGTATCCCTTGTACTGCAGTTAGAGAATCGGTACAGATTACTGCGTTTGATTTGCACTGGCGTGATATATGTTGTACAGCTTTTGATATTGCGAAAAATTCGGCCGAATATATGGAATACTCTTCTGGTAGGTGAAATTTATAGATGAATGTCTCGTTCTGCTCCTACTGCTTTAATTTCAGAAGTTTTTGATGCATCTGTGTATATCTGGTAGTGGTTTTTATACTTGTTTTTGATCTCTTCCAAATGTATTGCATTTGGGGATTTTTATGGCCCATGGGGAAGGATAGTTAAAGTTGGTTGGAATAATTTTTGGAAAATTGAAGTTGTGATTCGTTTGCTAAATGATGTGGATAGATTTGGGTTTTGTTCGAAAATCGAATGGAAGTGATCAGAGAAGATGTATGAATAAGTAGGGTTATTGGGATTAGCTCCGATTTAAGCTGCGTATTGTAAACTCAATGTGTGTCTTCTGATTGTAAGAGGTGGCTCGTTAGCTTCCGCGTAGAGGCTTTCCACTGGACTGGTTCTGTAAGCTCCAAGTGCAACTCTTAATGCAGTGTTTTGCATAACGTTCAGTTGTTTCAATAGACTATCCTTGACTGAAGAATAATCTATTGAACCATAATCGAGTTTGCTTCTAACTTTTAGTAATTGGGTGGTGTCGGCTCCCCAATTATGGTTTGCTAATACTTTAAGGATGTTCATATTTTGCATGCAAGATTTTTTATGTTGTTGAATGTGGCTGTTCCAAGTGAGCTTTGAATCGAGTATCATTCCTAGAAATCGATGTTCTTCTACATACTTCAGATTCTATCCATATAGTGTTTACTTGGTGGGATTATTTGTTTTTTTTTCTGAGAAACACATTACTTTGGTCTTTTTAATAGAAAAACGTACACCTGTCTTCTCTGACCGCTCTTCTAGAGATTTAATAGATTGATTTACTTTTTTAATAATAGTGCAGTCGAATTACCTTTTTTTCATGACTTAAGTCCGAATTGAGGTAGCTGAGTGGAAAGGGGTAGGTTTGATAATTACAAATCGAAAGACGACCATCCAAGATCTTAGATGCGTGCAAGGGGTGCGTGGTAGGGGTGGAAAGGGGGTGAAAACGGTTTTTTGCAATTTTCAGCGTAAATACGCATTTTATTGAAAAAAGTTAAATGGAAAAGTTGTAGATAATAAAAAAAATAGACAACTTTTGTCTGAAACATTTTTTCACATAACCTAAAAATAAAGGCTAAAAAAGCGAAAAACCATAATTTTCGTTTATTTTTTACTCAGCCAAAAATCAATATTTTATTATGAAATTCAGTACAGTGATAGTTTTTTGTATCCCAAAAAAGTAGAATTTTTTTTTTACGATAACTCAATTTTTTTCCGACATATTAACGATTTTCGAAAAAAAGACCTCATTTTGTAACGGCCCCCAAGGTCCGAATTTTTATTTTAGACACCTCTTGAAGGTCTCATTTTTTTCGTAATGACTTTAATTTTCATATACAATAATAAAAAAATACTACTCCTAGCAAAAAAAATCGTTTAAAATCGAAAAAACTGAAAAATTCATAATTTTTCACGCGTATGTTTTTCCTAACCTTCTACACGTTATATTACTCTCAAAAATATTTCATGTACATGCATTTAATTTATCACACCTTATTGCAGTTTGTAGGATTAAAATAAAGGAAATTATGGACGTCTATATTGATTAAAAAAATAAAAAAAATTATTTTATACGTGCATACGATGGAATTATACAAAGAAAGTACAATTTTACTGTTTCTTATTTTTAATTATATCTCACCCTTTTGACTTGCGAATTACATTCTTCTTCCTCTTGTACTTCTACTTCATCGTCATCTTCATCATTTTCGTCTTCATCTCCGTCTTCATCTTTATCATGTTCATCTTCATCTTCATTATCATTTTCTGATTCTTCTTCGTCAGATTCGACATTTTCTTCCTCTTCTAGCATGCGATTCTCATCTAGAAATGCATCGTTTTGGTCAACGTGTTCTGAAGGATGTACATCGGCAATTTCTGTGATTGATTGCTCGATATTAGTACAATCATTAACGCCGTAGCAATTCGAGCATAAATTCGTACACTTTAAACCGTGTTTTCGACAACTGCATCTTGAAGAACTGCAACCTTTTTTGCAACTGCAGGAAATTTTTTTTAGCAGACTGTCTGGAATTAACTGAAATATTTTTGAAGGGTAGGAAAAAGATACGCGTGAAAAATTATGAATTTTTCAGTTTTTTCGATTTTAAACGATTTTTTTTGCTAGGAGTAGTATTTTTTTATTATTGTATATGAAAATTAAAGTCATTACGAAAAAAATGAGACCTTCAAGAGGCGTCTGAAATAAAAATTCGGACCTTGGGAGCCGTTACAAAATGAGGTCTTTTTTTCGAAAATCGTTAATATGTCGAAAAAAAATTGAGTTATCGTAAATAAAAAAAATTCTACTTTTTTGGGATACAAAAAGCTATCACTGTACTGAATTTCATAACAAAATATTGATTTTTCGCTGAGTAAAAAATAAAAAACGAAAATTATGGTTTTTCGCTTTTTTAGCCTTTATTTTTAGGTTATGTGAAAAAATGTTTCAGACAAAAGTTGTCGATTTTTTTATTATCTACAACTTTCCCATTTAACTTTTTTCACTAAAATGCGTATTTACGCTGCAAATTGCAAAAAACCGTTTTCACCCTCTTTCCACCCCTACCACGCACCCCTCGCACGCATCTAAGATCTTGGATGGTCGCCTTTCGATTTGTAATTATCGAACCTACCCCTTTCCACTTAGCTACCTCAATTCGGACTTAAGTCATAAATTGGTCAGTTTTTCACGTAATTCGACTGCACTATAAATAAAGATCAATCTTTAAGATTTTACTTTATTTAAGTTTTTAAACAATTATATTTTTCTACCTCCTCGGTTTAAAGAAAAAATCAACCTTTATATAAAAGTAACCCCTTGTGTATTAATTGTCAAATCATTTCAATTCACAATTTTTTTTATATATTTGATTAGGGGTACCTAGTTTTTAGAGGGTTAAATTTTATTTATATATTTTCTATACTGTTAACAATTAAAAATTTTTAAGATAAAAAAAAACTGTTGTGTTGTAATTTCGTTATAAGGGGTAATTTTTAAGGGTTGCAAATTATTATATATTAAGGATAGACTAATATGGAAGTATGTTGATGAACAAATGAATCCTGGAAGTTCCTCACTATTACTTCGATTGAGTTTTCATTTTATACATAGATAAGACGTAATTGTAACACAAATATTTAAAGTTATTGTAAAGATTAGCATAGTAAAGTTATTTATTATTTATTCAAAGTAAAAATGAGTTAATAAAAAAGATATACCTGCTAAATAGTACCTCCCTGGATCGTCCTCCCAAGTACATACCAGCGGACTACCGCCATCTCCGTTACATGCATCCTTCCCCTCTTCGCCTCCCGCACACATAAAGCTCTTATGTAACTCAAAGAATACCCCGAGCCTGGTTTTTCTTAGCCAGTGTTGACATTTTGAATGTTCAATTACTGGAAGATCGATCTTTTTCAAAATACCCTGATACACACCTTCTTTGCCAAATTTATTTTTACCCCAACCTGAAAAATAACACCGTTTCTGTGGAGTGTGTCGATAATTTTGAGGTGGTAAGCAAATGGTGTCTACATTTTTGGACAAAGTCACAGGCCGTTTTAGTTTCATCAAAGCGATGTCGTTAAATAAAGCTCCTGGATAGTAGTTTTCGTGGTAGGCGTACGATTCAACTTCTATTTCTTGCACAGGATACACTTCGATTTTTTTGAGAATATCCCATTCGCCGGCACGAATTTTCCATCTAAACATAAAATTTCAATTATGGCGTTTAAAACAAGCCAGCAAAAAAAGCCTGTAGGCAAAATAGTACTTATATTAAGTATGGAGAATGGTACGGCTTTTATCCCGATCGAATTATTGTCTGAGATCGGTTACCCTTAACGTTCGACATGCTTATAACGTTTTTTGCAAGATTGATACCATTATAAATAATAAAATTAAATATTTTCGTCATATTGACTAGTTTTAATTATTTTATCAAGATAGATACTTTGATTGTTAGAGAGTTCCGCAATTAAAATTAACAGTCAAAAATGATCAATCGTGCAAAAAATTGTTTAATTAGGTTCATTAAACCACTAATAGATTTATTTGTTCAATTCATTAAAATTCTACACTCGAACATTTTGGATAAAACAGAATTTAGATTAGCAATTCTTGAAAATAGAAAATAAATTCTTGAAGTTCTTCCGTATTAAACTGTTCATTGTGATTGAGCAAGCAAGACTGAAAAGTTGGTCTATGGAGGTCCAAATATCCTATTGATATGACCTGAACCCTTGGAATTGCAAATACACTTATAGATCCAGCTATGCAAAGCAACTATTGGCTTGACAAGCCTGCTGTTTCTGGAATTGTAGACAAAAACATGAAGCAGCAGGCAAAATTAAATAGCTATAATAAAGGAAGATA
This sequence comes from Ophraella communa, assembly GCA_035357415.1. Classification (NCBI taxonomy): domain Eukaryota; kingdom Metazoa; phylum Arthropoda; class Insecta; order Coleoptera; family Chrysomelidae; genus Ophraella; species Ophraella communa. Next base: position 3,045,870 of record CM068995.1, read on the forward strand.
ACATTCATCAGAAGTGCGGGGCTAGATCAATACCCATTTTAAAGAATACTCAATAATACAAAGTCGATGACATTATTAAGGAAGCGACATAGATGACACAGGTTGATAAAAGATTACTGGGATAAATCTACATCTCAAAATAATCGCAGAGACAACAAAAAAAAATTACAAGGTCGTCTGAAAAGTCCCCGGTCTGACCTATAGATAACGACACTAGAATTAAATCCATTTCACTTTTAGATAGTATCAACCTTCAAAAGATTCGTGTAAAAATTTGACAGCTGTCGGACTATTAGTTTGTGAGATGTTGCATTTTTAGTGAAGCAACTTTTGTTATTTTCAAAAAGATGGAAAAAAAAGAATTTCGTGTGCTTATTAAATATTGTTATTTGAAAGGAAAAAATACAGTTGAAGCAAAAGCTTGGCTTGATAATGAGTTTCCGGACTCTGCGCCAGGAAAATCAACAATCATTGACTGGTACGCAAAATTCAAGCGTGGTGAAATGAGCACCGAAGACGGTGGACGCCCAAAAGAGGTGGTTACCGACGAAAATATCAAAAAAATCCACAAAATGATTTTGAGTGACCGTAAAGTGAATATGATCGAGATAGCTGACACTCTAAAGATATCTAAGGAACGTGTTGGACATATCGTTCACGAATATTTGGGTATGCGGAAGCTCTGTGCGAAATGGGTGCCGCGCGTGCTCACAATCGACCAAAAACAGCAACGAATTGATAATTCTGAGCAGTGTTTGCAGCTGTTAAGTCGTAATAAACCCGATTTTTTGCGTCGATATGTGACTATGGATGAAACTCCATCACTGAGTTCAATCGACAGTCAGCTGAGTGGACTGCGGCCGGTGAACCGCCACCAAAGCGTGAAAAGACTCAACAGTCAGCTGGCAAAATTATGGCCTCAGTTTTTTGGGATACACACGGTATATTGTTCATCGACTATTTAGAAAAGGGAAAAACAATCAACAGCGACTATTACTATTGCATTATTGGAGCGATTGAAGACCGAAATCGCGAAAAAACGGCCCTATATGGAGAAGAAAAAAGTGTTGCTTCATCAAGACAATACACCGTGTCACAAATCATCGAAAACGATGGCAAAATTGCATGAATTGGGCTTCGAATTGCTTCCTCACCCACCGTATTCTCCAGATCTAGCCCCCAGCGACTTTTTCCTTTTCTCTGACCTGAAGAGAATGCTCGCGGGAAAAAGATTTGGCTCTGATACTGAGGTAATCGCCGAAACTGAAGCCTATTTTGAGGACAAACCGAAGGAGTACTACTAAAATGGTATCGAAAAGTTGGAAGGTCGCTATAATCGCTGTATCGCCCTTGAAGGCAACTATGTTGAATAAAAAAAAATGAATTTTGTCAAAATATTGTGTTTTACTATGGTAGACCGGGGACTTTTCAGCCGACATGTTAACCAATCGCACTAACCTTTTTTTCCTACCAACCAAGCAATGAGCCGCTGTAATAACAGCTTGTGGATGAATTAAGGCACCTCCACACACAGGTCTGCCATTAGGAGCCCCCGGGTTCGTATGTATGGCTACCATCCATGGAAATTCAGCATACTGAGCCTCATTTTCGTTTGTACCTGTAATTTGAAATCCCACGCCGCTTGGTTTACGATATCCACAACCTCGAGGAACGGTCTCTTCAACTTGATTGGGATTTGTTGTGAAACGATTGTCGGTTACTGAATCTTTTTTGCAGCAGATAAGGAGTGCGTTGCCGCAGGGTCCATCTTTTAACCTAAAACAATGTTTAAATGTATGAATTGAGAAAGTATAGTTCAAACCTTTAGTTGTTTATTGTTCTTAGTATAAATTGCAATGTTACTTTCAATTTGTGAGCTACTTGTTTAAGAAATGCAGAAATGAAGAAACAGTAATAATTATAAGTCACATTTTTATGTTCCTCTAAGTTTCTTTTTTTATTGCCTCTCTTATTTCTGAACTCCAATTTTTCCTAGGTCTTCCTCTTTTTCTTCTTTGTTCTATCTTCCATTCCTATATTAAAAGGGGGGATTTGCTACGCTCAGGTGTTTAAAGGAAATTATGAAACCAAAGTATTAATAGTAGTTTCGGCATACAATAAGGCCATCATCAGGTTACAAAAGAAATGATACAATGCAAGCTAATCTAGAAAGTTACAAATAGCAAAAAATACAAAAATGATTGCGAAAATTGATGTTGAAGTAGAACGCACAAGCAAAGCGAGTATGGCCATTGGCTTGAGTGGATAATCGACTACGGTGCACGAGTTGCACATAGTGTTTTGTATCACAAATGCGGCAGAAGAGTTTGAAAAAAGTTAACTAGTGACTTTTACTGTTTCGTGCGCGCAAAAAAATAGGATGCGTCAAAAAAGTAGTGATACACAAAAACTTACATTATTTCTAACCATAACGGAAATTGTTTAATGTAGATCAAAGAGAACAGTGTAATAAGTTTTGTATTGAAGAATCTGTAAATGTTAAAGTAAAGAAAAATGATTTAAAAAATCATCCAATAATAATTGGAGTAGGTGTGCGCATATACATATTACTCATCATGTAAATGGAAAGGGACTAATATTCTAGTGATGCAGTTAGATGCTGTAAGAATTTCTCTGGTAATTATTGGTTTCTGTTAATCACAAATATACTAATATATTAATATATTGGGAAAGATGTCTTGCATCTTAGTAAGGGTATTTAAATGACAAAGAAAGGACAAGGAGTAATAAATCATTCATTTAAGTAGATTTTATAGACGTACCAAAATATATTTTAAGAGGGTATACCGATTATTGAGAGGGATTTTCCAAACAACCCAGTTTTCTTCGAAACATTATCGGGAATATTATTTTAAAAGAAAGTAGGTACATTAAATCAGTACTTAGTATTAGTTCTTTGAGTAAAGTTGTATGAAATTGTATAGTTTTTATAATATTGTAAACAGTTGGAATATATTATTTAAAACATTTGTTGAATGTTAATTGTGCCAGTACCAAACAATATCGATAAGCCAAGGACCATCTAAACGACCAAAAACAGGTCCATTATCTTTAAATGAAAAAACTATGATATTGAATTGTTGTATATCATTAAAAAACAAGGATCCAAGTGCAAGTGTTGATGATATTGTGGAATTAACGGCTGCTATGTTGTGTGTTGCTAAATCAACAATTTATAGATTACTAAAAGAAAGCAAGAATGGAACTCTTCAACCCCCTAAAACTCCTTCAGGCCGAAAACCAATTGAGATCGATGAGTCATTAAAACAAAGACTAAGGCGTAAAGTCCATGGATTTTACTTACGAAAGGAAATTCCAACACTTGACAAAATTATGACATCAGTGCAAGAAGATACGAACTATACAAAATTCTCCAGAATGACATTATGCAAACTTTTGAAAGATGTGGGTTTCAGATATACAAAACTTAATAGAAAATCTCTCGGAAATAGTTTTTTGGAGAAGAGACTATTTAAGAAGCATTCGACATGCCAGAGAACAAAATTTGAAAATCTTCTACTTAGACGAAACATGGATAAATGCTGGATATACAGTTTCCAAATCTTGGCAAGATGAAAACATTAAAAGCGGAAGGCAGGCATTCGTGGAAGGTTTGTCGTTAGGTTTGCAGCCACCATCTGGAAAAGGAAAAAGACTTATCATTGTCCATGTTGGAAGTTCTGAAGGTTTTGTTGATGGTGGATTATTAACTTTTATTTCAAAACGCACGGGGGACTATCACGAAGATATGAATGGGGATGTCTTCGAGAAATGGTTTGTTCAAATGTTGGATCTGATTCCAGAAGAGGCTGTTATTGTTATGGACAACGCAAGTTACCATTCACGGTTACGAGAAGCATTGCCCACAAGTCGTTGGCGTAAAGCAGAGCTTTTGGAGTGGCTTATTTCGAAAAATATGAAGTTTCCAAAAGATCCACTAAGGAAAGAACTTTACAGAATTGCAAAAATGAGCAAAAATAAATACAAAACCTACATTGTAGAAGAAATGGCTTCTTCTCGTGGTATATCAGTTCTTCGACTTCCCCTTTATCATTGTGAACTTAATCCCATAGAATTGCATAAATTTTTTAAAAAGTTCATAAAAAAACTCAAAATTTCTTAAATCGGACGATTTTTCACCAAGTTATGGCTATTAAAGAAATTTTAGAAAATTTATATCTCTCTATTGGCTGAATGAAAAAATTTGAAAAAATTCATAGCAACCTTTTTCGAAGGGTACAAAAAGATGCCTAAATTTCAGCAAAATCGGAGATGCAATCCAATCGGTAGGATAAGTTGGCATGGAATGCCCCATATTTAAAAAAAAGAATGCCAGTAGTGAAAAATATGCTATATGAACTTCTGGGTCTTTATTGAACCGCAACAATAATAACTCACTACATTTTTTAAACTGAGGAATCATAATTATTATTTTAACACCCAAAGATATAAAATTTATTTACTTTAAAGATGTTAAAAAACCTGAAATTATAAGAAGATATTACAAAAGCCGAAAGATAATACGAAAAATATATAAAAAACTGAAAAAATTAAATGTTAAAATTCTTCTGATTAAAATAATTACAGATAAATTAAATTTGGTCTAATTCTTATAACCCACTGACCTGATATCGATAATATTCATACCATTCGTATTAAGTTTTCCGTCGTTGCACTGAAAAAAAGGTACGCAGTAATGTGGACAATCAGTACCTTCCTTCGGTATAGCGTAAGGGTTCTTGGGGTTCTTGTCCTCTTCGGCAGGTTGAAGAGACAATGGTGTAGTATCTTCATTATCTTCCGGGTGCAGTTCGTCAAGAATTTGATTAAGTTCACTGTCTAATTGTCCACTACTTACTCCCAACACGATTACCATTAAAATAAATAAAATCGGGGTCATCGATCTCGACGAAAACATTTTAAAAGAAGCACCTACACTTTTAACTATCAACTTCGAGATACTGGCAAACCTGCTCGTTTTGACCTCTTGTATATCCAATAATATTAAAAAATAAATAAATAAACACAAACGAGTTTTAAAAACTAGTTAGGAAGAACTAATTACGTTCGTTAATGAGTATTTTTAATAATAATGGAAAATTATACAAGGTACTAGGAATTGATATGTATAACTGCAGTTAATTCCATTAAAATGATGGAGAATACGCTCCTCTAATGCTAAAGTCAATTTGCAGCTCCAAATTAATTATAACTAAGATTGGCAAGGGCTTCTCGGTAACTCTGTTGACATCGTCGTGCAAAATCTCCAGGAGGTATCTCAAAAACTCTTCGGCATCTTGCTGTTCATAACCTATGAAACGGGGAGCGAATCTTTGAATATTGCTTTTCAAAGAGGCTGTATATACCACTCCTCCCGACAAATCTTTAGACCATAATTCCTTTATAACTCTCGTAAAACCTTTAATGAGTGCTCCCTTCATATTTGAATTTTTTGTTTTCAAATCTCTCATAAAGGCATCATTCCTCAAGAACTCCAAAAGGCATTTAGTGTTAGACAAACACTGGATAATAATTAAATTGATTGTACTAACCCTTACTTTTTTAAAGTCCATCTTATTAAGAAAAATGAAAAACTCTTCGTTTTACCCAAAACTTCCAATATTTATTTAAAAAATTGCATTTTTAACTATAATGACAGCCGTTTCGCTAGACTTAGCATCGTCAGATTGACATATTGAAGTTACATTTTGTTTGTTTGTAGCTAGGTACCTGATGTTTAGGTAGTTATAAGGCTAGACCAAGTATGGAAGTAATAAGACATAACAATATTAAAGCCTAGATGTTATGAGCCCTAAGGGATTATCCTGGATGTACTTCCCTCTAAGATCAGTATAACTGTGCAATGATATAGAAAAACCAGGAAAAAACTATATCATGCTGATCTTTACAATAACTTAATATATTTGTGTTACAATTACGTCTTATCTATGTATAAAATGAAGACTCAATCAAAGCAAACACTTTAAAAGTGGAGAACTTCCCAGATTTATTTGTTCATTAACAACTTTAAATTGTGGATCTGCTAGATGCCTTTTTGTTTCAAGTTCTTCAAGGAAATCTAAATTTTGTTTTTTATTACAAGTGTGTAGTATTTGGATGTCATTGATGTGTAAGAGTGAGGTTGGATGTTCAAGTAGGTGTTTTGCATAATTTGACTTATCTGGTTGTTTGAATCTATATGCTCTTAACTGTTCGTTAAATCTTACTTCAAAATTTCTTTGTGTTTGACCTATATATACAGCATTACACTTTGGACAATTAATTTTGTAAACACCAGATTTTTTTAATTTAGGTAATTTTGTTTTTACATTTAACAATTTTGTACCAATATTATTTTGTGTTTTAAATGATATTAATGCTGATGTTGCCGAAGATATTATTTTTGAAATTTTATTGGAAATAGTTCCACAATATGTAATATTTTTATAACTCTTAATTTCTTTAGTTTGTTTAGGAAATATTAGGTTTAGTGACACTTTCTGTTCTTTCTTATTAATTAGTGTATTTATTAAATGAAATGAATCAAAGTTAATTTTGTTCATTGCAATTGAAAATTCCCTATGTATCATAGAATTATAAGCTGCTAATTTATGTGTTATAGGATGATTTGAATTATACGGTATGGTTACATCTGTTTGTGTTGGTTTTCTGTATATTGAATAATTTAGTAAATTATTAACTTTTTCAATTTTTAAATCTAGAAAATTAATTGAATTATTTTCTAGCGAAACGGCTGTCATTATAGTTAAAAAAGCAATTTTTTAAATAAATATTGGAAGTTTTGGTAAAACGAAGAGTTTTTCATTATTCTTAACTGGATAATAATGTTCATGAAACATGTGTTCCCAATATTCCTCAACCCATTCAAACCTAGTGCATCCACATTGCCTGGTAATGTGAATCTGTTTGTGTTGAAGCTATCGGTGTTGTGTTTGTCAATACCATATTCTTTAAAGCAGTCTTGATTATGGTGCGAATCTTTGTTTGATCGATGAAGTTTGTGAGGAGAAAAAACTGTAATATTGAAAAGCAGGTTTCATATATAATTCATCGAGGGTCCTTGAAGATGGAAAAGAAGCAGCGTTTCCTATCTGAATGGCTAAACTGATTCTCTGAATGAGGAATGATGTGGCCCTGGGATCATTTGTCTCCTCAATTTTGTTCTCTAATAAATTTCAATGTATGTGGTCCGCATGTTCCCTTTAGTTTCAATTCCAATTGGATAAAAGATAAAGTTATCAGGAAGATTAGTGTACTTTCGAATTTTAAGGCATTCTGCAGCATGGGCAGCTAAACCAGGGGTAGCTGATGTTTTGGAGACATGTACCGCGTTGCCATGGACTCAGCGTCATCCCATCCGGTCTTTTGCCATCTCTAAAAATGCCAACTGACATTAGATCATTCACTGCTTGATGACGGCACTGAATTTGCAGCTCAAACCATGGACGCCTGTGCTATGGACTTCAGAGTCACAAGTACAAAGGTGTTCTTCACAAACATACGAACCTAATCTAAGTCCAACGGCAATCCTGAATGTTTAGTTATCAAGAAAAGTACCGATAGAAGAAATGGGTAGTGCATTCAACCACGCTCCTGCGTTTTCAGAAGAACCAGCTTTGAGACGTGCCTTTTCTGAAGGCGTTATAGCTGCTTCAAGTAGTTTGTTCGAAGCTATTTTGATTAGAGGAGTGTCCCAAGCATGTTAATGAACTTCTGATCAGATTTCAATTGGCAATTTGATTCGTTTTTCCATAATTCTTCTCCTTCCTCCAAAAAATGATCAGGTGGAAACATTGGAGGCAATATTGATTCGATTAGATGAGAAACACTATACACTGATGATAGAAATGCAGGTAATGCAAGAGAGGAAGTTGAACGGATACCAAGTCCCCCGAGAGATACTGGAAGGGAAGCCTGAATCCAAGTATTCGAATTCATTGGATTATTTAATAATACACTGAGCATTGCTTCATCAAAAGTGTTCAACAGAAACTGATTGCGCCAGGAATCTCAAAACATACATCAGTTTTGGAATCGCCAAACAATGTTTTAGAAGAGAGAATGCAATGTGAGAGGGAAGTTCAACCAAAGAACATGTCAACAAATCGAACTGTTTCAATTTATCAGCCAAGGTAAGGGAAAGTGCTTCATCTGTCAAAGGTGCTCCGAGGAGAGAGAAATCTGATCTCGTGATGATTTTAATTCCTGGAGCAAGTGAATTAAACTTTTCGAAGATTTCTGGATCATAATTTTCAAGGAAAAACCCATTTCCTTAGATTAAATGTGATAGTCGAAAGGGACTCGAGAACTTCATATGGTTTTCCTCCAAAAGAGCCATCATCCAGATACCAAGCATTGAATTCAGTGAATATATTCTTCACCATGTCATGAATAGTCAAGCAGAAGAGATTTGGAGCCAAGAGATCTCCTTGTTGAACTCCGCGTTCTGAGATTATGATATTTTCACCAAATGATATAAAAGAAGGATAGCGGACAGCAAATTTGACAGAATTGAAAGACAGATGGTAATATCGTGGTAATAACAGTTGACTTTGGCTTGTGATTGATTGATTTATACCGTCGCCTCAATACCTATATTTCCATTATTATCATAAATATTTTTTTTGACTGTTTGGTTCATTTAACATAGTGTTACTTGTATTCTGGAAAACCCCGTAGGTATACTACGTTTTTATAAGGAAAAACCTAATTAATAACGTATTATTATATCGTCATATATGTGATTGTAATAGCTCGAAAACGGTAAACTAAAATGATTTATATTTTAGACAAAATAATGTTATAGAAAAATTAATAATTACAATAAAATGTCTAGTAATTTGAAAATAATTCTACCATTTTGTAATTCTTACAATGTAGCAGCAATCGCAATGTTACCAGCAAGCGCTGTTTTACCATGGATCAGCGTATAGAAAGAAATATATTCTCTTTATCAATTTACATCAATAAAAACGCCAAAAACAATCCACAGTTTAAGTGTTTTTTTCATAAAACAAAGTTACACCCTCTTCATAATAGAAAAACTAAACAATGCTAGCAAAAAATTAAAAAATAAACTTGCTTCGGTCCTGAAGACATTGGACATTGGACAAGGATGGCCAAATAAGAAGGTAAAAAAGGGGAACTTCCTAAATGCCAATGCCAATGTCAATGCCAATGCTACTTATTAATGCAAAAAATCTCCCCCAATAAAGATATAAAAATGCTAAATAAAAAGTATGTTAAAATAAGAAAAACTATGTTGGTATAGATTTTAATGATACAAGGACAGATTCATTATCAAATTAAAGCATTGCAACCTCTCGAAGATTCATATATGTTGAGAAAGTTCTCATCCCGAGGATTCCGATGATCCCAACCGATATGCTATTTAATCGACTTTAATTTCCGAATCGTCTAGCATTTGCCATGATAATAAATAAATCACAAGGCCAATCTTTGTGGTCTAAGTCTAGTTTTGCGTCCTTTTTTTTGGTATATTTTGTGCCAGAAACGATTTGCAGTTCATCATATTTAAACATAATTGAGTTATAATAAATGAAACACTGCGTGCCGAGCGAAGCGAGGCTCGCAGCACCAAATTAACTAGAACTAATGACATTAAAATATTTTAGATTGATATTATGCTTAGAATACTCCAAGAAGCATCTGCTGAAACGTTTGAATATCCTCATAATATTACCACAACATACTTTAAATATTACTGGGACGTTCTATGAACATTTAAAGTGGACTAACTTCCACATTCTATTAACTTTCCTGGAATATTCTGAGAGAACATTCTAGTTATACATATTGAATGTTCTGAGAATAAATATCAAATGTTATGAGAATGTTTCATGAATAATCTTATTTATCGGACACTCTGAAAATGTATTTTGAATATTCTCAAAATCTGAGCACAATATGTTATGAATACTCTAATAATATTATAAGGATGGTCGAAAAATATTTTTGGGATATTTTTCACATCTTATTGTAATATTCTGAGTACGTTTGTGCTATCTGGAAATCATTAGTTATAATTTATAATTAATTTTGAGCTGCGAACCTCGCTACGCTCGGCACGCAGTGTTTTATTTATTTTAACTCAATTAAGTTTAAATTTTATAAATCATATCGAAATTTTCACCTAATCTGACCAATCACAAGTCACAGACAACTGGTTTTACCACGATATTACAATCAGTCTTTCAATTTTGATTGGACTGTCAAGTTCAGTGTTTTCGATGAAACTAATATCGATCATCTGTAAAAAAATTGTGGTAGCTGTATCCACCAATAACTTTAGTCGTGATAGTGTCCACAAAATACCACTCGTGATGGAATTTAAAGAAAAATTTACTTACACTATTAACTCGTCCCATGGACTCGTGGTGTTTTAAAGCAACTGTAATGTATTTTACCTACGACCACCCCTCTAAACCGTCAATAACACAATCTACAGCCTATGTATCTCTTTACGCACGGTAAAATAAACGCACGGCTTCCCTAGCAACCACTTAGCAACAATAGAGGTCGCTATTTTATTTAAAATTTCCTGTTTACATAATTTGAAGGTGAATTTTATACTAGGTACATATAAATGGCAGATAACGTTTCTTAGATATAAGAAATATATATATTTAGAGTTATTTGAAAATATATATTTGATTCGTTTCCATTAACCCTACTTTCTGCCTGTATAAATGGATCATAATGTACTTAATTACGTTTCCCAGATTAATCTACGTTATTTTTATGTAATTATGTTAATTATTTTAATATTTATAAAATTATTATTACCGAGATACTTTTTAAAAATACTTACAAAGCTGTTTCAACTTGTGGATACAATCGTAACATATAAAAGACCCATTTTACTCGTTTGTAGTATAATTTCACTTCAGTTACTGTACGAAACCGTTTTAAATATTAAGAATGCAGTAAATGTTAATATTACGCGAGAAACCGATCAGTAACACTAAATTAATCACTCAAAAATGACGAAAATGAGTTTTACTACAACAAGGAGTACAGTGAACCGACTTATTTAACATCTTTTACACATTGAGTGTCTGCGCATTCGTCTGACGTCTGACCCCATGCGCACACGTTATTATTTATTAAAAAACGATAATAAAAAAACATCCCAGTTTTTATTGTTCTTATAACTTGTTTGTATGCGTGAAGCTTTATACATTTATTAAAAAATGTCAAGTGATAGTAAAATGAATTTGACTCCTCCCAATATAACTAATGTTAAGTATTTAATTATTATACAATAATTTATTAAAATTGAAGCTAATTAAGTAAATTTATAAAAATATGTTGCAAAAAAATACTTCTTATGCATGCAAATATCCTTTAGGTAGTTTCATTACAAATATAATAATAACCATCTTCTAAAAAATAAATAGTACATAACACTTGTGTCAATTGTGATTCATTGGTTTAATAGTTTAGTGTCCTGTCAGACGTTATTTGTTGTATTATTATGTAGTGTTGGGTCAAGCTGTCTAAATGAGACGTTGTTTAATTTGTTACGTGAAATCAACTCTTCGAGCACTTCTTTTGGGTTTTATAGATAAAAAGTAATCAAGTATCTGAGGGATCATTAAATAAATCGTTGTTCTAGTTGCATTGTTTTAAGGTTTAAATTTGGATTTGTACTGTGAACGTTTAAAGGTAAATGTTTAAAATTCAAATCATTATTTATAAAATTTATTGTACTAACCCTTACTATGTGACAGTCCATTTGATTAAGAACAGCAAACAACTAAATGCTTAAATGAAACTATTTATTTAAAAATAAGTTTAAAATTCAATGACAGCCGTTTCGCTAGAATTAGTGGAAGTTTCATTCAACCATTTAGTTGTATACTGTTCTTCATTATTTATAATCCAAAAAATATGCAAATAACTAATTATTTTTCGACTTTTAATGGAAATAGATAAAAAAAATATTACAATTTTTATGGTTTCTTGCTATTTAAAATCAACTTTCTTAGATATTATCGAATTTGTGTTACTATAACTCAATTATGTTTTTCTATTATAAAACTGTTTACTTTAAGACTTAATTGTAAGTTATTGTAAAGATCAGCATGATATACATGCAGGATAATTCCTAGGAGCTAATAACATGAAGGATCTGTCATAGTTTTGCAGTTGAGAAATCACGTAAAGGAAATTCTGTCAATAGAAAATGTGCCGTTGCTAACTAAAGAACAAATCAGCAACAAAGCGATGAAAGTTTTCTGTTGTTCAATACATTTGTCTTTAATTTCAATTAAACGTACATTTAGTAAATTACAAACTTTAAATTCCCTTGGGTGGTTTATAATTATTTCCTTTGCTTGTTCTGTATTTCTGTTTGATAATGACTCGTATAATATCACATGCATTTTCAACTGGATATTTAGAAACTTACTTACTGTAGAGGTAATTTTCTAACAAGAAAGTCCATCATTTTATTGTTTTGTTTGATTTATGGATATTTTCGGTTATTTTTTATTTATTATATTTTTATTATTCTTATGTCCTGTAAGGTTATTTAAAATAATCCATACAGAATTCTAAATTTAGCCTAAATACTTGTCTTATTTGAGATTAAAAAAAAAATATTCAACAGCCAATTAAGGAGCAAAACTTTTAATAAGGACTTTTTATCTTTAAATCTCTAGTCGCTGAACGTTGTCTTACAGTAATTAAAAGTTTTGTCTTAATGGGCTTAACCATTTTATGAGAATATATTTTAAATATATTCTTATATTGATGCAAACAAGGGTAAATTAATAGCAAAGAAGGGGATCGGGTTTTGGGCTTTACCACATTTAGATAATTAAATAAATAAAAAATACATTTCTCAAAATTTTGGACTTACAAACGGCCAGGAACATAGTTTTTTTTTAATTTTTAATTGCTCGACATTACAAAATCACAATAAGTATCTACCTGGCAAGATTGCAAAACTAAAACGTCAGTTAGATTTTTATGTTTTCACCTGAAGAAAAATAATTGGACAACAAACTGACACTATTTTAAAGTTTTGTCCCTGGTAACTTTAAAAGTTTTCAACTTTTATCCGCCGAGCCAAGTCGGATCCTGATTTTCTGCAAAATTAGTGTACAGGGTTTCTCATTATATTTTAACCCCCTACTTATTTTCCTTACAAAGAAAATTTCAAATAAAAGTTTATTATTATTTTAACTGTACCGACCGAAAATGTAGCAACAGACCGAATTTTGTATTTTTTATAGTTTTGAGTAGCCCTGCTTTTCTTGATTACAAATATATAACATAGTGTAGCATTAGTTTTGTTCTATAATAGTATATGGTATGGTAGTACTTTAAGATAAGAAACAAATTCACATATAGTTCCAAAAAAAACTTATATATTTAGAAACTCAACAAAATTAATAACTTAAGATATAATAATACATTTATAGATGCTCAAAGTGCCCTCCATTGTTATCAATGCATAAGTAATATCTTCATCTCAAATTTAAATTTTCAATTTCCTCGCGAACTTTTGCCGTGACAGTGTTAATATGTGTATTGGAATCCAAATACACTTTTTCTTTTAAAAAACCCCATAAATAACTATCACTTGGTGTTAAGTCGGGACTATTTGGCGGCCATTTAATGGTACCCTTATTTCCGATCCACACATGAAATTGATTATTTAAATATTCTTGAACGGCTACGATATTATGTGGCGGTGCTCCATCTTGCTGCCACATCATAATAATTAATTTATTTAATAACTCATCCACTTCTGTAATGGCTGTGTCCAAATATGATACCCCAGTTATTTCATTCATCATTTCCTACGATAGTACGTAGACCTCTACGTGTTCCCGAACTAACCTATCAATAAAAAATTGTAAGGTTGCAATAGGCTTAAGAAAATGTTACACCATGTTACACTTTTGGACATATGTGTAAGTTGACATAATATAAATCTTGACTAGTAAATTAAAGTACATTCTGGCAATTTTAGTTCATCATTTTTAATTAAAATAATAAATTGTATTAGCTATTAATCACACTAAAGCAACATCCACTTTATACGTTCATAACCAAATTGCTGGTAGCTTATTAAATACACCCGTGCAGGTTAGACTAATTGCTAGATCACCTAGAGTAATCTAGCTCATATCAACACAAATTAGACATCATTACAAATAGATTAAAATTGATAAGTATAATCAACTAACACATATTGTGTTGTGTGTGTGCAATATTGATATACATTATTTTATACATAAATGGTTTCTTGCAATGAAAATTAATTAAGAACACATTTGCTATATAGAATTTTATTTATCTGTGGTCATAAATGGATCAATAAAGAATAAAAAATTACCTTTATACAAGAGTTGTGTATGTTGTTTCCTTTCTCACAATAGGGAATGTGTTCGTTTTTTAGTAATTAATCTACTTTTAGCCAAGCGTCATAACTCTAGTTTGGTTTTGTTTTATTTTTGTCCCGTTTGGTATTATTTACCATTATTGCCGTAAGAGCACTCTTAAGAGAACTTTTGTGATTATGCGTTACTGTGAAAAATGATAACGGTGTTGTAGGCAATTATGTATTTTTAAAAATATCTTTATTTTAACGACTTTTTAAAAATACATTTAAATTCTCTTGTTTACACAGTGGTTCACTGAATACGAATATATTGTTAATAAATATTTATTATGAATAATTATACACAGCGGGAAACCTTAAAAGTTGAAAACAATAAAATAAATATAAAAGGGTGGGACTGAAGATGGAATAAATTTAGGCTCGAAATATCGGATTAAAGAAACCAATAAACTACGTTCACGTGACAGCTCATTTGAAAGGTCTCCTTATTGCCTTTGCAACAATGTAATCATTTGAATATTTATCGTCTAGAGGAACTAACACAAAAAGTAATGTGCCATGCATTTTTGAGACAAATCCATGATCAAATCCATCATGATATATTATTACAAAAATTATTTAACTATGGGCTATCTGTCGGTTTTGTGACTTTAATAAAAAATTATTTGGAAAATAGGTACTTCATTGTAAGATTCGGTGGGAACACGTCAGGAAAGTATCATGCTAATTCTGGGGTGCCACAAGGATCCAATTTGGGCCCCCTACTATTCACGCTTTTCATAAATGATGTAGGGCTTTGTATTCGCAGTTCTAAATTTTTATTATTCGCTGATGATTTTAAATTTTATAGACGAGTGGAAACAGTTAGAGATTGTGTGGAACTCCAGAAAGATATCAACAACATTGTTATTTTTCAATATCAAAGAGTGTTCCATACTTTCTATTACCCGAAAAAAACATCCAATAGTATTTGATTATACTATGGATCAAGAAATCTTGGACAGAAAATTTGACGTTAATGATCTTGGAGTATATTATAACCATCAAATGTCATTTGTATCACATATAAAAAAAATGCTATTAATGCAAATCGAGTATTGGGATTTATTATCAGACAAACAGCGGATTTTACAAATTTAAAAGTAATAAAACATGTGTATTTTTCTTTAGTTAGAACAAAACTGGAATTTGCTTCGGTATTATGGGCGCAGCAACCGCAGATACACTTGGACTTGCTGGATAAATTTTTAAGATACTTATGTTACAAAAAACATCATTCATTGCCTGATTTTATGGAAATAAGAACTTGAATGCTAAGAAAAGAATTCGTAATACCCTCACTAATTGATGGACGTAAGCTATCTATGGTTTTGTTCTTATATAAAATACTTAACAATACTATCATTTAATGTTCCGTCAAGGCGTATTAGATCATCATTACTATTTAATATTTCAGGATCCACCCCGCAATCTCCTCTAACTCATACTATTAGACTTGCTAATAATTTCGATGCTATGAATAGTATCGACTGGATGGTAATTAATTAAAATCGATTTAAGAAAATTTTAAAGGAATATTCAACTACTTTGAGTCTTTAAATATTATAAAACATAAAATGTTTTCGTTTGACATTTCCCACTGTATACTGCGGTTTTGGTTTTTGGTTTTTGATCCCCTAAAACCATTGCATTACATCTTTATTGTATTATTATTATAGTTACTGTTATATTAAAATAAAAAATATGTTTGTTTATTTTATAGTTAATAAGAACTACTCATGTAAAAAGGTGAATATAGGCCTGTTTGAGTTTTGATAAATAAATAAATAAATAAGTGGTACCAAAGATGCCTGCCAAAATTGCTAAATTTGCTTGATTCCCATCTTTCTATTGGACATTGTTTTCATTTTTCAGAGAAGTTGGAGGACTCTGGTACTAGTCTTACTCCAATTAAAATACACTGTCGGTGGAAGTCTAGTACAATAGCAGAGGATTATACAGAAAACCTGCTGCAAACGAAACAGGACATTGCGGATGAAATTTTTATCCAAAACTTTGGCCGATAACATTTTTCTTTGCTCTGGTACAAGCTCTCCCAATAAACACTCCATTTTTCATTCTGTTTTTCTTTTATCTCTACAAATATTTCACCTTTAGAATTAGTGCTAAAAATTATTTAATTTTAACACCAGTTTCATAAAATAGCATTTTCGACACTAACAGCATGCGTTAAAGATTGTACTTTAACTTATTTTTCACCTAAACTTTAACAATAAACACCCTATATAAGATTTTACTAATTAAAAATGTATACTGAAAAAAACTTTATATAAAAAGAAATTTTTCCTCGAAAATCGCACTCCTTTATGGTTCCGATATATTTGCAGTTAATATAGGTAAGAAACTTCTGGGACACCCGGTATTATCTCGTTTAATCTAATCAATTAGCGATAAGCCGTAAGTAAACGATTTGACAT
Organism: Ophraella communa; assembly: GCA_035357415.1. Lineage (NCBI taxonomy): Eukaryota > Metazoa > Arthropoda > Insecta > Coleoptera > Chrysomelidae > Ophraella > Ophraella communa. The sequence continues at coordinate 3,062,766 of CM068995.1, forward strand.
TCGATAGTTTAATTTTCTTTAATCTTATGTTATTATCTAGACCAGAAGCTTTTAAGCAAATTAATTGCTGACCTTCTTGGTTATAATTATTATATTATGTTGTACAAGAAGATCATTGGGTAAACTAATTAATTAATTGACACAAAAGTATTTTAACATTTTAAATATGAATGTTGGCAAAGCAACTAGTTTTGGCCTAGAATGGAGGCCATCATAGAGGATTGGAAACAAAGATAATGGACTTGCAACTACTTTATTGAAATTGATTGTGTTAACCTCTACTTTTTGGAAGTTCATCTTACTAAGAACAATAAATAACTGCACAGTTAAACTAAACTTCCACTATATATTTGAAAAATTCGCTTTAAAATCAATTACAGCTGTTTCGCTATAACTAGCATCGTCAGATTGACATATTGAAATTACATGTTGTTTGTTTGTAACTAGGTGCTTGATGTTGTTAAGGAGTTAAGGCTAGACCAAGTAAGGAAGTAATAAGACATAACAATATTAAAGCCTAGATGTTATTAGCCCTAAGGGATTATCCTGGATGTATTTCCCTCTAAGATCAGTATAACTGTGCAATGATATAGAAAAACCAGGAAAAAACTATATCATGCTGATCTTTACAATAACTTAATATATTTATGTTACAATAATGTCTTATCTATGTATAAAATGAAGACTCAATCAAAGTAAACAGTTTAATAGTGGAGAACTTCCAAGATTTATTTGTTCATTAACTACTTTAAACTGTTGATCTGCTAGATGTCTTTTAATTTCAAGTTCTTCTAGAAAATCTAAATTTTGTTTTTTATCACAAATGTGTAGAATATGAATGTCATTGGTGTGTATAAGTGAGTTTGGATGTTCCAGTAGGATAATCCCTTAGGGCTAATAACATCTAGGCTTTAATATTGTTATGTCTTATTACTTCCTTACTTGGTCTAGCCTTAACTCCTTAACAACATCAAGCACCTAGTTACAAACAAACAACATGTAATTTCAATATGTCAATCTGACGATGCTAGTTATAGCGAAACAGCTGTAATTGATTTTAAAGCGAATTTTTCAAATATATAGTGGAAGTTTAGTTTAACTGTGCAGTTATTTATTGTTCTTAACTACTTTATTATCTATACGAGTAAAGGATACTCCCAAATTCCAACTTAGAACTACTAAACTACTTCTTTATGACAAAAACAGTAAAGGAGATTCTAGTAAAATAAAGTTCAAACAATAAAAAAATTAGAGTTGGTTGGTTATGTAAATAAACATAAAAATTTAAAACATTAAAAAAGTAGATGGTTGTGGATTATAAGAAAACATCCCATGGAAGATAAATAATTTTAATCAATTTAAAAACAACAAACAGATTTGAGTTTATTTTTGGAAAGTTATAGATGACCAAGAAATGAAGACAAAAACCAACAGTTAGAAAATGAAGTGCAATACAAAAGGTCTATACATGTATACATGAAATAGTAACCAACGAAGGCTGCTATCGACAAGGATTAAATCAAAACAAGCAAAAATGAAAGTTTATTGAACAAAAATAGTTTTTAAACAAATTGGTAGTGGTCTTGGTCAATCAGAAATAGTATAAAAAAGGAGAATAATCAATTATATTTCCTTTTAAACACACTTTTATATTATATATTAGCTTGGGTTGTATATAATTATGTATGTAAGGGAATCTCCAAGCTTAATTTTCACTTGCTTCTAGAAGCAACTTTGTATACGTATCAAGGTCCAATGACAATGAAATAATTTGATAACAGTCCCCCATTATCCAACTCTCCAACTTCTTTAATACTTCCTCATTCTTCCAACATCTAAATAGTAACCCACATTTCGTACATCCCTGTCACCTTCTTCCCACTATTATGGAGATACCCATTTCCAGTGATCATCTGAGTAAAAAACAAGTTTACCTTGCCGATTTTCTGATCAATTCAATCTCTTTTTAATCCCTTTTAATGCCCCTTCATTCTGCTCTCCATTTCCTCCTTGAAAATACCGCCGCTGACAGACCATACACCATCCACTTAATGAAGAAGTTAATGGCTCTAAGACAACAGGAAAAATCCCATGCAAAAGTGAAGTTTCATTAAGAATCATAAAAAACTCATCGGTTGAATGTAACTTCCAAGTTTATTTGAAAAAATATTGCGAAAAAATTGGTAGGAAATAGCACATGTGTTGTGTTTTTACGTCAACCTCTACGTGTTCCCAAACTAACCTATCAACAAAAAATTGTACGGATGCAATGGGTTCAAGAAATGTTACACCATGGTCCTAACTGGAATTACGTGATATTCTCTGATGAATCAAGAATTGGCTTGGTTTCTGATTCGCGAAGAACGCTAGCTTGGAGGGCCCCTAGACGACAAGCCCGATTAGAAACAGCCCAACCACGTGTTCCATTTGAAGGTGGGAGTATTATGGTTTGGAGTGGTATTATAGTACACGGACGCCTCTCCTAGTTTTGGAGAGAAGAATCACTGGTGCTGTGTACATCGAGGAAGTTTTAAATCCTAAGTAAGTAATCCTAAGTAAGTCTATTCCGGGGGGCGGTAGGTGTTGGATTTGTGTTTATGCATGACAATGCACCTCCACATCGAACAGCTGCAGTAAAAAATGTTTTGGAAGTAGAAAGAATATCCACATTAAGATGGCAATCAAATTCCCCTGAAATTAAAGTTATTGAACATGCCTGGAACACGCCTTAAGAAGCGAAACCCTCCCCCAATTACTCTAGGAGAACTGAAAGTTTGAAAATATGTTTTTGAGGTTTGGAAAGGTGTAAATGGAATTTTAAGGTTCTCGGGACAGTAACAATGAAAAACAAATATACAGAGTGGATTAAAAAGTATATACAGTATACAAGGCAAGAGTAAAAGGTGTAGAAAATGCTGTGTGGCCATAAAAACTATGAAAACAATGTAATATTTTTTTTGGCAATAAACAAATAAACTCTTGTTTTACAGCCGTTTCGCTATCGAAATAGCATCGTCAGATTGACATATTGCATTTAAAGTATTCAAAGAATAAATAGTGAAAGTTTATTCAACCTTTTAGTTGTTTATTGTTCTGAATAAGATGAACTTTCACATAGTAAGGGTTAGTACCATAAATTTTATTAATAATATTTTTATTGATTAAAAGAGTTACAATAATAATTATTATATAATACAATAAATGTAATAAATAATAAAATTGGTAAAATTAATAATAAAACTGGTTTATGTTTTCCATTAAAGATTTTGAAGAGATTGAGATAAATAAATGATACGTCAAAACGGCTATAATTGACTGAAAAGTTTGATTGTGTAGTAATGTGGTGGAAGTTTTCTTACAAAGTTATTTGTTTCTTTTTCCTGATGATATAGCGAACTTACTAAAATTAATTAGTGATTATATGTATTATATTTTTTAAAGAACTTGAATCCCATTCGTATATAGCAGTTCATTCCATTGCGTCATTTTGTTTCCCTGAAAACGTTTCCTTGTTTCCCGGTTATACAATACTGCAAAATCTTTTTCTGTCGAAATGTCACATTAACCCTAACTACATCACGAAATCCAATATCTCCGATCAGAGCTCGACAATAGCACTTTGTATTATACATCAGCTTTTTTAATCAGTATCCTGTTCAACTTTATTATTGATTTATTTTCAGATTGGCTTTTATGGGCTTTTAAGTTAGTAATATTACGTTTTAAAAATATTTTGTACAAAATTTTTCAGTTGAAATTTTGGGCAATGTTATGGAGCGCTTCACACGAGTCATATCATTCCTAAATATTCCTGGCAGTTAGTAATTATGATTTATAGGGTCAGCTGTCGACATGTATAAAACAACATTTTAATTTAAGGTTTTCTCTTATCCTAAATCACACTTCTCCGCCCTATGTCAAATATTTACCCATATAAGGGATTTTAAATCATTTAATTATTATTTCAAACGTGCCAGTTTTATTTTTAAATTTCTGCTAATGCAGAATAAAATGAATTTAAATTTAAACCCAGTATATATGTATTTATTGTTAAAAGAAATTTAATATTCAAATATTTTAGGTATTGTTAGCTTTGACAAAACAAAAACAGTTTAATTAAATATTTTTGTGAAAATTTCTTTTTTGGTATTTAAACATGTACATCTTTTGTTGCTCCAATTTTATTTTTTTCCAAAACATAAACAAAGCTTTTTTTAATTAACCAATTAAGAATTCTCCTGCAATATAGATTATTTTGCTGTTACATTTTCATCCCCTACTTTGTTATTTTTGAAAGCTTAAGGCGGTTTTATCGGTGCACTCTTTCATTGTTTTCCTAATATCTCAGCAATTTATGAATATAAATAAATAAATAAAATAATATAATAAAAATAAAATATTATACAATATATTAAGTATTGAAGAACATTTTAACAATTTCTCCTACTACAAGAAATTTAAAAAAAATGTAAGATTAATTTCTTGATCCAATTATCCAGATTTGTAAGAAAAGTATGTTTATTTATGTTCTTCTTATATCAATAATACTAGATAAGAAATGTATACTGTACAGTGCGGTCTATATGTATGGAATAAATTCATTTGTATCGTTATTATGTACTATATGAAAAAAACCTGAAACAGGTCGATTTTTATTCTTAAATTGACAATTTACAGTATGAAAATATTATCCCCCTCCAGCACCCCTTCGGAATTATAAGCACCCCCTCGAAAATTTTAAATTACAAAGGGGGTCGTGTGGCACCTCCTTGGAAAGGGATTTTAGTCCTCTGTTCAGCAATATAAAGTTTTTTAAGTTTGGTGCAATCATAACTGAGAAAATTGATTTTTAAGATGTAAAATTTTGATAATGTCTCTAACACAAAACTTTACGTAGAATGAAGATAATAATGTCACATAATGATTAGAATGTGTTTTTCAATGTATTTGACACTTAAATTAAATGTTCAAAATGACCACCATTCACTTCTTGACAATAACCGAGGCGATATTGGAATTCTCGTACAACATTTTGTATGACCTCGGGGGTTATTTTGTTAATTTCTTCCGTTATCCTAACTTTTAAATCAGCAATATTGTTTGGTCTATTAAAATATACTTTAGATTTTAAATAACCCCATAAGAAGTAATCGAGAGGAGTCAAATCGGGGGATCTAGCCGGCCATTCGATCGCCCCACGTCTTCCAATCCACCTATTGGGAAAAACCTCGTTTAAATAATTTCTAACAGTACGTGCAAAATGCGGTGGAGCTCCGTCTTATTGGTAGTAAATAGATCGATCTATCTCATTTGGATGATTAACATCAGGAAAAACTCTTTGTAATGTAGGCACTAAAAAGTTAATCAAAAAATCTAGATAAACCTGATCAGTAACTGTGCCCTCAAAAAAATAAGGGCCAATAATTTTATTGTTAGTGATACCAGCCCAAACGTTAACTTTTTTAGGATATTGAGTGTGAGCCTCACACATCCAGTGAGGATTTTCTCTGCTCCAACATCTACAGTTCTGTTTGTTAACCGTTCCGTTTAAATGAAACGTCGCTTCATCAGAAAAAACTATTTTGTTTATGAACTGCAAATCTGCGTTCATTCTATCCATCATCAATTCACAGAATTCTTGCCTTCTATCAGGATCATCTTCATTTAACTCCTGAACCAACTGAACTTTGTAAGGGTGGTATTTTTCTTTATGCAGAACTCTCAAAATAGATGATTTACTTACATCATTGTCGGCGGCAAGTTCTCGAGTTGTCTTATGCGGATTTTCCTCAATCTCTAGAAGTACATCTAACTTTTTTTCATCAGTAAATTGAACATTTCTACCTGGTTTTTCAATATTTTTTACATGTCCAGTTCCACGAAACTTTTTTTCAATTTTGCTAACTGTAGACTGCGAAACGTGTTGACCAGGGTATTTATTATTAAAAATTTCACAAACCTCCTTTTGAGTTCTGGTTTTATTACCACAACCAATCATAATTAAAATGTCTATTCTTTGAGTCTCGGACAAATGAGCCATAATTAAATTTAATACGCGCACAAATATTATACTGACGTCTTTTAGTAACTTTAGATACCTAAATGACAGCAGCCTACTAGATTTATATCAATTGTTTATTTAGTTTTTTGTCTATTATTTTAATATCTTCAAAGTTTTTTTCTAATATTTAGCAGAACAGATACGAAAATACCTGATTATTTCTAAAGTTATTTTAATAGACCAAACAATATCGCCTCGGTTATTGTCAAGAAGTGAATGGTGGTCATTTTGAACATTTAATTTAAGTGTCAAATACATTGAAAAACACATTCTAATCATTATGTGACATTATTATCTTCATTCTACGTAAAGTTTTGTGTTAGAGACATTATCAAAATTTTACATCTTAAAAATTAATTTTCTCAGTTATGATTGCACCAAACTTAAAAAACTTTATATTGCTGAACAGAGGACTAAAATCCCTTTCCAACGAGGTGCCACACGACCCCCTTTGTAATTTAAAATTTTCGAGGGGGTGCTTATAACTCCGAAGGGGTGCTGGAGGGGGATAATATTTTCATACTGTAAATTGTCAATTTAAGAATAAAAATCGACCTGTTTCAGGTTTTTTTCATATAGTACATAATAACGATACAAATGAATTTATTCCATACATATGGACCGCACTGTATATCAGTTTCTGATAAAATATCTGCTCATCCATCATCCACCCATTAATTTTTCTTTTAGTAATATATTGTTTTAGTAAACGATTCTTCGGGGAAATTTTTATACCCCTTTTTATGAGTACCTACGCGGAAAACCATGGTATTGCATTATTACAAATAAAACTAGAGATAGTCTATAAAAAAAGATAATAAGTAATGATTTATAGCAAAACATAAACGTTTATCATCACTGGCCATTACTATTTTCGGTTCCTAAAACATTTTTTTAGTGATAAAAATATTTCTTTACTTTTAGATATCAATACTAACATAATTGGTTATTTCATAGTCGCGGCAATGGAGAACTGACAAAAATTATTTATATCATTCCTCCCTTGGTTTCTACCAAGCACAAAATGGAAATTGGATTGCTGCAGCCAAAAATCCTCTCAAAATTTGTCAATTGTGTGAAAAACCCTCGGGGATGACGTTCAAGGCCAGGTTAGGGTCAATCAGGTGCACATGGGGTGTTCGTCAGGGTTATATTTGAATTCAGAGAGCCAAAAAACCCTCTGTGATTATTTTCGGTTCGTCTTGTTCAATTGTGTCTGGAAAACCCCCGGATATGCTATTTAAGGCCATGTTTTGGGTGGATTTAATGATCAAGCAGGTATTTTTCCGCAAGAAATTCGGATTCAATGCACTCAAAACACCCCCAGAACGATTTTATGTTTTAGAGTAGGACTCACCAGGTATTTTGGAGGAGTTGCTTTTTAGAACTGTTTAATAAAACTTTTGTTCTCCAAAAAAGGGCTGTACGATATTTGTGTAAAGTCAAAATTGATGTTGTATGTAAACCACTGTTTTTAAAGCATAATATTTTAACCATGTCATGTTTTTTTTATTTTTGGAAACTGTTTGCTTGTCATTTAAAAAATATAGGAATATCATTCGTATTTCTTCTTTGCGCAATACTCGATTAGCGTATATGATTCCTCTTCCCATTCTAAATTCTTCATTAACAAAAAATTCTATTGTTTATTTAAGTAAAAAATTTTTTAATCACCTACCAATAGAACTAAGAAAATCTGGCTCTTTAAAAAAGCTGCGGATGTGCACGAAGAAATTATTGCTTTCGAAAGCCTATTACAGTGTAGAAGATTTTTTTCTGGATAACTTTATATAAATTTTATGTACGTATTGTTGATCTAGTTATATTACTTTTGTATTTAATTTTACTTATTTTTATGGTTTATGTTATGCTTAATTTTAATTTAAACTATTTGACTTTGTAAACAAGATTTTATTTTATACAATACAGAATTTTTTGATTCATTGATTGATTGATATCCGTGAGGTGTTCGCTAAAATCATTGGCATTATTCATTCAATGATTTGTAGGATCATTGGTGGATACGGGCCTCAGTAATGAAGTAGATAGTTAGGCAACACAATTTACATTGCAGAAATAACTACAATTTATATAAGTGTCCTCAAAAAATGTATATTTTGATAGCATTTTTGGCTGCAGCAATGCAACTGCTGGTTAGTAGTGGGTAGAAACCAGGTAGGAAGAAATAAATATTTTTTGAATGCAAATGCAAAAAATTGCATTCCCATCCGTCCTATCCAAAAAAGATTTGTTTGTAAAATGCTTCATTGCCTCGACTATCAGTGCTAACAGGTCGGCTGAAAAGTCCCCGGTCTGACCTATAGATGACGACACTAGAATTAAATCCATTTCCGTTTTAGATAGTATCAACCTTCAAAAGATTCGTGTAAAAATTTTGTCATCTGTCGGACTATTAGTTTGTGAGATATTGCATTTTTAGTGAAGCAACTTTTGTTATTTCCAAAAAGATGGAAAAAAAAGAATTTCGTGTGCTTATTAAATATTGTTATTTGAAAGGAAAAAATACAGTTGAAGCAAAAGCTTGGCTTAATAATGAGTTTCCGGACTCTGGGCCAGGAAAATCAACAATCATTGACTGGTAAGCAAAATTCAAGCGTGGTGAAATGAGCACCGAAGACGGTGAACGCAGTGGACGCCCAAAAGAGGTGGTTACCTACGAAAATATCAAAAAAATCCACAAAATGATTTTGAGTGACCGTAAAGTGAATATGATCGAGATAGCTAACACTCTAAAGGTATCTAAGGAACGTGTTGGACATATCGTTCACGAATATTTGGGTATGCGGAAGCTCTGTGCGAAATGGGTGCCGCGCGTGCTCAGAATCGACCAAAAACAGCAACGAACTGAGGATTCTGAGCAGTGTTTGCAGCTGTTCAGTCGTAATAAACCCGAATTTTTTGCGTCGATATGTGATTATGGATGAAACTTGGCTCCATCACTACACGCCTGAGTCCAATCGACAGTCAGCTGAGTGGACTGCGGCCGGTGAACCGCCACCAAAGCGTGAAAAGACTCAACAGTCAGCTGGCAAAATTATGGCCTCAGTTTTTTGGGATACACACGGTATATTGTTCATCGACTATTTGGAAAAGGAAAAAACAATCAACAGCGTCTATTACTGTGCATTATTGGAGCGATTAAAGACCGAAATCGCGAAAAAACGACCCCATATGAAGAAGAAAAAAGTGTTGTTTCATCAAGACAATGCACCGTGTCACAAATCATCGAAAACGATGGCAAAATTGCATGAATTGGGCTTCGAATTGCGTCCTCACCCACCATATTCTCCAGATCGAGCCCCCAGCGACTTTTTCCTTTTCTCTGACCTGAAGAGAATGCTCGCGGGAAAAAATTTGGCTCTGATACTGAGGTAATCGCCGAAACTGAAGCCTATTTTGAGGACAAACCGAAGGAGTACTACAAAAATGGTATCGAAAAGTTGGAAGATCGCTATAATCGCTGTATCGCCCTTGAAGGCAACTATGTTGAATAAAAAAAATGCATTTTGTCAAAATATTGTGTTTTACTATGGTAGACCGGGGACTTTTCAGTCGACCTGTTAATAATAAATGTAAAAAATCTTTTGATCTGAGAGTAAGAGAATTTTATAGTCTCTTTTCTACTGTTGATTTGAATTTCAGCTAGTAAAAATATCTTTACATCGATTCGTGAACAATGGTAATATTTCAAAGTATTCTAGAATCCCAATAATGCACAAACAATTGCCTGTGAGATATTGAGAATAAAAAATTTAATAAAGAGTTCGAATCTATTTCCCATGTGTATTAAGTATCCATGTAACTCTATGGAATTCTTTCCTGATATCCAATATGAAAAATGATTGAGTTACGGTTAAAAGCAAACAAACAAAGTTTAATAAAAGAAATAAACACATTTTGTTTACCTTCACAAAGAAATGCAACGGAAAAGGATAATTGAAAGTTTGATATTGTATTCTACGGTTAATTAAAGGGTATGTTTATTTTTAAAACCAAATTTAGGTTGAGCGCGTTTTAATAAAAAACTTGTTCTTATTAAAAACAGCGTAAGCTACTTAGTTATAAATTTAACCCAACGAATTTTTTTATTGAAAAAAGGTATTGACCGCATAAAATTTATGTTCAAATACAATCAATAAATAAAGCCTTTGCAAATAATAGTAGCGTGATGTAGTGGTGGAAGCGGAATTGCGAAATATCCGGATATATTTCTACCGGTTACAAATAATGTTATTTCGCAAGGAATTTCCTCAAAACTCGTATTGGTTTAGATGATAAGACAGAATTGTCATGAAAAATATACAAAAACCAATATGTAGGTTAGGTTAGGTTAGGTTTTTATAGTCGATATTGGATAACTTTTTCTAATCTTCTTGCGTTAAATATAATATATAAGGTGTACACAATGGATCTTATATGCTGCAGATAGATAGATAGATAGATAGAAAGATGGAATAAAATTTGGTTGAAATTTGAAATATTTTATTGCCAGTTGGAGTCTAAAGAAATAAAGATAACCTGCAAGCATCTGGTGGTTATTAAAACCCATAATATTGACCCAAAACAAGAATATACTACTTTTAATTTATTAAATTGAAAGAATTTTCTAATGCCAATGCCATCGAAGTGCCAGAATTTATTGACAGTCTACCCGGTAATCCTTTAGAATATTCATCTGCATGCGACAAGACTTTGCCAATTCCCGATTCCTAAATGTGCTATTTTATCCAAGGAAGAGCATTCCACAAGTATTGGTTTAGAAGTTTTGTCCTTTTCCTTCTTCTTCTAACCCTAGTTTATTTTTGAAGAGATCTCTTCTGATCGTAATATCCCAGAAGTATTTCAGTCCTTCCTGCTGAATCCTGTAAATATATTTATTTCGTTTTTAAGGAATAAGTGCGAGTATAAACAAAATTGAATTTAAAAAATTGGATATTATAACTTTAAAAAGTTTTTTAAAAAGTTTTTTAATGACAATTCTTATTGAAGTTAAATTGATTGTACTAACCCTTACTTTTTGGAAGTCCATCTTATTAAGAATAATGAAAAACTCTTCGTTTTACCAAAACTTCCAATATTTATTTAAAAAATTGCTTTATTAACTTTAATGACAGTACATCCAGGATAATCCCTTAGGGCTCATAACAACTTTAATATTGTTATGTCTTATTACTTCCATACTTGGTCTAGCCTTATAACTACCTAATAAACATCAGGTACCTAGCTACAAACAAACAAAATGTAACTTCAATATGTCAATCTGACGATGCTAAGTCTAGCGAAACGGCTGTCATTAAAGTTAATAAAGCAATTTTTTAAATAAATATTGGAAGTTTTGGTGAAACGAAGAGTTTTTCATTATTCTTATTGAAGTTAATTTTAATTTAGATCACAATAGACTCACAATAAAAACAAATTGTTTTTAAATTGTATTTAGCGGATATTACAATTAAAGAAAACACCTTAAAATTAGCAACTAGTGATTGTTTCACCGTAGTTTTTGTTCTGAGAGTTTCTAAATAATTAATTTAAATAATTTCATTAAAAATAAACTTTTAATGATCTTTTTTGTTCTTTATAACAATTTAAAAGATTCTTCTTATGCTATATAAGGGTTTTCTTTTCAATATGGACAGACGCATTGTTTCAAAAGTTTATTGGGTTCTCAACAAGGTTATAAGAGTTCTTTGTATTACAGAAATTAGCTGAGCTTGTGGAAACAACAAAGAGTAAAAAACAAGCTACTTTGCTTTGCATTTTAAATTATACTAATGAACTTTAGATCAAAAACAAGTAATGCAAATAGTTTCAGAAAATATTTTACCTACCTACTAAAATATTTTAAATATAATACCAAGAAAAGTTTTATAATAATGAAATATAAGCTTTGTAAAGTTTCTTTTAGAGGAAAATTGTAAAATTATTAAAATAAAAGTTCTGCTACTCGTGCAGAAAAGTATGATGATTGTTACGCGATACGGGTTTATTATAATTTCTTTATCTTTAAATAAATGAAATTTTTACTGATAATTTTAGGTTAAGAAAATATTATCTTATCTAGTTATTTTCACTAAAATGTTATTTTTTTAATTCAGTTACGAAATTTCGACACTTATTCTATATACAAAATGTTGTTCATTTTGTAAGTAGTCGTCATTTTGTCACTCTTGGAAAAAATCATTACAATCAGATTAATTCCAGCAACATTACCTTCAGTTAATTGTAAAAATTCTTTCAATCTTTGTCTTTGTATCTAGAAAGATTATTTTCACTACTATCAAGCCTAAATAAGTATAAGCGTCAGCTTCTATTAAACATCTACTGAAATCTTCCTTACTAGTTACAAGTTTTTTATTTTTTTGGCAAAAAACTTTCTCCTTCCTGGATCATTTTAACCACTTTGTTTTGTCCTTTCAACGAATCCTCAATTTCCTTTTATTGTGACCTAAACCTTTAGGCCGCAAGGCAACGTGTCTTCGGAACAGTTCCAACACACTTATGCCTTCCATTTTATCAATGACCGTAAATACTTTTCTTTAATTCGTTTTTGAGAAAGGGGTTGTGATTACCAATTGTGTAGAAGTTTCCTGGATGTCATCCAAAGACATTTCATATATCTCTTCGCGGCGACAACCACCAGCGACGGCAAGAACACAAAATTATCAGTAAATATTGAAATGTACATCTAAAATTATTACCTTTGCCAAAAGATATTGTTGATCTGGTGCTTCTTTCACAAATTCTTCTCTGGTGAATGTTTTGGCTTGTTTAGGTTGATTTTTAAGGAACGCTCGAAGTTTGGAAGATCTTGATTTATCCACGTTTTCATTAAATTATAGCATGGCTTTAACCATCGAATACTTTGACCAGAGTGAAGAACTGTACATTTTCTTCGACTAGAAAATCACCAATAATGATTTCTTCAAAAGAATATTAAGTGCCACTTACCAGATCAAACAAATACGCCAGCATTATTTCCTCATTGATTTCATTGACATTTTGTTCCACAAAAGTCAACAAAACTTGGCAGCAAATTTGCTACAACGGCTTTTGCAGCTTCTTAAACGTTTGAAGGTAGGGGATCAGACTCAAATTCGCTCATTTTTAACAATAAAATTAACAAATTAATAATGGCCATTATTGTGACAAATATGTTTTGAAATTTGAGCTTGAGCTTGACATGATATTTGCACTTCACATCTAGTGCAAAAAACACTTTCATTTTACAACTACTTATATAAAAAGCTATTCTTTCATTTCGTAGATTTGACAAAATCTATCTCAAAATCTTAAGCCCTTTAAGAAGCAACAACCTCAATAAACAGCTGGTGCAGTATTTTAACTAAATTATTTTTGTTTCAGATGTATCCAGTACACTCCCAGCTAGCTCCAAATAAACTGGACACTTAATAATAATATTCAAAGGAAGTATTTTGACCATCGGTGTCCTTTGTTGGGGGATTAACGTTGTTTAAAATACTATGAACGCTTCTTTGTTCTACGAAGAAGAAATCTTTAGAACCAATCTTACTATAGATCATTGTAGAGCAAAGTATGTCAACGAAATCTATAACTTTTCGCTACTGTATCCTGATGGATTTTGTAAAGTTACTTCGGACAGCGTCTTATGTTGGCCACCTACTCCTTTTAACAGCACTGCGATCGTACAATGTTTCTCTGAATTGTTCAACATCAAATATGATAACACACGTAAGTTACGTTTGGATTTTTCTACCTATGCTAAATTGATATAAAATGTAAATAGAACAATCGTAGGATTAATGCCCAATGCATGGCAACGCCGCATGAATTTAGTAAATTTTATTTATTTCAGTCTTATGTTGGCACAAATGTAAGAAAAAAGAACCAACCACACTTGAATTTAGCGACTCGAAACATTAACTTTATTAATACTGAAAACCCGAACTAGCAAAATATTGCAGAGCACGTATGTGTCTTTTATCTTTGTGCAGAGCACATAAAACTTGGTTCATCATTTCTGAAACAGAAATATGTCAATTTGACGATGCTAATTCTAGCGAAACGGCTGTCATTGTGGTTTAAACCGTAGTTTATTAAATTAAACTTGGAAGTTGAGTTAGTACAATCAGTTTTTTATTATTCTTATATAAAAAATAAGGGTTAGTATAATAAATTTAATTAAAAACATCTTGGAGAGAAGAATTAACCCGATTATATAAGAAGCTACATGAGAAAAGGTGTAAGGCATCCCAAAACATCTGGTTTAACCCAGTTATGTAAACGTAAAATGTAACACTCAATCAAAAGAAGCACAAAAAGTAGTTAAAAAAGCCCAAAAAATGTGAATTAAAGTGAAAAGTAGAATGTGGTTTAAAATAAGAGATTTACATTAAAACATTTGACTGCTGAGATGATAAAATTATAGAAAGGTCAGTATTTTGAAACATGATAAATATCAAAAACAGATAGGTAAATGATTAGAAAATTTAATGAATTCACAACACACCAAAACACAATTTACACAACATAAAACTCACGTACCAACATTTTTTCAAATAATGAAAATAAATTTTTAGATAAGGGTTTAAAATATTGCACAACACCCAAATTTACTAATGATATAAAAGAAATTTTAGCCACAGATTCTGAAATAGCTTTGAGAACTAATTCAAATAATTTTAAATCCATCGTCAGACTGACATATTGAAGTTACATTTTGTTTGTTTGTAGCTAGGTACCTGATGTTCACTAGGTAGTGTTAGGTCTTATAATAATAAAAGAAATAATATCCAACATCACTTTTTTTACATCGATGCTTACCAATTTGACGAGCTTATATTTACGTGAGGGCTTATAAACAACTACTTAGAACCTTCAATCATCCAAACCAATATGTTCACAGAGAAATCTACGAAGAATTCTTACACCAAAGAACAAAACAATAACAATATCAATTTCAATAACTCTAAAGCCAACTAGTCTTATGAATAAAGTGTTGGTACTCTTGTTATTAACGTCTGTACATTACTACTTGTATAATAACATTTTTTTTATTGTTAACAAATATATATTACGAAATAATTGCAATATTTAAAGTTACAAAATATTACTTAACTGTAAGATGTCAAAAACTTGCAGTAAGAAATAGAAAATGTCATAAAGTAATTCAGAATAGTAACAATTTTGAACATTAATAACATAGAATTAGTTTAAGATACAGTAAGTTATTGTTACCAACACGATAGACTCAAATAACAAAATAATAAAATACAAAATTAAAACAGTGCTGCCAACTTTGCATAGTTTGCAGTAATGATCCAGGTAAAATGTTATATATTTTGGCACCAAGATAGTCAATTGATTTGAGATTTAAATTTGTAAAACTGTTAGGGGTTTGAAAATTGTTATTAACATTGTTCCTGGTAAAGTAGGAATGATTTACATGTACACTAAATGAATTTTTCATATGCATGTATGAACAAACGTTCAAAATATATAAAGATCTGACTGAAAGAATTTTTTCATTATAAAGTTGACTAGTGGGATATCTTTTTTTCCTTTTAAAAATTATTTTTAAGATATAGTTTTGAATTGTTTTTAGGGGTTTTAGTGCATTTTCATAAATAGACTTCCCCAAGCCAATATCGCATACCTTAATAAAGATTCCACAAGAGCTTTATAGACACAAATCAATAAATGCTCATTTAATATTTCTCTAAATAATGACACCTAAATATTTAGTAAAACCTACCTCATTTATTTCTTTTTCAAATCCCTCTATTTTTATTTTATTAAAAATAGGACGATTAGCAGATTGATGTTAAGGAGAAGGCTATGTAGTTAGTTCAAAGTGAGTTTAAAAGAATCGAGCCAGTTTTTCATTTTAGTCAGTCCTGTAGATGTTTTTTCTTTTACTTCTTTCAACGTTTTGCCATTAATTATAGTGACTGTGTCATCAGTATAAGAAATTACCATTTTCAATAAAAATATTAGTTAAAGAATTTATGTATATCGTAAAGAGTAAAGGACCCAAAACGGTACCTTGTGGTATGCCAATCACTAGTTTCTTAATATCAATTCCATATACATTTTTGAGTGAAACAATATTATTAATTAATCTCTACGACAGTGGTGCCTCTGAAATCTTAAATATTTGATCATTGTAACTGTATCGGTTCTAAAAAACATTTATTGCTATGATTGAAGGAAAACACAAAATCAATGTCGCAGATTTTTATTTAATTTAGCAGCGACTAATTTCGGCCTTTTAGAAGGACATCATCAGGCTAGAAAAAATATTATTTATAGTCGTTGTTATACTTTTTGTCCACGTTTACTGACTGCTTGCCCTCTCCGGAAATAAAGAAATAAGAATCGAATACATCGGGGGACTTTTGATCACATTAGAGCGTTCTACAGCCAGATGTTTCATTCGAATAAAGAGATAAACCAAAGAATATTATTCGATACAGAATTTAAATTGAAATTTCACGGTGAAATTGACGACAAGATTATATCCTTAAGAAAGGAAAAAACCGGAAAACAATTTATTTTTAAGTTAACTGGATTACGTTTTAGTAATGAATTTTACTTTTATATCTACAGATGTTTTAAAATATGGATGAAAATCCTATTCGATCATTAATTGCAATACGAAAAGAGTTTAATGTGAATTAATAATATTCTACAGTATGATGCCAATGTATGGAATAAATTCATTATTTCAGAAACAGACGAAAACACGTTAATTTTAATTTTTGAATGGCCATCAACTGCTATAGATGTCATTATTGATGGCGATTCTTTTACATACAAACCAAGGTCACGTGACAGCTCATTTGAAAGGTCTCCTTATTGCCTTTGCAACAATGTAATCATTTGAATATTTATTTCTACAGGAATTAAATTACAACAAATGTTCAAATTGCCGACCTTCAGCAATGATACAATGAGAAAGGCGAGCAGTAAATTCTTTCCTAACGTTTTCGAGGACTTCAGGTGTTGTTTTAATTTCTTTTTTAGAGGGTTTGTTTTATGTATATATGGTCCTATAAATTTTCTAGCTACTTCTACTCTTCTTCTTGTGTTTTTTATATGCTCATTGAAATTTAGTTTTCTGTCCAAAGTTATTCCTAAATATTTTACTGAATCTGTTTGTTTTATTTCTTGTCCATTAAATTTTATCTTGTGATTTTCTAGTGTTTTCTTTTGGTTAAAAATTATAAATTGTGTTTTCGCTTCAGTAATTTTCACTGGATGTCTGTTTATCTTATTTGTTATGTTTTCCGCTTTCTTATCTTTTGTGTAGATTCCTTCATCTTTTGGTAAGTCACTCACGTAAATATTGAAAAGTATAGGAGCCAATACACTACCTTGAGGCATTCCTTCCGGTATTTCCTTTATACTTGAACGTTTGTCTTCTTTTTTCACCTGAAAATTTCTATTTTCTAAAAAGTTATTTGTTACTTTTGTTATATAATTTGGTATTTGCATTTCCTTCATTTTATAAATCAGTCCTTTCCTCCAAACAATATCATATGCTTTTTCTATATCCAAAATTGCCATTCCAGTTTGTTTATTATGGTTAAATCCTGTTTTTTCATCTGATACAACTCTTGCAAGCTGCATCTATGCGTTTCTTTTCCTTCTAAATCCAAATTGTTCTTGTTGAATTTTATTATTTCTTTCTATGAATTTTGTAACTCTTTTGAGAAGAGATCTCTTAGCTGCCTCAACCTCAGTAAAAAAAGGCTCCGTATTTTAACGGGAATATTAACCGGGCATTGCCGGTTAAGAAGCCACATGAAGAAACTAGGGTTAGCAGATGAAGCAAAGTGCAGATTCTGTGAGGAAGAGGATGAAACCTCAATACATATACTCTCAGAATGTCCTGCCTTGCAAAATTCTAGGGCTAGATACCTAGGAGCACATGAAATAGAGGAAGGGGATCTACCTGGTTTGAAGCCCGACGATGTCCTAAACTTCCTCAGGAAAATAGGACTCGAAGAGCTGCTATAAATCTGAGAAAACATCAGAACATGGCAAGTAAGGGGGGACACAATAGATCCTATGGGTCGCAGTGTAATCATCACCCCTAACTCATTCATACATACATTCATACATACAACTCTTTTGTTTATAGTTCTCTCTAAAATTTTTCCTAATGAGCATGTCAATGAAATTGGTCTGTAACTGTCTGATTTTTTAGGATCTTTTCCTGGTTTTTGTACCTAATGGGATTATTGTTGCATTTTTCCATTTTTTTGGGGAAGTATTGTTTTCTTAAACATTCATTGAATATACAATATAATTAAACCAAAGCTTTTTCTAGGTAAATTTTTTATCATAATGTTTGTTATTTGTCTTCTCCAGGGGCTTTACTATTTTTTAGTTTCCTAATTATCTCCTTTATCTCATTTGGGAATGTTATCTCATCACCTACATATTGACAATGGACTAGTTTAGTAGGATTATATTAATCAAAATAATCATTTCGTAAAATTTAGCAATAAATAATTAGTAAGTTTTAAATGTAGCGCCAACGAATAACCAATAATGAAGTGTGTTTAAAAGTCAACGTTGTCACATTTTAGCTACGTTCGTTTCAAGTATTCTCAAAGAACTGGCGGCACAAAACACCGTGTTCTGTGACTAACTGATTGTAACAGTTGACAAGATATATGACAGGAGAGAAAATCGTGTTTATCTGTAATAAACAAACAAGACCCCTATTCTTGACGGTGATAGAATAGAACAGCCAATAGAAAGTGGGCGTGGTTCTATTGAAAATGCCAAAACGGTATTCTTGAAATTCATTCTCTCACTGTACCGATAGAAGGGTTGCTCCCCAAGAGAACAATTACTTCTATTGGTTATTTTTGAAGGAACCGCTATAACACCAAGAGAAGGTGTTAGGGATTTTTATTTTCGAACCAAAAATAGTATAGAAGTAATTTCTTTCATAAACCAAACACAACCAAACAACAAATTAAACTAACGAAAATGACAGAATATTTTGTTTAGTGTTTTACTCCTTATTTGATAAAGTGTCAATCAGAGAACAAAAATATCGATATGTTTATCTCTTTTTAATGACAACAAATAAGAGAGAGAGATAAGTTTCTCGGTTAATATTAAAGCATATCGACAACATCGCAAATTTTCTACCAATCTTATTGAAACACGTCACTTACCACTTATGACGTATATAACCATTAAATTTAAATTTCAAAAGCCGATTATGGCTAGAGGATTAATTTTATAAAAATTTTATTTGTACAGTTGAACCACTAAAAACCTATTTTATAAGATGCGAATATAAAAAAAAATCACTAAACTAGTCCATTCTGACATTTCTCAAATTAATATATTAAACTAACTATTAAACAAATTATAGACTAAATTAACCTTAATAAACAACTGCGTGAAGCGTGAAATTTACAATAAAAGAAATTTATTCATTTACATACATTAAGAACACTGGCACAAAATGATAATAGTAATTCTAAAGTGTCAAACTGTGTTAGATATTGCTGCAAGGTTTTCTTAGATGTACACTAAAGCTATTATTCAACAACTAAGGATTAAGGTACCTAGTTCAATCATAGAAAATTTATCGTTGCGAAACTACAGACATCATTCATATTTCTAAATAAACTAATTTTATCTCCACAATAGAGTTTCTGTTGTACGAATTTCAGTATTTCCATCGCTCTCACAATTATTCTGCAAATATTGTTTCGTCAATTCAAATTGTTTGCCGATTTCAATTATGCATTATGTATTATATATTCCGACACAAATTATAAGAACTTGTTTAACAAATCAATTGAATTCTGTAAATATTTTTATACGCTGAAATGTAATAAACTGGCTTTTGTTTATATCACTTTGTTTAGAAAGTTCTTATAAATAAAACAATATTTTATACACTGTGAATCAAAATATTTGCAAAAAATTTAAGGACGTCATTCCTTGTTAAAAGTTTATTTTTTTGCATGCTTCACCAAGAAGTATTATTCAAGTATTATTTTAAAATAATACTGTAGTTGGATTTCCACAATTGCATTTTTATCTCTTTGTTTATAAAGAGAATAATATCAAAAGATGCTTTACCAACATTCACAGGTAATTTTAATGTACCTACATGCTATTTTTATTGATTATAAAATCTAAAATTATCCTTGACGCAATAAAAAATAGTTACCACAATAATTGACTTTGTAAAACTTTGTAAAAAATGTTGAACATGTAACTTTACGCACACGATATTTCATAACTCACAACACTAGTATACGTACAATTGAACTACAGTAGAATTAAAACAAATTGTGATGTTGCCATATATCAAAACTAGTAAGATAAGTCAGGATTTGTCAAGTTTATCAGAAAACCAAGATGGATTTTCCAGTAGGTACTTTTTATATGTCCTGTGTAACTGTTTTAAAATCTACATCTAACTACTTGGGTCGATATTTATATCGTATGAACTGCTAATAAAATTAGAAACGATTCGCAAATCTATTAATCACAATTGCAACATCTTTTAAATTACTAATATCCATTCCAATCAAAAAATATTTCATCAATATGAAATTCCGATCTAAAGTTGACACGGACAGCATAAGAATTTCGTAACAATTTGGGAAAACGGTTTCTTTAAGATTGCTGCTGGATACATTGAAGGTTTTATCATGTTCCATTTATAAAATAACATTTTGACAGGAGTCGATTTTTTAAAATTTTTCGTTATACATGATACGAAGCACAATAGCGGAGTGATGTAGTGATTTTGGTTACAACCATTTTCGTAATATAAATGTGTTCATACTTTTAGAAATAATAGGATGCATTATTTTTTATACCGCATGACTAGAGGAATTTATCTGTGCCTAGTAAAATTATTTAAATGTTAAAAACGGTTTTTTAAAGTAAACATGACAAATTTTATAGTAAATATTAATGCTATAGTTAATCTTTTATTAAAGGTAATACCAACAGTCCTTAAAATTTTACGATAGATTTTTAGTTTTAACGGCAAAAATAGGAAAACTGAAATGTAATAAAATAACGAGTCCGTAGGAAGAGTGATTTTGTCTTATTCAGTTTGTCTGAGTAGTTTTGCCTAAAATCAAAAAAGGTTGACTCTGGAAACAACGATTTATCTAGTAAAATTTAACGTGAGATATTTAAAAATATTATTTTTTAACTATCCTGTACAAAAACCACTTTATTTAATAATTCGTCGATATATATTTTCACCACTTATATTTTTGCTGTTACACTATAAAAAATAACCATGACAGAAGATTTAAATTCCATTTGCGTGTGTTTTATGTTGCCTACCTATGATCTAATTTCTAGACTTCTTAAGGTTACATGTACGACTTAGCAGGACAATCAAATGGTATGGGTAACGACATTCGGTGGTATTATGAAGAAGAGGGCAATTAAAACTCAAAAGAAGCTGACATTACAACTGGCAAATGTTTTGAATGGATTTTATTTTTCATTTTATTTTATAAATCTATCTCATTCTTTTATCGGTGATACAGTATCGCCCCTACTATTGGTTTGAACTGTAAACTAGATAGTATTTATAGTTGTCATCAACTGGACTCATTCCAAGAAGTCTTGAAGACAGAAGAGATGACCATTCCAAGCTTTAACACCTTCTGGTATCTCATTGTACAATTTGGCAATTCTGTAACTAAATAGACGTTTAAATAATTCAGTTTTATGTACTGGAGGCGTTATTAAACCTTTAAACCGTAAATTTAGTGTATGAACATCTGTCCTAAATGTTATTTTATTGTATAAGTACATACTGAATGCAATATACGTCGATTTTTCATATTTAACCAACCAGTTTTCTTAAAACATTGAGAAATACTTTCAAATTTTCGAATACCAAAAATTAATCCAAGAATTTTGCATTTTTTGTATCTTTTGTTGATAAATTAATTTTAAATGGGAATCGTACAGGCAATCGGCAAAATTAAAAATTGACAAAACCAGACTCTCACAAAGCATTGTTTTAATTTTAATTGAAAAAAGGTGTCTACAGCTGCAAATTAACTTTATTGCATTATAAGCTTTTTGTATTAAGGTGCTGACATGTTTTTCGAATTTGAGATCTGTATCAACTAATTATCTTAATACTAATCTGACTTTTTAAAGAATTGTGAATTGATTTTGGTCCAAACAGCATTACCTCTGTTCTAAATGAATAGTAGGTACAGTGGGGTGTCATCAGCGTATGAATGAATTTTGCAGTATTTCAAATATTTTACTAATTGACTAGCGTAAATAGTAAATAAAAGAGGCCCCAAAATAGATCTTTGGGGTACACCTCTCTCCTTATACTTATAATCCGACGCGGCGCCATCTACTTTAATCATTTGTTCACGCTTTGACAATAACTTCTAAACAATGTTTGTGACTCTTTTGAAAGTCCGATATAACTTAAAATTGATAAAAGTGTATTATGGTTTAGAGTGTCAAACGCTCGATTAAAATCTAGAAGAATTAAAATTGTGCACATCTTTTGATCGATACTTCTTATAATATCATCAGTCGCATGAAGAAGAGCTGCTTCTAAAGCCTGATTGTGTACTGGGAAATAATGGACTAGTTTAGTGATTTTTTTTTATATTTGCATCTTATAAAATAGGTTTTTAGTGGTTCAACTGTATGAATAAAATTTTTATAAAATTAATTCTCTAGCCATAATCGGCTTTTGAAATTTAAATTTAATGGTTACATACGTCATAAGTGGTAAGTGACGTGTTTCAATAAGATTGGTAGAAAATTTGCGATGTTGTCGATATGCTTTAATATTAACCGAGAAACTTATCTCTCTCTCTTATTTGTTGTCATTAAAAAGAGATAAACATATCGATATTTTTGTTCTCTGATTGACACTTTATCAAATAAGGAGTAAAACACTAAACAAAATATTCTGTCATTTTCGTTAGTTTAATTTGTTGTTTGGTTGTGTTTGGTTTATGAAAGAAATTACTTCTGTATTATTTTTGGTTCGAAAATAAAAATCCCTAACACCTTCTCTTGGTGTTATAGCGGTTCCTTCAAAAATAACCAATAGAAGCAATTGTTCTCTCGGGAAGCAACCCTTCTATCGGTACAGTGAGAGAACGAATTTCAAGAATACGGTTTTGGCATATTCAATAGAACCACGCCCACTTTCTATTGGCTGTTCTATTCTATCACCGTCAAGAATAGGGGTCTTGTTTGTTTATTACTGATAAACACGATTTTCTCTCCTGTCATATATCTTGTCAACTGGTACAATCAGTTAGTCACAGAACACGGTGTTTTGTGCTGCCAGTTTTTTGAGAATACTTGAAACGAACGTAGCTAAAATGTGACAACGTTGACTTTTAAACACACTTCATTATTGGTTATTAGTTGGCGCTACGTTTAAAACTTACTAATTATTTATTGCTAAATTTTACGAAATGAGACAAATTACTTGCAAAATGAATACCAATATAAGTAAGTAGGTATCTTATCCTAAATATAAATTGCTATCATTTTGATTAATATGATCCTACTAAACTAGTCCATTGATTTTGATTTAAAAATGTTCTAAGTTGACAGTCCATAATTCTTTGTAAAATTTTACTAAGTGTAGGTAAATACTTGTTCTGCGAAGTTCTTTAAAGTCAGTAGGATTTGACTTCTTTGGTATGACCTTGACCACAGCTTTTATTTATTTGAAGTTTGCCTACAAGAGCACATTTATCTGTAGATTCGTTCCTATCTAAATATTCTAATGCATACAAAACTAGGTTAGCTTTAAATAACTTTCGAACTTTTTTAATTTTTAATGTAGTTTAGATGAATTGAAATGTGATAATATTAACAAAATAAATTTTAGAATATTTAGATAATATAAATAAATGCCGATTTAAAGTTACTTGTTAGCAAGAAAACTAATTGTTTAATATTGTAACTGGTTTTATCAGTATAAAACGGAATTATTGGCTATTAGTTAGCACAGAACATTGAAGTTTAAGCATTTTCATTGGTCGAAATCTACAGAGTAAGGGCCAGTATAATAAATTGAATTTTTTTATTGTTTCCTTTCAGAAAACGCAACAAGAGACTGTCTTTTAAATGGTACCTGGTCTAAATCTAACTATTCGGCGTGCAGAGAAATCATAGCACTTCCTGCAGACGTAGAAACTCAGACCACCATCTACTTTATTGGTTACACATTAAGTCTCATAACTTTGGCCATAGCGATAACCATATTCACATATTTTAAGTAAGTAAATTTTTTTAAGAAATTATTTTTATAAACTGATCCGATGCAATATCACATGAATGTACCACTGCCCGGCATAAAATTGAGGTTATTTCAAGTTATTCGTTTTTAGTGGATCGTACTATACTGATTGCTTGATAAAACAAAACCATAAAACTGCTATAACTTTTCTATTTAAATACTATTCGGTAACTGCTTCCTGGTTTCATTGTACTTTATGATCCACGGAATTTAATGTTAATTTTAAATTTGTTTAATAGCTTATTTTAAATAAAGTAGATTTAAACGGAAAATTTCGTTGGATCATTTACTAATTACTTTAAAAATTATGAATTTGGTTTTAGATATAGCACTTATTCAATATTTTTTAATTCTATTTTACAATAAATATTTTCCCTTTAAACGGTAAAGGTTAATCCTTAAAATTTGTCATTTTTTAGAAATATTCTTAAGCATAATTATTTTTATTTTACACCTAGAGGTTATAAGGACTTAACATTTTAAAGGTTGTCTAGATGATCTAGGAAGAGAAGATCGTAAATTATATAGTTCTGTGATATGTTTATAGTTTTAGCGGCGTTGTTAAAGGTGTTTAATTCTTTTTCTGCACAAATGATCATTTTTGACCGTCGAGTTAAAAAATCTCTTAATTTTTATTTATTTTTTGAAAGAATAAAAAAAACTAACGAATTATTTATTAATATTGAAACTTTTGGTACAATTTGTTAAATTCTTTTGCAGAATGTCTGATTTTGTCATTTAATTTCAAAGTTTGATCGTTCTCTAATGAAACTATTAAACTGAATTAAATTTTTGAGGTTATATCTCGTTTAGCAACTCGTTACTGTGTGTTTCAGATTTCTAAAAGTTTCTTGGAATTTACTTTTTCATCTTGTTATTACCTTGTCTTCTGCATATTCTAGGATCTAGTAGCGACCGTCATATATTCCATATGCTTTGATGTTGCTTCCTTAGATTATCATCCCTAAAACTTTATTGAATAAGATCGGTTACAGTGCCTTTGAACCCTGTTTGCCACGATATTCACATCATACATCAAGCAGAATCCTAATCAGAATTTTTCTTAAGATTTTATAAAAAATCCTCACTTTAAAATATCGGAAAAAAAGTAACCAATATTTTATAAATTATATACAGGGTGAGTCATAACTATTGGGACATAGACTAAGGACAGGTTATTTGGACCAAAATATGGCTATTGGTCCAAATATGCCTTAATATAATGTTGCTGAAAAAAAAGATACAGGGTGTTAAAGTTAATTTTTGTTTTTCGTTTTTTGCTAATAGTTTCCCTGTATATTGATAAATTGATATCACAATTGGTACAGGGGCATAATCTTAGACAAGAAATAGTATTTTATTTACAATTCCACTATCAAATACCAAACTAATAAACAAAGTTGCAACTAACGTAAGGTTTCCGTTTTGACGATAAACACACTTTAACTTAAAAGAACTCACAAAAACTCAAACTAAATGTTCTACATGGTCTCCTCCGATTTCTATGCCTTTTCTAATTCTTTTTATAAAGGATTTTCGGACGTTAAAAAAAATGTTATTCTGTCCCCTTATAAGATTAGCTGCATTTTGAATGTATCTCCAAAGTTCGTCTCGTGCATTAATTTCATCGGCATAAACTAAGGACTTCATATGTCCCTAAAAATAAAAATCTAGCGGGTTGTACTCAGGACTTCTTGGTGGCCATTAAAAATCACTGCCTCTGCCAATCCATCGTTGAGGAAATACGTCATTAAGATGATTTCTAACAGCTAATGAAAAATGAGGTGGCGCTCCATCCTGCATAAACCACATTTTTCTTCTTACATCCAGTGACAGATCATCTAAAATATCACTGAGAGTATTTTCCAAAAAGAATAAATAAGAATCTCCACACCAAATATTCAATTTAAACTCATGCTGAAAATGTGTAGCTTTAATAGCATGCGGGTTTTCTTCTTCCCAATAATGACTATTTCACCAATCAAAAACCCCTCGTCTGGTAAAAGTTGCTTCGTCGGTGAACATAATATTCTTAATAAAGTGTCTGTCATTGCGATGTTTATTCAGAATACGTTGGCAAAACTGTAACCGTCGTGGAAGATCTGTTGGAAATAAATTTTGAACAGGAGTGAAGTGATAAGGATGGAGGTTCTCTTCTTTTAGAATTCTAATTATAGACGACTGACTTACTCCTGTTGCTGCTGATAGATGTCGTGAACTTATTTCAGGATTTTCATCTACTCGAACCAAAAGTTCATCTTCTTGATTAGGTGTGATTTGTTTCAGTCGACCACCCCGATTTTTAGTGTGAAATGACCCAGTTTCACCTAAACTACGATATAATCTTGCAAAAGTTTTGTGATTTGGTTGCCTTCTGTTTGCGTATAACATTCCATACCTTCTGGCTGCCGAGCGACCGCAAAAATTTTCTTGTGCGTATACGCAAATCATATTTCGCATTTCTTCATTAGTAAAATGATTATGACGAGGCATTTCAATCAAAAAAAGTAATGATTACTTTTAAAAAATGCAACATTACACTACACTGTCACATCAAAAATAATTTACTCTGAACAAATGACATTTACCAACAACAATTATCTGACAGTCCAAAGCATACTTTTCATAAATGAATTAATATTTGAAATCCTTTTTTAAGACTCTAAGCAGTTCGACTGCGTTTTTATCGAAAACGGTTGAAATTATCATGTTTAAACAAGAGTACCAATTTTACGTAAAAATGATGTTTACGTCATATTTTCTAATAAAAATTACTAAAAAATTTAATCAGAAAAAGTTTAGACTCAATTTGATCATTAGGAATGATCCACGTGGCGCCCTCTATGACAAAACGTAAAATTGTAAATAAAATACTATTTCTTGTCTAATATTATGCCTCTCTGTCAATTTTTATATCAATTTATAAATATACAGGGAAACTATTAGCAAAAAACGAAAAACAAAAATTAACTTTAACACCCTGTATCTTTTTTCTCAGCAACATTATATTAAGGCATATTTGGCGCAATAGCCATATTTTGGTCCAAATAACCTGTCCTTAGTCTATGTCCCAATAGTTATGACTCACCCTGTATATAGCAGAAAATAAAAATCTTTAAAAGTGTTTTGCAATTTACCTTATCAAAATTGGTTTTTCTCATAATGTCGCCTCGGTGATGAATAGGTTGTTATTTCACATATGATTTCATTTCCAATTTGATCCGCGTGCGCTTATTATCAGAAAGTAATTAGAAGCCGGAATGAAAAATAAAAAGAAAACAAGCTAACGATTTGGCGTTTTTCACTTTACCCAGTTAATCGTATCGACACAACAGCAATATTTTCCGTAATATTCAATGAAAAAATTTTATGAAAAACTTAGACTGATCGAAATATTGGTAGAACAATTAGAATTAACTTTATTAATACTGAAAACCCGAACTAGCAAAATATTACAGAGCACGTTGGTCCATCTGTTCTGAAACAGAAATATGTCCACAATATGTCAATTTGACGATGCCAATTCTAGCGAAACGGCTGTCATTGTGATTTAAAACCGAATTTTTTCAATTAAACTTGGAAGTTTTGTTAAAACGAAGAGTTTTTTATTATTCTTAATAAGATGAATTAAGGGTTAGTACAATCAATTTAATACTATAATTTAAGTATCCGTTTTCCCATTCGAAAATAGAAAACATTATCTTATAAACTATATCGAGGTTGGTTCTAATTCCTTGCCAAAGTCAGTTTGTTTGGATTAAATCCTAGAAGCACTTTAATTTTCCTTGCTTTGGTCGAGTCGAAACTAAACTCTCACTTAAAAGAAATTGTTTGTGGCAGCAAAACTAAAAGAAAATAAATTGACTGCAGATTTGAAGTTTTCTCCGAGAGAATTGCGGTCAGAGGAAGAAGTTATAAGATTGGAACAGTGAAACAAAACTTGTTTTTTATGGAATAGCCGCTCTTATTAACAAAAAATACAGTTAATGTTTATATTTATTTGTTGTTGAATTAATTATATATTATTTACTAAAGCTGCACTCATTATACCCATACTGACTTTACACCTAGTTACCTATTCAGGGTGTGGCGCGATTAGTTTGGATCAAAAGTAGGGGCGGATACAGTTATGTTAATTTTCGAATTCTACATGAAATTTTAGATAAAATTTGTGCACAAAATGAAGTATTTTCGAGATATTTGTCCACTAGTGGTTTGTTTTTATTAATTTTTGTCTTAAATTGACCAAACTGACGGAA
Organism: Ophraella communa; assembly: GCA_035357415.1. Classification (NCBI taxonomy): domain Eukaryota; kingdom Metazoa; phylum Arthropoda; class Insecta; order Coleoptera; family Chrysomelidae; genus Ophraella; species Ophraella communa. The sequence goes on from CM068995.1 coordinate 3,091,399, forward strand.
GTTTTTAAGCAATCTTCTTGCAATATCACCAGTTTTGTTCGATATGGACATCTTTCTGCAAAAACACGGCAAGTCCGTTCAACAATTTTATTAATAATAATAAGATTTAAAAAATCATTACTAAATCCTACATTTGCCATTATTTACTATGCAATACAAACTTGTAAAGAAAACTGTCAAAATAAAACGTTCTAACTATCAAATCTTTGACAGCCATGGCCTACCATTTATACTAATGTTGAAATCATTAAGTGTTGTTATGTTTTAACTAAGATAATTAAATATTCCAAAAGTGGTTGGATTTAGGTATAGGGAATACCGATACAAAACGATTGGCTTAAGAAAACACATCCGAAAATGTAATAAAATACAGGGTATTCTATTTAAAATAAGAAACTTATAAATGATTTAAATTGTGCATGATGGTGGCTAAGTTTAAAACACCCTATATGAAATATGAATGAGTTGTGTAATATTATTTGTGCGTTGGGCGACAATTTGTAATATTAGTTGGTCGTTGGGCGCTAATTTGTAACCATATTATTACGTTGGACGTCAATTTGTAATATGATTTACCTGTTGATAGTGAATTTATGAAAATATTTAGTTAACTTTAAAAAAAAAAATAACAATATACCAAAAGAAAAAATGTAATTTACAATAAAACAACCATTAATCTTAATTTCGTCTTTAATTAGTTGTAAAAGATACTTCAATAATTAACAAAATTTATAAATGTTTATCACAGCAAAAATTATGATAGTTAAATACCTCGGCTAGGGGTGAGTAAGTTCATTAGCTCTGACTATTGTACAATATTTGTTTCTTTAAGAAATTATAAGGGCGCCACTGAAATCTTTTTATTTTTTATGATACTACTGAAGAAAGTTGTTTTAAGCTGAGTTATTTAAATAAGTATCATAAGATGACAGAAAGATGTCAGAAAAAACTGTCTATGAAGATAAAAAAATGATTTGAAAATGTACAAACATATAAAAGATAATAAGATTTCCTTGGTGCTGAAATTAATGAGGTAGAGAATACGTTACAACAAAATAATCCGCAAACAGTTCTTTAAAAATACTTATTCTAATACAGTTGACGATATAGATAGATATACACGGAAATAAAAGAGAAAAAATATGGGAACAATAAACTTGATAGATCACAATAAACTTATCTGTTACAATAGTGGACGATCCTTCGCCGCACCTTGGGGTCGCTACGGCACTGTCTAGGTGGTTCCAAATGATTATGGAAGATCACTAGTGGAGGGATGATCTGCCCCAGTTGTAGAGATAATCCAGTTAAGAATGTACATACGAGAGCTTAAAGTTTACAAGCTGTTCAAGTTTACGGAATCTCCAAATTCAAGAGATGCTTCTGGTTTACAGAATCTTCAATTAAAGAGTTGCCTCTAGTTTACTGTATTATATTCCAACTTTCTGAAAATTACCAGTGTCAAACACGTGTTACATTTACTTTTCTGGCACAAAAAGTACAAATCAGCATAGTCCGAAATCTACAGTTAGATGCTAACGTATTTTAATAGATTACAAAAGATACATTTTTACATTAAATTTACTTTTTAATAATCTTACACACTAATCAAAATTCCAGAAATGTACTTTTACCAGCCTTTTATAAAAAATTATCATTAATACTTTTAATTACCATAAAAAGATTCTTTGAATAATAATGAAATATGTTGAAATTCTCATCTGATATAATAAAATATAATATAACTTTCGATATTTTAAAAATATCTTAACAAAAAGGAATTATAAAATTGGAAAAAAACATACCTGTATATGACAGTAAATCAATAGAAGAAATGAGACTGGGAATAATTATTAAAACCTCTTGAACTCGATAATGCCAACTCATTAGTACACCTCGTAGCGTAGCTACTTTGAACTTCCAATTATAATTATAGAGACCGTATTCATTATTTTATTATTAAAAATGTTTTATGATAGATGGAGCTAGCGGCACTAATTGAATTTAATATTTAGGATACCAGGTGCTTAAAATGTTAACAGGTACTGTTACAGTTGGACATATGGAGTTAACGGGCAAGCCCTTTTTGTTTATTGGTTACGTCACTAGCTTCGATATTAATGGAGATATCGTTATTTAATGTGGACTATATAGGATTTTTTCAAAATATCTCATTTTTGTTTTAGGACATTGTGCACAAATTTTATATAAAATTTCATTTAGAATTCGAAAATAAAATAAAACATACTAGGTTGTATTTAAAATAACAAAGTTGACGTCTATTTCCGGTATAACCGGAAGGGCCATATTCAGAACTACATGATATGTGAACCCAGCGTTATCTTAAACCTACAGCTTCGTAATTTCAGATTAAATATATGCCTTTATTTATTCAAAACAAACTTAATCTGAATTTAAACGTCAAATTTATAATTTTACAATCCAAATCTCTTTTAATTTAATGTTTTTGGATAATTTTTCTCCCTATACACAAAAACTGATATCTTATCTCCATTTTAAACCCTTGTTAGAGTCGAAAAATTCTTATCATTTGAAATAGACCGGAGAAGAAAGACTTTTCGTTAATTTTCCATTTTCCAACAAATTTTAAAATTTTATTTATGGGCAAATACTCCTTAAATCCCAATAAACATATTTCGATAACGTTTACAAATTATTTATACCAAATTAGGTAATATTTAACTTTTTTAACATGCTTAAATTTTGAGTTTGACAGATGTTTAGTAGAGATTATAATTTTGCTCGTCACATTCAAGGAAAAAGTACACCTCGATAAAAAAAATAATTAGATGCTTTTAAAATCGCAATTTACATAACGAATTTAATCGAAAAGTACGGTGAAAAGTTTCAATCACTCCTTTACAGTTTATAAACTCATTAGGAAAAACCAAAACCAAACGTTCATGTAAACAGATTATCGCTGTTACTAATCAAACAACTTCGGTTGAGCAGTTTGTCAAAGGTTTATCAAAATTACATTAAAATTGATGAAGTTGCGAATTAAATTTACACAAATTAAGTTTTTTAATAGGTACGCCCAAGAACGTAGAATACCTCCAAAAAACGACAGATGCCTAGGTATATAGAATGCTCGGAAAAATGGAAGATCAAAATTAAAAGTCGGAATTAACAAATTTTAGTAAAAAAAGCGATCGGCCAAATGTTGACTATAGTTAGTAGGGGAGCCCAAGCGGGGATTTCTGAATTTACTGAAGATTAATATACAGGGGATACCCCTGTTAAGTAGTTCCTCCATATATGAGCCCTTCATATACATGGGTACGTCCTCAAATTAATTGGAGCTCGTCAGATTAATAGAAAGTAAGTTAATTACATGGAAAAAAGCGTCAATTTCAATATTCTGACGATTTAACCATGATATAAGAGAATAAGCAAGTATTTAGTTTGCAAAAAAACGTCACCTGGAAGTAGGTATTCGAGCGCGGTTATTTTTTTTTTTTAATTTGAAGGAAATTATGTAAAAATTACGGATATAATATAATCTGACGGTTTTAACAACGTAAAAAAGTTAAAATTATTGATAAAGGATAAATTTTTATGTTAATAAGGTCCAAGTCGACTAGTACTACAATAAAAAGGCCTGGATGACCAGAGATATAATGACAGATTGGCTGCACAAATTTGACAGAAAAATGCAACGCCAAAAAAGAAAAATTCTCTTATTCCTAGACAACGCAACATCCCATCCAGATATTCAGTTATCCAACATCGATAATATTTTTGCCATCTAATACTACAGCACATTGCCAACCGTTAGACCAAGGAATAATTAAAAACTTTAAATCCCTGTATAGAAAGTTTTTAATGAGAAGAATGTTATCAACTATAGAACAACGTTTGAACTGGAGAAGTCCATAACGATTGCTAACGCCTTAATTTAGATTGTGGTAGCATGGAGAGACGTTTCAATACAAACAACACATTAAAATATCCTATAAATTAGGTAAATTTTAACAATAAAACATATTGATGACAATATGTCCTCAAGAGGTCTACAGACACATATGTTTTGTAGGATTACAAATACCAAAACTTTGTTGAGAGATAAAAAAACACTGCATCGATTATCTAGCAACTATTTGGTAAATATAGAGCATGTTTAATATTTTCATAAGAATTTGTGGTAGTGTAAAACACTCTGTAAACATTTTCGTTGTAATGTAATATTTGACAAAATCCTTTGCAGAGGAAAACGGTTTTTACTAAAACACATTCCGTAGATAACTAAGGGTTAAATATGTGGTAAATTGTTTAAAGTAATAGTAAAACTATTTTTTTATGATTTGACGGTTAAATATGTGACATATTTACTTCCATATTTGAAAAAATTGTCAGTTGGAAACCCTCCTACGAAATCTAAAATACATAGGTTTTAGGATTTTACAGAGATGATACCTAATATGTGTTTGTAATAGGGAACCCCTGTAAGTGGGTTCCATATTACCATCACCTTATGGGTTCCATATTAACAACAAAGCATAAAACAAAACATTATGCAGATTTTATTTTTAAAAAAGAATTTATATCAAACTTACCAATTTAGAACTTCGAAAATGCGATGCCGTAGGCTTTCCAAACAAAAGCACCTAAAACAATTGAGTTTGAACTTCCCAATACTTGATACGAAACTCCGCAATAAAACTTTCAGAACCACAAATATAACCTTACATTCTGAAGTTAATAACTCGTCCAGCTCTCTGCGGTTTTCTACCTTTGCACCGCTAACATCTGTGATTGTCGTTAACCTATCAAGTTCTAGATGTCGCCAACAGTTTGTCAAATGACTAGGGGTTCCAAATTGGCAGCAGGGCTCCATATTCCCACCTTCTCCCTACAAAATTTGTTTCTGAAATATTAATTCCAGTATAGTAATACTATTAAGAATATTTATCCAGACTTGTTTTTTCATGTTTTATATTTGTTATACTTTATAACACTGTTGTATATATATTCTTAATACATACACGATAATACGGAATCTGGAATTAAAACATGACATTAAAGAGGCGTGGAAGAAGACTTATGGATAGATAGAGTGGAGATTAGGAATCGGAAGACGTCGAACGTTATAGCCCGATATATATAAGACATTCGTGCCTCTAATCAGGCCGTAGGTTCTCCTTCTGTCAAAAAAAATGTAATGTTAAAATTATACTTTCATCCACTGTATATGTATAGTTATAAAAAGTTCAAACGACGTGCCTTTCCAGTAACAACATATTTATAGGAAGTAACTTAACCAAAGCACGCTTTCCCACTTTGCAAACTTTAAATTAAATACAATCTATGCGGTCATCCAATTTAAAGTACTTTGGGAACTACAACATCAAACTTCAAAGGATACCCGTTGGAAGCTATAATTATTATTATTAGTTCAATTTAATTTTGTGTGTGGAAGTTGCAAGTGTTTTGCTGTTTGTCGGATATAAATTTTAAATAATGTGTGAACGGTCAGTGTTTAAGAATTTTTTGTAAAAATTGTAAAAAGTAACAAAATACACTTGCGTGCATAGAAATCGGCCCACTCTAACTATATGTTTTTTATAAATTATTCATCAGTCAACAAAAAGAGATATGCTGTTTGAAAGACAATCTTATTTCGACTTCCTATGATTAACACAGTGAAATTAATGCATTAAGCAAATCAAGCTTTTTTATTATTAACATAAATAAGGTTGTTGACAATTTAAAATTTAACACTCAATTTTTTAATAATGTTTTAATCAAGTTTGGTATTCATTCTTGTGGGATGTTAAGCCACTCTTCTTCTACAGCAACAATAAGCTCTGGGATCGAGTTTGGAGTATGAAGTCTAGCTCGAATTCGTTGTTTTAGCATATTCTGGTCTCATCTGAGAACAGAACAAATCCCCATTGTTCCAACGTCCAATTCAGATGATCCCGTGCAAAACGCAGGCGTGCTTGTCGATGAGCTGGAGTAAGTTTTGGACCAAACGCAGGTAGGGGTCAGGTTATTTTCCTGTAGCCCTGTAGTCTGGACTTTCTTGTACCAAAAGAATGGTCCAATACTTTTGAGATTTTACACACTTGGCTCTGTCATAGACGACAGTTAGAGCAGTAGTCCAATAATACGTCAAAAGCTGCATATTTGTCAGTCCAGAAAACACTCGGCAATACCAACAATATCTTCTTCTTGAAGTCAGCTTCCATTATTAGCATGACTATCGAAGTTTTAGAGATGGCCGTACGAAACACTTCTGTGATTGACCCAACCAATCACGACAGCTTGGGCAGCCATGTTAATCTGATTTTTTCTTGAATGTTTAGTCTTTTCTTTTTAATTTTGTTTACACTTCTATAGTAGAAACGAATCTCCAGAAAGATAACTGAGTTTTTTATTATTCTTAGAAAATAAAAATATGTAGGAAATTTTGCACTTTGCAAAGTACAGTGACGCAAAAGGCAAAAGGATTCATAGAGCGGCTTGCTCCTTCTCCTGACCTCAGCCTGTTAAATTATGTGATTACGTTAGGCGAACAACATGCCTACAGGATTTGAGCCAAAGGATAATTGAGTGACTTACGAATTTATTTAGAGCTTGCACGTTGTCAGGAGGTGAATATTTGAAATTATTATATAAAGATATTTGCTTGGTTCCATATACTTTATCCAAACTAATTTTACTAAACATGCTGTAGTTAATTGTTAATATTTGAAATGTTTATAGTAGATTCTGATTAAATTGATTTTGTTATTCTTTCATTAGTCTATCGAAATTAAATTATAATTTGAAATATGTATCAAATGGCCAATGTTTATGTTCAATAATTGTTTTAACTTTTGTTTAAATTTATTAATCTAAATTATCTTTATTGTGAGAGATAAAGCACATATACATAGGTATCAAATAATTATGTATATTTCATTGGATCAGAGTTTTTTTAGTATTGCCACGTTTACAATAAATAGCTACATTATAGATTTTTCTGTTTCAGAGAGTTGCGGTGTCTGCGGAACATTATACACATGAATCTAATGCTTTCATACATGCTTACATACTGTATGTGGATTGTTACATTAATATCAGTAAGAAAATATTTTTGCTTATACGAGTACATTCGCACCATATGAGAAACTTTCTTATTATTAGTTTTACGAAAAAAAGTTATTGTTCATAAAAAGTTCTGCATGGTGTAAAAACTAGAATACAACCATCAGATATTAAAATTTTTCAGTCGTATACGAGGTATGTTCAAAAATATGAATTTTACCAAGAGCAAAGTACCTCAATTTTTTATAATATCGAAAATTGTTATCAAGAAAATTTATTTAGAAGTCTACAACATGTTTAAAATGGAGATTTTCTACATTTTGCTATTGCATGTCTACCCTACAACAGTAATAAATGCATAAGTACATTTTTAATCAAGTTGCCATGATATTTACGTATCTGACATTAAACGTAAAATACATATTTGACAGTTACAATAAATTCTAATTAAAGATGCCGGTGGTATTGAATTTAGAAGAAAAAATAGAAATTGTGCTAATTGTGGGTGATAATAATTATAAAACGTATCGGGAAGCAGCTGAAATATTTAATAACAGACATCAAGGAAGAAATATACAACATACAACAGTTATGAGACTTATGGTAAAATTCAAAGTATACGGAGATGTTAAAAATAAATTCAGCAACAAACGTGAAAAACGCGTTGCAAATGAGGCGACGAAATTAGATGTAATGTTATCTACAGTGCAAGATCCTAAATGTTCTCTACGAAAGAGGGCATTGTTGTTGCAAAATGCAGGGAAAAGTACAACTGCAAAAATTTTGAAGGAAAATCAGTTTAAACCATATAAGCCTAAATTTATTCATACATTGAAACCTAGAGACTACGATAAGAGAATAGAATTTTGTTTTCTTATTCAAGAAAAAATTGAAGACGATCCTTTTTTTGTTAGAAAAATAATGTTTTCAGACGAAGCTACATTTAATTCAAATGGAACGGTGAGTTCTCAAAATTGTCGATGGTGGAGTGACAACAATCCTAACTTCACAATTAGGAAAAGAGAATTTTGTCGTAGAACTGAAACTTGTATTGAATGAGAAGGTGGGTACGTGTAGGCAATGGCGGTTTGATCGAAAAAAATCTATTACTTAATATTTTTTGCAAATATTTTTAACAACTTATTGTTATAATTGCTATTCATGTTAGATTGTAAAATAAATAACGTTGTTATGTGTACGAATTATTTTAAAACATCAACAAAATGCTGCAACAGTCAAGTTGGGAAACTAAAAGGTTATCAAATTTTTGATAACAAATGAGTTAAATGTTTGTTAGATATAGTTTACAATTTTAAATAAATTTTCTTGATAAAAATTTTCGATATTATATAAAATTGAGGTACTTTGCTCTTGGTAAAATTCATATTTTTGAACGTACCTCGTATACGACTGAAAAATTTTAATATCTGATGGTTGTATTTTAGTTTTTACACCATGCAGAACTTTTTATGAAGAATAACTTTTTTTCGTAAAACTAATAATAAGAAAGTTTCCCATATGGTGCGAACTTAAGTGGACACGCTGTATAATAGCTGTATAAGAATGGACCAAAATCATTACATTTAGAAAATTGCATTTAAAATGATAAAAGAAAGGTTTTTGAGCCAATGATTGATGCTAATTGAATTTTTACTATTCTGATTATTATAATATGATCTATTTAAAAATGCTACTAACGCAGAGGCTATTCTGACGTCACAAAATAATTTTATACTCTCATATACAGGGGACAAAAGAAAACAATGTTTTCCTCTACTTTTGACTCGCCCTATAGGTTAATTCTCCTAGTAGATGTACACATATTGAAATTTATCAAGATGTCTGCTTTGTTTACAACACTTCTTTTTTTTATTTACCCAAATATCTTGATTTGTTTGTAAAATGTGATGGTTTAAAGAAAATGAAACATTTCAGGTACGATCCTTATTTTTATGTTACTAGGTTTTTGCTAGTCGAAGAATTCTTTCTTGCTTTAAATAGTTTTTTTTTTAATAATTATGCTAAATATCAAATAAACTAGGTTTTCAAATAATAGAAATGAATTTTAAGGGGATAACTTAAATTAACAAGTAAATCTCTGTCCTTTGCTTTCAGATTTATGTTTTAAATAAAAAACTGTTTCTCCTAATTAGCCCAATTTTAATGAACAGAGCTTTGAATTAAATACGTAGCTTTTTGTTTCAGTTAAATGTCGGTGGAAGCACTTTATGTATAATCATTGTCACGTTGCTTCATTACTTCCACATCACTACGTTTTTCTGGATGTTCGTTGAAGGTAAGTATACTCAAGAAAAAAATTACCATTGATTATTAAACTTCTTTGATCTTGATCATATGTTAAAAACTTACTAACAGAGTGTTGAAAAGTTTAAAAGCGAAGCTACTGTCCAGATTACAAAGATAAAAAGAAAAGCTATCAGTAAACTCAAACAAGGAATGTAGTGTTTGATGAGTCGTTTATTATGGGAAATCAAAGTATAAATTCTTAAGTTAAAACCACATTTTCGAAGAGAAAAAAGAAATCCATAACGATGAAGGAAGTAATCAGTCTTCAGATGAGTCAAAAAACAAAGGCAAATTAAGTAATTGTAAGGTAGAGAGATATGAATTGTTACCACTCTTCAAGATAACATTCAAGAGCGAAATATTTATTAAAAAATAAGTAAAAATTGGACCAAATGTTAACGATAATAGCCTAGTCTTCTTCAGTGAAAGGAACAATTAGGTTACAATCATTTCCGAGAATTTGCTGCCTACTATTTCGGAATCACTGTAAAGTGTCAACCTCAATTAATACATTAAATAATAATATAACAAAAAATCTATTAAAACGCTATTAAAAGCTTGGATAATACATTTAGTCCAGGCGTGCTGTACTTTTAGACGGAAATTCTGATACCTGGAATGTAACAGTTGAAGGTGGTAAAGGGGCTTATAACACAGGAAAAAAAAATACATTAACTATTTCAATTATGATCATAACCTTTTTAGGGTTGAAAAAGGGTGAAAAAGGGATAAAAAACTGAAGTATTGCTGTTTGCGGCTAAAATTGACGTCAAAATGAAAAGTGCCCAATAGAAAAGTTGTAGATCATGTAGAAATCTAAAACTTTTCTTTCGGTAATTTTCTCACATAACCTCAATTTTTCGAGGAAAATAAAAAAAAAACTATTTTTCGTTTTTAATTTTTAATTTTCCAACGGAATCGTCAATCTTGGTGAAACTTGGTGAAAACTTACCTTTTTATGTCCAAAATAACCTCGAATTTTCTCAACCTTGTAACATAATAGTTTTTCGAGAAATTTGATTTTTCTGGAAAAATCTTTTTTTTTTCAACTGAAAAGTTTGCTCGGAAAATATTATTGGAAAAGATTTTCCTGGGGCTCATTTTTTTCGTTTTTACGTCTACTTTCACATGAAATAAAAAAAATACACCTCTCGTTTAAAAATGTGCTCAAAAATGAATAAAAAGCAAAAAATAAATTTTGCAACAGCTAAATTTGATATAATTGTTAAATTTCTGTTATAAAATATTAAAATATGCAAAAGCCGACTCTTGCATTACATTCTACGGAAAAAATTACAAAAGAAAATTTATTTCATTATTTAGTCGGATTTTTATTTCATTTGCAATATTATTATAAACACTCAAGTCTATTAATGAAGTTAATAATCCGAGCGGGGATTTCATGGTTTTTACTACTGTTGTATGCTGATTTGTTTATATTATAAGGTTTTTCATGAGATAAATCGATTTGTTGATATTACAAGGCCCAAATACCCTTCCATCAGAGCCCTATAGCCACCTTTCATAAGTGACAAAGTGTAGACATGACAACTCTAACTAGCCTAGGGGCCTAGGCCTTTTGTTTTCTCTTTGACCTTTCAACATTTCAGTATACAAAATATACTATCATTCGTAACAAACAAAATATTGTCTTTTCAACATATTTTTTAATTACAATTACGAATTACTTAAAACCGAACGATTATTATATTAAAAATAAACAAATTATTCCAAAAAGTCAAAGAAAATTGAAATTTTGATGAAAATTGGGCTATAGGGTTCTGATGGAAGGGTATTTGGGCCTTGTAATTATCAACAAATCGATTTATCTCATGAAAAACCTTATAATATAAACAAAGCAGCATACAACAATAGTAAAAACCATGAAATCCCTGCTCGGATTATTAACTTCATTAATAGACTTGAGTGTTTATAATAATATTGCAAATGAACTTAAAATCCGACTAAATAATGAAATATATTTTCTTTTGTAATTATTCCCGTAGAATGTAATGCAAGAGTCAGCTTTTGCATTTTTTAATATTTTATAACATAAATTTAACAATTATTGCAAATTTAGCTGTTGCAAAATTCATTTTTTGCTTTTTTTCATTTTTGAGCACATTTTTAAATGAGAGGTGTATTTTTTTATTTCATGTGAAAGTAGACGTAAAAACAAAAAAAATGAGCCCCAGGAAAATCTTGTCCTACAATATTTTCCGAGCAAACTTTACAGTTGAAAAAAAAGAGATTTTTCCAGAAAAATCAAATTTCTCGGAAAATTATTATGTTACAAAGTTGAGAAAATTCGAGGTTATTTTGGACATAAAAAGGTAAGTTTTCACCAAGTTTTCACCAAGTTTCACCAAGATTGACGATTCCGTTGGAAAATTAAAAATTAAAAACGAAAAATAGTTTTTTTTTCATTTTCCTCGAAAAATTGAGGTTATGTGAGAAAATTGCCAAAAGAAAAGTTTTAGATTTTTACATGATCTACAACTTTTCTATTGGGCACTTTTCATTTCGACGTCAATTTTAGCCGCAAACATCAATATTTCAGTTTTTTACCCCTTTTTCACCCCTAAAAAGTTTATGATCATAATTGAAATAGTTAATGTATTTTTTTTTTCATGTGTTATAAGCCCCTTTACCACCTCCAACTGTTACATTCCAGGTCTAAGATATTCCGTATTTTTAATTTTTTTGGTACAGCACGCCTTGACTAATTGGGAGAATTCAAAAATTTTATTTTAAGAAATGTACCTACGCTACTGAAAATATTCAATCTCATGGTGTCGGTTACCGCGTTATCCACATTGTTTTGAAGCTTAGTAAGTGTTTACAGCCTGTCCTTCGTGCTCAAGTAAAACCACAACTTAAATAGTTTCTTTATTTGTTACCATTTGTCAATGTCCCTGAAAAATAAATATTTCGTGCCTATTCTCTTTTGTTCAGCTGATATTACGGAATGTAGCAAAGGAAATTGTTGTAAATTTTGTTATTTACAGACGGTTCTAGGACCCAGATTGATACACTAAATATATACTAAGTGACATTAAAAACTAAGTGCCCCGTGAAGAAAAGTAATTTTTAATCGCTTCAAAACGTATTTTAAATAAAGATAATGTATAAATTTAATTTTAACAGTTACAAGAATAATCTTTAATTAAACATTTTGGGAAGAGAACATGTTTTTTAATTAAGTCTCATTAATTATTTTCAGGAAATACAGATTCATTGGTTTTTTTATTTATCGAACTAGATTTTTTTAATTTCTATGGGATACTTTATTACTTGCTAGAATTAAAAATCTTTGTATCATAAATTAAAAAAAAATAATTAATATATTTAAGGTATTCGAATTTTCACTGCCAATGACTTACAAATTAATTAAAAAATTTGTAACTTTGAGGCATTAATTTGCACATTCTATTAGCTTACTCACCTGTTCGCAGTTTTATTTAAAATGAAATTTTTTTGTCAGCATTTACAAATTAAAAATAAAGAAAATTCCTTTGAAGATAAAGAATTTATGTAAATTTTCCAAACATTTCTTTTATATCGACTTTATTTCTAAGAGTCTTAATCCAAGGGGCTCAAATTTTAATTTCAACCGAGATAATTAGTAATTACAATAAATGGTTTTTTTTAGGTCTCTATCTTTACATTTTGGTCGTGGAGACGCTTACAAGAGAGAATTTCAAGTTAAGAGTTTACGCCTTTATAGGATGGGGTGAGTTTCTGTTTTTCTATTCTAAACAAATCAATGAAAACACCAACTTTATAGGCAGAGAGAAACGTTCAACTGAAACAAATACTGCTATTAAGGGTTTAAATATTTTTCCCAAACCAAAAAAAGTTTTTTTTACTTCAATAAAAACAAAAGAGTAAATTGATTATTGTTACCAACCAATGACGATGTCATTACCGTGAAATTTCTTGTGAAGTTAAGTTTTTTTGACATTCTATCCTGGGGTAGTTCCCAGTTTGGATTATGTTGAAGTGATTTAGGCATATGCCATACATTTCCTTCACTAACCATCCTTTGGAATGTCCTTCTTACGTTTCCTACACGAAGATGTAGAGGTGCAAGGTTTAGTATTGCTTCCAGTGCCTTCGTTGGGCATGATCTCATTGCTCCTGTGATACATACACATGCTAATCTTTGAAGTTTTGAAAGGTTGTCCCTCGTATGTGTTCAAACTTGCCTCTGGCATGTATGACAATATCGTCGGCAGGGATGATGGTACTCCCCCTTGGGGGCAGCCTTTTTTTGTAGAGATGATGATTGTCTCTTGGCCTGCAGTAAAAGGTTTATCCAAATCATGGCGCAGAAAAATTGCAACAACTGAAGACAAATCTGATATTTGGATCATGTTACGTTTACGTAGTAAACCACTAGGATACTATAAATAATAAACATAAAATAAAGGCTGTCACAATAGATGCTGATCTTTAAAACTTTGCAAAACATATCTACATAAAACTCACTCTGTATAACTAATTAATGCATTTTTAGGAATGCCGATGATTTTTGTACTGATATGGGCGTCTATAAAATCTGTTTTACCTTCCGATCCTGATATGGCGAATGCAGTGAGTATAAACCTTTTTATAATGTGTTATATTAATATTTTTTGAAATTAATTCTTATCAAGAACAGTAAAGACTATGACTATGACTCAATAATTGAGTCTTCATAGTTTTTTCCTGGTTTTTTTATATCATTGCACAGTTATACTGATATTTAATAAATATTATGTGGTAAATATTTTTTGGCGTTAGTGCTACAAAGTATTATGCATATTTAATATTGTTTCACCTGATCTTCTCCGTGATCGGAAAATTGAGTGGTAAAGTTTCAAGAAAGTTTTTTCTTGGTTATATCTAAAAGGCTATTTATTAGTTGAGAGAGGAGGATATTGGCGAATGTCGAATAAAAGCACATTAAATTGAAAATGAGAAGTGCGCAAAGCCAGGGATATGCGCTACTTTAAGTGGAAATCTTTCAGAAAAACCTTTTAAGAGATTCCACAAAATTGCCAGAAATGTGTTAAGAAAGGGTATTGTAGTTATTACTAAAAAGAATTTATCTTTTTCTTGATAATTAATTAAATAAATGTGTGTAATAAATATAAAAATTCAAAAAGAGTATTTAGTTCCCTGGCTTTTGTCTATATTTATTTTTATTCAAAATGTAACTGTGTTGTATCGTGCGTCGTTCCCTACAAAGGTAAAACAATGGTTTGGTCAAAGCATCTACATATTAAATTCCACATGCCTTCAAGCGTGATACTTTTATATGCAATAATTTTAGAATTTATGAACTTTTTACTCAGTCAAATGGAAAAACATAGGTACTCGTTTTTCACATTTATTAGGAATTTATTGTAAATACTGAAGGCAAATAAAAAAGATGCTGATAAGTATTAAAGGTCATGATACAAATATACAAGGTATGATATATGTAGCGGTTCAAAACTCGTCCGATCTGCGCATGTGACGTCCCTTATGATATTCTACAGCGCGTTTCAACGTTAATATACAGGAATTTGATATTTATTTAGTTAATTTATTGTTTAAAACTTTTATTTATTGGTTATTCAACATTATTTATCAAAACAAAATTCAAATCATATATGTATGGCTTAAAATTGAGAATTAATAAATAAAGAATTGTTAAATCATATTTTTATTCGAGATTTAGTTAAAGGGAACGCATTTTAATAAATTTATTTTACATTTTTCCGGAGAAATTTGAAATTATAACCTGTAAACAATGGAGTCTGGTCACAAGTGACGTCACTAAACACGCCCCAAACATGCGCGATATCCTATCTCGTATATTTGTATCATGATTAAAGGTATAGGTATGATAATTTAAAACAATTTTTTTGAATTAATTAAAAAACAAAATTATTTAAGATTAGAAATATTGTAATGTTTAAATTTTGTAATAAAGAAGTAGTTTGGTAGAAATTGTGAAAAAAGAAGATGTATTTGTACGAGGAACAATAATTTCATCAAATACGAGTATATAAGGAACAAAGTATAATTTAAGGGTGGTTGTTTGAGTTGAAACAAGGGCCAGAAAGAAATAGTATTTAAAAAAATTTGTTGTAATCAAGGTAATATGCTAGATAATGCTAGATAATATTAGACAACTAAATATACTTAAAAATCTAAACGAGCATCGCCCTAAATGTTAAGCATGGTCCTATCCTAATTTTTTAAAATTTTTTTAGCAAAATTTAATGATTTCATTTTTTTTATGAAAGCATACAAAAATATATACTACCCTAAATATTCACCCCTCTACCCTTCTACAAAATTTTATGATTTCATTTTTTTATGGAAGCATAAAAAAATATATACTACCCTAAATTTTCACCTCTCTACTATCAGGCCCCCCTATTTTTAATTTATTAATTAAAATTTTTTCTTGCAAGTTTTTTTTCTCATTTTGTCATGGGTTGAAATAAAAAAATTTCATAACATTTTTTGCGTTTTGCAAATATCATCAAATTTTATAGGTACTTTCATTTATGCTAAACATTGGTACACATACGAGGGTATCTCAAAAAGATAGTAGACGGCGAAAGGATTTTTTTAACGAAAATATAAAAGGAGAGTTTATTAAAATTTGACAGATGACGACAAGACATTATTTAACAAAATTTATTATAAGAGTATACTGTTTAAACAAATTTAATAAATTATAGGCTACATCAAAAAGTTCGTAGACGGCAAAAGGACAATACGAGGGTACATCAATCTTAATTAACTAAATTAAACTACATAGTTAATGCTTGACAAAATTGCCCATTTTTTTATATCGACAATTTAATTCACGTATAAAAAATCCTGCGTGATTTTGTCATTATGACAGCGAAAAAGGTAATTCAACTCAAAAAACTGCCAGAAAAAATTACTCTTCTTATTGATACATGTCAAGTTTACTTCGACAAAAAAAAGCTTTCGTGTAATTATAAGTGACAAAAGCATATAAAATTATTTCGTCGTATAAATAACAAAATAGGTTCAGCAGCAGCATAAAAAAAGTTAGTGCATTAATTTAAGCATGTTTATATAGCTTTTTAATATATTTGAAAACAAGTTATCAAGAACACAAGACTATAAAAAGTCCTTTAATATTAAAGCAATCACTTAATTTTCCCTTTATTCTGTAAGACATGCAATAATTTACGATTGTAATAGGTATATTGCCGAACTCTAAAATACTCCATTTAGTAATATTAAACTTTAATTATAAGGGTTCCGTAAAACTTTAAGATTATGGAACAAAACGAATTTCTGATCTTGGTAATTTTTTAGTCTGTATATTTTATTTTTAACATTTCAACTTACTAGATAATTATAACTTTAAAAAGAGTAGTTGAAAAACAAACAAAAAATATTTCATTTGAAAAAACATGATATTCGATATATCAATAATATAAATTAATATAAACTTTCATCGCTAAGGGAGCTTATATATGTTATTAAATTTTTATTTGTATATTATAAAGCATATCTATAGAAGAAATAGACAATTCAATTTATTTTTTTTTTAATCTAATTTGATTAAAAAAGCATTAGTTGCAAATACCAACTAGAATTCAATTAAATTCCGACGCTACATCAATTAAAAAAATACAGGAATAGTAATTATATTTTTTCACTACTAACATTTAATATTTATTTATTGTACAAGGTGATAAAATTGAAGTTGGACTCTAATTATGCTCGAGAAGATAATGCGATTTTATCGTCGTGTGCAATACAACATTTTTTTCTATAGCAAAACTTCAAGTTCAGGTGAAAAATAGAATTTCAAATTTTGGGCACAAAAATCGCAATGGACTAGTTTAGTAGGATCATATTAATCAAAATGATAGCAATATATATTTAGGATAAGATACCTACTTAATTATATTGGTATTCATTTTGCAATTAATTTTTCTCATTTCGTAAAATTTAGCAATAAATAATTAGTAAGTTTTAAACGTAGCGCCAACTAATAGCCAATAATGAAGTGTGTTTAAAAGTCAACGTTGTCACATTTTAGCTACGTTCGTTTCAAGTATTCTCAAAGAACTGGCGGCACAAAACACCGTGTTCTGTGACTAACTGATTGTACCAGTTGACAAGATATATGACAGGAGAGAAAATTGTGTTTATCTGTAATAAACAAACAAGACCCCTATTCTTGACGGTGATAGAATAGAACAGCCAATAGAAAGTGGGCGTAGTTCTATTGAAAATGCCAAAACGGTATTCTTGAGATTCGTTCTCTCACTGTACCGATAGAAGGGTTGCTCCCCGAGAGAACAATTACTTCTATTGGTTATTTTTGAAGGAACCGCTATAACACCAAGAGAAGGTGTTAGGGATTTTTATTTTCGAACCAAAAATAGTATAGAAGTAATTTCTTTCATAAGCCAAACACAACCAAACAACAAATTAAACTAACGAAAATGACAGAATATTTTGTTTAGTGTTTTACTCCTTATTTGATAAAGTGTCAATCAGAGAACAAAAATATCGATATGTTTATCTCTTTTTAATGACAACAAATAAGAGAGAGAGATAAGTTTCTCGGTTAATATTAAAGCATATCGACAACATCGCAAATTTTCTACCAATCTTATTGAAACACGTCACTTACCACTTATGACGTATGTAACCATTAAATTTAAATTTCAAAGGCCGATTGTGGCTAGATGATTAATTTTATAAAAAATTTATTTATACAATTGAACCACTAAAAACCTATTTTATAAGATGCAAATATAAAAAAAAATCACTAAACTAGTCCATTGTGTTGCTCCGTTGATAGGGATATGAATTACTCTGTCAACAAATGTCAAACAAAATTTAACGTTTTGGTTTTTACGGAGAATATTACTGCGTTTTGTGTACAAAGTGAATAAGTACGAAATGGACGAAAAAGAAAGAAAAAGAAAGAATACCAGTCTTTTAAATAGCGGAAAACCATAAAGAATATCAATGTTGTGAGTGAAAAAATACTTCTGGTGTATTTTACTGAAAAGTCGAAGAAAGCGATGCCATCGTCATAATGGTCGTATTATTCGATTTGAAGCGTACGTTGTTGGTGAATGAAAATTGTGACATTTCTAAATTCAGCTAGTTAACCACCTTACTAAAAAAATTGAGTGGATGATACAAAGCCAAAATCCTGGAGTCAGATGACATTATTAAATTTCTGACAAGCTCCTGATGACATGGGAGTAGATTAATATTTTTTAAATAACTTGCTAGAATATTCTTTTAATTTATATTGAACTTTTTTTAAGGTAGACTAAATATTCCTTACCATCTAATATAGAAACTAGCACATGACTAGATGAGATTTAATATTCTAGTCTTCTCTTCAATGAGAAAAGAAATTTATAGGTGTGGGTCTCGAGCAATACAGTTGGAAATCTTTCTTTTACTATTTTCTCCAAATAGGATCCCATAAATATACCGTCTGAAGGCCTTCACCGTTAAATACGATCGGCAAATATGTTACAAAAAAATAAAATAATAGGTATATTTATTGCCTTTACAAACTATTAATATTCAACAATTATGATAAGTTTGCATCAATACAAATGTTTTTTTTAATTACATTTTAATTATTATCTATGAATATTAATCTAGTTTTTGGGTTAGAAACGTTAGAGGAAGAATTTACTAGAAACAAACAAATAATTAACGAATAAATTGAAGTAATAAAAATAATCCACAGTAAAAAATTCTAGTTTATAGCTAAACTTACTGGAAAAGCCACCCCCTAACCCCTAGCATAATATCTCTTTTTTTTTAATTACTTCTCATATTTTTTATGTAAAATTCCTCCTCTTTGAGCTGATATAATACTTGTAGGTTAAAGTGGTTAGTTTATGAGATAAACAATTTTTCTTTTAATAGCACAAATTTTACTTATTTTTTACTTTCACCTTATTTGCCTGTAATAAAATTAGTTGTACATTCTTTATTCTTTTTAATTGTGCTATTTATTCTACTTCAAATATCCAAACAACAAGAAACTCTACTTTTTATTAAAGTTTGACATTGTCAACTAGAATTTGTAGTCACTATTGATAGTGTACTTTGATACATTGTTTATTTTGTTTCGTTGAAATGGTTTACTCTTTGTAAGAAAGAATCGAAATTGTAGGTTTATACTACCAAAATAATAATTGTGCAAGAACTGCTGCTAGAATATTTTACGAAATACATGACGGAAGACATGCAACTCATAACTCAACTTATGGAGAAATTTACCACAACAGGGTCTGTTTGCAATAAAGTGCATAAGCAAGAGGGACTCGTAAATAACGAAGCAATCCAAGTGGAAATTTTAGGGCAAGTCAACTTAGAGGCTCAACAACCCCAATACACGAGCTGTTCAAGTTTACGACATCGTCCAGTTTACGAAATCTTCCAAGTTTAGAAGATGCTTGAAGTTTAAGAGATGAGATGTTCAAGTTTACTGTATAATATTCCAACTTTCTAAAAATTACCAGTGTCAAACATTTACATTTACTTTTTCTGGCACAAAAAGTACAAATCAGCATAGTCCGAAATCTACACTTAGATGATAACGTATCACAATAGATTACAAAAGATACATTCTTACATTAAATTTACTTTATAACAACCTCACATATTAATTAAAATTCCAGAAATGTACTTTCACTAGCCATTTTAGGATTTCTATAAAAATTATCGTTAATACTTTTAAACTACCATAAAAAGCTTCTTCGAATAATAAAGAAATATGTTGGGATTCCCATCTGATATTAAAATTGGAAAAAACCTACCTGTATATGACGGCAAACCAATCAAAGAAATGAAATGGAGATAATAATTAAAACCCTTGAACCCGATAATGGCAACTCACTAACACACCTGTAGCTACTTTGAACTTCCAATTATAATTATAGAGACCGAAATCATTATTTTATTATTAAGAATTCTTTAGGAAAGATGGAGCTCGCGGTACTAATTTAATTTAATATTTAGCTTAAAATGTTAACAGATACTGTTACACAATCTCTTGTTAGTTTATAGTTATTAATTATTATAATAATTATATTTGTTTTTGCAGTGTCGATGGTTCGAAAGCCACACCTTGGACTGGATTTTCCAAGCACCAACCTTAATCGTTCTTCTACTCAATCTGGTGTTTCTTCTATGTATTATGTGGGTATTAATTACGAAACTTCGTTCTGCCAATACTTTAGAAACTCAGCAGTATCACAAAGCGGCAAAGGCTCTTTTGGTCCTTATGCCTTTATTGGGCATCACGTACGTTATAACCATTTATGCTCCAACTCCCGACAAAACTTCCATTAACGTGTTTGAGTGTACCAGAGCTGTTCTACTATCTACACAGGTAAGTAACCAAAGTTGATAATAATATTTTGTTTAAATGCATACTTAAAGCTAGTCCTATATTGAGACTACTGATCCATGAACCACATCCCAAAATTTTTGGACCCCCGTATGAGATAGTATTGTCGGTCATAATTAAGGAGTGATGATTTGCTGGGATTTGGGGAATCTATAGAGAAATGATGTGCCTTTTCGTCAATATTTTTAAATTTTCGTTTTTTTCATCAAGGACTTTGTGGCGTGACGTCAAAGTCAAATTTTAACTTTTTTTTTTCGAGAAAAAAAATTTTGGGTCCCGAAAATAAGGAAACTGTTGGGAAATTGAAAAAGTTTTCATTCCGGACGTATACAGGGTGGGACGAAACTTAAGAATCCGATAATGGCATTTCCCATGTCTTTTTGGATTTTCCGGAAAAATGGAAAAGGTGTTTTTTTGAAAATCGATTTTTAGCTCCAAACTTTCTACCATAACTTTGGTGTTTTTTAAGATATTTTTTTGAATGTGGACTCAATCGAAAGAGGAAACTTGGGCCTACGACATACTAGATTTAAAAAAAAATCATAGGCCAGTTTATTTTCTTTTTAGGGTTGAATTTGAAATTTCGTCAAAAATCGCAATTTTTCAATTTTTTTCTCACTTTAAACCTCGATAACTGTGACTTGGTTTAATAAAACCCTTAAAAGTTATACACCACTAGATGCGCCCTTTTATCTACTCTTATACCGTATGTTTATTTTTTCGATACGCCGTTTTAGTTTTTTTTTTTAAATCGAGTATGTCGAATTTCATGGTTTTTTGAATTTCAGTTTTTTGCTTTTTTTACTTTCAAAAGTCGAAAAATTATAAATAAAAGAGTGAATTACAAAATCATTTAATTTATAATTATATGTATTCATTGCAAATTGACTAAATTAAATTTCAACAAGAAAAAATTATTTCATATTTTTCATGTAAAAATGAATGGACTAGTTTAGTGATTTTTTTTTATATTTGCATCTTATAAAATAGGTTTTTAGTGGTTCAACTGTACAAATAAAATTTTTATAAAATTAATCCTCTAGCCATAATCGGCTTTTGAAATTTATAATTTATAAAATTTAATGGTTACATACGTCATAAGTGGTAAGTGACGTGTTTCAATAAGATTGGTAGAAAATTTGCGATGTTGTCGATATGCTTTAATATTAACCGAGAAACTTATCTCTCTCTCTTATTTGTTGTCATTAAAAAGAGATAAATATATCGATATTTTTGTTCTCTGATTGACACTTTATCAAATAAGGAGTAAAACACTAAACAAAATATTCTGTCATTTTCGTTAGTTTAATTTGTTGTTTGGTTGTGTTTGGTTTATGAAAGAAACTTCTTTACTATTTTTGGTTCGAAAATAAAAATCCCTAACACCTTCTCTTGGTGTTATAGCGGTTCCTTCAAAAATAACCAATAGAAGTAATTGTTCTCTCGGGGAGCAACCCTTCTATCGGTACAGTGAGAGAACGAATTTCAAGAATACGGTTTTGGCATATTCAATAGAACCACTCCCACTTTCTATTGGCTGTTCTATTCTATCACCGTCAAGAATAGGGGTCTTGTTTGTTTATTACAGATAAACACGATTTTCTCTCCTGTCATATAACTTGTCAACTGGTACAATCAGTTAGTCACAGAACACGGTGTTTTGTGCCGCCAGTTTTTTGAGAATACTTGAAACGAACGTAGCTAAACTGTGACAACGTTGACTTTTAAACACACTTCATTATTGGTTATTAGTTGGCGCTACGTTTAAAACTTACTAATTATTTATTGCTAAATTTTACGAAATGAGAAAAATTACTTGCAAAATGAATACTAATATAAGTAAGTAGGTATATTATCCTAAATATATATTGCTATCATTTTGATTAATGATCCTACTAAACTAGTCCATTGTATTTGCTCAACAAAGACTTTCTATTAACAACTGAATTATTTTTAAGTCGTAAGGCCCAATTAGACTTTTTCTTCTATGCTATTCATTAATCATCGGGCATAGCTAATAAACGAGTTAAACTATCCAATTTAACTCGTACTTCAAAAATATTATAAAATAACTTAACTCCGCCAGATTCTAAGCATCATCTAGTTCATCTACATCTACTATTTAAATATTGCATATCAGATATTTAATTTTTTATTTTATTTTTCCGATGAATTTATAAATATTTTTGGATAGAGAATGTCAACTTATAATTTAAATTTGGGCATTTTTTATAAATACGTACAGTAACCGAGCTACATTCTCAGTCATCAAAGGATGCAATATGTATAATTTATTTATGGAAACTAGTTAGCAGTTACGTGTGCTCAGCTAGCTAGATATATACTTTTTTCTAACAACTCATTTATATGTATGAAGAAAGTATGTAAATGTCTAAAAGGAGTAAACAGATTTATGTTTACCTTATGAATTTGGAAATGATTTTTTAAAACTAGCTTTGTTAACCATTCGACGAAAATACAATAATAACAATCTTCAATAATAATAATCTTTATAATCTTCACCAACCTACACTTAAATTTCGATACATCCAAAATATTGATTTATTTAAAAATGCAGAGGCTGATTTTTTTGAACTTTTTTGCAACTTGTAGATAAAAAACTGTACTTTTTAAGTTTATTATTCTGACGCCTCAAAATAGTTTCATACTCCCCTCATATACAGGGGAGAAAAGAAAACACTGTTTTCCTCTACTTTTGGCTCACCCTGTAGGTTAATTCTGCTAGTAGATGTGCACATATTGTCTACCCATCATATCCTAGACGTGTTCAAATGGATTGAGGTATGGGCTACGTGATAGCTAGTTCATTTTTTGAATTTCTGCTTCGTCAAAATATGGAGATACAGTCCTTGCAATATGTGGACGAGCGTTGTCATGCATAAACATGAATTAATTTCCTACAAATGATGCAAATGACATGTGGTTCTAGGACATCACGAATATATCGGTCAGCTGTCATTACTACGCCGCCAACAATGTGGCATTCTTGGTTAAATCAGATGTTTTGGGATGCCTTACACATTTTCTCACGTAACTTCTTATATAATTGGGTTAACCAAAAATAATTGCCTATATCCAGTTGTTAATGAGTAAAGAATTTTTTTTTAATTATTTAAAATATTCTATAGCATTTAAATTTACTAAAACCTTTATCCTTTACTATTCGTATTTAAGTGTTCTTTTATGATTATTAAAATAAGACAGAGATGCTGGGTAATTGTATCTCTAACGTTATTCTTAACTTAAGCTGTCATTAAGAAGAGCGTTTAGTATTGGGTGTATAAAACTACAAAGTTAATTAAGTTTATTTTACTCAGAACATAGATAACAATAAATGTCTGTACTATTTTTGCACGAAGACACAATAAAAACCACCCGAAAAGAATTTAATTTACTGGCGCAACTGATTTTAATTTTGTTTTATTTTTAAGGTGTATCAATTCTTTTTTACTTATCTTGTTATCTTTTATTATTCCAATTTATTTTCACATTTAATTATTATTTTATTTATAGACTTTAAAATCAATTCATGTATATAGTAGGGTCTTCATTTTAGCCTTGATCAAAAAAGGATAAGTTTTGAAAATTTTCAAGTCATTTTATTGCTATAGAATTTGTGCAACAAGGTGGAAAAGTTACACTTTCCTCACGAGTGTAAAGGTTTGTGGCACCTTGTTGCACAATATACTATTGTGTACTGATCTTTGTCTGGGTATTTATTACTTTTACAAGGGTTACCATATTGGATCTTAATATTATTCTTATAGTCTTAAATTTTTGTGAAATTTTGATAATCTATAGAAAAATTTTAATCAGAACAAGAACCTAACAGGTGAACCAAGAGTGAATAAAAATAAACTTGACTATAAAGAGTTGAAATGTTCATATGCATTTGTCGAAGGCATTTCCAGAAAGGCAGTTTTGACTAGCATAAGTCCTTGATAAGTTGAGGTAAAAGTATTATAGGAATGTAAGTAATAGGCATAGCATGAATTACTCAATGAAAATTTTCTCAATACGACAGTAGTACTAAGGTATTTATGCAAAAAGTTATCAATTACAAATCCTCAAATTTACTACGCTACGAGAACTACAACAATGAAAAGATAATAACAAAAATTTTATTCCTAACGAGATTTTATTCAAGTAATTAAGTTGAGTGTCTTTATCCGTTTTGAAATGCATGGATTGCAAGGATTTAAATATCCACAACATTAATATAAAAATATGAAGCAGCGAAAAACAGCTTTATTTTTTGTCCCTTAGTAATGTTTTTTATATGTCTGTATCACCGTTTGTGTTTGACAGTTTGGTCATGTGCTATTTAACGTGCTTTTGTATACCAAAAACCATTTTTATTCAGAAGACGTTGATGAACACCGGATATCCATCGTATAACTACGTGAGTTTCTTTTAGATGATATGGAAAAATTATTAAACCAAAAATAATGGAATTTATTCTACTAACCCTTACTCTATGGAAGTCCATCCAACTAAGAATGTTAAACGATGAAACTTTTTAACAAAATTTCTTATTTTTTCTAATATTAGCCTTTTTTAACCCAAGTTAAAAAATTTATTGTATAGTCTTTCCAATATTAATTGCTAAAATCCATTTTAAAGTGTTATACAGAGTGAGTTAGTTAACTAGGCTTGTATAGGATTTTTACGATAAGTTGACAATGACGTCAGAGCATAAAATTTTGCGGTGTTGTCACGCAGAGTTGTTTTTCCTTCATCTAGGTTAACTATGGTAGTGCTGTGCTAATTCTAAATGTCAAACGTGTGCAATACAATAATGACGCGTGGCAATTGGCTCGTGACAACAGCGTGAATTGTTACCAATCTGTACACGTTTAATTTTCCTAGCTCTTACAATCTCTTACAATCTCATCTACTGTCAGTTATTTTTAAGTTACTTTGTTGGCAATATAATTAACTAGGAATGACTTCATGGTCAACTTATCGTAAAAATCCTATAGTTTATAATCAAATATAATAGAAGTATGAAAATTTATTTGCAACGAACGTATTGTGGGTTATAAAAACTCCATAGAATTTTATTAATTTATGTTTAAATCCAAATAAGCCCGGTGGCCAAATGGATTTTGCATAGAAACATATTTTAACCATTATTCTTCTTTAAAAGACGGGTAATTTATGCGCACAAATAAATGCACATAAAGAGAGAATATTTTGGGTATTAATGGATAAATGGTCCACAAAATTTCTAATATCATTTGCTACACGTCCTATTAAAAGAAACTTTATTTATGAATTATTACTGGTTGAGTAAAAAAGTTTTCTGATTTTATTTTAAAAATCGAAAATTGATGGCAGCTTTGCTGTCAGATACGAGGATTATTTAATTGGATTCAGGTCTACTTTGACTATTGATTGTGGAAAATGTTAATGTTAATGTCACAAATGATTGACGTATAAAGTATAAAACATTTGCCTTTTTTTATTATTTTGAAGAATAATTTAGTACACTAAGTGACATAAATATCCAAACATCCAGTTTAAGTGATATTATTTTAATAAAATTTGGTAAATTTATTTATTTTATTGAAATAAACAATTGATAAAGTTTCAAGCCTTATCAGTTGAAGATTTCGGTTTTTGTTAATCCAACATCAGGTAATTGGACATGGTAAATAGATGCAGAGTGCAGAGTAAATAAAAAAATTATTGCTTTTCTAAATACAGGGTGTTTCTTAAGTAATCTAAAATATTATATGGGGCGCTTCGTTACTCAGTTTTAAGACGAAAAGTTCATATAAACATGTGTGATAGGTGTTGTCGTTTATGAGATACAGGGTGTTGAATTTATTGTAATAAGTCAGTTCTGATTGTACGTGAAATTAATTTTTCCCGGTGACGCTACTGGTTTTTAGAAGTAATACGCAAAAACATGCTTATTCTAAGTGGCCTTTGAAATAATGTTGACAAGTGTCAAATTTGAAAACCAACGCAAAAATCGTACATTTTTATTTGATTGACTCTGTGTTTAGTTAATAACTATGCCAGTGTTTACTAATGTTGAAATGGCTAATATGCATTTTTTTTACGGATTAGCGAATGGTAATGCCTTAGAAGCTAGACGTACGTATGCCCAGCGTTATCCAAATAATCGTTTACCATGTTCAGATACGTTTACTAAGTTACATATTCGTTTACAAGAAACTGGAACTTTTGCTAAATCGAAGAATATTATTGGACGACCCAGAACTGTGAGAAATCCTCAATTGGAAAACCAGATTCTTCAAATTATTGACCAACATCCAGAAACGAGTACAAGAAAAGTTGCAGATGAAGTAAATGTTAGTAACAAAACTGTTTGGAATATTCTAAAAGATAATTTATTGTATCCATATCACGTTCAACGTGTTCAACATTTGTTACCTACTGACTATCCATTACGCATACAGTATTGTCAATGGATTTTACGTGAAATCGCGAACAATCCGAATTTTGTGGCCAATATTCTATTTACGGATGAAGCCAACTTTTCTAGACATGGGATTATGAATTTTCATAATGACCACATATGGGCAGATGTAAATCCACATACCATAAGTGTAAAACGATTTCAACAAACATTTTCGGTCAATGTTTGGCTTGGCATCATCGATGATTATTTAATTGGACCATTTTTCCTTCCTGTACGGTTAACCGGTGAGACATACCAACATTTTCTAGAAAATGAACTTCCACTTCTTTTGGAAGATGTACCTATTATTATTAGAAGCTGCATGTGGTTCATGCATGACGGAGCTCCTCCACAAATTTTCAGTGACTGTACGCGAGTTTTTAAATAATGTTTCTCCAGGCCATTGGATCGGACGAGGATCTCCACACCCGTGGCCCCCTAGATCACCTGTGATGGGGATATTTGAAATCGCTTGTTTACACAACACTGATATTAAACGTACAAGATCTTCAAAATCGTATCATAGACGGCTGTAATGTTATTCGTAACAATCCTGGTATCTTCGAACGTATTCGACAATCCATTAGACATCGAGCGGATTCTTGCATTTTAGCTGGAGGTGGACATTTTGAACATTTGCTCTGAAATGTACTATGTTTAACACATGTTGCTTGTAATAAAATAATAAAAAAATATAAATCAGTAGCGTCACCAAGAAACATTAATTTCACGTACAACACCCTGTATCTCATAAACACATGTTTATATGAACTTTTCGTCTTAAAATTGAGTAACGAAGCGCCCCATATAATATTTTAGATTACTTAAGAAACACCCTGTATATGTACAATGATAATTTTATTTGTTTTAGGGATTTACTGTGGCTCTATTCTACTGTTTCTTAAACACAGAAGTACAAAACACGCTTCGCCATCATTTTGAGAATTGGAAAACAAGGAGATCGTTGGGACCAAGGAATCTTAGATCAGGAAGTAGAAGTAAAGATTGGTCACCCAGATCTCGAACTGAAAGTATTAGGTACTCATATAATTGGTGTTCATTTAAAATTAGGTACTGCTTTCGTTTTATTTTTTGATAACTTCCAAAAGTATGCAGGGCGGAAAATTTAAAGAGAAAAATGGGCTTTTCTTTATGAAAAATAGAAAACTTTTAAGTTGTTGCTGTTTTAGGAACTTTATTAACATTAGAATAGTCTTATGAACCATTCTAAAAGAGTATTTATGAATAATTTAATAACATTTCAATGTTTAGAGTAAACTTGCTAGAACAAAAAGGCAGTAAATAAAATAACATCATTTTGTTTGCAACAATATTTGAAAAAAAATTTGATTTAATATTATTCACATTTATGAAAGTAATTCTTTTGCGATATTAATAATAGAAACAATAAAAAATGTTTTCTATAATGATTCAACAAAAACATAATTGAATTAAAATTTTTCGTGCTTTGCTTTACTATAATAGTTTTTATTATTTTACTTGCTTTCAGGTTATATAGTCAACCAATAAATATGTACCACAAAAGGGAATCTTGCGCTTCAGAAATTACTACCACCACTTTAGTTACAGTAAACGGGGGCGGTACAAGGCCCGCTAATGGAACTCCTAAAGCTCGAAGTCCTTTTCTGTATCCTCCCAGACCGAGTTATGGAGGAAATGTGTAAATTTCGAAATGTAGTAGTGTACATTTTTTTCGTGTTAAATTATGTAACCGATGGACCAAATGATGTAAATAAAATACGTGTATGAAATATCATTTAATTTTAAAAGGTCTAAGGGAAATATGTTTGATCATTATTAAAGAAAATCGTGGGTGTAACTATTGAAAATATAAAAAATTTATTCTAGAGATATCTACACAAATAATATAGTTTCAAAGTTTTGGGATATACCGGTTGGGAGTCCCAGAATTTTATGACCGATTTTAACTGCAAGTATATCGGAACTTAAAAACCATAAAGAGGTGCGGTTTTAAAGGAACAATTTCTTTTTATATAAATTTTTTTTCAGTATAAATGTTTAATTAGTAAAGTCTTATATAAAGTGTTAAAAAAAAGGGTTTTGTTAAAGAAACACCCTATATATTTTTATTCTATCTGAAAGACGAACTCTTTTCCTTTGAGAAAATGTATAATTTGTTAAAGTTTACTTGAAAAATTAGTAAGTTATTTGGATTTTAATTTTAATTCAATGTCCGTTGGGGCATATAGCCCAGGAAGTAGTTGTTTTTTCATTGAAAACGGTCAAGCTTGGTATGGAAACTATTTAGTTTCTTCACCCTGGGTGCAGGTGGAAACAATTTTACACTTTTTCAGTTCAATATTAACTAATTTAAAAACTTTTTTTGTCAGCTCAACCCAGATAACAATTTTAGGTACGATACATGTGATAGGAAAATCCTCTTGGGAATCATAATATGCTATGCATATGCGTTTTTGCATTCAGCATGTACTAAGGATGTTCCAAGAATATGAAAATGTTCCGCGTAAGTTTGTGCTACGGACATTCTATGTACATACCAAAGCATGTTCTTTGATTGTGCATTTCACATAGTTTAGAATTGTGTAATGAAAGCACATACATAGCACATTATATGTAAATCTGCTGGGAATGTGATTCATGTGAAAAGCATATTCTGTAGTAGAACAAACTGTCATATTATGCATGTGCTATTCTATACTCAAAAGAATGAGTAGTATGTACTTGGCAAGTACTTAACAGAATGTAATATTTCGAATTTAAACAGCACAAACTTATTCTTTTCGCCACACACTATGAATGTCTTATGTATATACTTTAGAGAATGTACGAAATATCATCTTGTGAGCACATGCTAAGAATATGTTTATACCTTCAGTGTTATCTGGGAATTATGTTTAAATTTGGTACTATTATAAATGAGTCACTGCGTGCCGAGCGAAGCGAGGTTCGCAGCACCAAATCAATCTAAACTAATTTAAAAATCACATATATAAATATGTTAATACTGTTTAAAATTATTTCTTTCCTATAAATATTTAAAATTGTAATTTATCCAAGAAGAAAATTGTTTTTTTATTGAATTAATTTTATACAACTGTGGTGTAAATTTAAACATACTCATCGTGTGTTTTATCAGAAAAGAAATCTTGATGTTGATCGATGTATTATTATCCATTTTATAAATGTACAACTATTTTATAACTGTATTAATTATTATCTGAAATAATTAAATCATGTAACTTATATATCTGTTGTCTGTTTCTGTTGTAAAAAATAAAATTTAAAAATAAAATTAAATACCAAATAGTTTTTTATGTTATTTAGTCTACTAAATCTAATATTTTTCAAATAACAATGAATGGTGCATTATAAAAAAATTAATTTGTTTACCGAAGACAACCAAATTAAAGAATTATCTTGAATGAAGCAAACCAGGTCCAGGGAAAACGGACGCCGTTATTCTAACTTATAAAGTTTAAAGTTGAAACTTCTAAAACCACAGAAAACTTATAAGGTAAGATTCCAAATCTCACAATAAATAACAACAGTTATCTATCTGTATCTCTAGATGCTTTGATTTACCGGAAAAAAGCGAAATGATGTTAATAGTGACATTAAACATTTTTTTATATGGTTTAATTCTGAATAATTGGTTAATTGAAGTTTGAATTATTTAAATGTTGTAGTCTGTACCAATATCGATTATATTATGTACTCTTCCGACATCTGTCGTACAGTAGTTGAATCAAACATAACTAAAGACTGACTTATTTTAGTTTTCTTTAATAAAAATTAAAACAAATTTATTGCAGTTATGACAGTTGCACATAGATGGCACAGGTATTCACGTTTCCAGAATGAATTTGAATGTTTTACTTAATTATGCATAATCATTAGTATTAGATAAAATTGTAAAATACTTAAATAATTTTAATTCTGATTAATTGGTTATAAATTGAAGTTTAAATTATTTAAATATTGCAGTCTGTCCCAATATCGATTATATTATGTACTCTTCCGACATCTGTCGTACGGTAGTTGAATCAAACATAACTAAAGACTGACTTATTTTAGGTTCCTTTATTAAAAAGTAATACAAATTTATTGTAGTTAGTAGAGTTAGACGTAGATGGTACAGGTATACAGGTTTTCAGAATGAATTTTAATGTTTTATTTAATTATGCATAATAATGTGTATTAGATATAATTGTAAAATACTTAAATAATTTTAATTCTGATTAATTGGTTATAAATTGAAGTTTAAATTATTTAAAGACTGCAGTCTGTCCCAATATCGATTATATTATGTACTCTTCCGACATCTGTCGGACGGTAGTAGAATCGAATATATCTAACGACTGACTTATTTTAGTTTCCTTTAGTAAAAATTGATACAAATTTATAGTAGTTAGCACAGTTACACATAGATGGTACAGCTATTCACGTTTTCAGAATGAGTAAGTATGCTGGATTTATCCATAATTGCATTTGATGAAATTGTAAAGTAATTTAGGAATATTAATTCTGAATAATTGGTAGTAAATTGAAGTTTAAATTATTAAAATGTTATAGTCTGGTCCAATATCGATTATATTATGTACTCTTCCGACATCTGTCGTACGGTAGATGAATCGAACATAATTAACGACTGACTTATTTTAGTTTCATTTAATAAATATTGATTCAAATTTATTCTAGTTAGTACAGTTACACATAGATGGTACAGGTATTCATGTTTTGATGCTTGATTTATGCATAATAACATGTATTTGATAAAATTGTAAAATAGTAATCGTTTTATTTAGAATAAATAGTATTCATGCCGCCAATTTTTTAAATAAAAATTCTTATATATTCATATTTAAGTTTATAAATATAAATAAATAAAAGTAACTATACAAAACATCAGTAATATAAGATTTAGCTAATGAATAACTAACTCTCTGACTTAGCTTAAAGATAAATTAATTATCTATCAGATGTTTAGTTACAAAGAGCTTAAATATACCTACTGCTTTTCTTTTTTATTGTATATATAATTTAATAAAAGTGTCAGATGTGTGTAAGGTATTTCATTTATCGGAGATGTAGGTATATCAAGAAATTAACTGCCAGGCATTGCTCACATTCAGCATTTCCGGAAATTTCACCATTTATATGAAGCAAAAATAAAATAGTGTGGGTAGTTTGATTCGAGAAAACATTTTCCATTTAACGGGATTGACGTTAAACATTTTATCATTAATAATGTTCTGTTTTTGCTACGGATCCGAAAAAGTGATGTTGATTAAAAAAAATTTAATTACTAACAAGAAAAGAAATGTCTAGAAAGTATATTTTCGGACCATTTTGTATAGATTATGGAAAACACAATTTATGGTGGTTTTTGGGAGTTTCCTACTAGAAGGTAAGTTATTTTAAGAATTCTATTTCAGTTAAGACTATACACTAGTAGAATATTTTATTAAACTGTTTGTATTATAATTATAATAGACCGCAAAATAATGATTTTATAAAAAAATATCTAAGAACTATCTATCCAAAATTATATTTACCTTGCAATCTAAATGAAGTTTCATGAAATTCAGAAATCTAATCATAAGATTCTAAATTTTCAATTTATTAAAATCAAATTAAAAATGATGTTTCTTAGAAAATGTTGACAATTTATTAAGTTTCAAGACAGTTCCATTACGAAGAACATGCTCGTATTTTTACCTTATAATAACTTGTACATTTAATAATATTTCCAGTACGTTATTGATTAATACAGCAGCATCATATCAAGTTGTTTAAAGAAAATTATATATAAACCTCTCAAGGGAAATATTTTTCTTGACACAGTTATAAAAAAATCTGTACGCTGGACTACTTTGTAAAAAAACAAAATATAGACAATTTTATTGTTTAAATGCTACAAATTAAAACGGGAAATGCATTTAAAAAAAATACAAAAAAACCATGTGTTTGGAAATATTTAAAATGTATGTATCATTGTCAGTGATAAAATTTTGTGCAAATGGAAATAGAAAATAATTTAGTAATCGCCTATAATAAAATTTATAACTATTTGTTATACAAAAATTGTATACAGAGTTAGTTTTATGTATGGACCGCTCCGATTATATTGAAAACAGCTTGCATTATTTTTATAAATTTTGATATTTGACAATTTTGCAGTACGGATGAGCTAAAGGTAGTGTTTAAATTAACACAGAGTATAATACAAATCATAAGACAAGAGCAGTCATTGTTTTGGAGCATAAACCACAAAACAGAATATTGATTATTTTGTTTTTTGATAACCAATATTCTGTTTTGCGGTATAAGCTCAGTACTTGTTACTCAGTACTTTTATTGTTATTTTCAGAAACTTTAGAAAAATAGAATTTGTTTTTAACAAGATTAATAATCTTAACTAAAAGTTGATTTGTGTTCCCAAATCGACACTATGAATATTTTCCTTACTATGACTCTCTATAGTTATAAACAGATGTCAATTTAGTATCCAATTTGATATAAAAAATGCTACAAACATAAAGTAATACTTTGTAACTCTTTTCCAAAAATTATTCATGATTTTAGAGAGATGCTACATCTTTCCCTCTTTATATAACAAACTTATCCTATAGATAAAATGCCCCAAATTTATATTCCGCTTAAGTTTACTCCGTGCATATTCCTAAGAAATTCGAGAGCGCTTGTAAACTTCTAGGTCATATATTTATTAAAAAAAAGATTCCGTGCAGTAAAATTATCAATTCCTATGTGAGTAGTTTTGGATTTTAAATGGAAGTTTACCACATCTGTCCGTTATTATTTATGTTGATAACGTGTAAAAATATCTACATCTCGGCTTGAATACTTCGACGTACTGTCAATAGTTTTTTGCCGATATTAATAACAGCATTTACAAAAATGAAACTAACAGAAACAGAACGAATAGAGATTTTAACCATGATTGGTTATGGAGATAGAGTGAGGACTCAAGCAGAAGTTCGTAATTTATTTAATGCTAAATACCCCAATCACGATCCAATTACTCAATCAACACTAAGTAAAATTAGTTATCTGGAATTTCTTCAAAATTATCTGTTGCCACAGCTGAATCGACTGTTTCCAAACAGAAATGATCTGTGGTACCAACAGGATGGGGCTATATACCCCACACCATGGGTTTGACTCCGTTATACTTTTTTTGTGGGGATATTTAAAGAGCAGAGTATATCAAAATCGTTCGAATAATTATTTAGAACAGTTGAAGGAGCGAATCCAAAGGGAAATTGCACAAATAACACCTGAAGTCCTCGAAAATGTTAGGAAAGAATTTATTGCTCGCCTTTCTCATTGTATCATTGCTGAAGGTCGGCAATTTGAACATTTGTTGTAATTTAATTGTATTTAGGTAAATATTTATTGTATTAATAAACCAACAGTTTTGGTTAACCCTGTAGAAATAAATATTCAAATGATTACATTGTTGCAAAGGCGATAAGGAGACCTTTCAAATGAGCTGTCACCTGATCTCGGTTTGTATTTAAAAAAATCGTCGATGACGTCATTATTCAAAAATTAAAGTTGACGTGTTTCAAGATTTTCTTAAAAATCGTCTGTTTATGAAATAATGAATTTATTCCATACATTTGCATCACACTGTATAATTTCAACCCATGCAAATTGATAATTGTTTATTCAACTGAAAATGTTTGTTGATACGGGTAGTTAATTGAATTTCCAGTGGTTATTACTAGATTAAGAGTATATTATGTATAAAAATAAAATAAAAATATGTATGATTGAATAATTGCTTTCAACGAACAGTAAAATCCTCTTTAAATATTAAATTGAACCTTTTTTGGTAATAAAACTAGTAACGTAATTGTCAAATTGGTTAAACAATGTTTTTCCAGAATATAACCACAATGCAAGTCAAATAGTTTTTACCAAAAACATAATTAGGGGTCGTAAGTACTCCAGTCATGTATCAGACGGTAAATGGGTCGCTGTGTAAGCACCAGGTGCACGAAACCTTGTCTCCACATTAGCGTGTCTTATTACACGGAATTAGGAAAATTTAAAATGTTTGAACTAGTTAATAATCCCGCTTTATTACTTTGCTTAATAACTTCAGTTGTATCTATCGTACTTTAATGATCAAACAAAATAATTATCTTAAATTTGTTCAAATTAACATTTCAGAATTAAATTATATACCCACTTTTATTTAAAATAACTAAGGAACTGGGAAAAAAATTAAATAAAACACCAAGTCAAACCACATGATATTATTGAGTAATTCAATTATTGCAACTAGATCATCATGAGGCTGTAAAGAACACAAACAATACACCAAACAGTATACCAATTGCATTGTGTTCTTTACAGCCTGATGATGGTCTAATTTAGACCGAAACTAGTTGCAGTAAGTGTAATTTATAATAATAATAATAATAATATTGCTTTATTCACAATTACGAATTTACAAAATAGAAAAAGTTGAACATATAAAAAAGTAAATAAAGCCTAGATGCCGATAAGTGCAAAACACCTGTTTCAGCAGGAAATGATATTTCTCATAAAGTGAATGAACACATGTTTTGAGATACTTATTATTAATTTATCTATAAATAAGAATATATAAAAAAATAAGTATAAAAGATTAAAAGATTTTGGATCAGATACATACATGCGCTAAAATTTATATATAAGATGGTATAAGCTATTAATATTTAAGAAAAATTTATACAAACATCAGATATCTTAAGTTGACTATTTTATATTAGGAAAAGAAAAGTAGACAGATTATAGATCAAAACAGATTATTTATAGTATCCCTGCTTTTTTGAAAAATGTATTCTTTTAGCAATTTTTTAAACATATTTAAATTTCTAATTTGTTTTAATTGTTCTGGAAGGCTATTATAAAGTTTCGGTGCGAGGAATAAGAAAGAATGTTGAGTAGTCGTTTTTAACATTAGAGGAACAATAAAAAAGTGATGTTGTCTGGTATTATAGTTGTGCGATGGATGCTGTGCAAATTGTTTTTTGTTGTGATACTTAGTATTGCAATGAAAGAAATATAATTGTCTTACATCCATAATTTTCAATTCTGAGTATAGACATCAAATGGATAGCGAGATTTTTTAGAATAGATAAGTTTTAGAAAACGTCGTTGTATAACTTCTAGTGGTTGTAGATGTGTTTTCAACGCACTTCCCCATACTAAGATTCCATATCTAAGGTGGCTTTCTACCAAAGCATGGTATAATGTTCTCATATAATGTTCAGGCAATACATCTTTAAGCTTTCTAAATGTATGCAATATAACTCTTAGTTTATTTATTATAAAAGAAATGTGTGAGTTCCATTTCATATGTTAGTCAATAACTATACCTAGGTATTTTATATTGTTAACGGGTGAAATTACAAAAGACTGTTTATCATTTATCCATAGTCCGTCGAATGTTGGCGAACCAGAAGAATTACAAGAGAAGGGTAAGTAATTAGTTTTAATAGTATTTATTGTAAGTAATTTATGCTCTAACCATTTTTTGATAAGGCAGAAATCGGTTTCAGCTCTAGATTTTAATTCTTCCCACGTATCTGATTCATAAAATATTGCAGTGTCATCTGCAAAACCTATTATACTGCCTGAACTTCTCAATGAAAACAAACCATTGACATACACACTGAAAAGTATGGGACCAAGCACTGTTCCCTGAGGTACACCATATTCAACGGTTTCAGTGTCACTGACAACACCGTCCACTCTCACAGTTTGTTGTCTCTCAGATAAATAACTTTCAAAAAGTTTCAAGCAATTGTCTCGAATTCCTACATCCTCCAAAGATTGCAAGAGTAGACGATGGCTGACAGTATCGAAGGCCTTAGATAAATCTATGAATATGCATAAACATGGCCTGGTTTCATCAAGAGATTTGTTTATTTTAGATGTTAAGGCTAGTATAGCATCCTGAGTTGACATATTTTCCCTGAACCCAATTTAAACGAATTAAAAGTCTGTGGTTTTGACTTTGAGTTTCATTGGATCCTTCCTGTTTGGATTCAGCCACAAATTGAGATAGAAGACCTATCTGATTTAAGAAAGAAGTATTGAAAGGATGAAAGAAGTAAACATTTGTTTTTTTGGTAATTATAAAAAAACAACTGGAGTTTATGTCGTAGATTTTGGAGATTGTCGTATTATCCGTATTATTAGATTATCGTATTATTTCCTTAAAATCTTTAGAAAAATTTTTTTGACAATACGCATTTTGTGAAATAACGAATTCAAGATTTTAAGTTATTTCTAATCGTTCTTTTTTTAACAACCGTTTAACCAATATTTTTAACAAACTGTCAATATTTTTAATAGACCGTTTGATCTTTTTTCTTTACTTTTTTTTATAGTAATTGCTTATGCCTTGATTTTTACCGCTGCTTTATTTGTTTTGATGTTTTTATTAATATCAAAAACAGGTAATGAAATTTGTTTTCTTTAAAATATTGCTGTTATGCACTTTATTCAAAATAATTTATTCAGTATAAATTATAAATAAAAATATCAAGTATATCATTGTAGCCACATGATAGGTATATGCGGGTTAGCTTGCATTAATGATTTATAATAATTAGGTCTTTTGTAATTGAACCTCCACCACTGGACTTCTGATTAGAGACACACTGTTTAATTATTCCAAAGCGTCGGACTGTACACATCGTACATATATATTAAGATGTACCTATACAGTATGATACAAATGTATGGAATAAATTCATTATTTCAGAAACAGACGAAGTTTTAAAAAAATCTTAAACACGTCAATTTTAATCTTTGAATGGTCATCTACTGCTATAGATATGATTACGTCATTAGTGATGGCGTAATGACATCATCGACGATTAAATACAAACCGAGGTCACGTGACAGCTCATTTGAAAGGTCTCCTTATTGCCTTTGCAACAATGTAATAATTTGAATATTTATTTCCACTGGGTTAACCAAAACTAACCTAACCTAACCTAACCTAACCTAACCTAACCTAACCTAACCTAACCTAATCTAACCTAACCTAACCTAACCTAACCTAACCTAACCTAACCTAACCTAACCTAACCTAACCTAACCTAACCTAACCTAACCTAACCTAACCTAACCTAACCTAACCTAACCTAACCTAACCTAACCTAACCTAACCTAACCTAACCTAACCTAACCTAACCTAACCTAACCTAACATAACCAAAACCATTCAAAAATTAAAATTGACGTGATTTAAAAATTTTTTTAAAGTCCTCTGTTTCTGAAATAATGAATTTATTCCATACATTTGCATCATACTGTATGTGTTACCAATTCGCAAATATAACGTAGTTAATTTCAAATACCCCTACATCTAATACAACTACAAATATGATATACACGCTTTTTGTTTCCCATACTTTTCAACTTTAAATTTTATCATTCTCAAATTTTAACAAAAAAAGATTCTGTAGGTTGGGTTAAATTTAACGTGAGTGACCGCTATATTTTTCACAGCATTAATCATTTTCTTTATCAGCTTGCTCAAAAAAAAATGACAATCTTGAGCTATGCCCGTTCAGAAAATGTTTGTTTGCGTGAATTGTGGTAAAAAGTTTTCCAATAAGAACTGTAGTATTTGTTACCCTTCATAATAGGAACAGATAGGGACTCCTATATCAGCACGGGTCTAATACAGACGTATAAGATAGATTTATGGTCATTGCTAACGCTGTATTTCTCCTTTTCTCAGATCAGGACAGGAATCTCCAAAATTCTGTTAAATTTTCAAAAGTTCTTTGCTTATAAAAAAAAGCAATGGTGCTTCCTTGAAAAAGAATTTAGAATTTTGATTGTCTGTTGAGTATTTTAGAAATGTATTTTATAGTTACGTATTTGTAAGACAATAAAAGTCGAATACAAAAAATGTGTACTGAAGTATTTGACTTAAAAATAATAATGTATTGTTTAAAATTAAAATGTACTTAAACACTTGATGTGAATGGCAAATTTCGGAACAAATAGATTTCTTGTTTTGATATTTAAATGATTTGTTATATGACTTGTTCACGTTATAAGCCAAAACTTGGTAATGCGCAAAATTGAGAGCTATGAACAAATTCCTTGTGCACAACTTTTCGCTGAATAGGACCCTGAAAAAAATATTTCTGGTTAACCGTAACTTCCGCTGTCGATTCGAAAGACTTTTCCTATTCGGGATTCTTTTTAAATAGTAATTAAAATACCTTTACAAAGGTAAATTAAATTGCTCGAATTTCGCCAAATCTATCGCATGACAGTAAATAGTGTATATTATTTAAAAGAAAAACCGAATTTCCCATTTTTAATATACTTTTTTTCTCCAGTTTGATAATTTTTTTTCTTTATAAAATATAATTCTGCGCTTTAAATTACCATTTCAAATTTTTTTATTTTACACTATGAGAAACTATAAAACGTTGGGATGGCCTCTTATTTTGTTTTCTCATTGATTACAGAGTATAATTTTGAATTATATATTGTTACGGTTGCATTAGGAGTAGTATACAAATGAGCATGTTTATTTATAAATATTATGAAAGAGATACTGAATTGGTGTACAACATTCGGGGGGAAACAATGATTAAAAATCATTATAAGTCTTTGTTCGATTTTTTTTATGAAAATAAATTAATAGATAGAAAGATAATAGAAAAACTACAAGATGAGTTTAATTTATTCCAGATAATTATTCCATAAATTTTATAAATTTCTTAAATTGTACCTTGAAAATAATTGATTAGTTTTAATTTCTAGATGTTAAGGACAAATTTGTGACCACTCCCAAAATCAGGAGGAATAATTTTAGAATTCCAAATCTCACTAAAATAAAATCACCCTGTACAACAAAGTTCCAATAATCATCATTTGAGCTTACCAGTCACCAACATAAAAAAACTGATATTTTTTTAGTAACTTTGCCTTCACTGCCAACATAAATTTATTTATTTTTGTTCAAAAGGAAAGCTGGGAAAACAAAAGAATTATCGGTAACCAAGGTTTTGTTGAATCTAAAATCTCTCTCTTGTTTTTTGTTCCTGAAAGCGAAAGGAGGGTAAGAAATTTGTCCTGATAAAATTAAAGTTTTTGTAAGTAAAATTAAACAATTAACGCATAATCATGCAAGATAAATGCTTAAATCGATAAAGTGTGTGTATAAAAGTGTATTTTCATAAAAATTCAACCTACCTGACAAGAAATTTTGGGCCAAAGTGTATTGGCATCCAATACTAGCAGTTCCAAGAAAGACAGGCAAGTTATTTAAGCCTCAAGGAACATATTCCTGTCCATTTGAAGGTGACAACAGTTGTAAAGATTCTACATCTGAGGTATTTGGGGCAAATTTGCTCCAACACATATTTGACAAGAATTAAGTACCAGTACTCTACAACATACATGCATGGACCAAGTTCTGAACATTTTAAAGGTGATATCAATTATTATCGTTCTATTTCAATATTTGACATTTTCGATAAACTCTAGAATTTCAACAATTATTATCGCTCTATCTTAATGTTTAACATTTTCGATGAACTTTAGAGTTTCAACAATTATTATCGCTCTATCTTAATGTTTAACATTTTCGATGAACTTTAGAGTTTCATACTGATTTTTTTTGTCACTAATTC
This sequence comes from Ophraella communa, assembly GCA_035357415.1. Lineage (NCBI taxonomy): Eukaryota > Metazoa > Arthropoda > Insecta > Coleoptera > Chrysomelidae > Ophraella > Ophraella communa. Next base: position 3,132,328 of record CM068995.1, read on the forward strand.
ATTTGTGCGAGATCCATATTTATTGTCAGATTTATTCGTATCATAAAGGTTTTAATTAAATTAGCACGTGCTACAACTTTGATGTAGTTTGTTTTTGGAAGAGAGAACAGGATATTCATACATTTCAATTGAAGAATACTGTTTTATAACTAAGAACACGCTATATCTTAATTTAAGGTACATTCCATAGGAATAAAAATATAAAAAAATTGTACTCACTTGTAACATCAATTCATTTTGGAATCTTTCTAATGCATTTTTTTTAGCGACATTGAATAATAAATGTCTCTTTTGAATTTCTGTTTATTTCAAGCACAAATTAATTTGCAAAATTCGCATAAAGAAAACGACCACTTCTAAATCTGCTTCCATCAGCTGTGACTTTCAGAACTTTAACCTCACAAAACAAAGCATTTGACCAGAGATAATAATCATAGAACTCGAACCTACACGCGTAACCTGAGTGGGTGACGTCATACAGTGACTGGAGGAACTACTTAAGTATCTCTTTCGTTATTTGTTTTTTATCATAAAAAAATTTTTAAGAGTCTCATTGCTTTGAGCAGCCTGGTTTAATTTAATTTCATTGGCGTCATATTTGTTTTTTAAAAAAATATTGTGGGAGGTCATATTGTTGTCGTAGGCGTTCCGCTATTGGCAACACGTTTCACACAAATACCTTGACAAAATATAAATTTATAGAATTAACAAAATTTAACCCCACAATATTACTTATACATTGTTTACATATATAAAAGTTTCGAACTTCACGTGCTTACTTGGTTGGTTGTTTATGTGTTGCTCCTAGTAGAGGTGGGTTATTTAATAACCATCTCTTAATTTGAAACAGTTTTTTTCATTAAGCGTCGTAAAACGTTTAACGTGCGTTTAAAAAGTTGTCAGAGTTAAGCTGGTGAGCTATCTGACATACCTGCTTTTTTAAATTGGTTCTAAAAAACAGCTGAAACTGTTGTGACTGCCCATCTTTAACTCGGTTGCTTCTTTCTTCCGTTGACGAAGCTATCAATGGGTGGGAAGGCTGTAGCACACTCCATGCCGTAGAGTAGTAGAATTAATTTTATATTATAATATTAACTTTTTATAGAGAAAATATTACCAACAATTATTTTGCCGGATAAAAATTATGTGCAAACCATGGCAGTAAAGTCCTCTTTTCAGGCCTCAATAGGTGTCCATATATTTTTTCGGCCTGAAAAATGCCACTTTACAATGTACTAGTGACTACTAAAAATTGAATTTCTCTATCAAATATTATGACAAAGGTCAGAAGGACAATATAGTGGTTCTGTGGTATTTAACCAACTAATAAATAACTAATATCTGTAAATTTTGCTTAAAGAGAATATTAAACATGATTGCAAACTTAGGTAGGTAGCTATTAAAATGGATTATGCATTAGTTGACAAATATGACAGGGCAATTTACCGGACAAAGTAAATAAGATATTGTAATTTAACTCAAGCTAAAAAATTGTTTCAATGCTCTACATATTTCATTAAATTTTTAGTTTAAAGTTATTGGTGTGAAAAATGTAAATTCTTGTTTATTTTTGGACAATGCACATTTAATTTTAAGATAACTAAGGTATAATAAAGGAGAAGGATCTATAGATAAACTAAAACCAAACAGGATATGGGTGCATCCAATACAGGGTGTTTCAAAAAAAGGTAACACCGTCTCTAGGATAGGTAAAAAACTGAAAAATAATTGGGGTTTGCTTAGTAAAATTTTTTTCTAACGCCATCCGTTTTCAAGATAAAGGGCGTTGAAGAAAATAAAAAATTACACATTTCTTACGATTTTGCCGAAACTACTGGCACCATTGCAATGAAATTTTATACGAATATGTTTCGGAAGCTGATATATCCCATGAATTTGTTTTTATAACTAACTCTCATAGAGGGCGCTAGTTATACGATTCATACAACGTATTATTCAACATAACTTTTTTAGGGTAGAATTATTAGTCAAAACTCCAAGTGAACATAAACATCGTTTAATTCTACACCAAAAAGGTATTCTTGGTAAAACTCGATATTATGTACCGTTTTCGGAATATTTTGATTTGAAAATTATGAAGTAATAACCGCTCCTGGTATAAACTAATGATAAATTTATTAATTAAAAAAACTTACAATAAGAAAATTAAAATAAAGACAAAAAACATAACATAAAATTCAATTAGAGTAAATGTTCAAAATGTCCTCCGTTTTTACGAATACACAAGTCTATCCTTTTTTCTAAAGAATCCATTAATCTTCTTAACGGTTGGGGATCATCTATGATGTCATTAAAGTAACGTTTAATTCTGTCTATTAATTCTTGACGAGAATTTTCCTCTGTAGCATAGACTTTTTCCTTAATATACGACCAGACTGTGTAGTTCAAAGGATTAAAATCGCATGACCGAGGGGCCAATGAATCGGAGCTTCTGCACCTCTACCAATCCATCGATTCCGAAAATTATTACTCAACCAATTACGACACCTTCTATCAAAGTGCGGTGGAGCTTTATCATGCATAAAAAATAATGATGTTAGCTCATTTATGGATAAATCTTGTAATATCTCAAATAAGTGATTATTTTGAAAATCAAGGTACATATCACCACTTAAATTTCCAGGTAGAATATGATAACCTATTAATCTGTTACCTAAAGTTGCTGCCCAAACATTAACTTTAAATGAGTGTTGGTAATGTGATACCCTTTTGGCTTGTGGATTCTCATCACACCAGTAGTGTGCGTTATGGGAGTTAAACATACCTTGTCGCGTAAAGGTGGCCTCGTCCGTAAAAAGAATACATTTTAAAAAATTTGGATTAAGGGCTGTCCTTTCTCGCAATGTTTCACAAAAATCGACTCTAACCGGTAGATCGTCCGACAAGAGTTCTTGAACTTGTCTGTAATGGTAAGGATGTAGCTGCTGCTCTTTAAGTATCCGCCAAGTAGTTGAAGAAGATGTATTTGTTTGTCTTGCCATATTCCTTACACTTAATGTTCGATTTTGATCAACTAAATTTAAAATAATATTTTCTTTATTAATTGTTCTTGTTGTTCTTGGTCTACCTAAATTTATTTTCTTTGGTCTTACATTCCCAGTTTCTCGACAACGTCGTTCAACTGCTCTAAATGTTTTTTTACTTGGTAAGTTTCTTCTAGGAAACTTTTGCTGCACTAGAGTTTCCTAAACACTCGCCTTAAGTTAATAACATGTCGGTGTATTCAACATTTGAGTACATTTTGTTTAACAATATCTAATTTTACAAATAACAAGGTTTCAAAACTCTATTTATTGTTAACTTATTGTCATAACAATCAATAAATGTCAATTTTACATGGCAAACTTAGAGAAAAGCGAACTTTATCATTAGTTTATACCAGGAGCGATTATTACTTTATAATTTTCAAATCAAAATATTCCGAAAACGGTACATAATATCGAGTTTTACCAAGAGTACCTTTTTGGTGTAGAATTAAACGATGTTTATGTTCACTTGGAGTTTTGACTAATAATTCTACCCTAAAAAAGTTATGTTGAATAATACGTTGTATGAATCGTGTAACTAGCGCCCTCTATGAGAGTTAGTTATAAAAACAAATTCATGGGATATATCAGCTTCCGAAACATATTCGTATAAAATTTCATTGCAATGGTGCCAGTAGTTTCGTCAAAATCGTAAGAAATGTGTAATTTTTATTTTCTTCAACGCCCTTTATCTTGAAAACGGATGGCGTTAGAAAAAAATTTCACTAAGCCAACCCCAATTATTTTTCTGTTTTTTACCTATCCTAGAGACGGTGTTACCTTTTTTTAAAACACCCTGTATATAATATACTATTGCTCAACAATTGTGGAAATCAGAAAACATTGATGTTGGGTCAAAGTTTGAAGTAAAAATAGTCAACCATGTTAGGCAGTTAAAATCATATTTTAGAATGATCATCTTCAGAGGAAAGAGATATGCCATCAACTTCCAGAACTACAGAGCCAGGTGCAATAGGAGAACAACAGTTATTGTCAGGGCCTTCTACTTTAAAAATAACAGGTAAAATAAATTGAAATTTTGAGTAATTTTACTTTCCTTCAATACAAACATCTTTTAAGTATCAGTTTTTAAATTTTTAGATGATTTGTTTATTGAAAATGCAGCAACAGAAAATGGTCACCCATCATCAACATTGATACATCATTTGCATGGCTCAAAGAGAGACATAAATTTGGATTAAAAACAATCAGGGTCGAGCTACTTGTAAAATACAATTTTACATTTGGATGTACAGTACTACTTTTAAATTATGCTGATATGTTTGAAAATTTAGTGAAAAAGTGTATTTTCATTTTTCTTTTAAATATTTATTTTATATCGTTAACTGTTGTGAATTCTAACAATTTGTGTTTGCAGAACCTTATTTAATTTTGTTTTTCAGAAATAAGGTTATGCTACATAACAGTTTTTCTGAATTTATCTTATTCTTTTAAGACTGTAACTCCCTTCGGAATAATTTTGTCGTTTAGAAAGTATTTTATTCTTAATCAAATTAGTTAACGATATATGATTAATCAACTAGTTTTATAGGTATAGTCATCATAGTCTTATCATTTTTACTTATAGATATATCAGTCAGTACCTTTTGTGCAGGCGGTGGGATCGGTAGTACACAAAAGTTATTCGGAAATTAACGTATTTTTACGGATTTAAGTGCGCGTATATATACAGATTTTTCTTCTAAATAGTGTTTGTGCGGGAAAAAAGTGCCGGTTAGTGGAAAACTACAGTGTTTTTTAAAACTGAAATATGTGAATGGGGACAATAGCAGTTTAAAAAGTGATGGTTGAAAAGCAGATGATGACTGGCCAATCGGTGAGTTTATTTAAGATATAATGTTTTATTTTTTTAAGAGGAAAAAGTTCGTTTTTGTTTGAAATAATGTGGAGTACATTTTTCGTTAGAAATTGAAGAAATTAATTCAAATAAATTTTCTAGATTTAAGAGTTGGAAAAATTAATGATTGCATAAACTATTCTTAATTATAAGTTACTGATTTGCCGGTATAAAACAATTATTTTCAATTTAATATATTTGTATGGTTAAAAACCTTATTACTTAGAATATAACCATTCTTTTTTTTATTAGAGGTAAAAAATTCCATAAAATGTATTAAAAAACCTTCCATATCGACTATTGTCTTTTTATAGTTGCACATTTCATTTATTAAACTCGTTTTAAAATAAATATATTATAAATTTCTTATTTGATAAGTAACGTATATGATACGTATTGAGCAAACTATGCATCTATCGCACATAGAGGCCCCTAAGGGGGTTATTTCCTCAGCAGGTGGACTGTTCATATTTTGATTGTTTAAAATATAGTAACTAATCATATATTTTTTTCTGCAATAATTATACCTAAAATTACAGTAAAATAATATAAGAGTGAGTTATCTTCGTATACAGTATGATGCAAATGTATAGAATAAATTTCAGAAACAGACGACACCTGAAGTCCTCGAAAACGTTAGGAAAGAATTTACTGCTCGTCTTTCTCATTGTATCATTGCTGAAGGTCGGCAATTTGAACATATGTTGTAATTTAATTGTATTTAAGTAAACATTTATTTTAAGTTAATTGTATTAATAAACCAACAGTCTTGGTTAACCCTGTAGAAATAAATATTCAAATAATTACATTGTTGCAAAGGCGATAAGGAGACCTTTCAAATGAGCTGTCCATGACGTCATTACGCCATCACTAATGATGTAATGTCCAACTCATCTATAGCAGTTGATGGCCATTCAAAAATTAAAATTGTCGTGTTTTAAGATTTTTTTTAAAAGTCGTCCGTTTCTGAAATAATGAATTTATTCCATACATTTGCATCATACTGTATAAGTAGTTAAGATTTCAAGTTTTCCCTTTTTCTTTTAAGTTACATTTTCCCAGTCAAATAAATTTCTCGCCTTAGCGACATACAGAGTGATCATTGAAAAATGTTAAAACTAACATGATTATAAATCTTCAATTTCTGTTAGATATATTATAAAATAATTTCATTTTGTTACAAAACAAGTGTAACGTATCTCCCTATAATGTAACATATTACCTATACTTATTTTATTATGTATTTACATATTTCTAATTATTATGTCGAGTTATTGTTATTGCTGTTTTTCATTAATATTTACTTTACTATAAAATATACATACTATTAATTATTTTACTGAACTAAGGTTATTCTTTTTATATTCTTGTTATCGTATGATATATAGAAAAAACGCATGCCGATGATTGTACAAGGATGTGAGTCAGTTTTTCGCTCGATACCTACAGAATAAATCGTTTGTTTCGGGAATTGTGGTATTATTTTTACTTTAATTAAAAAAAGTTACCGTATTACAAGGTTATCCCATCAAATAAATGTAATACCAACTTGTTTATTTTAAAAATGGTACCTATACTTTTTATATTTTAAAATTTTGCTAATTTTACTTTAAATATATCTCTGCTAAAAACCTTGCAAAACATACATTCCTGATATAATTTAGGACACCTTGTATATATTGAAACAAAATTATCTATGCAAGTTTTAATTCTTAGTTCTTATTTCTTACAGGTGAGTATTGAAGAAAATTTCGTCAGATCTTCAAACGGCGTTCTTCACGATCATCAGTTGGACTATTTTTTAATAATAAAAGGGGTAAGTGATATAAATATATATTTTATAAATTAGATACACTGTTAAAATTATAACCATCAAGTTTTTCATAGTAAAATGAATACGCTGAGGTCAAAAATAATTTTCTATTTAAACAAATTACTATCGGTTTTATATTATTTTGAAAATTATTTAGTTAGAACAGATGATTTTTACATTAATTTAGATTGATTTTATCCAAATTTAAACTGATACATTTTTATTAAGTAGCCCATTCAGAACATTTCAACCCACAGTTATTAAATTAGGAAAAAATAGTAAAATTATTTTTACTATTTTAAAGTACCTCAAAACTAATTTACAACAATTTATAATAACAGTACTTAAATCTTAACTCATATAAACTAATTATTTCTTTCTTTTGTTACAGGGTAAGTCTTTAAAAACATTTACTATCTGTATCGATTTACGATGTACTTCAAGATCGTCACTAGAATTTGTTTTGTTTTTCAAAAGGTAGGAGCAATTAAATGGGAACTCAAATGATTTAATTGACTTTCTGTAGTTATTTTTACTGCAATAATTTTGTACATTTCCATATATTAATAGTTGACAGCCTGTAAAAGACAGTTTAAAAATGCGGTGAAAGTTTTTTTTGTATACAGGACAGAATTTAATTAGAAATTTTGGATCAATTAAAAAATAAGACCTTTCGAAAAGGTTGATTGTTTACAAAGTAAATTTGTTTAAAAATAATTATTTTAAGGTAATTTATAAAGAAAATATATTGTGCGTTTTCTAAAATTATTAGTTCACTTAATATATTTTTTAAATAGAGTAAAACGTATATTTTAGAAAAAAATATTATAAAATTTAATCTTTATTTGACGGATTAATAAAGATCTGTTTTATTAATGAAATATTTTATCTTTTTGGTCAATTTTTGAAGCATTTTAATAACCAATATTAAAAAAATTACGTTTTATTTAATTTTCTATATAATTTTGTGAATATAGCTGGATCAATATTAATTTATACAATTCTGATATAGTAATAGCGCTATCAAATTATTCATGAAACTTTAGCATTTAAAAACATTTTCTATCTGTATTGATTTACTTCAAGATCGTCACCAGAATTTGATTTTACAAAAGTAAGTGAAATAAAATGGGAATTTAAATGATATAATTGACTTTCTGTGATTATTTTTATTCAAAATGTTTTTTTTATTGCGTAAAAATGTTTAATCTGAGTTATTTATGAGAAAAAATTATTTTAGGTTTTCTAAAACTATTATTTTACCTAAGATATTTTTTTTAATAGAGTTAAACGTATATTTTAGAAAAAATATTATGAAATTCAATTTTTACTTGGAGATTAATGAAGTTTTTTTTATATAAATGATATATTTCATATTTAAGTTCAAATTTTGATTATCTGTATAAAAAAAGGATATTTTATTTAATGTTTTATATAATTTTCGTGTAAATAGGTAGATTATTATAAATTTTTACATTTTTGATGCAACAATAACGCTGTCAAATTATTAAAAAAAAAATTTAAAATTTGGAAATTTTTTTACGAATATATTAATAATAATTTTTCATATTTTTTTAATGTCAAACAAATTAGTAATAATGATAATACGGAAATAAAAAAAATTAAAATAATCTATAACAAAATTTTTTGCAAACTATCAATGTTTTGGCATTGGTAGCATAAATTCTTTTTCGTAACAGTTTCAATTTGATCATTAAAAATTTTAGAATGTATACAGTGTCCTTAAAATCTAAGTAGCACATCACCATTATCTCTTACGACAATATCACTTGGTCGAACATCATCAGTATTAATTTTGTCATACGAAAAACTCACCCTTTCAAACTATTTTATACTTAAAAAACTGAAAATCTATTCTAACCTGAACTGCAGCACTATTCCCCATAATACTTATTTCTTCTGCCTCTCAAGAGGCAGACAGGTCTATCATAAAGAACATGGAAGACATTTTTAGGTATCAAGAACATAAGTCTATATGAAAAAATCTTTATATTTTTATACAAGGTAACAAATCTAAATGTTTCACCAAATAAAATGGAAAGATATAAAATTATTTTTATTGTTTTTATCAGTTGCAGATCTATATGGAAGATATTCAGATGAAACTAAATACAAAATAAATGCAGACCATTCTTTACAAATGTACCACTGCGTGCCGAGCGCAGCGAGGTTCACAGAAACCAACATTTTTGAAATTGAATACACATTGCCATTCTATAAGTACTTGTTAACAAATTTATATTTATTTCAGATATAAAGGAAGTATATCTTTATAAAAAACACTTTTATCGTTTTATACAAGGTAATTTTTTTAAACGCATGTTTTTCTGCTTTGATATGTTTAAAAATGGTATTGTGGAGCTTGAAGTGATGCGGGAATGTTGGTGGGTACTAATCTGGATTGGGAAAATATATAATTGAGGAAGCATGTACTTATGTAGCATTGGGATAGTAGTTCTAATACTTTGTATATATATTATTTGTTGCAATATTTATATAATCGCAATATTTTTCATTATTATAAACTTTTGAGTTATTACAGGCACTGTTAAGAAACTAATTCTTCGTCTTAAGACTGTTTTTCAGGAGGTAACTGCTTAACATTTTAGTATACACATATATATTGTTTGCAGAAGTTTTAAATCCAAAGTATACAACTCTTTGAAGGTTACATGCAGAAATTGTTTGGTTTGTTATGAAAAAATTAAATAAGAATAATTTGAAAGATTATTCCAGGTTAAACAGTTGGCAGATACTTACTAAATGCTTGATAGATTGGACAAATAATTGAAAATTCGAAGAAAATAGTGAAGAAAAGACATACCGATATTTCTGATGTTTGTTTTTGATGCAGATGATTTCAGTGTATCTAAAGGGCGGTTCAAAACGGCCACTTGGTCAGTGCTTGCACTGACTAACGTCGTTTATTATCAGGGTGAGTACATAATTAATTTTTGTCCAATTATAATTCCGGTTAAATGTATATTCATGAAAAATGGATTTTTTTTTCAAAATCTTCATAGGGGACCCTGTCCTTTCCCCTCAACACTGTTTTCAACCCCCATATGCCGTATCTCGAGGGTTACAAGAGCTGTGCCCCAAAATAGTTCCCTAGTATTTCGGAATTTTTTAGGAAAGTTGAGTTTTCTAGGTTATTATTAAACTTTTCTTAAAAATAATATTATTTTGGCATTTTTTAGACCCGATAAATGGTCCCAGTATTTGTAAATCTGGCTCAATTTCGTCTAAGTCTAAGGTTCCTTATGGTATAAAAGGGGCGGTCGACTTTTTCTACACAGAAATACGACAGGTACCACAATGTGGGAGAAGTACTATAACTTAAGGTGTCTGTTAGTCTGGCTTACAAACCCAGCTGTCACCCATTGAGTTGAGTACGTATAGTATTTTCTGTTTCTGGGAAATTGTCGCCTGATGGCTATTAAAGAACCGCCTGTGGCCTCTTCTTATAATCTTTATTTTATCCTCAATTTTACATATATTATATCACAAGTTATGGTAATAGCTACAATAAAGATTTCAGATATTGTGGCCTGCACCTTTCTTCTGGTTGAAACCATTCCTTGCGATTTTTTCCTGTGGCCTCTTAACGTGTTGAAATTCAAGAGATTTCTGCAAGTGATGTTAATTATATGAAAGATAATCAGTAACCTTCCGGTATGAAGTAAATTATATCTTCTTCCTATTTGATACAGAGACATTTCAGAACTTCACGTACTATTTATAATTTCATGTAAATCGAAGCACAAATAATTGTAATTAGTTCTTTTGATATAACGCTGAAAAAGCAGCCCTAGGTACAACTGGTGGAAGAGGAGGTGTTTTTAGCAGGTAGGTCACTGGAATTGAGGCCGGCGGTGCTCGATGTCTTCCCTAAAGGGGGATAACGAGTGCTGCCGGTCTTACTCTGGTGGAATCCTGCACACCTGGGATACGCTCCCAGATGTCTTACGAAGATTTTCACCTCAGGAAAAAAAAAAAAAAAAAAAAAGGGAGGCCTTTTGATATCTCTTCACTATATGCAACTAGTTATATAAATAGCAATTTTGGTTGGAAAAATGGTAACCTAAAAAGGGTTTTTTAAAGCTTTATTTTGTAATTTATATATAAAATTTATATTATTTTTTGTTGTAGAGAACCAAGCTGATAATAAATATATTAAATTACTTTGAATGTGTGCATAGTATATTAAATACGCAGTTTTTTAGATAAATCTTCCATTCTTTTAATGAGAGGATATTTTTGAAGAAACATTACCTATTGAATATGGGTATACCAATTTAAATTGTTATCAATGAAAAGCCCTATATATTTTTCTTCCTTAACTTCTTTAATTGTATTATTATTAAATTTAATTATCATATTCCTTAAATAATTTCTTCGAAAATGGAATAAATTAGTTTTTTGAGTATTAAGCAATGGTTTATTGTGAGATAACCATTATTCTAAAATTTTGAAATCAGCGTTAATTTTGTCTATAAGGCACTGGGAATCTCCCAATATACAGGGTGTTTCAAAAAAAGGTAACACCGTCTCTAGGATAGGTAAAAAACTGAAAAATAATTGGGGTTTGCTTAGTAAAATTTTTTTCTAACGCCATCCGTTTTCAAGATAAAGGGCGTTGAAGAAAATAAAAAATTACACATTTCTTACGATTTTGCCGAAACTACTGGCACCATTGCAATGAAATTTTATACGAATATGTTTCGGAAGCTGATATATCCCATGAATTTGTTTTTATAACTAACTCTCATAGAGGGCGCTAGTTACACGATTCATACAACGTATTATTCAACATAACTTTTTTTAGGGTAGAACTTTAACATTAGTTTATACCAGGAGCGATTATTACTTCATAATTTTCAAATCAAAATATTCCGAAAACGGTACATAATATCGAGTTTTACCAAGAGTACCTTTTTGGTGTAGAATTAAACGATGTTTATGTTCACTTGGAGTTTTGACTAATAATTCTACCCTAAAAAAAGTTATGTTGAATAATACGTTGTATGAATCGTGTAACTAGCGCCCTCTATGAGAGTTAGTTATAAAAACAAATTCATGGGATATATCAGCTTCCAAAACATATTCGTATAAAATTTCATTGCAATGGTGCCAGTAGTTTCGGCAAAATCGTAAGAAATGTGTAATTTTTTATTTTCTTCAACGCCCTTTATCTTGAAAACGGATGGCGTTAGAAAAAAATTTTACTAAGCAAACCCCAATTATTTTTCAGTTTTTTACCTATCCTAGAGACGGTGTTACCTTTTTTTGAAACACCCTGTATATCTAGAGAGACCAATAAAATTAACTTAGCCACTTCTTCCCAAGCCTTAAGAGTTTTACTGTATTGTTCTGAAGATGTATCCCAAATACTGGTAACCCAAATAAACTCCCTGAATATTGATTTAAAAAGCTTTTCCAAATAATGAGCATGTCTTGAGGCAAGTGTTACAAGTGTTGCAGTACAAACATGCTACTGCAGATTAGTTTACTACTGTTCAGTTTTACACAATATTTGCAGGAAATATTATTTGGAAGCATTAGATTTAGATAATGAACCTGATTGTGAACTAAACTACTTCTTTAATTGCACTAGGAATTTCATTTGACCTCTGGTATACACCCAGAGGATCTGCTTGTGTCTTTTGCATTTTTGCACTATATGCAAACTCTTCTTTTTGATCACAAAATGACACAAAACAACAATAATTTTAGTGTTGTCAGCTTTAAAATTAGAAATTGGTAGCAGTGTAATAATATTTATTTAGATTTATTGCAAAATTAAGTGGAAAGATATAATTTTTTAGAATTAATAAATGTAGAATTTTTTGAATATTTGTGTTTAAAAATTGTAAATTAAGGCAAGTAGTCAAACTATACAAGTCTTCTTTTCCTTCTTTATATTGTAGAGCCTCTATGTTCCTTCTACTTACGCCACAGTATCTCCTCTAATATTCCTCTTGTAATATCCCCCAGAATGTCCTTTTGGTTTTTTTCTGCTAACTGAATTCAATTTTTTTAAATCCTTAGAGTATTACGGAACCACTTCCCCCGAATGCAGATTTAACATGGTTCTAAACTTGCTATCAAAATTGACTGCACCAGTCGTTTCAGCGACTAAAAAAACCCTATTTTCCATATTTTCAAGCATTTCAAAGAATAAAAAAAATTTCACTAAAAAAAATGACAAGGCTAACACCTTTGAATTTGGTGTCTTCAAAGTTTGGTCAAAATCTAAATTATGTTATTCTTGGTAAAAATGGTCTAGAACCACTAATTCGACCACGTAGAATACGAAAATAGCCTTAAAATTGCAGGTTTACCAATAGTTTTCAGCAAAAACGGCATCCTTACCACTTCCACCCGAATGCAGATTTAACATGGTTCTAGACTTGCTATCGAAAAACTGCACCAGTCGATTCAGCGATTAAAAAAACCTTATTTTCCATATTTTCAAGCATTTCAGAGAAAAAAAATATTCAATTAAGAAAATGGCAAGGCTAATACCTTTGAATTTGGTGTCTTCAAAGTTTGGTCTAAATCTAAATTATGTTATTTTTGGTAAAAATGGTCCTCTGTTTGTTGGATATATACAAATATATTCGAAACTTTGTTTGCTTAATTTTAATATTTAATGAAAGCAATTTTTAAAATAACAAAAATTACTAAAAAATAAACGGAAAATTACGAATGGATTTTGTATTTGTGCTCGTACTACCGTCAGCGTTGCATGGCTCTCTGTTCAAATATAAACCGTCAGCTTCATTTGACTAATTAACGGAACCTACCAGGTGAAACCATTCATCAAACAGATGAAGTTTTAAACTTTTTATCTCTCTCTGTCTTTGTCAACATTGCTCTTTACGTACATAAAAGAAGTGCATCCCAATAGCGATGCTTTTTTATTGTTTTTATTGATTACACGTATATATCTGCAAAATCCAGTATTGTGATATAGATGATTACGAAGAATAATAACTCTATACATTTTGAAGTTTTATTTGTGAAATTAGCCACAATAACAACTATTTAAATGAAGAACGATGTTTGAAATAATTAAAATTATTTTTCAGGAAAATACTTAATACTACCTACTCAACATCAGGTATACAGGGTGTTTCAAAAAAAGGTAACACCGTCTCTAGGATAGGTAAAAAACAGAAAAATAATTGGGGTTGGCTTAGTGAAATTTTTTTCTAACGCCATCCGTTTTCAAGATAAAGGGCGTTGAAGAAAATGAAAAATTACACATTTCTTACGATTTTGGAAGCTGATATATCCCATGAATTTGTTTTTATAACTAACTCTCATAGAGGGCGCTAGTTACACGATTCATACAACGTATTATTCAACATAACTTTTTTTAGGGTAGAATTATTAGTCAAAACTCCAAGTGAACATAAACAACGTTTAATTCTACACCAAAAAGGTACTCTTGGTAAAACTCGATATTATGTACCGTTTTCGGAATATTTTGATTTGAAAATTATGAAGTAATAATCGCTCCTGGTATAAACTAATGATAAAGTTCGCTTTTCTCTAAGTTTGCCATGTAAAATTGACATTTATTGATTGTTATGACATTATTACTTCATAATTTTCAAATCAAAATATTCCGAAAACGGTACATAATATCGAGTTTTACCAAGAGTACCTTTTTGGTGTAGAATTAAACGATGTTTATGTTCACTTGGAGTCAAATAAATTTTATTTTTATCTACATTATTTGATAATTTTTCCAAATCTATTTATCATTCATTTTATGTTTGTATTGTATGCACTTGTTGAATGAACTCAGTAAGTTGAACTCTCCCTTAGTTAAGTTTTGATCATTCAAGAACAGATATAGCTTATAAAAAATGATCATTCGGACAAAAAACTTGATTTTAATTGAACGTTATGTATAAAATACAATATTTACACTACATAAAGTATAAAATAAAAGTAAATATAATAGAATTTTACAGTACATTCATATTATAAACATGTCAGTTGGAGGAATATGCGTAATTTAAAAATAAAGTATAAGAGGATGCCTATCTAAAAAGGACATCATTAGTTTTATTTTTTATTGGGATTTTGCCTGTGACGACTCTTGCGGTGTGAAAACTTTATTTATACATTTGTATTGATAAATGTTTGAATTAAAATGACATATAAAAATATGTAGTAGATATTTCTTGATAATATGTCATCTTATCGATCATAATAATTATTATAGTAAGAACAATAAACAACTATATTTATTTAAAAATACGTTTTATTATTCTCAGTAAGATGGACTTCCACGGAGTAAGGGTAAGTACAATAAAAAAAAATAATAAACTTAGTTAATTCGCTTATGCCTGAGTGATCTCGGTTGATCACCATACATATTAATATATTGCTGCAAAGTTTAAAATGCAAATCCACATAACCGCAAACATATATACTCCCAATTTTATTTAGAATCAATAAATGTGCATATCGCATGAGCTTGCAGGCTTTTCTGCGGATAAATACCGGATTTATCGTTGAGGATTTAACTCAAAACAAACGGGAAAAATCAATAAGAAGGTCTGTTCCGTGAAATACAGCACACTTTAATTAGAACGCGGTGTAGTAGGTACAGGTTTCGGGTTCTTAATCAAATGCGGAAAATAATTTACAAGAAAAGCGCAAATTAAAACTTATTAAAGACGTAAAATAGCCTAATATTAGGAAAATTAGTTTATTTTAAAAAGTTTTGGCTAAATACTACACCCGGCTGTACACTATAATCTTTTGAGGATACTGAGTATGTGTCTCACGCATCCAATGAGGATTCTCCTCTGACCAATATCTACAGTTTTGTCTCTTTACTTCCCCCTTCAATGTGAATGCTAATTCATCTAAAAAAAGAATTGTACCAACAGCTAGGTATTTCATTTCTCTTCAATTTATGCATAATTCTTTTATTAATATTAATGTGTTTATGTTCAAATATTCAAAAGAAGAACAACTGCGAGAAATAATAGTTTTAAGAGTGGTGTTAGTCGGCAAATGTATGTGTTTTGATTTATTTTTGTGTTGTTGACGGGGTACGTAACACTTCTTAGTGTTAAGATATGGTCGTAAACCATCTTACTACCCCTATGCAGAAATCTTAAAAAAATTTTTGCCCTGAAGATGTCGAAATAAATCGACGAAACGTCGGCGAAAATTTGACTGGTTTCTTTATATGCCTTTCCTCATACCCGTGTAAAAGAACTACGTTCTTCTTTATGGAAACACATTAGGACAGTTGTGTGACACATTATTTTGATGGGAAATTTGACGTGAACTTTACGTTGGATTTTTCACGCCACCTAACACAATATCCAATTTCACATCATCTTTAACGAAGTGCGGTTTTCTCTTTAATGGTTGGACATGTCCAAGTTCTCTGAATTGTTCATGAATTTTAGACACAGTATCTTGTGAAATATTGGGCAACTGAGAATACCTCTCGTGCTAAACACGATCAAAGATCCGTCGTCAATTTTACGAAAGTCCAGTGTATTTGTTACTTTTAGATTGAACTAGCGTACATTAGTAGATGGCCATATTCTACGATATGATGAACATTGCAAATATAAATTCTTACGTTATTTATGTTTCGAAAACCATAAAAGAAAATAGGAAACCATTATCCAGATACAGTTATATGGTTGAATTAGCTAACTCTTTGGCTAAATCATGGTTGGAAGAGAGAATACAAATTAAGACTTTGCGACAAAACCATTCGTCAAGATATCGGAAATATTCTTCATATTCCTGATGAAAATCAGGAACCTGTCAATCAAACTAAGAAAAGAAAAACTTTTTAATGTACTAGCAAAAGGAGACGTATGACCACTATTTATTGTCAAAAGTGTAATCATCCAATATGTGGAGAACATCAGGGAAACATTTGTTATACATGTGTAGCAAACTAACAAAATAAGTGCAAAATATTGCTTATAGTTATTTTCAATAGTTTAGGGATTTAAGTTTTGTTTATTGTATTGTCATTGAATAAATATTTTATTTCAAATTCCAAGTTTTTTCAACAGTCGTCAAAATTACGCGGCACCCAACGCGCGGACAGCTTTCTCATGCCTAAATCTTGATTCAATATGTGACAAACACGTTCTTTGGACATGTTTATAGCCTCTGCTATCTCTCTAATTTGAATTTGACAGTTGTCTAGCACCATTTGGTGAACTTGAGCGATATTATCGTCAGTGGTTGCAGTTTTTGGACGTCTCGAACGTTCATCGTCACCCAAGCTGGTAAGGCCACGTTTAAATTCAGCAGCCCAACATTTCACGGTGGTAAATCATGGTGCAGAGTCCCCGTACACAGCGACCAACTCGTCTTTGATTTGCGTAGGCGTATTGCCTTTCAAAAACAAATATTTAATGATAGCTCGATACTCGATTTTTTCGATTTTCATAAAAACACTAACATCAACTTACTAAAATGATTGTCAAACAACAACTGCGCGTCCAAAATGACTGAAATTTCAGTGGGTACCTTTCAAAGCGGGCGCAAACACATTCCCCAACTTTTGTTTACGAGTGCTGCCATCTTCATGTTGAGGTCGGAAACTTTTCAGACAACCCT
This sequence comes from Ophraella communa, assembly GCA_035357415.1. NCBI lineage: Eukaryota > Metazoa > Arthropoda > Insecta > Coleoptera > Chrysomelidae > Ophraella > Ophraella communa. The sequence continues at coordinate 3,149,693 of CM068995.1, forward strand.
CGTAGTCCAGTATTCTAGGGTTAAATAAGTTTGCCACTTCAACTTGACTTCTTGAATTTATCTTCGTAATCAATCATCATTAAAATTTTAATCCGGTGAGTCTACTTTAAATCCAAATCCTCTTCAACCCAAGGTCATCTTTTAGCAACACATCAGCACTTGAAACGTAGTTGTGAATATTCTAAACAAATAGTACTGGCAATCGACAAAATATTTTCAAATAATCATTTTTGTTTGAAAGATATTCGTTACAATACAACTTGGATTTAACGATAACTACATATAACTAGAAATCAACAACAATTTCTGATAATTTTGAAAGTTATTTTACAGAATTCTTAATAATTTTTTTATATAAATGAATGAAAAACGAGCTATTTTACTTGAATTTGTTTGTTAATTGTTAAATACTAGAGAACTTACGTATTGTATTATGTAACTTTTGAAAAGTATGTACAATTTGTCGAAAATAAAAGAGATTTCAAATGATTTAAATTCAGTAGGTCAGTATAAATAGAGGGTTTAGATGTGATACACTGTAAAAACACGTTTAAAATATTTTCTATGTTTTTTTAAATAAAGATATTATATTAAAGTCTTCATAAACAAACAAAGTATAATTAGAACAATTGATGAAGTTTATCCATGGTGTAGAGTTCACATCAAAACTAAAGTTTTTGTGACTTGAAATTTTTGAATTCGTTTGGTTTACTATTAATTTTTAAAATAGTTTAGCAAATATAATTAAAATACATTTAAGCGAGTCCAGTTCCTAAAATGTTACATGTTAAAACATAACAGGTCGGCTGAAAAGTCCCCGGTCTACCATAGTAAAACACAATATTTTGACAAAATTCATTTTTTTTATTCAACATAGTTGCCTTCAAGGGCGATACAGCGATTATAGCGACCTTCCAACTTTTCGATACCATTTTTGTAGTACTCCTTCGGTTTGTCCTCAAAATAGGCTTCAGTTTCGGCGATACCTCAGTATCAGAGCCAAATCTTTTTCCCGCGAGCATTCTCTTCAGGTCAGAGAAAAGGAAAAAGTCGCTGGAGGCTAGATCTGGAGAATACGGTGGGTGAGGAAGCAATTCGAAGCCCAATTCATGCAATTTTGCCATCGTTTTCGATGATTTGTGACACGGTGCATTGTCTTGATGAAACAACACTTTTTTCTTCTTCATATGGGGCCATTTTTTCGCAATTTCGGTCGTCAATCGCTCCAATAATGCACAGTAATGGTCGCTGTTGATTATTTTTCCAGTCGATGAACAATATACCGTGTGTATCCCAAAAAACTGAGGCCATAACTTTGCCAGCTGACTGTTGAGTCTTTCCACGCTTTGGTGGCGGTTCACCGGCCGCAGTCCACTCAGCTGACTGTCGATTGGACTCAGGCGTGTAGTGATGGAGCCAAGTTTCATCCATAGTCATATATCGACGCAAAAAATCGGGTTTATTACGACTTAACAGCTGCAAACACTGCTCAAAATCATCAATTCGTTGCTGTTTTTGGTCGATTGTGAGCACGCGCGGCACCCATTTCGCTTAGAGCTTCCGCATACCCAAATATTCGTGAAAGATGTCCAACACGTTCCTTAGATATCTTTAGAGTGTTAGCTATCTCTATCATATTCACTTTACGGTCACTCAAAATTATTTTGTGGATTTTTTTGATATTTTCGTCGGTAACCACCTCTTTTGGGCGTCTACTGCGTTCACCGTCTTCGGTGCTCATTTCACCACGCTTGAATTTTGCTTACCAGTCAATTATTGTTGATTTTTCTGGAGCAGATTCCGGAAACTCATTATCAAGCCAAGCTTTTGCTTCAACTGTATTTTTTCCTTTCAAATAACAATATTTAATAAGCACACGAAATTCTTTTTTTTCAATCTTTTTGAAAATAACAAAAGTTGCTTCACTAAAAATGCAATATCTCACAAACTAATAGTCCGACAGCTGTCAAATTTTTACACGAATCTAAAAATGAAATGGATTTAATTCTAGTGTCGTCATCTATAGGTCAGACCGGGGACTTTTCAGCCGACCTGTTATAAAGGTGTTCAAATCGCATGGAGGACAAAAGCTTTTTTATTATTTTTTTTTAACTGTACAGAATTGAAAATATTTTGTGGTCTGCACGATAAAATTGCAGCAAAACAATTTTGTATTAAACCTTAATCTAGGTAGCCATGGTTAATGGATCATTAATCACTACCGTGATTAATGAGTACTATTATGGTTGAGCAAACAGACGTATTATAAGTTCATTATGTATTCGTCGCGGATAAAATGCATTTTTATGTTATTTTCCAATAGACACATTTTTTAAAAGGCGAATTAATTACGTCAAACATACTTTTTTAGAGTGTACAAACACTGATATTACACCAATATGTGAGTAGCTCGGCCATATTGGCAGTAACATATAGATTTTGGAAAATCAGACATTTTACTATAACCGATCTTTAATAGGGGCAAAGAATAAAATGATATCCCATATTTTTCAACGGAGAATTTTATGGGCTACTGATGAAATCGTTGTTATTCATAAAGTAATTTGTACAAGATCTAGGTATTAGGAAATTCCATCATTTAACAGATTTGTCAAAGATTAATCATGAAGTAATTTAACCATAAATTTAGTTCAGGAATTTTAGTTTTTTAATTTGTGCATTTTTTTAAAATTTTTGCTACAATTGCATGCATATAAATTTGACTAAAGTTCGACCTAAAACAAGTGATAATTACTATAAAAACATTTAATTTGCTACGAAGAACTTTATATATTAATTAGTTGAATTTTTTATTGATAAATACTTGTAATGTACTTGTAATTTCTTTACATTAAGAATTTTTATATCTAGCTCTATTATTTCAGGTGGATATTAATCAAATGTTTGTGTTGGTAATAGGTAAATTGAAAAAAAAATTAATTATAATAAATTTATTATGACAAAACGTCAATTTGAAATATTAATCATGAAATATTCCAAAATCGAGATAAAGAATCAACCTAATTGTTTTTTATATTAAAGTGGTTGCAAATGAAAAACTCAAACTCAAGGCCGTAGAATTTTATTGATTTTGATAATATTAATGAATGTTAATTTCTACAACTGGGCTTGCGGAATTCTCTCCCATTCTTCACGAGCAGCATCTTTCAGTTCTCGTAGAGTAATTGGGGGAGGGTTTCGCTTCTTAATGCGTGTTTTAAGAATGTCCCAGGCATGTTCAATGACGTTCTGGTCAGGGAAATTTGATGGCCATCTTAATGTGGATATTCCTTTTTCTTCCAAAAAATTTTGGACTGCAGCTGTTCGATTTGGAGGTGCATTGTCATGCATAAACAAAAATCCATCACCTACCGCCCCCCCGGAATAGACGCACAACAGGATTTAAAACTCCCTGTACCCCTCAAAATACCGCTCCAAACCATAATACCCCCACCTTCAAATAGAACAGGTGGTTGGGCTGTTTTTAATCGGGCTTGTCGTCTTGGGGCCCTCCAAACTAGCGTTCTTCGCGAATCAGAAACCAAGCCAATTCTTGATTCATCAGAAAACATCACGTAATTCCAGTTAGGACCATGGTGTAACATTACAATTTTTTAAATTGATTGTAGTAACCCTTACTTTTTGGAAGTCCATCTTATTAAGAATAATAAAAAACTCTTTGTTTTAACAAAACTTCCAATATTTATTTAAAAAATTGCTTTTTTAACCCTAATGTTACATAGCTTTGTTTATTTGCATACTACTAAAGCCATCCAAATGGAGCTAGTTTCCAGCCTTTCAACTGAGGCCTTCATTGCAACATTGAAACGCTTTATTGCAAGAAGAGGTAACCCTCAGGTTATATTTAGTGATAACGCTACAAATTTTCTCGGTGCTAAAAATCAACTCAAAGAGCTTCATGAATTTCTCCTATTCTGATTCTATTAAAAACTTCTTGTCCCTCACCATTGAATGGAAAAATATACCTCCATATTCTCCGCATTGGGGTGGAATATGGGAATCCTCAATCAAGAGTGCCAAATACCACCTATACCGCATTGTAAGTACTTATAATCTCACTTTTTAGGAATTCACTACCATGCTGGCAAAAATAGAAGCAATCTTAAATTCTAGACCTTTATATCCTTTATCTAATGACGCAAATGACTTGCATCCATTGACCACAGGTCATTTTCCGATTGGGGCCCCTCTTACCTCTTTCCCCGAAAAGAGGTAAGACCCCTATTAACAGACTGTCATTCTGGCAGCTCTGTAGCAGAATTCAACAATCCTTTTGGAAAAGGTGGACTGTAGATTATCTAAATTTACTTCAGAATCGACCAAAATGGTTACTTCCTGTTTCTAATTTGAGAAAAAACCAAATGGTTCTAGTTAAAGAAGAAGATAACCCCCCTCTTAAATGGCCATTGGCTAGAATTCTCGAGCCACTCTTAGGCAAAGATGGTAAAGTCAGAGCCGCCAAAATACTTACTGCTGATGGGGAGTTGGTTCGTCCAATAGTTAAACTCTGTCCTTTGCCTATATCAGATAACCAAGAATGACAATGGGTCATAATATATCAGAAAATTAATTGTTTAATATTTTTATTGAATTTGTGACAGTTCTTTGATTTTATTATATTAATAAAACGATTTTTTGTTTTATTTATATAAAACGGAATGATCGGCCAGCATTTAGCACAAAACATTGAGGATTAAGCGTTTTCATTGGTCGAAAAAACAAAACTATGATATTTTGACAGGTGAAAAAAATAAACAAATTCAAATTTTTCATTTAAACAATGGAAATAATCTTTAAAAGTTCTTTGTTTACTGTTCTTAATGGAACAGCGTGAGGGTGAGTACAATAAATTTCTACAAAACAATAAATGTTAGCTTCTTGAATATCAAATATCCAACAATGATTTATAAAACATTATAGTGCGAGTTAGTGTAGTGTGAAATGGCGGCGACTGTCCATTAATAGAATCGTAATTGTACGTTGAGTGGTTCGGGAATGACAATTTGGTTTAGATTAGGATGAAGTTGTTTGAGCTTTGCAAAACCAGTAATCATAAGCGAAACTTGTTAATATATTAAATTGGCCTGTCACTAAGATTTCAATATAAATTGCGAATAACAAGAATATAAAATTTTAATTAAAATTATTTTAAACAAATCGCTGATATGGTACTCTCATTTTCGTCACAATAAAGTTCAAAAAACTGTCATTTTTATAAAAATTTGCTGAGAAATAAAAAAACAATTCTAACTAAATAACTTTATGGTGCAATTCTCATATATAAAAAAATAGAAAAGATCCAAAACCATAGACTTTTATTCAGGTAAATTACAATTATTGCTACTAGTTTCGGTCCAGATCAGACCATCATCAGGCAGAGTCACAAGAGTAGAAATTGAGGGTATTGGAACAACGTAGGTAGGTGAAGATTGTAATATTACATTTCATTGATACTAAAAGAAGTGGATTTAAATATTTTGTGTGGTTTTAAAAAAAATTTTTAAGAAGTTATCAAGAATCAATGAAATATGGGGGATTTTGAAGGGGGAATTCTACTAGATGGAGTAAAAAACCATAAGTAGGGTAGGATTTAAGGAATCGAAGGGAAGGAGGGAATATATCCCACTAAATGGAATAAAAAACCAAATGGTGTTATTTGGTTAGGTTAGGTTAGTTTCGGTATTTGGCAACCCTGTTTTTGCAACCTGACAACTGACAGCTCTATCGTAGATTTGGAAATTGTTGAGGTTATACGTATTCAGAACGTTTAACGTTTTAAAAGATTAATCTCGACCCAAAAATGGAATTAAATAGTGGATTAACTCAGCAAAAGTGCATGGATGAACTTACTTTAATTTTTGCCGATAAAGCTCCATCAAGGACCAGTGTTTATCGATGGTATGGTGAATTCAATCGTGGTCGTAGTTCACTCCAAGACGAGTTTCGTGCAGGTCGTCCAACATCAGTTGTTGTTCCGAAAACCATTGATGCTGTGCGCGAATTGATATTGCAAAATCGTCATGTGACCTATCGTGAGATTGAGACAACCTTAGACATTAGTGGGGCCAGCATACATTCAATATTGCATAAATATTAGACGGTAAAAAAAATTTGTTCGCATGGGATCCCACACAATTTGTCAATCCCTCAAAAATCTTTGTGTCGAAGGAAATGCTCAAAAAATACGATCGCGGTGCTTCGAAACACGTCTATGACATCCTGACAGGTAATGAATCGTGTATTTACGCGTATGAGCCCGAAAGTAAACAGCAGTATGGGGTGTTTCAAGATGAGCCCAATCCAACAAAAGTTGTTCGCGCACGAAGCACTTTCAAGCAAATGGTCGCCTGTTTTTTCCGAAAAACTGGACGATATGTAGGATCACTGGATTAAAAATAAACCAAAATAACTAAGGTTTTTGACACAAGACTAATTGAACTGATCCAAATATGTTTTCATCACTGACACCAAATTAATCGAACCCCGGAACTGTATGTAATTATTTCTGTTCTATGGGATAAACCCCCACTGTTTTTGTTTTAATTTTACTGTAACTGTTTTTTTAGAACAAATTATAGTTTTTTCGATTGCAAATTAGTCCAGGCGTGCTGTACTTTTAGACGGAAATTCTGATACCTGGAATGTAACAGTTGGAGGTGGTAAAGGGACTTATAACACATGAAAAAAAAATACATTAACTATTTCAATTATGATCATAAACTTTTTAGGGGTGAAAAAGGGTGAAAAAGGGTGAAAAAGGGATAAAAAACTGAAGTATTGCTGTTTGCGGCTAAATTTGACGTCAAAATGAAAAGTGCCCAGAAGAAAAGTTGTAGATCATGTAAAAATCTAAAACTTTTCTTTTGGTAATTTTCTCACATAACCTCAATTTTTCGAGGAAAATGGAAAAAAAACGTTTTTTTGTTTTTAATTTTTAATTTTCCAACGGATTCGTCAATCTTGGTGAAACTTGGTGAAAACTTACCTTTTTATGTCCAAAATAACCTCGAATCTTCTCAACCTTGTAACATAATAATTTTTCGAGAAATTTGATTTTTCTGGAAAAATCTCTTTTTTTTCAACTGTAAAGTTTGCTCGGAAAATATTATTGGAAAAGATTTTTCTGGGGCTCATTTTTTTCGTTTTTACGTCTACTTTCACATGAAATAAAAAAATACACCTCTCATTTAAAAATGTGCTCAAAAATGAATAAAAAGCAAAAAATAAATTTTGCAACAGCTAAATTTGCAATAATTGTTAAATTTTTGTTATAAAATATTAAAATATGCAAAAGCCGACTCTTGCATTACATTCTACGGAAAAAATTACAAAAGAAAATGTATTTCATTATTTAGTCGGATTTTTAGTTAATTTGTAATATTATTATAAACACTCTATTATGAAGTTAATAATCCGAGCGGTGATTTCATGGTTTTTACTATTGTTGTATGATGATTTGTTTATATTATAAGGTTTTTCATGAGATAAATCGATTTGTTGATATTACAAGGCCCAAATACCCTTTCATCAGAGCCCTATAGCCACCTTTCATAAGTGACAAAGTGTAGACATGACAACTTTAACTAGCCTAGGGGCCTAGGCCTTTTGTTTTCTCTTTGACCTTGCAACATTTCAGTATACAAAATATATCATTCGTAACAAACAAAATATTGTCTTTTCAATATATTTTTTAATTACAATTACGAATTACTTAAAACCCAACGATTATATTACATTAAAAATAAACAAATTATTCCAAAAAGTCAAAGAAAATTGAAATTTTGATGAAAATTGGGCTATAGGGTTCTGATGGAAGGGTATTTGGGCCTTGTAATTATCAACAAATCAATTTATCTCATGAAAAACCTTATAATATAAACAAATCAGCATACAACAATAGTAAAAACAATGAAATCCCCGCTCGGATTATTAACTTCATTAATAGACTTGAGTGTTTATAATATTGCAAATGAACTAAAAATCCGACTAAATAATGAAATACATTTTCTTTTGTAATTTTTCCCGTGGAATGTAATGCAAGAGTCGGCTTTTGCATTTTTTAATATTTTTTAACAAAAATTTAACAATTATTGCAAATTTAGCTGTTGCAAAATTCATTTTTTGCTTTTTGTTCATATTTGATCACATTTTTAAATGAGAGGTATATTTTTTAATGTCATGTGAAAGTAGACGTAAAAACGAAAAAAAATGAGCCCCAGAAAAATCTTTTCCAATAATATTTTCCGAGCAAACTTTACAGTTGAAAAAAAAGAGATTTTTCCAGAAAAATCAAATTACTCAGAAAATTATTATGTTACAAGGTTGAGAAAATTCGAGGTTATTTTCGACATAAAAAGGTAAGTTTTCACCAAGTTTCATCAAGATTTTCCGTTGGAAAATTAAAAATCAAAAACGAAAAATCTGTTTTTTCCATTTTCCTCGAAAAATTGAGGTTATGTGAGAAAATTACCAAGAGAAAAGTTTTAGATTGTTACATGATCTACAACTTTTCTATTGGGCACTTTTCATTTTGACGTCAATTTTAGCCGCAAACAGAAATATTTCAGTTTTTTACCCCTTTTTCACCCCTAAAAAGTTTATGATCATAATTGAAATAGTTAATGTATTTTTTTTTCATGTGTTATAAGCCCCTTTACCACCTCCAACTGTTACATTCCAGGTCTCAGATATTCCGTATTTTTTATTTTTTTGGTACAGCACGCCTGGACTAAATAGTTTTATTCATTTTTAAAAGATACTGAAATAAGAAAAAAACTAAAATAATTCATTAAATTATATTTTTATTGTTTGTTAACATTTTGTGGGAATTTTAAAATTAAATATACAATAAGTGTTGTAAGGTAATTAAAAGAATCACTTAAGTTATTTATGTGTAGTATATAAAATTAACGTCAACACCTATTTCATACAGATTCTTTTTTAAGGCTCAAGTTGATTTTACGCTTCTGACGAAGAAGAAACGTAAAGGACCGGACTAATCTTCTCCTGTGTTTGTGCATGTTTGGACAGCGATTCATAAAGTTCTCGTCTTCTGGTACTTCTATCAAATTCTATTTGGGTTTTCAATTTTCTAATAGATCTTGCTAGCATGTGTGCAAACACGGCACCAAGTATCTTAAACAAATATCCAGTACGTTAATAACACAAACTTATAAATAACAATAATAATAAACTTTATTCAGTTAATTGAAATACAAAGTATAAAAATATAACTCGATAAACAAATAAACACGGATAATAAACACAATAAAAAAATGTTAGAATACTATACTCCAAAATTCTTGGCCCCCCCTGGTACATAACAGGTCGGCTGAAAAGTCCCCGGTCTACCATAGTAAAACACAATATTTTGAAAAAAATTCATTTTTTTTATACAACATAGTTGCCTTCAAGGGCGATACAGCGATTATAGCGACCTTCCAACTTTTCGATAGGTACCATTTTTGTAGTACTCCTTCGGTTTGTCCTCAAAATAGTCTTCAGTTTCGGCGATTACCTCAGTATCAGAGCCAAATTTTTTTCCCGCGAGCATTCTCTTCAGGTCAGAGAAAAGGAAAAAGTCGCTGGGGGCTAGATCTGGAGAATACGGTGGGTGAGGAAGCAATTCGAAGCCCAATTCATGCAATTTTGCGATCGTTTTCATTGATTTGTGACACGGTGCATTGTCTTGATGAAACAACACTTTTTTCTTCTTCATATGGGGCCGTTTTTTCGCGATTTCGGTCTTCAATCGCTTCAATAATGCACAGTAATAGTCGCTGTTGATTGTTTTTCCCTTTTCTAAATAGTCGATGAACAATATACCGTGTGTATCCCAAAAAACTGAGGCCATAACTTTGCCAGCTGACTGTTGAGTCTTTCCACGCTTTGGTGGCGGTTCACCGGCCGCAGTCCACTCAGCTGACTGTCGATTGGACTCAGGCGTGTAGTGATGGAGCCAAGTCATATATTGACGCAAAAAATCGGGTTTATTACGACTTAACAGCTGCAAACACTGCTCAGAATCATCAATTCGTTGCTGTTTTTGGTCGATTGTGAGCACGCGTGGCACCCATTTCGCACAGAGCTTCCGCATACCCAAATAATCGTGAACGATATGTCCAACACGTTCCTTAGTTATCTTTAGAGTGTCAGCTATCTCGATCATATTCACTTTACGGTCACTCAAAATCATTTTGAAGATTTTTTTGATATTTTCGTCGGTAACCACCTCTTTTGGGCGTCCACTGCGTTCACCGTCTTCGGTACTCATTTCACCACGCTTGAATTTTGCGTACCAGTCAATGATTGTTGATTTTCCTGGCGGAGAGTCCGGAAACTCATTATCAAGCCAAGCTTTTGCTTCAACTGTATTTTTCCTTTCAAATAACAATATTTAATAAGCATACGAAATTCTTTTTTTTCCATCTTTTTGAAAATAACAAAAGTTGCTTTACTAAAAATGCAATATCTCACAAACTAATAGTCCGACAGCTGTCAAATTTTTACACGAATCTTTTGAAGGTTGATACTATCTAAAAATGAAATGGAATTAATTCTAGTGTCGTCATCTATAGGTCAGACCGGGGACTTTTCAGCCGACCTGTTATAAGCAAATATATATAACGAATCCCCGACTTCAACTAGTGAATAAAGTGGTGACCAAAAACTAGGAATAATTTAAAAAATTATGAACCATACTACTATGATTGGATATAATATGTTGCCTTAATTTGGTTTTAAAACGATGAAGATTTTTTATAATTTTTATATTTTCAGAGACTGTATTGTAGAACTTGGGTGCCATAAACTTGTGTGATCTTTGGGAAACTGTTTTTGTCATTAAAGCAGGAATGTAATAATGTTTTTGGCGAGTTTCGTGATTGTGAGTTGGAAGTAGAGAGCATTGTTTGTTTCTTTATACAAAATACTTCTTAGTTTGTTGAAGACATTAGACCATTTTAAATGGCAATGATATTAACTCCCAGATATTTCCTTTTTGTTTGGGGGAAGTTAGTAATGGTTTCTATAGCAAATTATTTTTATATACTGACCTGAATTAATGTTATGCACATAGCTCCGACTGTTAACAAAAGGGCACTTTGTGACATAATAAATGATATTTGATAAAGGCATCCTCTTCTATATACATCATACATACTCATGCAGTTTTCTTCTCTGCAACATGACGCTGGTACATATACTGTACTATCAAAGCTTTCTGTAGAGAAATTCGTCAAGAGATGTAGGGCAGTAAGGTTGTAATTTGTGTTATTTGCATATTTATTCCAGTCTGAAGGTCTTCTTACCCCACAGCATTGTAACTAAAATTTAGAAAACATGTTAAATTTCAATTTCAACGCTACAGAAAAGTAATAAACTGTGTTTTCTAACGTATTTCACACAATATTTTTTCCCATTTTAATTATACAGTGTGGAAACCACTGGTTTGTGGGGTTAGTAAAAGATTATAAAAAACGCTGGAACCCGTCAACTTTGAAATACAAATGTGAGCTTTTTATACATAAAGGGTGATACGCGCAAGCGTGGCATCGTGCATGATACTGGTATTTAGGAAAAATCCAAAAACACGTGAATTTATGTTGGAAGGGGCAAGCATTATGGCTTATTTAAACTTACTGATGATTTCAAAAATTTATAATGCTTGTAATGCTTTAATCTTTTTAACTGTGCTATTTATTCTACTTCAAAGATCAAACACCAAACATACTTACAGTGTACTGACTAGCATCCCATATATAGTTAGTCTCTGTAGGATAGAAGTCCATACTAGTAAGCATATCTTTTTCAATGGTTCTTTCTAGGTTTTCTCTGGAACGATATGCTGCAATGCTTATAGATATTTCCAATATTACAACCATCAGCAGACAAAGAGCATACTAAAAAATTAAAATAATGCTAAGACATATCATATATTATTAAAATTAAAGTCCTGTCTGAAATGTAACAGTTGGAGGTGGTAAAGGGGCTTATAACACATGAAAAAAAAATACATTAACTATTTCAATTATGATCATAAACTTTTTAGGGGTGAAAAAGGGTGAAAAAGGGAAAAAAAACTGAAGTATTGCTGTTTCCGGCTAAAATTGACGTCAAAATGAAAAGTGCCCAATAGAAAAGTTGTAGATCATGTAAAAATCTAAAACTTTTCTTTTGGTAATTTTCCCACATAACCTCAATTTTTCGAGGAAAATGGAAAAAAACGATTTTTCGTTTTTAATTTTTAATTTTCCAACGGATTCGTCAATCTTGGTGAAACTTGGTGAAAACTTACCTTTTTATGTCCAAAATATCCTCGAATTTTCTCAACATTGTAACATAATAATTTTCCGAGAAATTTGATTTTTCTGGAAAAATCTCTTTTTTTTCAACTGTAAAGTTTGCTCGGAAAATATTATTGGAAAAGATTTTCCTGGGGCTCATTTTTTTAGTTTTTACGTCTACTTTCACATGAAATAAAAAAAAAATACACCTCCCATTTAAAAATGTGCTCAAAAATGAAAAAAAGCAAAAAATGAATTTTGCAACAGCTAAATTTGCAATAATTGTTAAATTTTTGTTATAAAATATTAAAAAATGCAAAAGCCGACTCTTGCATTACATTCTACGGGAAAAATTACAAGAGAAAATATTTCATTATTTAGTCGGATTTTTAGTTCATTTGCAATATTATTATAAACACTCATGTCTATTAATGAAGTTAATAATCCGAGCGGTGATTTCATAGTTTTTACTTTTGTTGTATGCTGATTTGTTTATATTATAAGGTTTTTCATGAGATAAATCGATTTGTTGATATTACAAGGCCCAAATACCCTTTCATAAGAGCTCTATAGCCACCTTTCATAAGTGAAAAAGTGTAGACATGACAACTCTAACTAGCCTAGGGGCCTAGGCCTTTTGTTTTCTCTTTGACCTTTCAACATTTCAGTATACAAAATATACTATCATTCGTAACAAACAAAATATTGTCTTTTCAATATAGTTTTTAATTACAATTACGAATTACTTAAAACCGAACGATTATTATATTAAAAATAAACAAATTATTCCAAAAAGTCAAAGAAAATTGAAATTTTGATGAAAATTGGGCTATAGGGCTCTGATGAAAGGGTATTTGGGCCTTGTAATTATAAACAAATCGATTTATCTCATGAAAAACCTTATAATATAAACAAATCAGCATACAATAATAGTAAAAACCATGAAATCCCCGCTCGGATTATTAACTTTATTAATAGACTTGAGTGTTTATAATAATATTGCAATTGAACTAAAAATCCGACTAAATAATGAAATATATTTTCTTTTGTAATTTTTCCCGTAGAATGTAATTCAAGAGTCGGCTTTTGCATTTTTTAATATTTTATAACAAAAATTTAACAATTATTGCAAATTTAGCTGTTGCAAAATTCATTTTTTGCTTTTTTTTCATTTTTGAGCACATTTTTAAATGGGAGGTGTATTTTTTTTATTTCATGCGAAAGTAGACGTTAAAACGAAAAAAACGAGCCCCAGGAAAATCTTTTCCAATAATATTTTCCGAGCAAACTTTACAGTTGAAAAAAAAGAGATTTTTCCAGAAAAATCAAATTTCTCGGAAAATTATTATGTTACAAGGTTGAGAAAATTCGAGGATATTTTGGACAACATAAAAAGGTAAGTTTTCACCAAGTTTCACCAAGATTGACGAATCCGTTGGAAAATTAAAAATTAAAAACGAAAAATCGGTTTTTTTCCATTTTCCTCGAAAAATTGAGGTTATGTGAGAAAATTACCAAAAGAAAAGTTTTAGATTTTTACATGATCTACAACTTTTCTATTGGGCACTTTTCATTTTGACGTCAATTTTAGCCGCAAACAGCAATACTTCAGGTTTTTATCCCTTTTTCACCCTTTTTCACCCCTAAAAAGTTTATGATCATAATTGAAATAGTTAATGTATTTTTTTTTCATGTGTTATAAGCCCCTTTATCACCTCCAAATGTTAGATTTCAGGTATCAGAATTTCCGTCTAAAAGTACAGCACGCCTGGACTACTACTATAGGTTAGCTTTATGCATGATTTTAAAATTTAAATTCAAAAAAATTAAAACCAAATTAATCTGAATCGAAAAAGGGATATTAAACAAGCTGTTGCTATACTGAAATATTATATAATTAAACAAAATATGTGTCTATCAAAACTTTACTGTACTGTTTTATAATAATAATTTTATTTAGGAGTCAACAAAATATTTTTTGTTTAATAAATGAGTAACAGTTATTGTTTTGAACAAATATTCCGCTGTAGTTTTATCGCTCGTTTGAAAGTAAACAATTTTTCGTGAGTCTACCAACAAAAATCCATTTTCCGAAAAATATCCTCCTACTTTTTCGGAATCCAGCCACACAAACAAAGCTACCTGATCAGTACTGATTTCAACACCAAATACACCGTCATCACTAAGTTTTTTTACCGAAACAATTGTAACTTCAGCAGCAGTAACATTGGAATCTTTTATTGCTTCTGGAAATATGTAATTATCCGGAGACACTTTAACATTACTATTAGATACGAAGAAATAAAAAAAGCAGTTCGTTTTTGCAGTTGCCAAAGTACCACATCCCAATGCAGACAGATAGTTATCAGCGTCAAATGTTTTAATTAATTGTGATGAGTTGTCTTCAATATTAACAGTTAAATTTTCAGTTTTTATCGGCGTAAGTGAATTCCAATTGTAGACGATAATAGTAACAGTTAAATTTAAAAAAGAATATGGAAGATCTGAGACAGTGTATATTTCCAATGATCGATTTATTGTCAAACGACCTGTCACTGCGATTGGAGCAAAAAAATCTTTTACGAAATATTGTAACATCTTCCAGCGTCCAGTGTAATCGATACCCGACCATGAAGGAGCTATCCAAACGTCGTTCAGTTGCCAATACAGAGCTCCCATTGTAAACCCCTCTCCATTTTTATTTAAAATACTTTTACAACTTCGATAGTATTCCGTTTCTATTTTCACCGCCAGCGCTTGAGATATCTGCGAGTAATAAATAAAAGCTTCAATAAAGTATTCGTTGGATTCTTTGGGTACTTTAAAATAATATAAGAGTAATGCTTTTAACTCTAAATTTCCTAAAGGATGATGTTGTCTGTGGTTCATAAATACGCTATCAATACTAGCATCTTCGGTGTTATTTGTAACCGATAACCAAGAATAAAGACTCGGCAATGATTGGTAGCCATATTCCGAGGCAAATCTTGGGGTTGGATAATAATTGGAGTTAAACGGATTAAGAAAATAGTTGTAAAAATGAATATCTCCAAAAAGAGAACTCGCTGGATTTTTAGCGACGTAGTTTTCACTGTCAGATTCTTTACCGTTAGTAGGACTTGAAGTTATAAAAATACCTCTATTATGAGTAATTCTTAGAAACTCGGATTTTATAGTAGTTATATAAAGCTTGACATAATCGTTGTAATACGTTGTATAGTTTCCAACTGTGTTGTACCAATTTTGGCTTAAAGCTCCTTCGTTTTCATTGTTTCCGGAAAATATAGCTACGCTAGGGTGACTGTATAGTCGTTTTACTTGGTGTTGTACTTCCTGTATAACGTTTTTTAAGTAGGAATCAGTGGCTGGGTACATGGCGCAGGCAAACATGAAATCCTGCCATATTAAAATACCTAATTCGTCGGATAGTTCGTAAAAATAATCCGATTCATACACGCCTCCTCCCCAAACTCTAATCATATTCATGTGGGAAGCGTGAGCGGTGTTAAGTAATTTTTTTATTTTTGTTTCGTTCTGTCCTCGTTCCGGTAAAATGTCAATGGGTATTTCATTGGAACCTTTCATAAAAATAGGTACGTCATTTACTTTAAAGTAAAAAGTTAATCCTGATTCTACTTTTTCTTGAACAAGTTCAATGGTTCTAAATCCTATTTTACTTTTTTTAGTACTAGTGTCTGAATTATTTTTAAAAGTTACTTCTAGATCGTACAAAATACTTGCTCCGTAACCGTTTGGCCACCACTTATTTACATAAGATTTTAAAATATCCAAATTAATTGTTATTACTATATCGTCGTTTTTATCGGGTTCTTTAGAGACATCAACAATTGTGGAGATATTAGCAAAGTTTGTTTCCAATTCAACTTTAACAGAACCCATTACTTTATTTCTTATATTGTTTGCTAGATAAATATCAGTGTTTAAAGTCCAATGATCGTCATCCTTATTAATTACATCGCTTACAACGTATCTTATCACCGATTCGTTAAATGCTTCTATGTAAACTTTCTTCCAAATTCCCACCGAGGGAAATGATGGTCCCCAGTCCCATGAAAACGAAGACTGCATTTTCCTTATCATATTGACGTGACATTCGCCGTTATATTCCAAAGGGGGACACGTGGGAGGGACTGTATAATTCCTCGATTGATCTTCGTAATATTTTTTGGCTATTTCTACTGGAGAAAAAAACTTTACTTCAATTTCGTTTGTTCCTATTTTTAAAAATTTTTTTACGTTAAAAATGTATCGCACGAACATATTTTCAGACGAACCGACTAAGTAGTTATTTATGAAGATGGAAGAAAATGTGTCTAAACCATCGAACACTAGATTAACGTTTTCATTATTAATCACATCCGGCGGAACAGAAAAATGTTTGCTGTAGCTCCAATTCGACTTTTGCACCCATTTTAGCTCGACGTCATTGTTTCCGTAAAAAATATTTCCTATAATGCCGTTATTCATCAAATCACTGTATATTCCTCCGGGAACTGTGGCTTTCACATTCCTGTATCGATTGGTATCTTCGTTGACGATCCATTCCCCGTCTAAATTTAAAATCCGTATACACTCGCATAATTTAAAGTATGTTATAATTAGGCAGAATAACTTTGACATTATTTTAAGCCTAGAATATTTCACTGAATATGTTCGGTGGACACTTTGTTGTTGTTTGGTTGGGTTTGAATTAGCTATCAGAATCTCAATTATCACAGCGATTTAAATAAATGAAACAAGATAGGCAGTCAAGGGCGTAGAAGGCGGAGAAAAAGGATAAACGGCGGTAATAAAAATGTGTCACAAATGAAAATTTAAATACTTATACAGTAGCTTCATATCGATTTTATAAGTTAATAAACATATTTATAAAAAGTGGTTGATGGAACTGCTGAAAAATATTTTGTATTGTTTCCCGTAGTTCGGCAATATTCGCCGGCGAATTTTCCGAATGAAATATTTTTTCCTTCATTATGCCCCAAAAGTATGCGTCAGGTGGCGTCAGATCAGGTGAATTAGAAGGATATTCGAAGTCTGATCCCCGAGAAATTATTCTATTATCGAAATGCTGTAAGTCTAAGGTGCGCACAGCTGTATGGCTCGTTACATCCTGCAATGGATGTACACAGCAATAGTGAGACCAGTAATCACATATGGGGCAGCGGCTTGGGGCTAATCTGAATACGACGAGGAAAAACCTCTCGAAAATTCAGAGACTAGCCTGTTCATGTATCACTGGAGCAATGGGAACTTGCCCCTCTGCTGCAATGGAGGTGATTTTAAACTTGACCCCACTGCACATTCTGCTAGAAAGTGCAAGGAAGAAAACAATATATAGAATGATCAAAGAAGGAATTATCAGGGAAAAACCTCGATCACTTCACTTTGATCAAACTTGGGAAATGCCCCAAGATGATATGCCAAAGAAATTCAACTTTGTGAGAAAATTCATCACAAAGTTGAGTAATAAATCTGAATGGGATGAAGACACCATACAGAATTTAAACCAGAATACCATAAAGTGGTATACGGACGGTTCCAAGCTAGACGAGGGAACTGGGATAGGAGTTTTTGGACCGAGAGCCAAATACTCAGAAAGCTTGGGCACATACCCGAGCATCTTTCAAGCAGAAGTCCGCGCCATCGAAAGATGTGTGGAATTCAATATTGAAAGAAACTACCGCAGACAAGAGATTGTGATCATGTCGAATAGTCAAGCAGCCATCAAAGCGCTGAGTTCAAATATAATCAGTTCGAAGATGGTTTGGGAATGCCTAGGCAAACTAAATGAACTAGGCCAGAAGAACACTGTCACCCTCCTATGGGTCCCGGGACACATAGGAATAGAGGGGAATGAAACAGCAGATAAGCTGGCAAAAAAAGGAGCTGAAACCCCACATTTGGGACCAGAACCATCTTGTGGGATCAGCAGTAGAGTAATCTTAGGAAAACTAAGGGAGGAAATGGAGAAAGAAAAATCCAAGTACTGGAATCAGCTGGAAGGACTGAGGCAATCTAAGATACTACTGGGGAACTATGACCAGAAGAGATCTCTTAGCTGCCTCAACCTCAGTAAAAAAAGGCTCCGTATTCTAACGGGAATATTAACCGGGCATTGCCGGTTAAGAAGCCACATGAAGAAACTAGGGTTAGCAGATGAAGCAAAGTGCAGATTCTGTGAGGAAGAGGATGAAACCTCAATACATATACTCTCAGAATGTCCTGCCTTGCAAAATTCTAGGGCTAGATACCTAGGAGCACATGAAATAGAGGAAGGGGATCTACCTGATTTGAAGCCCGACGATGTCCTAAACTTCCTCAGGAAAATAGGACTCGAAGAGCTGCTATAAATCTGAGAAAACATCAGAACATGGCAAGTAAGGGAGGACACAATAGATTCTATGGGTCGCAGTGTAATCATCACCCCTAACTCATTCATACATTCATACATTCATGGCTCGTTGCACCATCTTGTTGGAACCATTTTGTGCGAAACTGTAGATTTCGTGCACGGCAAAAGTTATTTAGATCTCTCACAAAAGGTATAATAATTTCTCTCTATAACGTTCTTGGTTGACAGTAAGTGGATTCTGATTATCATCTTCAACGAAATAAGGACCAATCATTTCATTACCAGATACCAGATACCAAACGGTAACTCGAAGACTGTGGAGTGGTTTCTCTACAATGACATCAGGACGTTCAAATCCAAGGAATCTGGTTGTTTGTCGATTAATATAGCCGATAAGATGAAAGTTACTCTCGTCTGAAAACCATATGTTTTTCAAAAATTCGGGATCTTCGTAAATTAAACTCAACATGCGACAACAGTAAATTTCTCTTGCAAGTTTGTCCGCAGCATTTAGTCGTTGTCTAACTTGAATACGGTATGAATAACCACCAATTGATTTGAACATGCGACGTAAAGACGTTTCACTAATGTTGATGAGTTTACATGCAGTTCTTACATGACTTCTATGAGGTGATTGCACAACTTGGTTAAAAAACACGTCCTTCATTTTCGTTAGTGCATACTGTTTTTCGACGACCTGAAGAACCTTTACGTTGACACAATACACTACCAGTGCGACGAAATTTTTCAACAACAGCTAACATCACACTTTTACTAGGAGCTGCTTTATTAAATTTCTGTTGATATTTTATTAACACCTATTCTAAGCTTGGACCATCATTACGACCTGATTAATTGTATTAACCTTTATTTTGTGGAAGTCCATCTTATTAAGAACATGAAAATAAAACAGTGGTTTTAAAAATAAAGAAGAATATAAATTTAAAACGAATGATTTCATAAAATCAAGTAATGCCAAAACTCTAAAAACAAGGGAACCTGTAAATGACTTAAATTACCTATTTAATGAATATGATAAAAAATATGATACAAAATTATATGAAGCTATTAAATTACATAAAGTGTCAACAGTAATTAGACCTGAAGTTTGGTTTGTTAACACTCCTAATACTAAAGTAGTCAAAACACCTAAATATTCAGTAAAAAATTCATTAGATTCAATAAAAAAACTAAATAGATGTAATTTACAAAATAATACTAAATTGCTATCGTTTGATGTAACTTATACAGTATGATGCAAATGTAAGGAATAAATTCATTATTTCAAAAACAGACGACTTTTAAAAAAATCTTAAAACACCTCAATTTTAATTTTTGAATGTCCATGAACTGCTATAGATGTGTTGGACATTATGTCATTATGGATGGCGTAATGACGTCATCGACAATTTTTTTAAATACAAACCAAGGTCACGTGATAGCTCATTTGAAAGGTCTCCTTATTGCCTTTGCAACAATGTAATTATTTAAATATTTATTTCTATAGGTTTAACCAAAACTGGAATAAATGTTTACTTAAATACAATTAAATTACAACAAATGTTCAAATTGTCGACCTCCAGCAATGATACAATAAGAAAGGCTAGCAGTAAATTCTTTCCTAATGTTTTCGAGGACTTCAGGTGTTATTTGTGCAATTTCCATTCGGATTCTCTCCTTCAACTCTTCTACATTATTCGGTCGATTTTGATATACTCTGCTCTTTAAATATCCCCACAAAAAAAGTCTAACGGAGTCAAATCTGGAGGCCTTGGTGGCCATTCGATAGGCCCCCTTCTACCTATCCACGTTCCTGGGAAAACGTTATTAAGGTACCTCAACGCCATAGTGTGAGGGAGCCCCATCCTGTTGGTACCATAAATCATTTTTATATGGAAATAGCTGTGGCAACAGATCATTTTGAAGAAATTTCAGATAACTAGCAACAGTTAGATTTTCCTCAAAATAATTTGGTCCTACAATTTGATTGTTTATAATGCCGGCCCAAACATTCACCTTCTCGGGATATTGTGTCCTATACTCTTCCATTCAATGTGGATTTTCACTTGTCCAATATCGACATGTCTGGCGATTTACGTGACCGTTCAGCATAAAAGACGCTTCATATGATAAAAGTACCTGGATCTCTGTTACATTGTTCCATAACGATTTCACAGAATTCGATTCTTCTATCAAAGTCATCTTCTAATAGCTCCTGGACCAGATGTACTTTGTATGGATGCCACTTCTCCTGTTTTAGCACCCTTACAACAGTTGATTGGTGGACATTATTATCTAGTGCGACCTGTCTAGAATTGGTATGAGGATTTTCTTAATTCATAAATAAGTTGCTTAATTTTTATTGCATGTTGGTTTTTAGAGTAAATTTTTTTATTTTATTAAAGTGCACTAAGAGAGTCAGTTATAATCAGAAATTGTTTATCTTGTCTTGATTTTATGCGTGGTAATGCTTGAAAAATAGCAAATAATTCTCCAGATAAAATACTGTATGTGTTTGGCAATTTAAATTTGAGAATACAACTGGAAGAAAACACTGCAGCTCCTACCCCAAAGTTAGATTTTGATGCATCAGTATATAGATGGATGGATTCTGGATATTTAGAAATAATTTCCAGGAATTTATTTTGAAGGATAGATGGACAGGTTAATGATTTATGATACATTGTTAACTGTATTATAATCGTTGGTAATGGTATAATCCATGGGGAAATTGAGGAGGAAGTAACTAACGTCGAAGGAAATTGCTTGGTGTTGATGGTGTTTAAGTAGGTATAAATTCTTTCGTAAAAACACGGGTATCGTTTTGAATTTTTTATACGGTCTTTATACCTCTTTCCAAATAACGTGTTATAGATATAGGGATATTCTGAAGTGTAACAATTTTGGTTGCATACTTGAGACTTAGTATTTGCCTTCTGAACTGCAGTGGAACTTCCCCCAGCTCGCAGCGCATGTTATTAACTGGTGTGGTTCTGTGGGCACCTAAGATAAGTCTGAGTGTGTTGTTTTGCAGAACATCTAAACTTTTAAGGAGTGTTTTGGTTGCTGATGCGTACGCTACACATCCATAGTCTAATTTTGAACGTATTAGGTGTGTGTAAATGCTTAGAAGCATTTTTTCATCAGATCCCCAATGCCTATTAGCAAGGTATTTCATTATATTCAATCGAGATTGGCATATTAGGTGTAAATATTGAATGTGTTTCTTCCATGTTAAACGTCTATCAAAAAATAAACCCAAAAAACATATATCATTGAAATAATTTAATTCTTGGCCGTACAATCGTAATTTTGGGCATTGAAGGATGTTTAATTTTTTGGAAAAGATTATACCCATAGTTTTTTCACTTCAACTGTTGAGTAGTGCATTTAGTTATAAAAATAGCTCTAATTGAATTAAAGAACTATTCGTTGTTTATTGACATCATTTTTATTCTTTACTTAGACAAATAAATAAATATTTTTAACTCGTAAATCATTGTTACGACTGTGTATTATAAAATCGATATATTTACTCGCTATAGGTGGCTTCATTGTGTATTACAGCAATAAAATAATTTAATCTATTGATAAGCTAAGTATTTGTTGGCGCAACAGTTATGAAAAACAGAATCACATTTCATTACCGTATTTTTTGTAACTGATTAATAAAATCCATATTCCATATTAATACAGTCAACACAATTATGTCCAAAAGTTTGGACGAATGAAATATTTCATATTTTTATTAATTTTTAAAAATTTTTTTTGATATAAGTAAACATCATTTCTAAATATTTATAACTGGTTGACGAAACATATTTCCAATAAAACTATCAACAGCATAAAAGATAAAAAATAGATCTTAATATTGATCTAATAATAATAATATTTAACTTACCAAATTAACAAGACAAACACTTTGTTTGATGGCGCCTGCGCATCCGAATAAAGCAATGATTAAAATAATGATTCCCACCGCTATAGCCAAATCGGATGCTTTGTAACTTTGGCTGCTTAAAAAGGCATCGAAATCATCGTAGATGGATTTGATGGTATAACCGATGGTTATTAAAAGTAATCCAACCAACTAGAAGATAAAAATTGTTAATTAAATAAATGAAAACCGCATTAGAAATTTTACTCGATTTTATTAAATTTGCATTCTCTTAGTTTTACCTATTATTTAATCGATAATTATATGCATGCAGATAAATTGCAGGATTCAATTAAAAATGTAATCGATACATAACATCATGATAGTTTGTAATCAAACAGCAATAAATTGGTATAAATTTAATTGCAATTATTCGTTTAACATACATTGGATACTCCAAAGTAAAAAAAATAGTCGTTATATAAAATATACAGTGCGGTCCATATGTATGGAATAAATTCATTTGTAGCGTTATTATGTACTATATGAAAAAAACATGAAACTGGTCGATTTTTATTCTTAAATTGACAATTTACAGTATGAAAATATTATCTCCCTCCAGCACCCCTTCGGAATTATAAGCACCCCCTCGAAAATTTTAAATTACAAAGGGGGTCGTGTGGCACCTCGTTGGAAAGGGATTTTAGTCCTCTGTTCAGCAATATAAAGTTTTTTAAGTTTGGTGCAATCATAACTGAGAAAATTGATTTTAAAGATGTAAAATTTTGATAATGTCTCTAACACAAAACTTTACGTAGAATGAAGATAATAATGTCACATAATGATTAGAATGTGTTTTTCAATGTATTTGACACTTAAATTAAATGTTCAAAATGACCACCATTCACTTCTTGACAATAACCGAGGCGATATTGGAATTTTCGTACAACATTTTGTATGACCTCGTGGGTTATTTTGTTAATTTCTTCCGTTATCCTAACTTTTAAATCAGCAATATTGTTTGGTCTATTAAAATATACTTTGGATTTTAAATAACCCCATAAGAAGTAATCGAGAGGAGTCAAATCGGGGGATCTAGTCGGCCATTCGATCGCCCCACGTCTTCCAATCCACCTATTGGGAAAAACCTCGTTTAAATAATTTCTAACAGTACGTGCAAAATGCGGTGGAGCTCCGTCTTGTTGGTAGTAAATAGATCGATCTATCTCATTTGGATGATTAACATCAGGAAAAACTCTTTGTAATGTAGGCACTAAAAAGTTAATCAAAAAATCTAGATAAACCTCACCAGTAACTGTGCCCTCAAAAAAATAAGGGCCAATAATTTTATTGTTAATGATACCAGCCCAAACGTTAACTTTTTTAGGATATTGAATGTGAGCCTCACACATCCAGTGAGGATTTTCTCTGCTCCAATATCTACAGATCTGTTTGTTAACCGTTCCGTTTAAATGAAACGTCGCTTCATCAGAAAAAACTATTTTGTTTATGAACTGCAAATCTGCGTTCATTCTATCCATCATCAATTCACAGAATTCTTGCCTTCTATCAGGATCATCTTCATTTAACTCCTGAACCAACTGAACTTTGTAAGGGTGGTATTTTTCTTTATGCAGAACTCTCAAAATAGATGATTTACTTACATCATTGTCGGCGGCAAGTTCTCGAGTTGTCTTATGCGGATTTTCCTCAATCTCTAGAAGTACATCTAACTTTTTTTCATCAGTAAATTGAACATTTCTTCCTGGTTTTTCAATATTTTTTACATGTCCAGTTTCACGAAACTTTTTTTCAATTTTGCTAACTGTAGACTGCGAAACGTGTTGACCAGGGTATTTATTATTAAAAATTTCACAAACCTCCTTTTGAGTTCTGGTTTTATTACCACAACCAATCATAATTAAAATGTCTATTCTTTGAGTCTCGGACAAATGAGCCATAATTAAATTTAATTCGCGCACAAATATTATACTGACGTCTTTTAGTAACTTTAAATACCTAAATGACAGCAGCCTACTAGATTTATATCAATTGTTTATTTAGTTTTTTGACTATTATTTTAATATCTTCAAAGTTTTTTCCTAATATTTAGCAGAACAGATACGAAAATACCTGATTATTTCTAAAGTTATTTTAATAGACCAAACAATATCGCCTCGGTTATTGTCAAGAAGTGAATGGTGGTCATTTTGAACATTTAATTTAAGTGTCAAATACATTGAAAAACACATTCTAATCATTATGTGACATTATTATCTTCATTCTACGTAAAGTTTTGTGTTACAGACATTTTCAAAATTTTACATCTTAAAAATCAATTTTCTCAGTTATGATTGCACCAAACTTAAAAAACTTTATATTGCTGAACAGAGGACTAAAATCCCTTTCCAACGAGGTGCCACACGACCCCCTTTGTAATTTAAAATTTTCGAGAGGGTGCTTATAATTCCGAAGGGGTGCTGGAGGGGGATAATATTTTCATACTGTAAATTGTCAATTTAAGAATAAAAATCGACCTGTTTCAGGTTTTTTTCATATAGTACATAATAACGCTACAAATGAATTTATTCCATACATATGGACCGCACTGTATATGGAGTTTAAGTGTTATTTTAATGTTTAAATACTTTAATTACTACGTAAAAATCTATTTATTAATTTTTATTTTTAAAAGGGTGTACCAGAAGTTTCTAAACCTAAAGTTTTTTTTAATAAAATCTTATATAGGGTGTTTAAAAAAAGGTGTTTTTTAAATGCAAATATCGTCGATTTTTTTCATGGAAAACCCTATATATTTTTATTCTATCTAACTATCGATATTTGCATTTAAAAAAACCCTTTTTTTAAACACCCTATATAAGATTTTGCTAATCACCTCTCTATATGGTTTTTAAGTTCCGATATATTTGCAGTTCAAATGGGTCAGAAACTTCTGGGACACCCGGTATTAGCTAGGAATTAACATTTATAAAAAAATATAATTATTTATCTACAATTCAGCTTAAAATTTTATTGCCACGACTGTGTAAAATTTAATAAATTTTCCTTATTTATCTGTCATATCACAATTGTGTGCTTAAAATAGAATACATAGAAACATGACAAATCATGATTAGAAAACGTGTTGTTGTTTTTTGTAATAAAGAATTTTTTTCTTAATTTTAGTAGGAATAATTTATATGCAGTTGTAGTTTATTTTCTTCTATAATTAACTAAAGGTTTAATTCCCTATTTTCAGTATTTAATTAAAACTGGTTTATTTATAATAAGTATTGTGTACTCGTCAGGAAAAATGAAAATTCCTTGCAACGTGTCAGATGCTACAAGTTAATATAAAATGTACCTACCATAAACATGAAATTGGCTACGAAAATCATATATTTCACGCATCTCATTCCCAGTTGTAACTCTCTTGCTTTTGACATATTGAAAAAAATATTCACTCAAAATAAAACACTAAATAAAACGAATAATGTTTACACTCAATCCAACGTGAATAGTAGCAGCACCTTGTTCTATTGTTGTCACCTGATTGAAATTTTGCTTATCTGAAACGTTGATAAGATATCTGGCTGTATAGGTGTGTTTGAGGTTAAGAAATAATGATAGCGGAATTGACGCTTCATGAAAATTATTTGTTGTTCATCCAATATTACAAAAATATTTTTTTAAGATTAAATCTCCTTTCAATTAAACAATTAAAAATGTGATTCTTAATCGCAATACTTGCATAGTATTGTCGTCTAAATGATAATATCGTAAATGTAATCGTAGGCATAGGCGTCATTCAGGGGGAGAGCAAGGGGAGCACTTGTCCCCCCCCAATTATATGGAACATAATTATTATTTCATAAATAAACTGTCGACAAACTTGGCTTTTGTGCTCACAGATTTATTGTGTAAAATTGGACTAGGTTAAAATGTACATTTTAAATTTAATATTAAGTCGACGCCGAAAAATATTATTTTTTCTGGTCTTACAATTAAAAAAAAATTAAATAGCTGTGTTCAGAGGAATAAGGCTTACTTTTTTCATACATATTGTAGATTATATTTCGAATTCCACTTGTATTTAATACATCGGTATTAGTTACTTTTTTTTTATTTGGAGACGACTTTAATATTCCATGGTCTTTTACAGTTTTTGAAATACTGGAAACTGTAGCCATACTGAGGTTGAGTGCAGCTGCCACACGCTAAAATAAAATATAAAATTTGCTTTTATTCTAAAAAACAAAAAGATACCAAGGCACTTGCGATCTAAAGTATTTGACCATGGTAACAGGTCGGCTGAAAAGTCCCCGGTCTACCATAGTAAAACACAATATTTTGACAAATTCATTTTTTTTATTCAACATAGTTGCCTTCAAGGGCGATACAGCGATTATAGCGACCTTCCAACTTTTCGATACCATTTTTGTAGTACTCCTTCGGTTTGTCCTCAAAATAGGCTTCACTTTCGGCGATTACCTCAGTATCAGAGCCAAATTTTTTTCCCGCGAGCATTCTATTCAGGCCAGAAAAAAGGAAAAAGTCGCTGGGGGCTAGATCTGGAGAATACGGTGGGTGAGGAAGCAATTCGAAGCCCAATTCATGCAATTTTGCCATCGTTTTCGATGATTTGTGACACGGTGCATTGTCTTGATGAAGCAACACTTTTTTCTTCTTCATATGGGGCCGTTTTTTCGCGATAATGCACAGTAATAGTGGCTGTTGATTGTTTTTCCCTTTTCCAAATAGTCGATGAACAATATACCGTGTGTATCCCAAAAAACTGAGGCCATAACTTTGCCAGCTGACTGTTGAGTCTTTCCACGCTTTGGTGGCGGTTCACCGGCCGCAGTCCACTCAGCTGACTGTCGATTGGACTCAGGCGTGTAGTGATGGAGCCAAGTTTCATCCATAGTCACATATCGACGCAAAAAATCGGGTTTATTACGACTTAACAGTTGCAAACACTGCTCAGAATCATCAATTCGTTGCTGTTTTTGGTCGATTGTAAGCACGCGCGGCACCCTTTTCGCACAGAGCTTCCGCATACCCAAATATTCGTGAACGATATGTCCAACACGTTCCTTAGATATCTTTAAAGTGTCAGCTATCTCGATCATATTCACTCTACGGTAACTCAAAATCATTTTGTGGATTTTTTGATATTTTCGTCGGTAACCACCTCTTTTGGGCGTCCACTGCGTTCACCGTCTTCGGTGCTCATTTCCCCACGCTTGAATTTTGCGTACCAGTCAATGATTGTTGATTTTCCTGGCGCACAGTCCGGAAACTCATTATCAAGCCAAGCTTTTGCTTCAACTGTATTTTTTCCTTTCAAATAACAATATTTAATAAGCACACGAAATTGTTTTTTTTCTATCTTTTTGAAAATAACAAAAGTTGCTTCACTAAAAATGCAATATCTCACAAACTAATAGTCCGACAGCTGTCAAATTTTTACACGAATCTTTTGAAGGTTGATACTATCTAAAAATGAAATGGATTTAATTCTAGTGTCGTCATCTATAGGTCAGACCGGGGACTTTTCAGCCGACCTGTTATGCTTCCTGTCATAAAATATGTAGCAATAATTCACTTAATATAACTGGGCAATAATGTAAAAAAAAAACAGGAAAAAACCATATCATGCTCATCTTTATAAACTGTGTAAAAAATTGAAGCTTCAAAGTAAATAGTTTATTAGTAAAGATTTATTTGTTAATTAATAACTAAATTGTGAATCTGATTGATATCTAATAAATAATACTTTATTTACACAATTTTCATAATGAAACAAACGTGGCACTGTAACTCTTTTGAACGCTGTTAACTGGTGTTTTAATGGGATGCAAAAAATTACTTGAGAATTCGATAAAAATTACAAAAAAATCTAGGACTTTTTCCAACACAATTTCCTAATTTATTTCGCTGTTGTGTCATAAAAATCTTTTTCGAGAATCTCTTTGGAACATTTTTAAAATGGAGTTTTATAGGATCGGGTATAATGTCAAAAACATTTGTATAGTGAATAATAGACAATATCATCCAAATCAAGCTTTTAAAATTCCCCAACGTTCCATAAATTTAATAAATCTAGCAGGAGACGCAGATAAAATTTGCAGGTCAGCTTGACTAGTGCATACAGGGTAATTATTGTATAAAAAATATAGTTTTTAAGGTTTTTGTTTCCAGAGAAAGGAAAAATACTTGGATGACAAATTCTTTTCTTAAAATTTAAAAAAAATTGGTCAAAGAAATACAAATTATGTAGCTTTTAGACTATTTTTGTAGATACCAATTTGGATACTCATCTTTGCAATAAAGTGCATAAGCGAGAGGGACTCGTAAATAACGAAGCAATCGAAGTGGCAATTTTAGGGCAAGTCAGCTTAGAGGCTCAACAACCCCAATCGTTGTCAGCAATAAGTAGAGCGATCGGTGTTTCATCTTCTACAGTTTTCCGAGTTCTACATACATTTAAGTACCACCCATACAAAGTTAAGTTGGTGCACGAGTTGAATGGGACCTTATCCACAACCCAACATTGTTTTACTCAACCCCAAAAGGAAGCCTACCCACCAAACCTACCCCAAAAACTCACCTTTACGCCCAGCTTGGAAACACTAACCTCAGCATACTTCAAGAAAGACAGAGTTCTTTCAAACACGCTTCACAGAACATTCATACTACTCACGCTATCAAGGATGTTCCTTTCTTCTAACCATGCTCTTCACTACTCTGCTTACCTCCACCCATTCTTTCTTCCCTTCACCATGTTCTCCCAATACACTCCCTTTCCTACTTGTCCCATGGAACATTTCAAAGGTATGGCAAAAGGTCAAGGTTCAGATCAAGGATCAAAACACCTTTTAAGCAAATCTGTGTCGCTTTTTTCTGAGATATAACTAAGAATCGAACCGGAAAACTGAAGCAAAACTATTGAAAGTACTGGAAAAATTAAGTAGATACAATTTTTAAATAACCATCAAAAAACCTGACATTGTTTTATTTTATGCTCCATTAAAATTTCCACGATAAAATATTTTGTTGATGGTATGAATTGCCCTATACTATACGCGATGTGATAGTTCACGTATAAAATGGGATACAGAAGAACCGACGATCCACATCACACAATGACTTCGACAGGGTCTCTATCGCATGCTTAATTAAAAGATAAAGTAATCAATAGGGCTTTTATCAGGGCCGTAATACGCTTATCTATAGTCGACTAAACAACCGATTAATGGTTCAACACAATCGGGGTTGTAGTAAACTATTTCTCGACGGATTTTCAGAGTCCTTAAACTGTAGACAGTTTTGTGTTATGTACCGGAAGCAACCCCAATCTACGTTCATTTGTTCTGGTGCGGCGCGTTAACAAGGAAATGTTCGAAAAATTAAACGTTCCAATACAGGGGTCTCTAAACTTTTCAGCCTTCAGGGAAATGCACCGAATACAGAACTACGAATAGATTGGCAAGAACCTAGTTACTTAAATTGATTGTACTAACCCTTACTTTTTGGAAGTCCATCTTATTAAGGATAATAAAAAACTCTTCGTTTTAACAAAACTTTCAATATTTATTTAAAAATTGCTTTTTTAAAAGACTCAATGACAGCCGTTTCGCTATTAAGCATCGTCAGATTGACATTTAAGTTACATTTTGTTTGTTTGTAGCTAGGTACCTGATGTTTAGGTAGTATTAAGGCTAGACCAAGTATGGAAGTAATAAGACATAACAATATTAAAGCCTAGATGTTATTAGCCCTAAGGGATTATCCTGGATGTATTTCCCTCTAAGATCAGTATAACTGTGCAATGATATAGAAAAACCAGGAAAAAACTATATCATGCTGATCTTTACAATAACTTAATATATTTGTGTTACAATTACGTCTTATCTATGTATAAAATGAAGACTCAATCAAAGCAAACACTTTAAAAGTGGAGAACTTCCCAGATTTATTTGTTCATTAACAACTTTAAATTGTGGATCTGCTAGATGTCTTTTTATTTCAAGTTCTTCAAGGAAATCTAAATTTTGTTTTTTATTACAAATGTGTAGTATTTGGATGTCATTGGTGTGAAAGAGTGAGGTTGGATGTTCAAGTAGGTGTTTTGCATAATTTGACTTATCTGGTTGTTTTAATTTATATGCTCTTAAATGTTCGTTAAATCTTACTTCAAAATTTCTTTGTGTTTGACCTATATATACAGCATTACACTTTGGACAATTAATTTTGTAAACACCAGATTTTTTTAATTTAGGTAATTTTGTTTTTACATTTAACAATTTTGTAGCAACATTATTTTGTGTTTTAAATGATATTATTGCTGATGTTGCCGAAGATATTAATTTTTGATATTTTATTGGAAATACTTCCTTAATACTACCTAAACATCAGGTATCTAGCTACAAACAAACAAAATGTAACTTAAATGTCAATCTGACGATGCTTAATAGCGAAACGGCTGTCATTGAGTCTTTTAAAAAAGCAATTTTTAAATAAATATTGGAAGTTTTGTTAAAACGAAGAGTTTTTTATTATCCTTAACCTAGTTACTGTCTAGAGATCCGTATGCGACATCGAGTAGCAGCGGTTGTGTTAAAAAGTATTGTCGATAATACAGATTCCTTAAATTTATATCTAGTGCCATCTATCTGTCAATAAGAAGTACTCTGCGATAAAATAGACAGCTACATTTCAACGTAACTAAAGTAAATATATATGTTTACAATCAAAAAATGATCATTTATTTATTTATTTTGCTTAAAATACAAGTCATATTTCAAAAGATTATTTCTCAAACACTTGAAAATATGAGGGACATCAAATATAGGAATAATTTCTTGGTCATTGATCACAAAACCAAAATTTTTATTCTCTTCTTTTTTTTAAGTATTCCTCCTTCGTTTCACTCATTAGCAGTCTAATAGCTCCGACATTATTTTCACTTTGGTCACAAACTGTCGATAATACCTTCAAACCTATACTTTGACATTTGCAGATTAGAACCTTCAGCAAATTTTTTAATGCCATGGATTTATGAGGTCCTTCACTAAATGTAAAAGCTAATGGTTGCTTCCACTGTTTATACAGTCCTTTCAGCATAAAAACGTTTGCTTGATCTGCTAATATAGGTTTTCTTTCTTTATAAATTACAATTTGATTTATTCACTTACCAGGTAAATTTAAAGTTGGAACTGCTGTTCTTATAACACCTCTTTTGGTACCTAAAACTTTACAGTTACTAGAAAAATGTTCCTCATAAAATACATATTTTTTATAAATGTCTTCAACGGACAAGTCTTTATAATTTAAAGACTTTAAAATCCACTCACTAAACACACTTGGTTCATTTTTTGGAAAACGATGCATTTTGCCTTCACGATTTGTACATGTAGGTACACAACATTTCCTTTTAGATAAGGGGGGTTGATAGTTTGAATCCATTTTAGGGACAGAATTATTTGGAAGCACAAAACCAAAGATGATATACACCCACAAAACTGAAAAAACTGAAGACAAAAGTCCTGCTCTTTTCCTGATTCTCAGAACTACTGTCTCTTTTCTTAATTTTCTTAAAACTGTTTCTCACCAAATACAGATTGATACAGATACAGATATTGATACAGATTTTTAAACGAAAAGCATCATCAATTGACAATTTATGAAACAATTATAGCATATTGGTTTTATTAGTATCTTAAACTAAATGGTTTAATTCCATATTTGGATAATTGAAAATATATTTCGAACTATTACTTCACTTGTATTTTACATTTTTTGGAGGCACCGGCGAGATCTCCCTGAGAAGCATTATTAAGCATAAGTATTTTTGTTTGATACTACGAGGTTATATTAAGCAATGGCCATCTAAAATGCGTGATAAATTATAATAGTTATAGTAGTTTTAGCGCTGTTGTCAATGGTGTTTTTTATTTTGTTGTTATTTGGACGAAACAGAAATTCAAATAATGCACTGACCATCATGTATCCCAGACCCTGGCAAATCAAAGACGCGCTGTTTTGTGATTTCTTAGAGACTCCGGACCAGTTGCAGGTCTTCTGGAGCGTCATCCATTTCTCTTAATCGCCTTCAGATTTTTATTTTGTTAAAAGCTACTTGACGTACTTCTTCTAAACGATTTCGAGTCATGAAAGCAGTAGTATTTCTTTCTCGCAAAATATTTAATGTTACAAAACGATCATCTCGAGCACTTGTAGCTAGTCGTTTGCCAGATCCTCTTGTAACACCTATCATTATAGCAGCATAACAGACTTGTGTAGCATTATCATCTATAGAAGCAGAGTTTATAGCTTTAGCGGGAGCATCTGAAGAAGCAATTTGGATTAAAAGATTGCATGTTTCTATAACTGATGCAACGGCAATTAAAGAAGATAATCAAAGCTGTATATAAAATTGGTTGAAGGTGAAAGATTGTTCAGCGAAAGATCAAAATACATAGATACAAAGTTTCATTTTGTAAAAGACTTCGTTGAATAAAATATCATTAACTTGGAGAACTGTGAAACACAAAATATGATAGCTGATCTGTTAACAAAACCATTGCCATCCACCAAGGTATCAAAGTTAAGAGATAGTGTGTGATATGACGACAATCATGGTTACTATTTTTTGTTATGTGTATTGTATTAAATGATTTCGATTGACGTTATATAAATTGTCTTATCTTATCATTCAGTAATTAAAATAATCAAATAAAATTTGCAGACCAACAGAATTAACCTACAGGGTGGGTCAAAAGTAGAGGAAAGCATTGTTTTCTTTTCTCCCCTGTATATGATGGGAGTATTAAATTATTTTGAGACGCCAGAATAATAAACTTAATGTACAGTTTTTTATTTACAAGTTGCAAAAAATTCAAAGAAATCAGCATCTGCGTTCGGAAGTTAGAGCATTTTGAAATAAATCAATATTTTGAATGGATCTAATTTTAAGTCGGTGAGTGTATATATAAGAAAATAAACAAATTTATAAAATTTTAATTTTTCACTACCAAAAATTATACAATATAAGTATACACGGAGAAGGAAGTAAACTTGAACAGCAGGTTAAATTTTATCAATAAAGAATTAAATAGAATTTTTTTAAATTAATTTATACAATATAGTCGACTTAAATTTTGCAAATTTATATAAAATTATTCAGAATCTTAATGCTTAATTTTGCAGAATTACCTTTTAAACATACTATTTTTTCATTGTCCTGGGTTACTAACGGGCAGAGTTGTTATGAAGGACGATGCAAGATACAATTAAAACGTGAAACGTGTTGTATTTCTGGCCGATTGAATTTCAAGGATGCTACTATAGGACTCCAGTTATGAACGAAGAGAGAAGAGTAAAATTTCCCGGGTTCCCGACCGGTTGGTCCTTTGATCTCGTTTTACCTGTCGGCAATGTCTGCTGCAGTCACTTTATTTCATGAATTTAAAATCTTTAGATATCGTACGAGAATATAATTAAGAATAATAAATAAAAATGCGGTTCGTTTCTACTTGAAAGGATTTACTAAGAAAATAAAAACCTTAATAACAATGTTTTGCAGCTAATTTAAATTATAATAAAACGAACAATCGAAATATAGAAAAGTAGCGAAAGCACAGTAAATACTTAAAAGCAGTAACAACAGTTTTAACACACATTTAAAACTGATTGGCTTTTGATTCTTTATCAGAATCAACAATAAAAAATTTTGAAATTGTTAACTAGTTGTTTGAAGTAGTTTCATGTTGTTTCAATTACTTTCATATTGTTTGAAGTAGTTTCATGTTGTTTCAATTACTTTCATATTGTTTGAAGTAGTTTCATGTTGTTTCAATTACTTTCCTGTTGTTTGAAGTAGTTTCATGTTGTTTCAATTTCTTTCATGTTGTTTGTAGTAGTTTCATGTTGTTTCAATTACTTTCATGTTGTTTAAAGTAGTTTCATGTTGTTTGAAGTAGTTTCATGTTGTTTCAATTACTTTCCTGTTGTTTGAAGTAGTTTCATGTTGTTTCAATTTCTTTCATGTTGTTTGAAGTAATTTCATGTTGTTTGAAGTAGTTTCATATTGTTTCAATTACTTTCATGTTGTTTGAAGTAGTTTCATGTTGTTTCAATTTCTTTCATGTTGTTTGAAGTAATTTCATGTTGTTTGAAGTAGTTTCATGTTGTTTGAAGTAGTTTCATGTTGTTTCAATTACTTTCATGTTGTTTGAAGTAGTTTCATGTTGTTTCAATTTCTTTCATGTTGTTTGAAGTAATTTCATGTTGTTTGAAGTAGTTTCATATTGTTTCAATTACTTTCATGTTGTTTGAAGTAGTTTCATGTTGTTTCAATTTCTTTCATGTTGTTTGAAGTAATTTCATGTTGTTTGAAGTAGTTTCATGTTGTTTGAAGTAGTTTCATATTGTTTCAATTACTTTCATGTTGTTTGAAGTAGTTTCATGTTGTTTCAATTTCTTTCATGTTGTTTGAAGTAATTTCATGTTGTTTGAAGTAGTTTCATATTGTTTCAATTACTTTCATGTTGTTTGAAGTAGTTTCATGTTGTTTCAATTTCTTTCATGTTGTTTGAAGTAATTTCATGTTGTTTGAAGTAGTTTCATGTTGTTTGAAGTAGTTTCATATTGTTTCAATTACTTTCATGTTGTTTGAAGTAGTTTCATGTTGTTTCAATTTCTTTCATGTTGTTTGAAGTAATTTCATGTTGTTTGAAGTAGTTTCATGTTGTTTGAAGTAGTTTCATGTTGTTTCAATTACTTTCCTGTTGTTTGAAGTAGTTTCATGTTGTTTCAATTTCTTTCATGTTGTTTGAAGTAATTTCATGTTGTTTGAAGTAGTTTCATGTTGTTTGAAGTAGTTTCATGTTGTTTCAATTACTTTCCTGTTGTTTGAAGTAGTTTCATGTTGTTTCAATTTCTTTCATGTTGTTTGAAGTAGTTTCATGCTGTTTGAAGTAATTTCATGTTGTTTGAAGTAGTTTCATGTTGTTTCAATTAATTTCCTGTTTTTTGAAGTAGTTTCATGTTGTTTCAATTACTTTCATGTTGTTTGAAGTAATTTCATGTTGTTTGAAGTAGTTACATGCTGTTTGAAGTAATTTCATGTTGTTTGAAGTAGTTTCATGTTGTTTCAATTACTTTCATGTTGTTTAAAGTAGTTTCATGTTGTTTCAATTACTTTCCTGTTTTTTGAAGTAGTTTCATGCTGTTTGAAGTAGTTTCATGCTGTTTGAATGTTTGAAGTAGTTTCATGTTGTTTGAAGTAGTTTCATACTGTTTGAAGTAGTTTCATGTTGTTTAAAGTAGTTTCATGTTGTTTCAATTATTTTCATGTTGTTTCAATTACTTTCATGTTGTTTGTAGTAGTTTCATGTTGTTTGAAGTAATTTCATGTTGTTTGAAGTAGTTTCATGTTGTTTGAAGTAGTTTTATGTTGTTTCAATTATTATTATGTTATTTGAAGTAGTTTTATGTTGTTTCAATTACTTTCATGTTGTTTGAAGTAGTTTCATGTTGTTTGAAGTAGTTTTATGTTGTTTCAATTACTTTTATGTTGTTTGAAGTAGTTTCATGTTGTTTCAATTACTATTTTGTTGTTTGAAGTAGTTTTATGTTGTTTCAATTACTTTCATGTTGTTTGAAGTAGTTTCATGTTGTTTCAATTACTTTCATGTTGTTTGAAGTAGTTTCATGTTGTTTCAATTACTTTCATGTTGTTTGAAGTAGTTTCATGCTGTTTGAAGTAATTTCATGTTGTTTGAAGTAGTTTCATGCTGTTTGAAGTAATTTCATGTTGTTTGAAGTAGTTTCATGTTGTTTGTAGTAGTTTCATGTTGTTTCAATTACTTTCATGTTGTTTAAAGTAGTTTCATGTTGTTTGTAGTAGTTTCATGTTGTTTGAAGTAGTTTCATATTGTTTGAAGTAGTTTCATGTTGTTTCAATTACTTTTATGTTGTTTCAATTACTTTCATGTTGTTTCAATTACTTTCATGTTGTTTGAAGTAGTTTCATGTTGTTTGAAGTAATTTCATGTTGTTTAAAGTAGTTTCATGTTGTTTCAAGTAGTTTTATGTTGTTTGAAGTAATTTCATGTTGTTTGAAGTAATTTCATGTTGTTTGAAGTAGTTTCATGATGTTTGAAGTAGTTTCATGTTGTTTGAAGTAGTTTCATGTTGTTTCAATTACTTTTCATGTTGTTTCAATTACTTTCATGTTGTTTCAATTACTTTCATGTTGTTTGAAGTAGTTTCATATTGTTTGAAGTAATTTCATGTTGTTTAAAGTAGTTTCATGTTGTTTGAAGTAGTTTTATGTTGTTTGAAGTAATTTCATGTTGTTTGAAGTAATTTCATGTTGTTTGTAGTAGTTTTATGTTGTTTGAAGTAATTTCATATTGTTTGAAGTAGTTTCATGTTGTTTCAAGTACGTTCATGTTGTTTCAATTACTTTCATGTTGTTTCAAATACGTTCATGTTGTCCCGATTAGAAGGCCAAAAGAATTAATGCACTACACACTGGAAGGATGTAGACGGCAGCCGCACATTTGTAAGGTAGCCTTTTAAACTGTTTAAAGGACTTTCATGTTGTTTTAAGTACTTTCATGTGGTTGACTATTTGACACCCCCATGTTGCAGCACATGACATATAAAACCATGTTGCCAAATTAGAAGAACATCGACCCAAGCTTTCGATAGGCTACCATTTAAACTTGAGCACCCATAACCCCAAAATTTACATCCCAGCCACCGTAATACGCTATTGAATGACAATGAGGTTTAAATTTTCTACTGTTCCCCGAAAATATTTACAGTTATCCATATGCCATTCAATAGAGAATTTCAAAGAGTGTTTACCTCTTCTATTTGCTCCCGAATTTTTGGCATTAAGTTCCTGGACACCCTTTTTCTATGCAGGCAAGGACTAATTACCCTTATGCTGAAGAGATGATAACTACTAGCAGTGAAACTATTTCACCAGTTCCTGTTCCTGAAATTCTACCATCTATTTCTGAAAGTCCTCGTGAGAAACAACTTATAAAAAGCATCTGTGAAGTAGATTTAAAAACAAGAATTTATCATATATGTAAAAGTAAAATAAATAATGTAGAAAAAATTAGACCTGAGTACACAAAATTCAATTTAAGGACCAATAGCGGTAGAATGAAAAATTTTAATAAAAATTGTGCAGTATATAACTGGTTTTATTTCCTTAAATCTAGTACCCCCATTTTAGGCAATGTTATACTATTTTTTTCCTCTACTTTCCTTATTAAAATGGTTATTTTAATATACAATGATTAGTGTCCATACTGAATAATAAATATGTTTCAATAAGGAAATTATTTTTCTATTAATAAAAATATAGGACGCCACTGTTAAAAAGTAACTTCCGGTAGCCATCTTGGATAACCATCCCGGTCAACTGTCCTTGAACGAGCAATACTCCCTTACTATTTTATGTTCTAAGGTAGGAACATTATTAAAAATTAGCAGTTTCCTAACTAGTGAAATACAATCAGAATACTGGGGAATAAGATAATAACATCAAGAGAAAAATTAGTTTATTTAGGCCAATATTATTTTAAAAGGTTAATTTGAAAAATGTATCCCACTTTTTAAAAAAAAAATCTATGAGAGTTGAAACATCGTGGCCCTAGCTGGCCGAAACGGAAAAAAAAAATCCCACTTTATCAACATTTTCTTTCACAGACTACGTTTCTTTATATTTCCATTTATTTATGAAATTCTTCTATTCATTTCTGGCTTAATAATCCGAATAAAAATAGTCTTTCAATGCGTCTTTGCAATCCATATTTTAAGAATCCAGATACCTACCAATTATCATCGAATTACTGCGTCGTTTACTTCCATTTTCCGGATGTTAAGACGAGAAAATTTAGGAAATACTTTTCTGCACCAACTATAAAGGGCCTCAGAGGACTTCGAAGAACCTTATCAATGATCGCTATTTGGCAATATAACGGTGCGCGCAGCCATTCCAAATTATTGGTAAGACGTAATAACGTATAATATATCCTAAACACGTGCCGATTGTACGTTGTTGGCAAACAAAATAATAAATTAAAACAAAATTTCCTCACGTATGTTGAAAGTTTGACCAAATTCAGTTAAATGATTGCTGGAAATAAACCAGAATTTTAATCCCGCAGGCAGACGGTGCAAACAATCATTATAGAAAATAAAGAGGTGTAATAAGCTATATTATTATATATATATATATAACTTTATTTTATTACAAAATCAAGTACAGTTTAACTATAATATAATAAGCAGTTTAAAATAAAGTAAAAGATCGATAAGCGCCGATGCACTTGTTTCGATTTGAAATTTTTACATTTTAAAATACATAATAATATACAATAATAACATATAATAAAATTAACACAACAAAGTTTATCACTGAGTGTATTTTTGCTACACACTGGAAAAATTATAAAACTACCTACTTATTTATTAAATACTTTTGGACTAAATATTTTCAACTAAGTTAGAAATTGTATGACGATCTTGAGTTAGGAGGAATTTTTTTAGTAAATTCTTAAATATGTGAATTTTTGAGCTGCATTTTATTTCAGGTGGAGTATTATTATAGAGCTTAGGGGCTAGATAAGCAAATGATCGCTGGCGAATAGACTTTTGTTTGAAGGGCACTTGGTGATTTTTCTTTTGCATAGAGCGAGTAGAACAATTGTGTGTTGGCTCTATGAAATTGTTTTTTTTTCGATAATAGCTAACTATTCTTAGGTAAAACAGTTGTCGGATATCTAGCATATTTGACTCAATATAAAGACTATTTGAAGGGTACAGCATCGGTTTTTTAAGAATTATTTTTAAAATTCTGCGTTGGATTGTTTCAAGAGGGGATAGGTGTGTTTTAAGTGCGCTTCCCCAAATACTGATACAATAGCTAATATGACTCTCAACTAGGGCATGATAAAGAATTTTTAACTGTTTTATATGTAATATATTTGTCAAGTATTTAAATTTACTAATTACAAATCTTAATTTTTTACACACATAATTTATATGTACATTCCATTTGAGGTGTTTATCT
This sequence comes from Ophraella communa, assembly GCA_035357415.1. Lineage (NCBI taxonomy): Eukaryota > Metazoa > Arthropoda > Insecta > Coleoptera > Chrysomelidae > Ophraella > Ophraella communa. Next base: position 3,189,352 of record CM068995.1, read on the forward strand.
AGGTAAATGCCAAGGTATTTTATTTGATCCCTACTTTGAATTGTAATGTTTTGACTAAAAATTTTTATGTTTAATTCAGTAAACGGCGGGTTTGTAACTTTGGTGCAGTGGAATGCAACATAATACGTTTTTTCCAGATTTAGGGTCAAAAGTTTATGGTTAAACCAGTTCTGTATCCCAGGTAGTACTGATTCAACTCTATTTTTTAAAGCGATCCATGTTTTATCTTTAAAGAATAATGCCGTGTCATCTGCGAAACCAATAGCCTCGGGGTATATGTCAAACAGACCATTAACATAGATGTTAAATAGTAATGGCCCAAGTATGCTACCTTGGGGGATGCCACAGCTTATTAATGAGCATGTGCTGCATATGTTGTAATCAAATGATTACGTTAAGCGTCAATTTGTAATATAATTTGTGCGTTGGGCGACAATTTGTAATATGAGTTACCTGTTGATAGTGAATTTATAAAAATATTTAGTTAACTTTTTGGAAAAATAACAATATACCAAAAGAAAAAAATGTAATTTACAATAAAACAAACAGTAAGCTTAATTTCGTCTTTAATTAGTTGTAAAAGATACTTCAATAATTAACAGAATTTATAAATGTTTATCACACAAAAATTATGATAGTTAAATACCTCGGCTAGGGGTGAGTAAGTTCATTAGCTCTGACTATTGTACAATATCTGTTTCTTTAAGAAATTATAAGGGCGCCACTGAAATCTTTTTATTTTTTATGATACTACTGAAGAAAGTTGTTTTAAGCTGAGTTATTTAAATAAGTATCATAAGATGACAGAAAGATGTCAGAAAAAACTGTCTATGAAGATAAAAAAATGATTTGAAAATGTACAAACATATAAAAGATAATAAGATTTCCTTGGTGCTGAAATTAATGAGGTAGAGAATACGTTACAACAAAATAATCCGCAAACAGTTCTTTAAAAATACTTATTCTAATACAGTTGACAATATAGATAGCTATACACGGAAATAAAAGAGAAAAATTATGGGAACAGTAAACTTGATAGATAACAATAAACTTATCTGTTACAATAGTGGACGATCCTTCGCCGCACCTTGGGGTCGCTACGGCACTGTCTAGGTGGTTCCAAATGATTATGGAAGATCACTAATGGAGGGATGATCTGCCCCAGTTGTAGAGATAATCCAGATAAGAATGTACATACGAGATTTAAAGTTTATAAGCTGTTCAAGTTTACGGAATCTCCAAATTCAAGAGATGCTTCTGGTTTACAGAATCTTCAATTAAAGAGTTGCCTCTAGTTTACTAAAGAGTTGCCTCTAGTTTACTGTTTTATATTCCAACTTTCTGAAAATTAGCAGTGTCAAACACGTGTTACATTTACTTTTCTGGCACAAAAAGTACAAATCAGCATAGTCCGAAATCTACAGTTAGATGCTAACGTATTTTAATAGATTACAAAAGATACATTTTTACATTAAATTTACTTTTTAATAATCTTACACACTAATCAAAATTCCAGAAATGTACTTTTGACAGCCTTTATAAAAAATTATCATTAATACTTTTAATTACCATAAAAAGATTCTTTGAATAATAATAAAATATGTTGAAATTCTCATCTGATATAATAAAATATAATATAACTTTCGATATTTTATAAATATCTTAACAAAAAGGAATTATAAAATTGGAAAAAAAACATACCTGTATATGACAGTAAATCAATAGAAGAAATGAGACTCGAATAATTATTAAAACCTCTGGAACTCGATAATGCCAACTCATTAGTACACCTCGTAGTGTAGCTACTTTGAACTTCCAATTATAATTATAGAGACCGTATTCATTATTTTATTATTAAAAATGTTTTATGATAGATGGAGCAGCTAGCGGTACTAATTGAATTTAATATTTAGGATACCAGGTGCTTAAAATGTTAACAGGTACTGTTACAATGTTTCCCAGTTTAACATACTGTTGCCTTTGACTCAAATAGCTTTTAAAAAGTTGATTTACATTTCCCCTTATCCCAATGTCTTCTAGAGCGTTTAAAAGTTTTAAGTGACTTACTGTGTCGAAAGCCTTTGACAAATCTAGGAAGACACTTAGGTAAGGTTTACCTTCATTCATTGATTCGTTTATTTTTTCAGTTAGAGTAAGTATAGCGTCTTCAGTAGACACGCTTTTCCTAAAGCCGTATTGATTTTTTGAAATAATATTGAATTTATCTAGATATGAATTTAGTCGAGTTTCTAGTATCTTTTCAAAGACCTTCGAGACTGATGTTATTAAGGATATGGGGCGATAGTTGGTTGCTATTTGAGAGTCTCCATTTTTGAAGATAGGTATAACCACACTTTTCTTAAATATATTGGGCCACAAACCTGCCTCAAAGCATTTGTTAACTAGAAAAGTTAGGGGAGCAACTATGTTTTTGATAATTGCTTTCAAGGTATCAGGACGAATTCCATCGGTACCAGGAGCTTTTTTTGTTTTTAAGCCAGAAATAGTATTTTTTACTTCAGCATCACTGACGGAGAAAAGAACAAAACTATTTCGGAGTGTTTTACCCTTTGGTTTATATTCAGGATTTGGAGGAATTTTAATTGCGAGATTTGGACCGATCTGTGTGAAAGTATTATTAATGTGATTAGCAATATCTTCTTTTTTAGTTAAAATATTGCCTAACCCGTCCTTCATGCATATATTTTAGTTATTTCATTTTGATTCAGTTTGAATTTAATTAGCGCTTAACACTAATAATTTAAACGAAGTAAACCATCCATATCTCAAATGTACCGGGTGTCCGAATAAGAACGGCTCTCGGCCATATATCAGTAACTATTGATAGTACAGCTTCGGGAAAAAAAAAATTTATGATAAAAATGGCCTCGAGAAACACCTGGAAATTATTTCCAGACTCGTAGGTCTACCGCTAGAGGGCGTAATTTAATACTAAGAATTAAGAAATCAACATTTTACAAAAATTGCCTTATTAAAGGGCATTTTTAATGCGATAATCAAATTCTACGAACAATTCTGCGTATTTTTGGTTTCAAAAGTTTTAGTCTATCTTTTCAAATATAAGGTGGGGGAGAGTGGGAACATTATTTTAGAAAAAGGTCTGTAAGTCCGGTCCTGTTTAACCGATCTTTGCAAACTTGGTCTTGTTGATAACAGCTTTCTTCCACCAATATTATAGTTATCATTTCCAAACAACCTAATAAGTGACGTGTCCGCTAGAGGGCGAAACTTTTTTTCTTTTTTTAATCTAGTTCTCTTTGAAAAATATTAAATAGAAGTATGCAATTTTAACCATGAATTATAAAATTATACCAAATTAGCAACAAAATGGTGAAAGCCGCAATTTTCACGACTCATACCTGGAATTTGTTACTACCTGAATCTTGGGGAAAGCAAAAAGGAGAGATGTTATAGTTTATATTTTTGATAAACGCAGATAGTAAACATACTGTTGATATTGCTGATAGAAAAAAAAATATATGATAAACGTCATAAAGTAAATATTTACTTTATATTTAAACAATACTCACAACAAATTAATTCACTTGCTATTGTCTAGATTGCAAGGGCTTTTTTGTGTTTCTTTGGTATTTATTCGTTTTACAAAGCTTCGAGATCAAAGTAAATAGTAATTTGCAACACGACCATGCTGCGGCAAGTTTACATTCTACGGCATAACCTAAAAGCAAGCGAAAGAGTGTACGCGGTTAACCGTTTCAAAATATCCCTGGAACTGTACCCGGAGTGTGGCGGCCGGCAGTCGAATGGATTGCGGTTTGGAAAACTATTTGACAATGACCGTTCGCAGTGGAAATAATTTGTAATTCGTTAAACAAAGTTTGTTAATTTCAATGGTTTACTGGTAAAGACGTTTGCTTAAAAATCTGAGTCCGTAGTCAATTTATAGATTAGTTGGTCAAATTGGTTAAGTATAAACAAGAAAAGCACAGCGGAAAAAAGAAGAAAGAACTCACAGTTTTTAATTACCGAGTAAAATCAAATTGAAAATTAAAAACGCTATAGATAGGCTGGATATTTTAAAATATAGAAGAACGATATAATTTTTTAAAAAATTGATTGTACTAACCCTTACTTTTTGGAAGTCCATCTTATTAAGGATAATAAAAAACTCTTCGTTTTAACAAAACTTCCAATATTTATTTAAAAATTGCTTTTTTAAAAGACTCAATGACAGCTGTTTCGCTATGAAGCATCGTCAGATTGACATTTAAGTTACATTTTGTTTGTTTGTAGCTAGGTACCTGATGTTTAGGTAGTATTAAGGCTAGACCAAGTATGGAAGTAATAAGACATAACAATATTAAAGCCTAGATGTTATTAGCCCTAAGGGATTATCCTGGATGTATTTCCCTCTAAGATAACTATAACTGTGCAATGATTTAGAAAAACCAGGAAAAAACTATTTAATGCTGATCTTTACAATAACTTAATATATTTGTATTACAATTACGTCTTATATATGTATAAAATGAAGACTCAATCAAAGCAAACACTTTAAAAGTGGAGAACTTCCCAGATTTATTTGTTCATTAACAACTTTAAATTGTGGATCTGCTAGATGTCTTTTTATTTCAAGTTCTTCAAGGAAATCTAAATTTTGTTTTTTATTACAAATGTGTAGTATTTGGATGTCATTGGTGTGAAAGAGTGAGGTTGGATGTTCAAGTAGGTGTTTTGCATAATTTGATTTATCTGGTTGTTTTAATCTATATGCTCTTAAATGTTCGTTAAATCTTACTTCAAAATTTCTTTGTGTTTGACCTATATATACAGCATTACACTTTGGACAATTAATTTTGTAAACATCAGATTTTTTTAATTTAGGTAATTTTGTTTTTACATTTAACAATTTTGTACCAACATTATTTTGTGTTTTAAATGATATTATTGCTGATGTTGCCGAAGATATTATTTTTGATATTTTATTGGAAATACTTCCACAATATGTAATATTTTTATAACTTTTAATTTCTTTAGTTTGTTTAGGAAATATTAGTTGTAGTGCCACTTTCTGTTCTTTTTTATTAATTAATGTATTTATCAAATGAATTGGGTAGCCATTAGATGTAGCTATTTGTTTTATGAAATAAATTTCTTTATCAAAGTTAATTTTGTCCATTGGAATTGAAAATGCCCTATGTATCATAGAATTATAAGCTGCTAATTTATGTGTTATAGGATGATTTGAATTATATGGTATGGTTACATCTGTTTGTGTTGGTTTTCTGTATATTGAATAATTTAGTAAATTATGAACTTTTTCAATTTTTAAATCTAGAAAATTAATTGAATTATTTTCTTCAACTTCTAAAGTAAAATTAATTTTAGGATGCCCTTAGGGCTAATAACATCTAGGCTTTAATATTGTTATGCCTTATTACTTCCATACTTGGTCTAGCCTTAATACTACCTAAACATTAGGTACCCAGCTACAAACAAACAAAATGTAACTTAAATGTCAATCTGACGATGCTTCATAGCGAAACAGCTGTCATTGAGTCTTTTAAAAAAGCAATTTTTAAATAAATATTGGAAGTTTTGTTAAAACGAAGAGTTTTTTATTATCCTTAATATATTTTTTTATTTATAATAAATGTATTTATTAAACGTATAAAATGTCATTCTCTACTATAACCTATAAACTAAAAATGGAAAAACGATCCTAGTCCAACAAGTCAATCTCTTTTCTATCAAAATATGGAGTCCCGTCGTAGATTCCTAGTGTATATCGACGTTTCATCTTCAACTACGGAAAATATCTTCAGGATTTGTTAAATTCCTAGACCAACCTAACCTGAGAAGCATACGTTCTAATTTTTATTTTACGACGAATGTAAGCATTGAAGAAAATTCACCATAGAATAAAATAACGTTGCAGCATATTACCTATATACAGAGTGTTCCATGTAATGAATAATTCCCAAAATCAACCATAATATTGTAGAATTACACTATACAGTGTGTAAAAGCTAAATGGAAAAAATTCATTATTTCGGTTACTGTTATTGTTTTCAAATTTAATGCAAAAATTAACATAAAAAAAATTAATATCATGTTGTGACCGAAATTCGCTAAAATATACTCGAAACTTATTATAAAATACTTAAAATTTATTTCCCGTTTAGGTCTTGATAATGAGAAAGTGAACAAAAACCATAACAATGTGGTTTTTAGATGGTAACCATTAAAAAAACTTTAAAGAATTTCCGTGGCAACGCTATTTTAACAAGCAGTAGTAAATTGTTTTATTTAAGTTGTCATTGTTGTAATTTAAGTATAAAGTTTGTTCAATTCAATTCTGAAAAATGGTTAGATTAACGGAAATGCATAAAATAACAGTTTTACTTACTGGAGAAGGTATTAGGGTATACATTATTGTTGTTATTTAATGTTTTATTTAATATATTTTTAAATAACCTATTTATGGTTGAAAGTAACAGAAAAATCATCAGTTTTACAGATGATACAGTCCTCAGATACAGCAATAAAAATTGGTACGATCTAAAAGTAAAAATTGAAAATTATTGAACTTGTAAAAAACAGTGGTTAGGTTATAGGCTCCTTTCAATCAATTTAAAAAAAAAAAACGTTTTACTTGCCATCTGTATTCTTAGAACCAGATCTTGCAAACTACACCCTCAATTTTCAAAACAATACCAATATTCAACCTTCAAAACGAATTAAATATTTAGAAATTATGAATTATGGTATAGTCAATTGGGGTGTAGTGGCGAAAACTTACTGTAACATTATCCAGGTTTAGCAAAAAAGATTCCTGAAAATCCTTCTCAGAAAACCAAGAAGATATAGCAGTGAACTCCTATACACCGAAACAAAAATATTTGATGCTAGACAATTATTTTTAAAGAAAGCAGCATTGAATCAACATAAACATAAAACAAATCTGCAAATTCAAACATCAAACTCATAAGTATATGACAAGGAATAAAAATACTTACCTGAATCCATCAATGAAAAAAACAGCTGGAGAAAGAAGCTTTTTATTTCTTGGACCCAAACTTTATAATACTGTACCCCAAGAAATTAGATCTGAATCTTCTATAAAAACTCTTACTCTAAACCTTCATGAATATATCACAAAAACAAGTAGACATGCTATTTACAACCTCGTAAAAAATAATGACTAATAATATTTCTATCAATTTCTATTTCTATTTTATTAATCTTATTTGGATTTGGGATTTACATTTTATTAATAATAATTATTATTATTTGGCACCTGGTATAGGTTTTTATATTTTTTGTATTATTTTTTTTGTCCTTGCAAACAATTCTACTAGGCTTTGTAAGTGTACTCCTATATACTTAAGTGATTAATAAACTATTTAATTTTTGCTTATTATTTCGCCAGATCTTGCTGGTCCTGCTTGTAATAATACTTCCTTAGGCCTCTGGATGCATTGATTATCAATAAAACGATTTAAAAATATGATTGATTATACCAATTTGATGGTCCCGAAATAAATATTGGCTTTGTAATTACAATAACCACTTAATTATTTACTAATAATACGCTGATGGAATTTTTTCATCAATCAGATAATCGAATTATTCAAAACAGTCGTAATTGCTTTTGTCAAGTTTTAATAGCGACGAGATAAAATTTATTGGTTTATCACACAGTTGCTTATTCCTCTCTTTTACGTATTGCTTTGTGTCAAAGCTTTTCAATGTTAGAGATAGGATAGATAGGACCGAAAGTTCAACTTTCGGCCCTTGTTGCTTAATAACCATTATTTGTTTAAAATTGTCACACTCCTAGCTTTTAGTTTTGCTAAAATACTGACATAGTGCAGTCGAATTACGTGAAAAAGTGACCAATTTATGACTTAAGTCCGAATTGAGGTAGCTAAGTGAAAAGGGGTAGGTTTGATAATTACAAATCGAAGGGCGACCATCCAAGATTTTAGATGCGTGCGAGGGGTGCGTGGTAGGGGTGGAAAGGGGGTGAAAACGGTTTTTTGCAATTTGCAGGGTAAATACGCATTTTATTGAAAAAAGTTAAAGGTAAAAGTTGTAGATAATAAAAAAATCGACAACTTTTGTCTAAAACATTTTTTCACATAACAAAAAATAAAGGCTTAAAAAGCGAAAAACCATAATTTTCGTTTTTTATTTTTTACTCAGCGAAAAATCAATATTTTATTATGAAATTCAGTACAGTGATAGCTTTTTGTATCCCAAAAAAGTAGAATTTTTTTTTTACGATAACTCAATTTTTTTTCCGACATATTAACGATTTTCGAAAAAAAGACCTCATTTTGTAACGGCCCCCAAGGTCCGAATTTTTATTTTAGACACCTCTTGAAGGTCTCATTTTTTTCGTAATGACTTTAATTTTCATATACAATAATAAAAAAATATTACTCCTTGCAAAAAAAATCGTTTAAAATCGAAAAAACTGAAAAATTCATAATTTTTCACGCGTATATCTTTTTCCTACCTTTCTACACGTTATATTACTCTCAAAAATATTTCAGTTAATTCCAGACAGTCTGCTTGAAAAAAATTTCCTGCATGCGCAAAAAAGGTTGCAGTTCTTCAAGATGAAGTTGTCGAAAACACGGTTTAAAGTGTACGAATTTATGCTCGAATTGCTACGGCGTTAATGATTGTACTAATATCGAGCAATCAATCACAGAAATTGCCGATGTACATCCTTCAGAACACGTTGACCAAAACGATGCATTTCAAGATGAGAATCGCATGCTAGAAGAGGAAGAAAATGTCGAATCTGACGAAGAAGAATCAGAAAATGATAATGAAGATGAAGACGAACATGATAAAGATGAAGACGGAGATGATGAAAATGAAGACGAAAATGATGAAGATGACGATGAAGTAGAACTACAGGAGGAAGAAGAATGTAATTCGCAAGTCAAAAGGGCGAGGTATAATTAAAAATAAGAAACAGTAAAATTGTACTTTCTTTGTATAATTCCATCGTATGCACGTACAAAATAATTTTTTTTATTTTTTTAATCAATATAGACGTCCATAATTTCCTTTATTTTAATCCTACAAACTGCAATAAGGTGTGATAAATTAAATGCATGTCCTACATGAAATATTTTTAAGAGTAATATAACGTGTAGAAAGGTAGGAAAAAGATATACGCGTGAAAAATTATGAATTTTTCAGTTTTTTCGATTTTAAACGATTTTTTTTGCTAGGAGTAGTATTTTTTTATTATTGTATATGAAAATTAAAGTCATTACGAAAAAAATGAGACCTTCAAGAGGTGTCTAAAATAAAAATTCGGACCTTGGGGGCCGTTATCAAATGAGATCTTTTTTTCGAAAATCGTTAATATGTCGGAAAAAAAATTGAGTTATCGTTTGGGATACAAAAAGCTATCACTGTACTGAATTTCATAATAAAATATTGCTTTTTCGCTGAGTAAAAAATAAAAAAAGGAAAATTATGGTTTTTCGCTTTTTTAGCCTTTATTTTTAGGTTATGTGAAAAAATGTTTCAGACAAAAGTTGTCGATTTTTTTATTATCTACAACTTTTACATTTAACTTTTTTCAATAAAATGCGTATTTACCCTGCAAATTGCAAAAAACCGTTTTCACCCCCTTTCCACCCCTACCACGCACCCCTCGCACGCATCTAAAATCTTGGATGGTCGCCTTTTGATTTGTAATTATCGAACCTACCCCTTTCCACTTAGCTACCTCAATTCGGACTTAAGTCATGAAAAGAAGGTAATTCGACTGCACTAACACAAAAACTTTTATTTTTAAATTGCAATGTAGTAACAAATAAATTTGTACACTAAATTTACAATTCTACTGTCATACTTAATAAAAAGTTCTTTTTATATGTATTTCGTAGTTTTTATAGAAAGAGTTCATAAAAATCTGAACCTATAGATCTCAGTTGTTCTAGAGTCTCTGGAATAAGATTACAACACCTGGTGAGTGACAAGGCCCCTCAATTGGTCCAGCTTTCCCAATCCACCTATCTTCAAATGTTTCTGTTAAAGAATTTCTAACCACAAGTGAATAGTGTGGTGGTGCCCATCTTGCTGAAAGTAAACTGAATTTATGATGCCATCTTGTTCCAGTTATGGATATAGGTAGTTTTGTAATATGTTTGTGTAGACATTACCAGTAATTGTAGTTTCTTGTAAGAAGAACGGTTCAAATATTTTTTCTTTTGAAACGCCACACCAAACGTTCAAATTTGGCGAATTTCTTTCGTATTCCTCAATTACCCCTGGATTTTTACACCCCCATATGCGACAATTATGTTTATTACATCCCCTGTTAAGGGGCCTCATCTGACATTACAAGTAAAACATCAAAAACTGTATTTTATAAGGAGTTAACTTCAATACTTTCATACATCTCTGAACTTCGGATTTTGAAATTCCAGTTATGGATGATACTTTGTGAAGAGATATTCGATTATTATATTCTTGTAATGTATCCTGCATAAGTAAGAGTCACAAACTTAATTTCTTTGATCTGCCAAAATACTCGAAGTTAAAAGATCGTAAATACAATTGCCGAAAATGTTATCCTTTTGTTAACAATATTTCAGAATATTTATACAAAATTTTTGGTTTTAGATGTGTGGTCAATTAAATTTTCCGCAAGCTTTGATACAATAGAAACAAAATGATTTCTTTGAAGTGCAACGTTATCATTGTTAGGTCACAAACAAAATTGAGAATTGAATCTAGCCACTTCCTTTCTTTTGATGCCTAAAACCGGAGCCACGATTACACGTTGGTGGTAAAGTGTACACGGCGAGATCTAAAGAAAATTGAGAATTTATGTGCTTTCAGTAGCGTATCGGAATATATGATGCGAGAAATTGCACCAGTATAGGAATTACTCCAAACAAATTTGTAGCTACAAATTTTATCGTGTATTAAATTACGATGAATTAGTCAGTTGATAAAACGGTCTGCTTATTATTTAAATAAATGTCGTGAATTATACCAACTGTGATAAATTATCTAAACAATTAAAATTGTAAACGAAGTATACCATCCATTTTCCAAATGTGACTTAGTAGATGAAGAAAGGAAAAGACCAATGTCAATGTCACAAAGATATTATTGATATTGCTGTTCCAAAGTTTTATGTACAGGTAAGATTAATTAACTTGCTATCATGTTAAATCTGATGTTTCTGTATGGTATTTTAATTTTTAGCCTGATGATGGTATTTAAAACTAGACCGAAACTAGTAGCTTTGTAACAGCAGTACAATTATTTATATCAATAAATATCTTTGTGACATTGACATTGGACTTTTTCTTTCTTCAATTAAAATTGTGGTAGTCGTATGTTGAGAGGGCAAATAAACTTAGGTCAGATGTGTATCTCTAATCCTGTATAGTATAAAAAACTTTTCATTAAATCCAGTCACTTTTAGCAATTTTTTGCTCTTGTTTTTCGATGGAGACAAGCTTCTTGAGGTCTTCATCTTCACGAAGTGTAACAGTACCTGTTAACATTTTAAGCACCTGGTATCCTAAATATTAAATTAAATTAGTACCGCTAGCTCAATCTTTCCTAAAAAAATTTTAATAATAAAACAATGAATACGGTCTCTATAATTATAATTGGAAGTTCAAAGTAGCTACACAGTAAACTAGAAGCATCTCTTTAATTTGAAGATTTAGTAAACTTGAACAGCTTGTAAACTTTAAGCTCTCGTATGCACATTTTTAACTGGATCATCTCTACAATTGGGGCAGATCATCCCTCCACTTGTGATCTTCCATAATCATTTGGAACCACCTAGACAATGCCTTAGCGACCCCAACGTGCGGCGAAGGATCGTCCACTATAGTTAACAGATAAGTTTATTGTGGTATATCAAGTTTCCTGTTCCCCTATTTTTTTTTTCTCTTTTATCTCCGTTTATATATATACAGTGATGGGCAAATGTGTGGAACCAAGTGAATATCTCTGGACTTGTTAAAGATATCGAAATGAAATTTGGAACGTAGGTATTACAGTATATTGCGTATTTGTTTGTAATTTTTTTAACGATTTTCCACTTCCGGTTTAACCGGAAGTGATGTCGATTTTAAATTTTTTAATGAAACACCCTGTATATTATTTTATTTTCGAATAGAACATTTCATTGCGATTACAAAAATATAGGGTTCGATATATTTTATTTCAATGACAACCGAGATAATATCAGAAAAGTATCTAAAAGGAAAACGCTAATGATATCTAATGATATTTAGTAGTCTACTAAATAATCATATTATTAACTTAAACTAAATAAATTATAGTGAAATAAAATAGGAGTATCCTGTAATTTTAATGTATTAAATGTTCAAAATGAGCGCCGTTTACTTCTTGACAATAGGCAAGTCGGTTTGTAAATTTTCATGGACTACTAGATATTAAAATGTTGAATCTGGAACCGTTGGCGAAAATGATACCGAAAACCGTTTACACTACCACTACACCAACACACACTTTTATATGCCTGACGCGCGTTTCGATAACCAAGTTATCTTCTTCAGAGACTATAAAAGTGTGTGTTGGTGTAGTGGTAGTGTAAACGGTTTTCGGTACTAGATATTAGCTTTTTCCTTTCTTTAGATACTTTTGTGTTAATATTTCGGTAGGTATTGAAATAAAAAATATCGAACCCTATATTTTTGTAATCGCAATGAAATGTTCTATTCGAAAATAAAATAATATACAGGGTGTTTCATTAAAAAATTTAAAATCGACATCACTTCCGGTTAAACCGGAAGTGGAAAATCGTTAAAAAAATTACAAACAAATACGCAATATACTGTAATACCTACGTTCCAAATTTCATTTCGATATCTTTAACAATTCCAGAGATATTCACTTGGTTCCACACATTTGCCCATCACTGTATATCTATATCGTCAACTGTATTAGAATAAATATTTTTAAAGAACTGTTTGCGGATTATTTTTTTCTCAACTTCATTCATTTTAGCACTAAGGAAATCTATTTAACTTTTATCTGTTTGTACATTTTCATATCATTATTTAATCTTAATAGACAGTTTTTTCTGACATCTTTCTGTCATCTTAAGATACTTATTTAGATAACTCAGCTTAAAACAACTTTCTTCAGTAGTATCATAAAAAATAAAAAGATTTCAGTGGCGCCCTTATAATTTCTTAAAGAAACAAATATTGTACTATAGTCAGAGCTAATGAACTTACTCACCCCTAGCCGAGATATTTAACTATCATAATTTTTGCCGTGATAAACATTTATAAATTTTGTTAATTATTGAAGTATCTTTTACAACTAATTAAAGACGAAATTAAGATTAATGGTTGTTTTATTGTAAATTACATTTTTTCTTTTGGTATATTGTTATTTTTTTCAAAAAAGTTAACTAAATATTTTTATAAATTCACTATCAACATGTAAATCATATTACAAATTGACGTCCAACGTAATAATATGGTTACAAATTGGCGCCCAACGACCAACTAATATTACAAATTGGCGCCCAACGCCCAACTAATATTACAGAAGTTCCTTTGTCTTTCATGATATCGTCACTTTTACTACTGATACTACCGTCTACAGGAGTATCATTCCCAAGTCGTGGCACTGCGTGTAAAAACGATAGCACTGCTCCAGAGTTCTCTTCTGGAACTCTGGAGGATGGATACTATGCCAAATAATTACAATTGAAGCGATGTGTAATGTAATGTAATGTGATATAAGGGTTGTCCACTGCGACCTGTAAGATCAATTGTGCCCCCTTATTTGCTTAGACGGTGGGTTTCCTCGTATTTAAGGCACCTCCTCTAATCCTATCTTCTTTATGAAGGTTAGGATGTCTATCGGCATCAATTTAGGTAATTTCTATTTCTATTTCTATTTCTATTTTCCTCAATTCCCAGTCCATGTAGGTATCCTCTTAGTTTACAGTGTCCCCTTAAAATGCCTGTAATAATTCTTTAGTTATTTTTACTCAACCCAAGACATTGTATGAGCTTTTTGGGGTTGTAACTACCTAGCAAGGTTTTTGCCTGCCTTATTCCTGGTAGGTTCTTCCAATGTTCGATTTTTTTCATATTCTCAATGCCACTGAGAATTGAAACGATGGAGATATTCCTGGAAGTAACCATATGGAGGGCTAAGCGTTCTTTGTAAAAATTTTTTTATGTTTTGCTTCCAATCAATATCTCTCTTATCTTAAGAAATATTCTACTGTTTATACAAGTGGCAGTAAGTATTGTATTAAAAACCAGAGACCTGTTTCAATAAATTTTAATACGTTAAAGAGCTTTGCATTAATATTGATTTGACAGGATTAATTATAATAATTAAGAATCTAAAAATGTACAAACAAATATGAATATGTTCAAAATGATTGATCTCAACTTCAATATGCTATTCATCTAGTGATGAACGTGAACATTTTCAAGTGCCCGAATTTTAATTCTCATGACGTTGTTAATTGAGTGCCATCTTCTTACAAATACTTTTAGAATCTATTGAATGTATATTATTGTTTAAAGTGATTTTCAACCGATATTTGTTACTCAGACGAAACTGAGCAATTGTGCGTGTGATGTGCATGGGTAATTTTAGAAGTAAATCATTGTTAGGATTTTTTTTCAGTTGAAAATGAAGTAAAAACAGATAAAAAGTTGTATTTTTCATAAAAGGAGACAACTAGATTATGCAATTTCATATAGAACTCAGATAGCAACTTTATAGTGTTTAATTTTAGTTCTGAAAGTGAGGTTATTCCATGAATCTATATAGCCAATATCCGAAAATAATTCTCTGACTTGTGCAACTTAATTATATTTTGAATCAGATGAATTAAATGGATTGTTGTTCAAAACACATTTTAGGAAAGCATTCGTCACTTTATTTAATATTCTAAGTAACCAATTTAACGTCATTTTAAATGTATCAACTGGATATTTACCTCTATCAGTTTCTAATCTATTTGCACTATGATGGGTATTAAGTATTCTCTTAAGAAACCAGACTTGCACTCCTTCTAATAAATCCATTTACCAAATTTATATAAATTTGTTGTAATTGCAACAAAATTTCCGAACATTTTGGTATATTCAACTGAAAATCTGCAATTTGTTATTTGATTTAATAATTTCTTTTGTTGTTTTCTATTCATTTCATTTGAATTTTTGTTTCTAGCATTATGGTTATTTTCATATTATCATGTATTAGATTTTTTAAATGGATAATTGGAGAATTAAGATTAAGATTATTGCTTACCGATATTACAAAGTTGGCTCCGACATTGCTTTCCTTTTTCTTTGGCATAACATTTTTTTTCAATGAAATAACCTAACAAAATATGTATCTGTGAAAGATACAATGCTACTAATGACGTTATAAATATCTACACGCCTAACTGAGGGTTAAATACATTTTGCAAACTAGATAAGCTACTTATAAGCTTTTTTTATTATAAACCATCATATAATAAAGTTTTGATTTATTAATTAGGTCTGTAACATCATTATATTACATTTAATTAGTTAATGCATACATAATATAATAATAATATACATTTTTTTTAATAAAAGGATTTATTTTGCAAAAAAGTTCTGCGTTCGATGACAAAACATTTTTTACTGTAATAAATATCATAAACTGTTGTTCCATTGATCACAAGTTTTAATGGCTTATCAGCAAATATTATATTTTTTAATCAAAATAGTTACCTTTTCATGTAGCTGAATTCTAGCCATGTTTTTATGCATGTTGTACTAGAGTTAGCATCACATTTTATACTTTATTTGCAAATCGCTTCTGGCGCTGTTTTAGTCAAACTATAATTAAAATTTCTTAAAGTAATAAATTTATTGTAACTTCCTACAACTGTTCAATAATAATAATTTCTCTAGAGATAAGTTTTACAAACATCTCTCACAATCACAAGGATGCTTCTCGTATATTCCAAGGTTTTAAAAAATACTTCACTGTATATTACCAAAAATTTATGCACACTACCTATTTATATTGATAGATAATTGTCTATAAATATTTTCCTAATTCTATAAAGACAATTGACAACATAATTAGTTCCAAACAATAAATTCGGACTTGGAGACCTTTGAATTTATAAGGCGGTCTTCGAATAGAGGCTTAAGGGATAACCATTTTCAAATTTATTTTTGGTTTCGGCTTAGGGACCATTTTTCTGGCTCTTTCCATACACCGAGAATTCCACATATATTTTATGCATTCAAATTTTCTTAGGAATTCATTTTATGATAAATTCATCTCCATATAGCCACCATTCTTTATTTATTAGATTTAAAAAAGAATATAAATATTATATAGTTTAGATATTTGCTTGCTTAAACTCATTTTTAATATATATGTTGGTAGTTAAAATAATAAACTGCTTTTATATTTATTTAAGGATTAACAGTTATAGTGTCAAAAAAAGAGATTAAAAAAATTGTTCTTTTCCGCAATATTAAAACCTATATGTTATTAGCACTAAGGGATTATCCTGGATGTATTTCCCTCTAAGATAACTATAACTGTGCAATGATTTAGAAAAACCAGGAAAAAACTATTTAATGCTGATCTTTACAATAACTTAATATATTGTTATGTTTGTCTGTGTATGTATGATTTTTTTATTATGTTATAATGAATTTGATTTTACATGAATAATTGATTTTTTTACAGACACTAACATAACCTTTTATTTACTAAAACAAATAAAAATTTTCTTCTCAGGGTTCTGTGGGTTCACAGGCTCTAGGTATTATAATTTATTATTATTTACTATTGTAATTACTTGAACGCCCTATATCAATTTTTTGATTAATTCTATTATTATTATTATATAAAAAAAATGGAAGTTTTTAATTAAATTTACTGTTAAATGCAAAACAGATCAACCAAATTCAATGTAATGTTTTATTACATAAATATTTCAAAAAAAAAATTAACACATTTCATTATACAAATACAAATTCATGATCGTTTAAATGTTCTTTCATACTTCACACATTCACGCTAATGAAACTAATACTATTACAATTAATTATGCAACTCACATAACGATTATGTGTGAGTTCTTTTTAAGTTTTACAGTTGGTAGTCCTTTCTATAATTACAGTTACAAAAAAGAAATGGACGATAGATCACTAAGCGTTATTGAAAATTTAGTTTCTCACACACTGGTAAGTTTATTTAACAAGAATTCATTAAATACCTTTTTATTACTTCTCCTAATAGCGTTTGATACTGCCTCGATGTTTTAAAACAATATGAATACCTTTATATTGTTTTGTAGACCGTGGTTGACTGTTCGTGTGGGTCTCCTGCTTTCCTCCCGCGTGGAATTCGGTTCAAGATGTTACGAAGATCACTCAGGATCCATCTTTTACTTTGGGAACTTTTAAAAGGTAACTTACACTGGTCACAAATCACTATTTTACTATCTAATTACAATTTTAACAAAATTTCATATATGATTTTGATTAATCTGTTTCTAATAACTTTTCTTAACAAAAAAAAAACTTTTTTTTCCTTCCAAAACCAAAAATTCACTAATTCCCTCTTTTAAAATCAATAACTACCCCGATTTTCCTTTTTTTCTTTTTTTATATTCAAATTCGCCCTCTATATCTCTAATTATGCTTATATCATTCATTGTCCAATCAAATTAACCTTATGGTTTTTTATAAATAAATTTAATAATATCTAATAAAGCTTTGTTTTGAGAATAGGAAACATTATATCTTATATTTCTAAATTGGAATTTGTTTGTATCACATCTTTTATTATTTAATTCATGTCAATTACGTTAACCTTTTTCTTCTGTCATAGTTGACATATCAAAACATCTCTTTAGAACTTAGACTAGGAAAGAGAGAGGACAGCGCATGGCAATGAAAACCTTATGCGTGTGAGTGAAGCCAATTTTCAAACGTTTGGTGGCAAACAAATTTGGAACGTCGAATTGTATTTTTTTAGTTTTTTTATTAATTTTCACCTTTTTCAATAAACTGAATAGACATTTTAAAATGGTTAATTGTGTAGCTTATAAGTGCAACAGTCACAGTGCTAAAAAAGAGCAAGGAATTTCATTTCATAGGTAAAAAGTATTTTACAACTATTTCCTTGAAATGTATTTTTATTAATATTACAGCTTTCAGGTAATAGATGTTTAACTAAATCACATATGTTATGTATGATAACTTAAATTAATTGTACATACATTTTGAAAATTGTTTTCATTCAGTTTTAAAGATTATTTTTCATTTAATTGTTATTATTTGCTTATAGATTGAATAGTTTTCCAGTGGCGTGGAACAAAAACATATATTTAAAATAGATAAAATTGATTAAAATTGTAATATTTATTAAATAAATATGTTTTAAAATGATTGTTGTTTTTTTTGGAGCAGTACATATTTTGATGTCACTGTCATTTAATTCATAACCCCATTATTTGTTTATCTTTTTATTTTTCAGATTGTATAATTAGATGTAAGCAAAATTTCAGTGAAAGCTTTATAAGTACTAATTTTGAATAATTTGTTATAGGCATCATGAATACATATTTAGATAATACATAGAAACCATCAACCTACTCGTCTGTATGGTAAATCTTATATTATTAAATCTTATATTATGTAACAGGTGATTTGTTGACAATTTTAATTTATGGAAATATAATTTAAATTTTATTACATTCCTTTATCTGTTTAAATTTAAATAAATTACCTTCCCTCTAATTAATTAATAAGATTCTCTTGTTAAATATTTTAATTTTCTAATAAGACCATTTGATTACGTTACAATATTTATGTTACAATAATGTCTTATCTATGTATAAAATGAAGACTCAATCAAAGTAAACAGTTTAATAGTGGAGAACATCCAAGATTTATTTGTTCGTTAACAACTTTAAATTGTTGATCTGCTAGAAATCTTTTTATTTAGAGTTCTTAGAGGAAATCTGAATCTTTTTTTTTTTATCACAATTTGTGTAAAAATACTAGAAATTGCGTAAGAATGTGTAATCAAGAACCAAGATATTTTCAGATAAAGATAAGACTAACTGAGAGAGGAGTGCTAGGACTAACGCAAAATAAATCCAATTGAAATAGGTCACAGAAAAATGGAAACGACAAAAAAAAGGGAGCGCTCAGCGTTTTTGCTGATGACCCAATTTGTATCGTAAAAAGTGACAACCGAAACACAACAAAGATAATTGAAGGATTAAAAAAGTAGAAATTATATCAGTTATTAAAAAAATAAACGGTAAGCATAAAAAACAATTAAAATTAATAGCTTTAATACATATTTCAGGTAGGATCGTAAATACAGTATAGCCCATAAATAAACTGTGATGAAATTGCATTATTTTATTGCTTTATGAAATATATTTTTTTGCACTATATATAGCCAACATTTTTTCTTTTCAACTACGCGATCAGAAGTTGAAAACTTGGAAATATCAATGCCATCATGAAGAAAAACGGTGAATTTAATCATTCTGCCCAGAGGCTTCCATGAGCTTTTAACTGCATATGTCTTTGAACGAAATATGCCAATAGAGTCTTTTCATCGATTCTTAAATTCTTGCCTTCGCACCATTTTGTAGGTATTTTGATAACGGATTTTGGATTTTTCGGGAATAATTGCGGAACACCCTTCTTCCCAAACCCGTTCAATTTCTTCAAATTCACTTTCGCTCATATTTTAATTTATAATAATCAAAATTGTTCTTAAAATCATTGACAACTAAATAAAAACTCAATTCTGCATTCTTGTTATGCCTTATACCTCAGTTACTACCTAACAATCAAAGTATCTATCTGGATAAAATGAATGAAACTAGTCAATATGACGAAAATGTTAAATTTTATAATTTATAATGGTATCAATCGTGCAAAAAACCTTATTAGCATGTCGAACGTTAAGGGTAACCGATCTCAAACAATTGTCTTCGATCGGTATAAAACCCTTAACGTTCTGCATACGTATTTATTGGGTTTAAATCTATATATATCAAAATTGACTCACTGACAATTAAAGCCCAAACGGCTACAGTTAAAAACACCATTTTTAGAGACATAGTGCAGATGTGCATTAATAAAGAATTTTTTGGACAAAATAGGGAATAAAACTCTGAGAATTCAGATACGCCATTATCGACAATTGTATTTCGGTAAAAGTTAGTAACATATTTGTGTTTATTTATTTATATAAAATGGATATATCCTATATTATTTTTGCATTCTAATTGCAGGTGGTGGTTCAATAATATAATTTTTATGACGTTAAAACTTTTTAGCATTAAATAACGTTTTTTAGCCGACAAAATGGAAAAATTTATGTGTTGTTATTTTATTACCCCAAAATAAAATTTCTCATAAACTTTTATAACCTTTTTTTTATGTTACGGTTATGTTCTTGCATAATTTGTGTGCACACTTTTGAGTTCATTTCATATAATAAAAATCAATCTGGATTCATCTGCAAATAAATAGTAAATAGTAAAGAAAATCAAAACCAACAGCTGTTTTTAACCAAGTATATGTAAATAAAAAAGTATAGAGAATATAGAAAGAGTCTATACCTGTGGTATATAATTGAGAGTATTAAACATAAACCTAGTGACAAATACGATAATATTAGCAGACCACCGTATCAATTTATACACAAAGGTACGTGAGCACTGATTAACTCAAATGATACACACATTTGGAAATGTAATTCTCTCTAAATACGTTTGGTAATCTCTTTACACTAGTATAATAGTTACCTAAATTGCAATTAAATATCGACTTAAAGTTTTTTAACGTAATAAATTCTGTAAGGAGCCCCTTTAAAAAGTAAATGATTTTAAATACATTAAAAAGACGGTTTTCTGGTGCTATTATCTACTTATAAGTATTTATACGGTTTCACTAATGTTTAATATAATTTAAAGATACATATAATCAAAATTATGACATTTTCTGTCAAATAACAACTAACTGTAACTTAGTATCTAGTAAAATTGGTCTCTTTCTTACCTTCTCGAAGGTGATGGCCTCCTCATTCGACGAAAATCTCTGTCCTCCGAGCGCAACTTTTAACTAAGGGAATAAAAAAAGTCGCTTGGGGCTAGATCTGGTGAGTAAGGAGGGTGGTCAAGCAGTTCAAACCGTAATTCGTGGAGTTTCGCCTTGGCAACCGCTGAGGTGTGAGACATCGCATTGTCTTGGTAAAACAAAATTCTTTTTTTCTGCAAATGTGGCCGTTTTTCCGCAATATCTGCCTTCAGCTTGTCATGTAATGATGCGTAGTATGCTCCTGTAATGGTTTTTCCTTTTTGAAGATAATCGATTAAGATAACTCCATGACTATCCCAGAAAACAGTTGCCGTCACTTTCCCAGCCGAAGGAACAACCTTTGCTTTTTTTGGAGCCGATTCCCCCTTCGCAGTCCATTGTTTTGACTGTGTTTTTGTTTCTGGAGTATAATGGTGTATCCAAGTTTCATCTACAGTAATTAATCGGCGCCAAAACTCTGATTTATTGCACCTAAACTGCGCCAACAGAGAGTTGGAAATGTTCATTCCAACACGTTTTTGGTCCAAAGTGAGCAAACGCGGCACCCAACGCGCGGACAGCTTTCTCATGCCTAAATCTCGATTCAATATGTTACAAAAACGTTCTTTGGACATGTTTATAGCCTCTGCTATCTCTCTAATTTTAATTCTAGCACCATTTGGTGAACTTGAGCGATATTATCGTCAGTGATTGCAGTTTTTGGACGTCTCGAACGTTCATGGTCACCCAAGCTGGTACGGCCACGTTTAAATTCAGCAGCCCAAAATTTCACGGTGGTAAATGATGGTGCAGAGTCCAGGTACACAGCGTCCAACTCGTCTTTGATTTGCGTAGGCGTATTGCCTTTCAAAAACAAATATTTAATGACAGCTCGATACTCGATTTTTTCCATTTTCATAAAAACCTTCAAATCGACTAACTCAAATGATTGTCAAACAACAACTGCGCCTCAAAAATTATGATTATGATGATCAAAAACAAAATCACTATAAAATCATTTGAAATCAAATAAATAACCCATATGAAGAAGGAAAAAATCATCTTTCATCAAGACAATGCACCGTGCCACAAATCAATGAAAACAATGGCCAAACTGAATAAGTTGGGGTTCAATTTGCTTCCCCATCCACCATACTCTCCAGAACTGGCCCCCAGTGACTACTGGCTCTTTGCTAATCTCAAAAGGATGCTCTAGGGTCTTCCCTGGAGCATTTTTGAGATTATATTTGATTCGAATGAGGAAGTAATTGCTGACACTGAAGGTTATTTTGAAGACAAGAAAAAATCCTTCTACAAGCATGGTAGGTATCGAAAAGTTAGAAAAGCATTGGATTGATTGTATCGCACTTAAAGATGATTATGTTGATGAATAAAAAACGTGTTTTTCCTATAGTTAGTCCCGGGACTTATTGAACGATGTTATTGGCTATTAACACCATAAAATTTTGTATTTGTGAAAATTCTTGTTCCATCTTGTCGAATTTTTCTGCTGTGGAATTTTATAAACTTCGAAGAACTTGGTTTGTTGTTTCTAAAAACATTGAATTTCGAGATTTCCTATTGGTCTGCCTAGAGGTTGGCATTATGCAGGTATTTTCTAAATAAGAAGTTCTTTATACTGACTGTGCCATGTTTAAATATAAAGTAGATATTTACTTTATGACGTTTATTATATATTTTTCCTACGACCACATATGAAAGTGCTAGATTGCACACTTATTTGTACTTAAGAAAGTAGCTAATATCAATACACGTATTGAAAAGTAAAAAAATATAGTTCTATGATCTGTGACATTTACATCAAATTTATCAATAGTAAAAACACATGAATGTCAAAGCAAGGACCATTTATTTTTTTAAAATCTTCCTTTTGTAAAATATTGTATTGTAATTGCCACTGCAAATTTTTCTGTATAAAGTAAGAATAAAGTTTCTTCTAGGTTTTTAAGTTTTTAAAAAATAAACATATTTTTATTCAGTTTTATTATTTTTATAAAAACAATTTTAGAAAGAAGAACAGTTTATTCTTCTTTTTTATATTGTGTTTATGGTCCGTGCATGTGTCGAATGTGGATTTTTGAAGTTATGTTTGTGTTTCTGATTACAATTATCTTTGTGTCGATTATTATTACATTACTTTGAAAATATTTGAACTTTGTTGTGATTTGTGTTCAAATACATACTACGTATACAAGAAAACTCAATTGACATTATAAAGTGTTAAAAAGATTACTGCGTGATGCATTTGAAAGAAAATTTGTTCTCCAGATAGTGAAGTTCCAAGGCTGATTGGATTTTACCACATAATAAGGTGTATTCTGTGATTTTACTTTAAAAAATATTTTTGTTGAAGGATTTTTTACGTGGTCGTAGGAAAAATAGTGTACATAACTCGTTGGAAAGTGTATTTCTTGCACTCGTGCAAAATGTTACTCTTTCCACACTTGTTATGTAATATACTATTTATCTAGAGGCTTTTGATGTATAAAACTCTTCACGTGTTGAAGTTGAAGTTAAAGTTGAAGTAAGAAAGTGTAACCTTTTCAATATTCTCGTAGTTGGAGCCATGTAAATGTTATTCAAATAATTATGTATAATTGTTATTGTAGTAAAGTATTGTAAATTGGCAGTTTCGGTATAACAATATGTCAACAGCTGTCATTGAGTGTAAAAAAGCAATTTTTTAAATAAATAGTGTTTAAACATCAATTTCAAGTAAATTGGCAATTTACAATTTACTCCAACTAACAGTACAGTTGCATTGCCCGGTGATACCGACTCGTTTACGTTTTCTACAGTTACAAATTGAGAATTTTTACGAGCAACAAAATTCAGATTTGCCATTGTACAGCAAACATTTATTAAAAACAATGAAATACATTCAGTATAAAACACACCGGCTTTGGAAAATTTCTGTTTTCATAATAAAAGTAAAAATAAAGAATTTATCTTTGTTCCTGAATTCTTTCCTTGTGAATATCAAAAATAATAAAGAGGAACACAGTCGGGGTTTATTATATGTAAGGAATTCCTGTTTAGTTTTTTTTTGGACTTCTTCAGTAAATCCAGACTTTTATATTTTATTTAATTTAAATATATTTTGTTTTTATAACATTCTAAGGATCAATATGCGCAAAACCCACGGCTGTAATAAGGCGTTAAAAATGTTATTTATTTAAAAGTGAATTTAGAATTCGCAATGTCCAAAGTTATTGCTACCAAAAATGTTCTTTAAAAAAAATTTGGGTTTATCCTATGTCCTGGTAAAAAAGGACCGGTTGTAATCTACAAGCTGGATTACCGCTAGTTATATATTTTGATAAGAACAATAAATAACTGCACAGTTAAACTAAACTTCCACTATTTATTTGAAAAATTCGCTTTAAAATCAATTACAGCTGTTTCGCTATAACTAGCATCGTCAGATTGACATATTGAAATTACATGTTGTTTATTTGTAACTAGGTGCTTGATGTTGATAAGGAGTTAAGGCTATACCAAGTATGGAAGTAATAAGACATAACAATATTAAAGCCTAGATGTTATTAGCCCTAAGGGATTATCCTGGATGTATTTCCCTCTAAGATCAGTATAACTGTGCAATGATATAGAAAAACCAGGAAAAAACTATATCATGCTGATCTTTACAATAACTTAATATATTTGTGTTACAATTACGTCTTATCTATGTATAAAATGAAGACTCAATTAAAGCAAACACTTTAAAAGTGGAGAACTTCCCAGATTTATTTGTTCATTAACAACTTTAAATTGTGGATCTGCTAGATGTCTTTTTATTTCAAGTTCTTCAAGGAAATCTAAATTTTGTTTTTTATTACAAATGTGTAGTATATGAATGTCATTGGTGTGTATAAGTGAGTTTGGATGTTCCAGTAGGTGTTTTGCATAGTTCGACTTATCTGGTTGTTGTAATCTATATGCTCTTAAGTGTTCATTAAATCTTACTTCAAAATTTCTTTGTGTTTGACCTATATATACTGCATTACATTTTGGACAATTAATTTTGTAAACACCAGATTTTTTTAATTTTGGTAGTTTTGTTTTTACATTTAACAATTTTTTTCCAATACTATTTTGTGTTTTAAATGATATTAATGCTGATGTTGCCGAAGATATTATTTTTGAAATTGCATTGGAAATATTTCCACAATATGTAATACTTTTATAGCTTTTAATTTCTTTAGTTTGTTTTGGAAATATTAGTTCTAGTGACATTTTTTGTTCTTTCTTATTAATTAATTTATTTATCAAATGTATTGGATAGCTATTAGATGTAGCTATTTGTTTTATGATCTCAATTTCTTTATTAAAATTACTTTTGTTCATTGGAATTGAAAATGCTCTATGTATCATGGAATTATAAGCTGATAATTTATGTGATAGTGGATGATTTGAATTATATGGTATGGTTACATCTGTTTGTGTAGGTTTTCTGTATATTGAATAATTTAATGAATTATTAACTTTTTCAATTCTTAAATCTAGAAAATTAATTGAATTATTTTCTTCAACTTCTAAAGTAAAATTAATTTTAGGATGCAAGGTATTAATATAATTAAAAAATATATCTAACTGCCGTTCGCTACCTACAAAACCTGCTAACACATCATCAACATATCTATACCAAAATACAATATTGTTTTTATAACTAGAATTAAAGATTTTGTTTTCTAAATTATCCATAAATATATTTGCCAAAATTGGAGAAATGGGACTTCCCATGGGAATACCCTCATTTTGAATATAAACTTTGTTATCAAAAGTAAAATAATGTTGACTAATGCATACATCAAATAGATCAATTATGTCTGATATTATACCTGGATGAATATTTCTTTCATCTAATAGCTTTTTAACTAGAACTATACATTCTTTAGGTGGTATTTTTGAGAACATATTAGTTACGTCAAACGATACTAATTTAGTATTATTTTGTAAATTACATTTATTCAATTTTTTGATCAAATCTAATGAATTTTGTACAGTACAGTTATGTTATGTCTTATTACTTCCTTACTTGGTCTAGCCTTAACTCCTTATCAACCTAGTTACAAACAAACAACATGTAATTTCAATATGTCAATCTGACGATGCTAGTTATAGCGAAACAGCTGTAATTGATTTTAAAGCGAATTTTTCAAATAAATAGTGGAAGTTTAGTTTAACTGTGCAGTTATTTATTGTTCTTAGTAAGATGAACTTCCAAAAAGTAGAGGTTAACACAATCAATTTCATATATTTTGATAAAAATAACACCATTGTGGAATGATAAGGTGATGAAGGAAATAGGAGATCCTATAAGAAATGGCTTTATATAAAAGAAATGAATATTAAAAGATGAAAATAGAAACCCAAAGAGAAATTAGTTAAGCCAAAAACCATTATAGGGAAAAACTTGCGAACAGGGCACCGATGTAAGGGTTACAAAGCCTGGAAAGTGATCAAGACCATGCGTTCAAATAATCAAGATACTGCTGGACTTAGTCTCATTGGAATAAATTAATGGACGACTTATTACCAAGAACTTTTGACCATCTATGGTTGATGAAGCAAGAAACCTCAAAGGTTCGACAGGAGGAATTTATCCAAGAAGTAGGTACCAAAACATTACACCTCGTAAAATCCGAGAGGCTTTCAAAAATATGAAAACAGTCAAAGCTCTAGAGCCAAGAAACTTCAGTGTAAAATTAAAGCAGCAGCTAATATGGAAACCAATGGAAATATTAGCGTATATTTTCAACAGATGCCTTCATAGAAGACTGAGCAGAACTTGTTATTACGATTGTCTTATGTAAGATAGTCTTGTTGAGAACGTTTGAAGAACACAAAAGGAATTTAGATAGTTTACAAGCTATCAAGCTTGCTGTTGCTCAAGTTCCTGATACATACCTAGCAACCATACATGTCTCTAGTGACTACTACAATTTAAAAGCTTGCAAAGTGTGATAACTTAATAGAAATATCATTTTACCATTGGATCAAGAGACAGAATAAACTACAGAAACGGCGATTTCCTGATTCAGCGACAATCCAGTGCTCTCACTATAGGAAAGTAAAATCCAAAGACCTAATGATCTTCAGAACCAAAGATATCAGCGAAGAGTAAAGATCTCAATAATTGAACAAAGAATAGGAATACGATTACCATCCAAAGAAGATCGGAAAGAGGAACGTTCCTTAGAAAAAGACCTACTCGGTTCTAATGAGACTCTTTAGTGTTAGGGGATGGTAATTCAATTTTAAATTTTCCTTAAATTCATCTTGGTACATTAGCTGGGCACTCGGTCAAAACATGGAGGGCCGTTTTTTCATCTTCTTCACATAATCTGCACACTTTTGTACTGCTGATCATATGTTAGAGATATGTTTATTTAATTCACAGTGGCCAGTAATTGCTGTTAATAATATACAGGGTGTTTCAAAAAAACGTAACACCGTCTCTAGAGACGGTGTTACCTTTTTTTGAAACACCCTGTATAAAAGCGAGTCAGCCCTACAGTGTGCCCATTTTGCTGAGCCATTTTATGAGAGAATAAGAATGTTTCACATAAGGAACATTTATCCATATAGTCTGGGAAGAATCCAGGCAAGCAGACCAGAAATTTCAAATCCTGTCATATTTCTTATTAGATTTGGGGACAATGCAACAAATCAAATGTGGCAAGCGGCAAAACTCATTCTGCTTTATCTAAATTATTTTCAAAATATGTTTTACTTTCAGAGGAAATACTTTCATCGAAAAATGATAAAGCTGCTGTTTCAGGACTTAATTACCATAACTTTTCTAAACGCAGAAGATTTTGATTGGTTTCTTGACAAAAAATTTTTCGAAAGATTTGGTATTGATACAAATTTTCTTCTATTAGAAGATAGTACATGGTCAAATCACCCAGATTATTTAAAAGGTTTGGAAATTGTAAAACATCTAAAAGTGGTCAATGATTCTGCAGAGCGAGCTGTCAAACTAACTGAAGAATATGTTAATACTTTGGCTAAGAACGAAGATCATAAACAGTATGTTATTCAAGTTAGAAGTGAATATAAAAAAAAATTCAAATGCTACCAAAGAATGTTTGATAAAATAAATTTTGTTCATGAATGAATTAAAAATTTCATTAAATTTGTCACATTTTTACCAATAAATTGTAATATTTTAAACTTAACTTATATCGTCTGGTAATTAATTGGTTATTAATGGGTTATCAGGATATTTAGTATTAATTTTAGTTATTATTAGGTCAAAACGAGATATTCTTTGTAATAAAAATTAAATTGTAAAACAAATAATAATAGTTTGTCAGTAAAAATACATAGAAAATTAACTTTGAGCTTAAATAACTTTTAAGCAAGTGAATTTATCGAAAAAATTACTAAGAGTTTTTTGTAGAGCATTAAATTTACTACAAAAATAATTAATTATCAATATTAAGGGTTCCATCTTTTTTTTTGGGTCATACACTAAAAATTTTAGGGGTGCTGCAAACTCAAAAATCAAATCGGTAAATAACGGACACCCTAATATTTACAACAAGCTAAATCCAAGAATATGGGATACTCTTTTGATCACTGCTGATTAACAAATTAGAATAACGACAATTGCATTGGGTCGTATATTTTTAAACAAGTGATCGACTTTTCCAGCTCGATAACGAACGAATTTCCTTTCGCAAACCACCATTTTATTTAACATCTTTATTACTCCGGTAAAGCTGAAGCGTTCAGAGGTCGTAAATATATTATACAATTGCTGAAAACAAATTGACTCATACAGCAAGTTTTTCAAGAATTTTTCATTTAAAAAGATTAGATGAATATAAGTCGGGTATGGATCGTCGATGTTGCGCCTGTGTCGTTATATTTTCGTGGGTTCTCACCGCCGTCAGGGTGGCGTTACGCTCAGTGTGCAGAATTTCACCCCAAACAGAACACGGCATGACTACAACTATGCAGTTCCACTATTTAAATTGACCGCGTTAAAAAAACTGTAATAAAAAAATTACGTTTCAGGTGTTGCACCGATTCCAGTATATATTTTATCAAAATAATGCACAACGTCATATAAAAATTGTAATATTTCAGTTAAAAACTTTACCACGTGTTTTTTGCTTAATGTGGACTATTTAAAAATGTGAGTGATGTGAAGGTTTTGGTACCGGAATACATTTTAAGGATAATTTAGTGACACAATGGTTCTAATGCGGATTTGTTTGCTGAGTGCCGTCGCTCTAATCTCAAATACAGGTGAGTTACCTAATTATACACGGAAAATCACGGTTCTAAGTTTTCTACCGGAACTATTACTCTTAGGAGTTTATATTATTAACATTTGTCGCAGCAATATGAATTTATTTTCTTTTTATTATAACAAAACAAAATGCTCAAATTCTTAGTACATCTACTACAACTTTTGTATTTATTTTTGATACCAAACTTCGATTAAGATTATTACATGGAAAATACCAATGGATTAATTATTCATGTATGGTTATCTATACTTCTTGTTAAGTACTTTTGATGACTCGAAATGTTTTGTTTCTTTAAATGTATGTTCGTTTAAAAATGTTTGGTTAAACTTTCTTGTGTCATTTCTAAAATCACTAGGCATGTTAAAAAGTCATTAACAAGTTTCAGCATTGACATTTCAGCACTAAGTGCTAGTTCTACAAATTTATTGTACGTATTAACCTTTATTTTGAGAAAGTTCTCCTCAAGTACCAGGTATAATAAATATAAATTAACAAAAGTTTTCATTCAAAAAAATTGCTTTATTAACTAGTATCAGATTGACATACTTAACTCACATTTTTTTTGTATCTAGGTACCTGATGTTGATTATATAGTATTAAGGCTAGACCAAGTATGGAAGTAAAATACATAATAATAAGATGGACTTCCACAAAGTATAGGTTACCACAATCAAAGACATAAGAATATTAAAGCCTAGATGTTATTAGACCTAAGAGATGTTTCTGGAAGTATTTTGCTCTAAGTATAACTGTTTAATGATTAAAAAAAAACAGGTAAATACTATATTATGCCATTTTTTCAATAACTTATATATTAATAAATAAAGAAATAAAAAGACATCTAGCAGATCAACAATTTGAAGTTGTTGAACTTTATTCTATCCAGAAAACTATCAAACAGATGGAAGCTTTTCTATTCTTATGCTCCTTTTTCTGATAATAATTAAAACTTTTTCTTTTCAACTATTACTTATTTAAATTATATTCTTCTTAACGTTTTTACTTATTTTCCAAATCAAAAAAATCTCTGTTCCTTGTTGTTTCTGACTTTCAATTCTCCTCAACTAACTGTCAAACTTTCTTTTTACCTAGCAACCAAACTTCCTCATCACTATGACCTACACTTCTTATCTATACTTAAAACTAATACAATATATTACATTATAGGAATTTTTTTTATTTTATTTTACCTAATAATTTAAATTTGACATATACTTCAAATCTTGACATATCTCCGAAAATAATAATTAGACTAAAATAAATTTTGATTTCACCTGAAACATACCTTCTTAGTTTCATTGATATTTATTGTTTATTTACTGGTCCAAAATGCCTCTAGATCCTATTATTGTGGCACGAATTGTAGCCTTCATACAAGATGGTAGAGGACAACGTGAAACCGCCAGAATTGTTGGTAAGAGCCTCTGTGCTCTACAAAATGTTACCAATGTTACACAATGTTACCAGGAGAATGGTCTTATAACTAGACGACTCGGATCTTGCCGAAAAAGAGCCACTAATCTCCAAGAGATTAGAAACGTCAATGGACAGTTAGAAGAAGGCTTCATGCTAATTGGATTATCTTACAGAAGGTTGGCTACAGGGCCAACATTGAACCGCCAGCATCGAATTGCAAGATTGAACTTTGCTCGAAATCACTGGTTATGGAAAGACGACGACTGGAGCAAGGTACTTTTTACAGACGAGTCTCGTTTTTGTCCCAATGAACCAGAAGGACGTCGAAGAGTAAGGAGAAGCACTGGAAAGAGATACGCCCCCGCTTGTATTGACCATAGACGTAAATTTGGTGGTGGATCTATTATGGTTTGGGGAGGTATTATTTCAGAAGCACGTACAGAGTTGGTTGTAATAGAGAATGGCTTTCTAACAGCTCACAGATATGTAACAGAGGTCCTGGAAGATCATGTTGGTCACTATGGACGAGCAAGGCATTTTTATTCACGATAATGCAAGGCCACACGCTGCCAGAATTGTCAGTGAATATCTAGATGTGGTAGGAGTTAAGCGGTTTGATTGACCAGCATGAAGTCCAGATATGAACCCCATCGAATATCGAACAAGATAACGCTTGGATTGAAAGAAGGGGGCATATTAAGAGGCCATCAACATCACCAGGTATGGTGGACTTTGATTCCATAAAGTTACTTATAATTCTAGACTTACTTCATTTACATCCATGAAAATTTTGAAGTTAAATTTTGGGATCAGATAGTACATGCCAGGATCTTCAAAATGAGATATCGTAACAGTTCTCATTCCTATTCAAAATCAAGGGTCAAGGGGTTGTGCTCAACCTGAGTGGATGTTTAAGTTAAGGGGATGCAAGTAACGAAAAAATATCTTCTCGTCGAATCAGTTGAATAAAACATTTCAAAAAAAATATACCTAAATCTCGTCACTTTAAAATTCTACAAAATGCAGTTTTCATTTTAATGGTATTACTTGTCCCATTTACATCATCCTTACTATTTTGAAACAGGTTATATAATAGCTAAATAAACAATAATCAAATTTAAATATTTAACTATTGTTTAAATTGGATTCTCCGTATATATTGTACAATATTACCAAGTATAATTTTCCATACATTAATATATTAACAAACCCAAAACAACTACCGTTATAATTGAGCTTTACAGCTACGGAATATTATCTTTGAACAAGGATTTTCCTTTGTTCTGAACCACGTATGGGTTAGAACTTTAAGGCAAAATTATGTTGATTTATTAAAGGTGTATAACGGCAAACCGTTTTACGGGAATAAACAAAAATCAGTCTGGTTACTGCAACATTGTCAAATAGTTTTGAAGTTTATACGTAAGTGGCAAATTATTTAACCCACCAAAAAACTATTTTAAGATTTGCTCACATCCAATTCTTTCGGATCAAGAATGAAAGCATCTTCAATAGATCGTCAATCAAGGTTACCCACAACAGTGGGGATCTTACCATTGATTGTAAATGGTGCTGTGATATGTAACTTTGTTGAATAATTTACAGTTTCGTTGGTATTTCTGTTGATCATGGAATGAGAATAAGTGTTTAAGATCGCCTGAATAGAGTACCCAACAAAATGTTCTCAAAAAAAATTAAATAATATGTTCAAAATGTTCACCATTTACTTCTTCGTAATAAAAAAAACTTTACCGACTTTCTATTTAAATCGAATTCTTTGCTTTAAATGTAGGTACAATGCTATTAACTTGCGTACTAAAAATTTAAAATGTTTGGCACTATACTATTCTTGTTTAAATTCAAAGTTTTTATTTTTATTTCTTTTTGGTTCATATCTTAATTATAATTTGTAAAAATAGTAAAATTTTACCTCTTTACCATTATTGTGATTTAGTAAATTATCCGTTAATAATAAATAAGAGTTTTTTAAAATGTCGCGAACTATGCAGGAAAAAGTTGAAGCAATATTAATTATTGGTGAGGCTAGAACTAATCTGCATGAAGCCGAACGGATTTTTAATGAAAGGCATCCAGATCGACCAATATCCAGACAGTACCTGAGACAACTCTTAGATAAATTTCATAGAACAGGAAACGTTGCAGACGCTAAGCGAAGTAGTCGACCTGGAATTAGTGAAGACAAACAAGTCGAAATAGTCGCCGAAATGGTAGTCAACCCCATACAATCCACCTCAAATGTTGCACAAACTTGTGAAGTGTATTCATCAACTGTAAAAAGAGTTTTAAAGAAACAAAAATTTCATCCTTATAAAATGAAAATGCTCCATATGCTAACAGAAGATGATCCAGATCGCAGAATTGAATTCTGTGAGCAAATAAGAAATAAAATAGAACAGGATCCTTATTATCTTAAAACAATTTGCTTTAGTGATAAGTGCTCTTTTTTTATTAATGGTAAAGTTAATACCCAGAACGTAAGATACTGGAGTGACACAAATCTTCACCTTTTCTATGAAGGTCACACCCAGTTTCCTCAAAAAGTGAATGTGTGGGCAGGAATTTTGGGAAACTACATTGTTGGGCTTACATTTTTAAACGTAAATTTAACTGGGGAAATTTACCTGGAATTACTCCAGAATGGTATTGAACCCCGAATCTTAGAGATTCTTGAGGATCATGCTGACGAGTTCCATGATATGGAAATAACTTTTCAGCAGGATGGTGCTCCTCCCCATTATTATCAACCTGTTAGAAATTATTTAAATGAACAATATCCAGATAGGTGGATTGGACAACGGGGTCCAATAGAGTGGCCTGCGCGTTCTCCCGATATGAACCCACTAGATTTCTTTTTATGGGGGTACCTAAAATCAAAAGTTTATGGTACACCAATTGAGAGCATTGACGAATTAAAGCGAAGAATTAGTGAAGAAGGCAGGTTAATTTCTAGAGAGACACTTGAACGCGTTCGGAAAGAGTTTTCTGCTAGACTTTTTTATTGCCAGGAAGTAAATGGTGAACATCTTACACATATTATTTATTTTTTTTTATTATTAGAACGTATTTTTTTACCAAATAAAATATTTTAAAACCTTAATAATTTTATAATTTTGGGTTGGAAGTTGTAAATAAGGAAGAAGAATTAATTTTTTTTGGTATCATTAGAAAGGGTTTGAAACAAGCCATTTAAAATTATCTTTCAAAACGGCCTACGTCCGCCATTTTTTATGATTACGTCACCTACTATCTATAAAAAAGTAATATACATTCCCTACTTCACTTTCCCAAAATTTCTTCTTTTGCCCAAAGATGTGTTCCAATTTTATCTACCAATAAACTATTTTCCTAACTATTAACCAGTTAAATTCAAGAGGGCTCAACTTCCAATTAGATTTGCATTCTTAATGAAAATAAGTCTCAAGGTAACACGACATCTGTTTGTGGCCTCGATGCGATATTATTCACAGAGACTATTCAGTTTGTTTGTGTTGGCTAAATATGGCCTCACTGAAACTAACGTAAACATCAGGAATGGATTTAATTTTTTATAATAGCTAGTTTGCTGATAAAAAAACTAAGATAAATGTATGTTAAAGTCGTTTTTTGCTATATATGGGTGTATGATTGACCACTTGGTGCTTTACATTCCCATTTTTTATCCGTACCATATAAGTTTTTTGGGTTCTATTCTTTCGGTATTTCTGTGAGGCTTTTTTTAAATTATTTTTAAGGATATATATTAGTCTGGAGACTTAACTCGCTCTTCTGGGAAAATTCATCTCCTCTGTATCAATGTTTTACCTATTCTTGATTCACAATGCCAGAATTCTGATCCATATGTGGCTTGGCACTACGAGTGCACTGTAGATTGTCAATTTCCTGTCAAAATTCATCTTATTCGATCAGAATATAGAGAGGAACAATTGGAGCAACAACTTGGGGAGGAATAATGTCGAAAAACTGTCCATAGGTAAGGAGAAAATAGTAGATGGCGCGAGAGTATCGAGAGTAATGCTTCTCAATTATTTTTACTCATTGATTGATCTTATAACTACGTTAAGATTGTCTTCTTCGTATACGTATACGTAAGTACACAGTATTTTTAATTTTTCAATTAATTCCCCATTTCTTTGATAACATGTTCGATACAGTTTGTCCAATTTTCCTTACTAACATGACTTACAGCACTCTCAAACAATTTCACAACATCGTTTATTTTAAAAGTAGTATTTTTTCCAACTTCCCCCTTTAGCTGAGCCCATATTAATTCTATGGGATTAAGGTAAGATGATAAGGGGGAAGAACTGATATACCACGAGAAGAAGCCATTTCTTCTACAATGTAGGTTTTGTATTTATTCTTGTTCATTTTTGCAATTCTGTAAAGTTCTTTTCTTAGTGGATCTTTTGGAAACTTAATATTTTTCGAAATAAGCCACTCCAAAAGCTCTGCTTTACGCCAACGACTTGTGGGCAATGCTTCTCGTAACCGTGAATGGTAACTTGCGTTGTCCATAACAATAACAGCCCCTTTTGGAATCAGATCCAACATTTGAACAAACCATTCCTCGAAGACATCCCCATTCATATCTTCGTGATAGTCCCCCGTGCGTTTTGAAATAAAAGTTAATAATCCACCATCAACAAAACCTTCAGAACTTCCAACATGGACAATGATAAGTCTTTTTCCTTTTCCAGATAGTGGCTGCAAACCTAACGACAAACTTTCCACGAATGCCTGCCTTCCGCTTTTAATGTTTTCATCTTGCCAAGATTTGGAAACTGTATATCCAGCATTTATCCATGTTTCGTCTAAGTAGAAGATTTTCAAATTTTGTTCTCTGGCATGTCGAATGCTTCTTAAATAGTCTCTTCTCCAAAAAACTATTTCCGGTTTATCTATCAAGAGAGATTTTCTATTATGTTTTGTATATCTGAAACCCACATCTTTCAAGACATTGCATAATGTCATTCTGGAGAATTTTGTATAGTCCGTATCTTCTTGCATTGATGTCATAATTTTGTCAAGTGTTGGAATTTCCTTTCGTAAGTAAAATCCATGGACTTTACGCCTTAGTCTTTGTTTTAATGACTCATCGATCTCATTTGGTTTAGGTACGGCCTGAAGGAGTTTTAGGGGGTTGAAGAGTTCCATTCTTGCTTACTTTTAGTAATCTATAAATTGTTGATTTAGCAACACACAACATAGCAGCCGTTAATTTCACAATATCATCAACACTTGCACTTGGATCCTTGTTTTTCAATGAGATATAACATTTCAACATCAGAGTTTTTTCATTTAATACGCACGAGTAAAGTAACGAATACATTTCCCAACGAGTTCTGTACACGATTTTCCCTACGATCCCTATATATTTAATAGTTATGAATTTTTTCACTTTATAATAAAATTTGTTTTAATTGTTATAGCATTTTGTTTTTGAAATATGATTAAATAAAATCAAAAAACCACCTTTCTAAGAAACCAACATCAGAATTCTTTACTAGCTAAATGACATTTTAATTTTTTTCTTGGGCTCAATAAAAATTAAAAGTACAATGGTTGATGGAACAATTACCTAGTGAAATTAATTGGAACTTGGGAAATTTTATGTATTAGTAATGTATTTTGTATATTTTTGTTTGCGTTTAACCCATTTTTTGTTCTTTCTGTTTCTGTTGAAAGATTTTACCTAGGAACTAATTTTGTTTCATAAAAGTATTAATTTGCCATTTATTTTACCGCGGGATAATATTTTTCGATCAAATTAAACTAATCATAGTAATTAAAAGCGATAAAACATATCGCACATGTGTAATATTTTTCCTCCTCTCTTTATTTTTGCGAACGCGTATGATATTACTAATTTACGAAGTAGAAACTCTGTGTTAGGGGGTATACTTTATGGGTTATCGGTCTTATCGATAAATTACATTGTTAGGTACTACTTATAACAAATAAATGAAGTTTTACATTCATCACAAAATACATTCAAATTTGGACATTATAAATCTTAATGATTAATGACCTAACAGTTATGTGTGTACATATATGATTTATGTTACAAAAAATGTATGAAACGGTTTAAAGATTAGCGGCAATTGCGATTCTCTTTTGTTTCATATTCTGTTTTTAGTTATTGGCCGGTTAAATACACTATTAGGCAATTCATATTTATTTTAATTAATATATCTTTGATAAACAAATACATATACTATTTGTTTTTCTATAGAAAACGGTCAAGTTTGTTATACAGTGTGTAAAAGCCAAATGGAATAAATTCATTATTTCGGTTACTGTACATATTTATAAAAAATCCCGAAACACGTCAAATTTAAATTATAACTTGACATTCTTTAACGTGAAAATGCAATCCCTACCTTCAACCCCCTTAGAATGACAGGTACAACCCCCAATTTTTTAAATGGGAAGTATAGGCTTGTGATATATCATTTGAAAGGTCTCTTCATTCTCTATTCAAAAATGTTATTGTTTTTAAATTTAATGCAAAAATTAACATAAAAAAAATAATATTATGTTGTTACCGAAATTCGCTAAAATGTACTCGAAACTTATTACATTATACTTAAAACTTATTTCCCGTTTAGGTCTTGATAATGAGAAAGTGAACAAAAACCATAGCAATGTGGTTTTTAGATGGTAACCATTAAAAAACTTTAAAGAATTTCCGTGGCAACGCTATTTTAACAAGCAGTAGTAAATTGTTTTATTTAAGTTGTCATTGTGTTGTAATTTAAGTATAAAGTTTGTTCAATTCAATTCTGAAAAATGGTTAGATCAACGGAAATGCATAAAATAACAGTTTTACAAATGATTGGTTACGGAGATAACATCCGAACACAACAGGAAGTAACTCGCCTATTTCATGAGAAATTTCCTAATTTACCGCCTATATCCCAAGGAACAATAAGTAAAATAGAAAAGCAGTTTCGCGAGTTTGGTCATGTAAGGCAGATAAAAAAAGCAGCTGCCAATGCACTGAGTGATGAACTCAAATTAGATGTGTTGCTTGAGTTTCAGGAAAACCCACATACATCGAGTAGACAGGCATCCACTATATTCAATGATAGCCATACATCGATAGCAAACATATTAAAAGAAAATAAATTGCATCCATATAAGATGATACCTACTCAGGAGCTCATGGAAGACGATTTTGATAGAAGAACTTTTTTTTGTGAGCAAATGATGGACATGTTGGATAACAATATTATCCAATTAGAAGAGGTTATGTTTTCTGATGAGTGTACTTTTTCACTTAACGGTCATGCTAATCGGCAACATTGCCGCTACTGGTCCACGGAAAATCCTCACTGGATGAGAGAAGAACACACTCAATACCCTCAAAAGGTTAATGTTTGGGCAGGGATTGTAGGGAACAATATCATTGGTCCCTTTTTTATTGAGGGCAACTTGAACGGCAACAATTATTTGGCACTACTTCAAAATGATGTCATTCTAACGTTGGCAAATTTATATCCTGATCCAGGTAACCCTCAAGTTCCAGCGAATACGATATGGTTTCAGCAGGATGGAGCACCACCACATTACCAACTTAATGTCCGGCAGTACCTCGATACAATATTTCCCAATCGGTGGATAGAGAGGCGAGGATCGATTGAATGGCCAGCGCGATCACCTGATCTTACATTATTAGATTTCTTTTTATGGGGATATGTGAAGAGCCATGTGTACAAAACTAAACCTTCTGATTTAAATGACTTAAAAGAACGAATAACGCTTGCGATTAGGTCGATCACGCCTGATATGTTAAATAATGTTAGAAGACAGTTTTATTTGAGATTAGGATGTTGCCAAGACGTTCGCGGAGAACATTTTGAACATCTACTTCATTAACATTCATTGTTCTTTTTCGTGTTCTACATTTTATTACGTTTTGCATTACATTTTAGTTTTTGATTGTATTGTAGCGAATTTCGGTAACAACATGATATTAATTTTTTTTATGTTAATTTTTGCATCAAATTTAAAAACAATAACATTTTTGAATGGAGAATGAAGAGACCTTTCAAATGATCACAAGCCTATACTTCCCATTTAAAAAATTGGGGGTTGTACCTGTCATTCTAAGGGGGTTGAAGGTAGGGGTTGCATTTTCACGTTAAAGAATGTCAAGTTGTAATTTAAATTTGACGTGTTTCGGAATTTTTTATAAATATGTACAGTAACCGAAATAATGAATTTATTAATGTTACTCACTAATCTATGAGTTTGACAACATATGTCGATGGAAAAGAGCATACTTACTATATCTGCACCCAATAAAGTAAAATTGCCGAGCTAAAATTTCCCCTGACATTGTTTACGTAGTTCCACATTACGAAAACTAAAGGTTCCTTAATGAAGCAAAACATAACAGTTACTAGTTATGTAAACGTTAGGGCAAACATTCAAATTTGTTCTCACTCTATTCTACTTTGTCTTTTATTTTATCACTCCTCTTAGAAATTCATTAAAACTTTAATTGGAAAGGTAATCCATCTCTCAAATGTGGATGATATAGATAATCATAGTAATAAAACTCAAAGTCTATCCACAACATTTAATAGTAAGGTTCACAAATTTAATGCGACATGTTTCGGTCTTCAGCCCATGATCAGGCTAAAAAAGAAACAATGGTGTCAGGAGAATACAAATAGAAGTAAAATTCAAAATTAAAGCAAAAAGTTAAAGGTAGGTACATGATATTGCAATAAGTAAAACTACGACAAAACAGCATTATTACTACTATTAGTAAATATTTATAAATGTAAAATTTACTTACCAAGTTTTTCGTTATTTTTTGTCAACAAGGTTAAACACAAATATCGAAGGATTTGGCGTATAAACATCAATTATATTTTTTATATTGATTTTTAATCAATCATTATACAGTATGTATGTATTATGCATGGTAATTGAAAAATTATTGTTCATATGATGTTAATTTGTTTGATTCAGTGACAATTACGAGATTATTACAGAATACTCTTTTGTCAGTAACTACCCTATGGTTTAATTTACGTCGTGCAATTTTACAAATGTAACAGTAAATTGTGTTTGATTCTCTCTATAATTACTGTTCACATCTATAATTCATAGTCTACTCGTTTTGTTTGATTTGTTTGGATATGAGTAATTACCTTTTTAATATATGATATGTAGAAGATAGGAGAACCAACTCATTGCATTAAAAAATGTCCATCGAAAGGAATCAAATTGGTGGCGCCACAGTAGCAAGAGTAAGTTTCACAGGACGTTCCAAATAGAAAAGAAGAATATGTCGTGTGATCGGCTATGTCAAAATAAATTGTTAGATAAAGAAACACAAATAAATTACATTTGACTACGTAAATAGATGAGATTTTTAATATTCTTAATTAAATAAGTCACGAAAAATATTAACTTTTTCAACCCAGCTCACTTCAAGTTGTCTTTTTACCCTTCTGCTACTCTCGCGCCATCTACTATTTGCTCCTTACCGCTCGACATTATCCCTATACAAGTTGGTCCTTCTTCCTTCTTCCCTTCACACTTTTTAATTAAAAGAATTGCATTCAGAACATTAAACAACTAAAAGGTTGAATTAACTTTCACTATTTATTCTATAAATACTTTAAATGTAATGACAGCCGTTTCGCTATCGAAATTTCTTTAAAAGAATTGTCTTTTTAAACTCAACGACAAAATGTACACTTTTTATAATTTGTTATTATAGCCTTATGATGGCTTCTTTAGTAGGCCGAAACCTCGGCCGAAACTAGTGGCAAACATTTTTTGTCTCTCATTATTTAATAACATTCTGTGATATTGACTGTGTTGTAAAGGCGCATCCACACTTAGTAACATGTTGTATAATAAGTTAACAGGTCGGCTGAAAAGTCCCCGGTCTACCATAGTAAAACACAATATTTTGACAAAATTCATTTTTTTTATTCAACATAGTTGCCTTCAAGGGCGATACAGCGATTATAGGGACCTTCCAACTTTTCGATACCATTTTTGTAGTACTCCTTCGGTTTGTCCTCAAAATAGGCTTCAGTTTCGGCGATTACCTCAGTATCAGAGCCTAATTTTTTTCCCGCGAGCATTCTCTTCAGGTCAGAGAAAAGGAAAAAGTCGCTGGGGGCTAGATCTGGAGAATACAGTGGGTGAGGAAGCAATTCGAAGCCCAATTCATGCAATTTTGCCATCGTTTTCGATGATTTGTGACACGGTGCATTGTCTTGATGAAACAACACTTTTTTCTTCTTCATATGGGGCCATTTTTTCGCTATTTCGGTCGTCAATCGCTCCAATAATGCACAGTAATGGTCGCTGTTGATTGTTTTTCCCTTTTCCAAATAGTCGATGAACAATATACCGTGTGTATCCCAAAAAACTGAGGCCATAACTTTGCCAGCTGACTGTTGAGTCTTTACACGCTTTGGTGGCGGTTCACCGGCCGCAGTCCACTCAGCTGACTGTCGATTGGACTCAGGCGTGTAGTGATGGAGTCAACTCGGGAGTCAAGTTTCATCCATAGTCACATATCGACGCAAAAAATCGGGTTTATTACTACTTAACAGCTGCAAACACTGTTCAGAATCATCAATTTGTTGCTGTTTTTGGTCGATTGTGAGCACGCGTGGCACACATTTCGCACAGAGCTTCCGCATACCCAAATATTCGTGAACGATATGTCCAACACGTTCCTTAGATATCTTTAGAGTGTCAGCTATCTCGATCATATTCACTTTACGGTCACTCAAAATCATTTTGTGGATTTTTTTGATATCTTCGTCGGTAACCACCTCTTTTTGGCGTCCACTGCGTTCATCGTCTTCGGTGCTCATTTCACCACGCTTGAATTTTGCGTACCAGTCAATGATTGTTGATTTTCCTGGCGCAGAGTCCGGAAACTCATTATCAAGCCAAGCTTTTGCTTCAACTGTATTTTTTCCTCTCAAATAACAATATTTAATAAGCACACGAAATTCTTTTTTTCCATCTTTTTGAAAATAACAAAAGATGCTTCACTAAAAATGCAATATCTCACAAACTAATAGTCCGACAGCTGTCAAATTTTTACACGAATCTTTTGAAGGTTAATACTATCTAAAAATGAAATGGATTTAATTCTAGTGTCGTCATCTATAGGTCAGACCGGGGACTTTTCAGCCGACCTGTTATATAACATTGTGTCAATAACACTGTTATAAAACAAGAGAGCATCCACACTATAAAATATCAGTTTTAAACGATATGGCTGACGAACAGGATGTTCTTCTGGCTGCTGCCGCATGTGTCATTTTATACGACGAAGAAAAGAAATAACACCACAACAGAAAAAGAAGATTTTGGGTACGACCAATTTTGGAATCGCGCAGAAAATACAGAGGCAGTGAGACTCTTCGGTAATTAAAATCAGATGATTATTTTCACAGTTAATAATAATAAAAATAGTTTAAGATTAGCATGTAAAAAAATTATTTTCATTGTCCTCTTTTATAATAATTAAAATATGTTT
Organism: Ophraella communa; assembly: GCA_035357415.1. Taxonomy (NCBI): domain Eukaryota; kingdom Metazoa; phylum Arthropoda; class Insecta; order Coleoptera; family Chrysomelidae; genus Ophraella; species Ophraella communa. Next base: position 3,231,705 of record CM068995.1, read on the forward strand.
TATGATCTATTTTTATGATTGGGGGTCAATAATATGATATTATCATTAAAAATCCATCGATTTTCATATTATTTCGTTTTTAATACCGTAACGTCATAAAACCTTTTATTTCAAGTTTATCGACCATTTTTATACGAAGATCAATATAATCAACCCATAGTGTCTATCTACAGTTTTATTTATCTTTGTTTTATCTTGTTATAACAGTAAATTTAACCTTAATGACATGTAGGTGGGTACTTAGCCCACCAAAGAGTGTCAGAGTTAAGAATAAATATAAATAAATATCTTTAAATTGGGTTTAGTATGGTTTAATTTAGTTTTTAATTAACAATTATAACAAAAATACATATTTTAAACCGTTTGACGTACTCATCGATAACAAACTTTTTTTCAGATTTGTAGATTACAATATTGGTCGATTTGACAGCCTGAATCACTGCAAATATTGCAGACTATTGTGCTGGCCTTGTATCTAATCTATAGCCATGTCCTGATAAAGCTAAATAGCGTTATATAGCTCACTGCTTCTGGATTTTCCTCTCCAAATTATAGAAGCCACAGTCTGGAGTTATAAAATGTTTGGTCAGTCTCCGTCTAGGTATAAATTTCTGCCATCCAAGAAACTTTCTTTGCAGCTTTTATAAGTGTATCTGCCATCACACAGATGAGTAATAGAATGTGCACTTTCCAAGGTCAAATTATCAAATTTCTTATCCCTGATTCCCCGTTAAAAAACGCCTTGGTTGAACAGGAAACTGGACAATTTAGAAAAAAATATGTAAGGATGCTTTGTAATAAAGCAAAATCATTAAGGAACTGCAGAAAATACAGAAACGTTCTTACAGAATTTAATTTAAGAGGTTAGAAAAGCAAAACGAGAATCTTAGAGAAAGTTCTACCAGAGTATATCGTACATAGCTGCCAAGAATTCATTCATGATTCTTCCTAAGTATTTCCAAAAGAAAAATAATAGGGTACTTTTTACAAAACCATTTCCCTGAGATGCAGAGAAAAAAATTCAGACCTTGACAGTTGCCTTGACCTGGGAAAAAAGTTTACGCATACAGAAGGCTAGTGAAATGCTGAAGAGCTAATAAAAAATCATCAGATACTGAAGATGGTACCAGAGGCATTGCAACCTTAATATAATTATCACAAGCCATTTGGCTGTGTAAAATATTTGTTTCAACTTTTATTTTAAATATTTTAAACAAATGCTAGAAAGAGTTTCACATAACCAATTGTTATACTCCATTTAATAGAAAAATTTGGGTTACTTATATTTAAAAAATGTATAAAAAAATATCTTAAGAAAAGAGATAAACTGTGATAATAAAAACAAACGAGATGTTGCAAGTAAATAAAAGTATTGACAAATTAATAATCTGGTGAATTGTTATAAGTTTTTCTTTATTTCCATATTATTTTATTTGAACTTCAACGTTTGTTTGGATCGGAATGGAACAAATTTTAACTTCAATAAAAATTTCGATTGCTTACAGTAAACAAATTCTTATTTTGTTACCCGAAGGAATCAAACACCTAAAATAACTTGTTGGGTCCTGCACAACAGTTTTAAAATTAGCATACACTCCAGTAAATTCCATTTCCCTATAATAATATTTAATTTCAAAGCAGCTTAATTCTATGAATAAATTTTCTGCATAAATGAAATTTACCACAAAAAATACAAACAGTGTATATTAAGTTTATTGTACTAACCCTTACTTTTTGGAAGTCCATATTTCCAAGAATAAAAAACATAATACATAGATAAGACATTAATGTTTTAATCTTAGGCGGAGATCTTCAAGGTCTGTTGTTTTACGGGGGCATCCAGAGCCCCTTGCTCTTTGCGTACGGCCTTCTCGAAGCCATATCTGACAACACCTAACCAAGGTACCGAAAACCGTTTACACTACCACTACACCAACACACACTTTTATATGCCTGACGCGCGTTTCGATAACCAAGTTATCTTCTTCAGAGACCGAAGGTAAACTAAAGCTATGCCTACAAACTAACCTTATATATAGAACATTTTTAGCGCCAAATGTTTTCGCGGTAAATCTTTTGGCGGCAAAGCCAATTTTTAGCGCGAAAACATTTTTACAATAAGTTTTCTTAAAATAAACTATAAATTGGACTATCTGGGATAGGTCCTTTGTCCTTATTTAATCTATTTTTGCATTTAATAATTTTCATACTTTCAAATGCATCCAACAATCTATTGTTCGATACATTTTTTAACAATTTTAAACTATCTACATTTACAGAATGGTTTTTGGTAAAAGCATGTTCGGCAATACTGGATTTTTCTATACGTCCATATTTTAGATGAGCTAAATGTTCTTTAAATCTAGTTTTAACCGATCTTTTTGTTTGCCCAACATACTTTTTATCACAATCATTACAACTTATTTCATATATACCGCTTTTTTCCAGATCTTCTCTCTTATCCTTCGGATTTCCTAACAATTGTCTCAGGGTGCCACTAGTTTTATGAACTAAACCTAATCCCACCGTGGGATTGTATTCAATCCTTTGGTATACTGAGGGATAAATGGTAATGAAATGAATTTCCTATCGTTGTGTTCTCGCTGGAAAAAGGTGGTTTCACAAAGAGATTTCTTAAAACTATGGCGATTGATCAGCTTATTAATTAGTTTTTTATCATATTCATTAAGTACAGCTATATCCTCAATTAAATTCTTTTCTCTGTTATATCTTGTTTTGTTTAAAGGAAAATGAATTAATCGATGAACCAAAAAATGAAAACTTGCCTTTTAGTGTTGATTACAGTGAAAAGAATCTATCGGAATATACCTATACGTAGCGGTGTCTTTCCTAAAAATATCAAATTCTAACTTGTTATTATTTCTTATTACTAATGTGTCCAAAAATGGTAACTGTTCATTATTTTCTAGTTCAAACGTGAATTTTATGCTTGTGAATTTTGAATTTAATTTTGAAATGAAATCTTCTACTGATGATTTCTTCGTATTGAAAACTGCGAAAATGTCGTCCACATATCTACACCATATTCTTGGGAAATACTCGAACTCTTGACTTGATAAACCTGATTGTTGTATTGAAAATAATTTTGGTCCATGCATAGTTTAGCTAATCGTAGGTATTCAGTTCTAACTTCAACACCCAGATCATTCAAGATGAGTAGTTCTTCCAGATACTGTAAAGTTTGTGGAATCGGTACGCTAGGAAATAAAGAACTAACATCGAACGAGATTAAAATTTCCCCATCTTCTAGAACAACATCTTTAACTTTCTTGATAAATTCTAATGAATTTTTAACTGAAAAACTGTTACATTTTTTGGGTAGATTTTCAAACTCGTTCGATAACCATTTTGAAATATTATTACTAGGTGTACATATAGCTGAAACAATAGGTCTCATTGCCTTCCCAGGTTTATGTATCTTCGGAAGGCAATAGAGCTTTGACAATGTAGGGTTACTTACAGTTAATTTATACTTTAACGAATCGGTGACAAGGTTCTTACAACTTTTGAGAGTGCTCTTCACCATGGAAATCATTTTATTTAGTGGATTTTTTTCAATCTTACCGTAAGGACCATTCTCGATCAAATGATCCACTCTTTCGAAATAGTCTTGTTTGTCCATTATAACAACCTTGTTTCCTTTATCAGCTTTTAAGTAAAAACATTCCTTCTGCCTCAAACCTTTGACAATATTCCTAGTTTTCTTAATTCCTGTAAATTTTTGTTCTTATTTGAAATATTTTTGGAAATTTGATTCTTACAAGCTTCCCGAACATAAACCTTGGCATCATGAGAGAGATATTGAACAGAACTTTTAATATGTCCAATTAATTCACCCAAGTTCCCACGAGAAGGCACGGCAAAATTCAAACCCTTGTTTAACAACTCTGTTTCACTGTTGTCAAAAGTTTGGGAAAAAATATTTTCAACAATATTAATAGGTTCCAAAGAAATTGTTTTAGGTTTTGGTTTTAATTTCTTTAGTTTTTTAATCAAGCTCGACATTTTCTTCTTAAATTTTGAATGAATAACCCTAAACATCTTTCTTTGGAATTCACACCAATGTTCATATTCTACATTACTTAACTTATGTGTTAATTTTTTGTAAAGTCCATATGCCTCTATTTCAAGCATACTTCGTTTACTGTACAGATATTTGGTTTCTAATGCTAACCATTTTTTCTTTGCAATTTCACAAACTTTATCTGACACTGCACTTTCACTTATATTTATTTTTATTTTAACCAAGGTGTCTACACTTCTTTGCACTCTCTAACTGCAATTTCCCGAAAAGAAAATCCAGCTTTCTACGACCCCTATCAAAATCACTAAGTTGACGAAATCGTACAACAGGTCTCCGTACCCTAGGCATCGCAACCAATCGTAAAGAATGTCAAGAACCAAAATCCCCAAAATTTGGATGTTTACTATGGCTACAATATTCATTTTTGGACTGTTAGTGGATTTCAAAAAAGGCAGTATAAAAACCGGAAAATGCAAATACATAATACGTCAAAAAAGTCTGTTTGCTCGACCTTAATAGTACCATTAATTACGGCTGTTTAATGAATGAAATGTAAGGATTTTTTAATTAATTTTATTTCGTTATTTTTTGTATTGCTTTAGTTAATCGGAGATTTTGTGAAAAAATTTCGTCTCGCAAACAACTTATTTTATGAATATATTTACATCACACATAAAAACATACAACAAAAACAACTCCTTAATCCCGTTCTCAATTTATGAAAGTTTTTCTTTTAAATACTTTATATACAAAAGTTGAAATATACCCAACATTTCCCTTTCAAGGAGAATTAGGTATTTTTTATTCCCGACAAAGTTACAGAGTAAGCATTTTGCGAATCATGGCTATTTAGAAAAATCCTTTTGCTTTAACCTCATGAATCTGCTACATTGTAGAACGCCTCTCAATTTATTCGGTGGCTGATTTATTTGTTAAATATCTGAAAGGGTTTCTTTTAAATGAAAGTAACACATTTTCCTGATGCTTGTACGTGTTGCTACAAACTTCCAATGCTTATTATTATTACGGCTCCGTAGAGAACTCAATCAACTAGTTTTAAAAGAAGAAAATAGAATGGTTGGCCCACACATTTTAAAACGCTAGTTTTTACGTTTTTAATTTCGAAATGGTTCTGTAAAAACCAAAACTTTTCATTTTCAGCAACTATCACCAATTAAAGTTTTCGTAGTTATAGAAGGAAAAAACGAGAGTAAAAATAAGAGCATGCTTTTACCTATTTTATTAATGTTGTTTTTATTAATTGGTTCTTGCAGAATGGAGCAAATTAATTGTATTAATGGAGGAATTTTGAGCTTTTCCTATAAGCTACAGAATTTTTAAGGTATAGAGTTTGCCATGTTAATTTTTGTTTATAGACCTTAGAGATGTGCTCAGAGTCTTACTATTTCTACTATACAGGGTGTTTCTTAAGTAATCTAAAATATTATATGGGGCGCTTCGTTACTCAATTTTAAGACGAAAAGTTCATATAAACATGTGTGATAGGTGTTGTCGTTTATGAGATACAGGGTGTTGTACGTGAAATTAATTTTTCTTGGTGACGCTACTGATTTATATTTTTTTATTATTTTATTACAAGCAACATGTGTTAAACATAAAGAAAAAATAATACATTTCAGAGCAAATGTTCAAAATGTCCACCTCCAGCTAAAATGCAAGAATCCGCTCGATGTCTAATGGATTGTCGAATACGTTCGAAGATACCAGGATTGTTACGAATAACATTACAGCCGTCTATGATACGATTTTGAAGATCTTGTACGTTTAATATCAGTGTTGCGTAAACAAGCGATTTCAAATATCCCCACACACAAAAATCCAGAGGATTGTGTCCAGGTGATCTAGGGGGCCACGGGTGTGGAGATCCTAGTCCGATCCAATGGCCTGGAAAAACATTATTTAAAAACTCGCGTACAATCACTGAAAAATGTGGAGGAGCTCCGTCATGCATGAACCACATGCGCCTTCTAATAATAATAGATACATCTTCCAAAAGAAGTGGAAGTCCATTTTCTAGAAAATGTTGGTATGTCTCACCGGTTAACCGTACAGGAAGGAAAAATGGTCCAATTAAATAATCATCGATGATGCCAAGCCAAACATTGACCGAAAATGTTTGTTGAAATCGTTTTACACATATGGTATGTGGATTTACATCTGCCCAGATGTGGTCATTATGAAAATTCATAATCCCATGTCTAGAAAAGTTGGCTTCATCCGTAAATAGAATATTGGCCACAAAATTCGGATTGTTCACGATTTCACGTAAAGTCCATTGACAATACTGTATGCGTAATGGATAGTCAGTAGGTAACAAATGTTGAACACGTTGAACGTGATATGGATACAATAAATTATCTTTTAGAATATTCCAAACAGTTTTGTTACTAACATTTACTTCATCTGCAACTTTTCTTGTACTCGTTTCTGGATGTTGGTCAATAATTTGAAGAATCTGGTTTTCCAATTGGGGATTTCTCACAGTTCTGGGTCGTCCAATAATATTCTTCGATTTAGCAAAAGTTCCAGTTTCTTGTAAACGAATATGTAACTTAGTAAACGTATCTGAACATGGTAAACGATTATTTGGATAACGCTGGGCATACGTACGTCTAGCTTCTAGGGCATTACCATTCGCTAATCCGTACAAAAAATGCATATTAGCCATTTCAACATTAGTAAACACTGGCATAGTTATTAACTAAACACAGAGTCAATCAAATAAAAATGTACGATTTTTGCGTTGGTTTTCAAATTTGACACTTGTCGTCAACATTATTTCAAAGGCCACTTAGAATAAGCATGTCTTTGCGTATTACTTCTAAAAACCAGTAGCGTCACCGGGAAAAATTAATTTCACGTACAATCAGAACTGACTTATTACAATAAATTCAACACCCTGTATCTCATAAACGACAACACCTATCACACATGTTTATATGAACTTTTCGTCTTAAAATTGAGTAACGAAGTGCCCCATATAATATTTTAGATTACTTAAGAAACACCCTGTATGTTTCTTAAATTATTTTATTTTCTATACTTTTCAAACTGAAGGGCCGACCCTTCCTGCGTGCCTTCCTCTCTTGCACCCCTCCGACTCCAATCTAAAGCCTTCGCTTTTACTATAACTGTTGACGATTAATGAACGAAGTATTAAATACCTAATAAAGACAAATTGTGGTTTTATTCATGTTACAGTTCATTTAAACTTTAAAAATGTTCTTAGATTCATGAGGTTTATATACGGGGTAATATTTTTCGTTGACACATTGGACGTTCTGTAAGAAAGATTTGTAAAAAAAATAATAATGGGTAAAAAAGGGTAACAGTAATTTTGGTTAAGTAATTGACTGTTAATTTTTTTATTTACCTATGGCACACATTTTTTTCGACCCTATAATAAATTGTAAACAAATTTTGTTAAAATTTTCTTTTCGTCTAACGCAAATAACCTTGGTTAAAATAAAAACACCAAAAACAGCAACAGGGTATTATTCTATGATTGAATTTATAACGTAAAGAATTGCAGTAAATAAATATTATAACCATTATACACATAATATCTCCAAAAGTTTGGAATAATGAAATATTTCACTTTTTTATTAATTTTTATAAATAATTTGTTTGATATAAGTAAACAACATTTTGCTACAAGCTGGGCTTGCGGAATTCTCTCCCATTATTCACGAGCAGCATCTTTCGGTTCTCGTAGAGTAATTGGGGAGGGTTTCGCTTCTTAATGCGTGTTTTAAGAATGTCCCAGGCATGTTCAATGACGTTCATGTCAGGGGAATTTGATGGCCATCTTAATGTGGATATTCCTTCTTCTTCCAAAAAATTTTGTACTGCAGCTGTTCGATATGGAGGTGCATTGTCATGCACAAATCCATCACCTACCGCCCCCTGGAATAGACACACAACAGGATTTAAAACTTCTTCAATGTAAACAGCACCAGTGATTCTTCTCTCCAAAACCAGGAGAGGCGTCCGTGTACCCCTCACAATACCACTTCAAACCATAATACTCCCACCTTCAAATGAAACACGTGGTTGAGCTGTTTCTAATCGGGCTTGTCTTCCTGGAGCCCTCTAATCTAGCGTTCTTCGCGAATCAGAAACCAAGCCAATTCTTGATTCATCAGAGAACATCACGTAATTACAGTTAGGACCATGGTGTAACATTTCTTGAGCCCATTGCAACCTTACAATTTTTTGTTGATAGGTTAGTTTGGGAACACGTAGGTCTTCTGCGATACAAATTTACCGCATTTAATCTTCGTGTTTGCCTTGAGATATCCAGTTTTTCAAGTCTAGCAATTTCTCTGGATATGCCACTTGTAGATTCCTGTCGATTTCTTCGAGATATCAATGTTATCTGATATCTCGATCCTTCACATTTTTGATACAGCACCCTAAGTAACACCAACAATATTCACAATATCACTTTGACTAAAGCCCTGTTGTAACAAAGCAATTACTCTAGACCTATTAAAATATGACATCATGTCTCTGGGCATTTTTAAACAGCTCAAATGAAATTTAAAGAAAAATTGGAATAATGTGAAAGCACCCAAATCAATTAAATATTACCAAATTAATACAAAAACGAATTAAAATTAGTATTATCTTGATTTAAAAACGCTTTAAAATAAATATTAACAAGAGTTTTTAAATAACCATTGGCGTAGATATATTATTTCTAAATATTTTAAACTTTTGGACATATGTGTAGTTATTTTATAGTAATTTGAGTTGTATACAGTTTTGTTATTTGACTATTGCTATAAGAAAAAGTATTAATAGTGTATTTTTGTTGCTGTGTTTTATTTAATATGTTAGTGTTATCTGTATATTTAAAACTAATAACTATAACAATTTTTTTTTAAATTAGATGCAACAACAAACATTTTAATCGTAACCAAATATTACATTATTAAAAGTTGTCTACACCATAATATATGTAAATAACTCTTATCCCAAAACTGTGTTCGCTTGTTAAAAAACACTTCAACATATATTTTTACGTTTCGGTTTATCTGTAACACTTTTCAGTGGCCTTTTCAGTGTTATCTGTATATTTAAAACTAATAACTATAACAATTTTTTTTTAAATTAGATGCAACAACAAACATTTTAATCGTAACCAAATATTACATTATTAAAAGTTGTCTACACGATAATATGAAAATAACTCTTATTCCAAAACTGTGTTCGCTTGTTAAAAAACACTTCAACATATATTTTTACGTTTCGGTTTATCTGTAACACTTTTCAGTGGCAGACACTTCACAAATTTAACACAACTGTAAAATACTTCAATATTTTTATTTTCGCATTCAACTCACGGTTAGTTTTCCTTCCTTCCTTGCTTTCGGTGTAGAACTTGAGTCGGTTAACAAATACCTTGGCTATAAATCTAGAGGCACATTTCTAGTTCTTTCACCGAAAGATAAGACGATATGGAAAATATATTGAGGATGTTGGTACGTGTGCAAGAACGAAAAACAAATTAATACTTTTATAGAGAAATGCTGTGAGTTGTATTCTCTATGCAACCAAATATACACATAGGTATGCTTTTAGTTCCAAGGTAAAATATCTTTACTTATTTTACTATTTATAGAGGTGTGTTTTAAGCTGTGATGTATGTATGAAATTAGGGGGTGATAGAGAGGTTTTAGAGAAACTGGTAGTCCAGTACTGGGTCGCCCTACAACAGCAAGTCAAGATCGATTTTTAATTTTAACAGCTATACTTGGTTTGTTTGTAGTTCGCAGCTAAGAAAAGTTATACGATTCCCAAAATTGGACAAATTTGGATAAAAGAAATTGGTTTTAAGTATGAGTCGCATATGTATGAGACAGAAGAAATTATTTGCTGGAGAACACAATACTTAAGAAGTAATAAAAAGTTTTGGGGCAAGGGAAGCACTATCTTTTATATACATGAAACATGGTTGAATGAAGGACACACTGTTTCCAAAGCCCGTCAGGCATTTTTGGAGTGATATGGAACATGGTTTTGTAGAAAATGGGTTATTAGACTTTGCATCAAAGTCAACCAAAGATTGTCTCGAGGAAATGACCTCTGATGTTTTTGAATAATATTTTTTCCAGCTATTGGAACTTTTGTCAAGTGCTGCAGTAGTAAGTTGTCTTGGAGTTGCCAGTTTTCATTAAAACTGGTAGAAAAGTTACCAACGACGTCATGGAAAAAGGAGATATAAAAGAATGGCTCGATAACAAGAATATTTCTCCTTAATAAGTGCGAAATCGTCTTCATGAAGTCATTTTGTTCAGTAGACGGTACCTCTCTAGATATTTAGAATTGGGCTACTTAAGATTGGGCTACATTTTTATTCAATGACGAATCTAGGTTTGTATTTCACCCAAACTCTTGTTGAATAAGAGGTTGGCGACGATCTGGAAATGTGGAATATCATAGTATAGGTTGGATTAATTATAGGAGGCAGGACCGATTTCCTTTTTTTTTTGATTTGTTCCCAACAGGCCAACTGTATTTAGATACTATTCTTCGTACTATTGGAAAGCGACAGAATTGAAGTTTTACTACGACCAGCACAATCACCAGATCTTAATCCTATTGGTCATATTTGGGATATGCTTCAATATAAGTGATATTTTTAATCTTATTTTGTATATGAACCAAATATGTAGAGCTTTAATTAACCCATTAGCGCCTAACGGTACCATATGGAACCGATAGTAAGCGGGGATGTTTACTCTTATCTATCGCCACATACGGTCTCTATGCAGTTTGTTTTGATTCCAGACTGGTTCGGTATAGTTCAGGTTACCCGTAAAAAAACTTACCAAGTTTATTTTTAGTGTTGTTTATATTTCTATTAGTGCTTGAAAAACATGACTGAAAGAATATTTGAAAAACATGGACATCAACTTTGTGTAAGCATTACTGTTAAGGTATTTTTAATTTTGCTCAAATAACAATCTGTATATTCAAATATAGATACATAATAGTTTTTGTCAGCATATACAGATCTGCAAAAAACATTTATTAGACCTTTTATTTTTTTGTATAAACATTGATGTTCTCATATGGGCGCTTTAGGCGGTTACTCACATGTGAGTGTTAATATACCAAATATGTTATTTTAGTGGTATAACCCTACAAGAAGCTCTGGATATCGCCTACGATGAAGGAGATGTTACGGATGAGCCTCCTGAAAGTAACGTTCTAACTGATGAAGATTCAGGTGATGAAGATGAGGGGGGCTTGGCTGACAATTTATCTGCCAGGCAACTTTCTGCTCCAGCAGAAGTTGTATTTAACAATTAAGAGAGACTTGGTGTGGAAAATCATGATATAGATGAGGTAGCAATAGAACCACCAGTTTCTAATTCTGTTCTAAAAACAGAAACTAAACCACAAAACTTTGAATTTGTTCAGGGTGATCTACAAAACTTGGGCCACGAGTTCCCAAAACCATTTTCATACACAATTTTTGTAGTTACCGCATTGGAATTCGATCCAAAAAATGGTACTGGCCCATTTTTACTTATTTAATAGATGCGGCAGTTCAAAATGCGTGGATTTTATACAGAAACAGTGGGCGAAAAATTAGTCAACTACAGTTTAGGTGACATATTTCCCAGGTAAGATACTGGATGTTTGACTATCAAGCTATTTCTGTACATTGTTCTCTTTGTTTTAGACTTATCTTACAAGATATCAAGTTCTAACACGAGCACCCGGTAGAGTACCAAGAGCTGCAGCTTCTGATTTTAGTGTTAGTAATGATGTAAGGTTTGATAGATTGCACCATTACGTAGTTTCTGTACCCGAAGGTAAAAGAAGAAGATGTGGTGGGGATAATTGTAGTAGCCGAGGGAGAACAATGTGCTGTAAATGCAATATTGGCCTTTGCATCGACTGCTTCCGGAGCTTTCATACACAACATAAGTTATAAGTGAGGTAACGCCTAAAGGTCCCATATGGGAACATCCCCTTTTAGAGGGTTTGTCTAAAAAATTAAATAAAACATTATTAGAAATGTGCTTTGTTATCCATTTCCACCTGTTTAAGAACAAAAATATTATTAATTTCAAGGATTTTTATTTCTCGGCGCTAATGGGTTAATTTTGATTTTGCACTTTTTAGAAAGATTTTACAAATATCTCTGTAACATAACACAATTCCAATTTTAATGTCTGGAACAAAATGCTTGTTATATTTGTCCATATTTTTGTTTCCAGTCCATGGATTTTTACATTGTTAAATTTAGTTTTAAACTTCATTTTATGCATTTTTATCGGTTTTATTTTCAGTTTGCCATCGTCCAGCAATTTCTCCTACAATTTGCAAAAACTGCTTTTCTTATAGTTAATATTCTATTTTTATTAATAAATTATAGTAAGAAAATGAGTATTTTCCAGTTAATAAAATATCGAAAAAAAATTCGCTTCTTATTCGTTCACAGGGAAGCCATCTTATTATCGAATTAGTCTTATCCGCTATCCGTTAATAATGATATGCTGACACACACTTTATTTTCCAAATAGTATTTAATAAATAACATGTCAGTAGAAATTTTATTTTCCATGAATGATACGTTAGCGGAAATTTCATTATCAATGTTGATACATCATTTTTCATGGATAACATGCTAGCAGAAATTTAGTTTTTCATAGAAGATATTATGTCGTTTTTCATCGTGTCTATCGAAGAAACTACTTACGAAAAGTCTTCATAGCATATTCCTTTTAATATTAAAAAAAATATTTTATTACTGAAGTGATACACACCTAGGGTGGTTAAATATCGCACAGATGCGCAATATGAACAAACATTTAATTCATTTTTTACATGTTTGACAATGAGCTTTTTTGAAAATAATGTTTTTCTGAATTTTTTTTGACCGGCAAATATTTATGCAATATTGAATGCCACTAATGCCTAAGGTGGTCTCAATCTCACGCACAGCATCAATGGATTTCGGAACAACAACTGATGTTGGACGATGTTGCACGAAACTCGTCTTGGAGTGAACTATGGCCACGATTGAATTCATCATACTATCGATAAACACTGGTTCTTGATGGAGCTTTATCGGCAAAAATTGAATTAACTGCATCCAAGCACTGTTACTGAGTTAATACACGTCGAAAGTTGTAAAAAATAATCATACGAAAATGTTAAAGATTTAATTCCATTTGTGGGCCGAGATGGATCTTTTAAGTTACTGTAAACAACACAAATAATGCTCATATGTCATATGTCATATGAATTTCCCAGTTTTGGCCAAATCTAGAAGAAATTTGTAGTTCCTTGCACATTAAAACCCCCTTTAGAAAAACATACAACTTTAGATTTGTAGTTACACCATTAATTTATTTAGCCTTTTGCAGTTTTCCAAAATTTTTTTATTTTTTTCGCCAACAATATTGGGAATACATACCCTAATCCTATTGTAATCTCAAACCGATGTCACTAAAATATTTTCTGACATTGTTTTATCCCAACTGGCATATTCCTCGCTTAAAAGCAGATGTTGGAGTTAAAAGAATGTGACCTCAATTTTAAAGAATGCTTTTAGGGCACAATAATAAATTTTTATAGATATCTATATGTTGTTTTTAACGTCGATATTGAATGGAGTATACTATACGAAACGGAAATTTCTACGAATGTTCGTATACCGACTCCTTTATCAACGTTGGAAATAATGCTATCGCTTTAGTGAATAAAGAATTTTATAAATCTCTGCTATAAATCCATATTTATTTCTTGTTTATTGTTCATAATCCCATGGAATATTTATAAAGCAGAAGCATTTTTCCTGACACTTCTGTTCTGTATTTAATTGGTTGAAAATTTATTAAATAGAGAAAACAAATTTTATTAAAATACTTTACTTATGACACTCTTCAAGAAAATGCATTAACCAAGGAAGTGTAGTGGCTCCTACATTAAGAAGGTACTAAAAAACCACAAGATATAACATTCAATGGACAACAAATAGAACAAACAGTCAGGAATAACATTGGACAGAAAAATACATTTCGACGAACACATGAAAAACACTAGAAGAAAAGTAGAAGTAGTTGGGAAATACATAGGGCCATACATACAAAAAATCAACCCTTTAAAGCAGAGGCTATAGCAACAAATCTACAATGCATACATAAAAACGGTAATGTTGTATGGAGCACTAGATGGAACTCAACATCAGACGTAAACATACAATCACTGAAAAGAAACAATAATATACAGAATAATAGAAGGAGCATAAAGATACATAACGAATGCAGAAATAAAAGAAAAGTACGAGAGCAGAAATTATGAAAAACAAAACAGAGCACTTCCACAAGAAAACAGTGAACAGAAACCCACTAACAAGAAAAATAGGAAAAGAAACAGTAGGACAAATAGGATGGAGGGCCAAATACAAACTAATACATCACAGAGCAAATTTACAACTTAGAGGAATTAAGAAAAATATAGCAATAAGGGAGAAACCTAGAAAATCTAGGAAAAAGCCTGGAAAACAACAAAAAAATAGGATAAACTGGACCCGCAGCCGATATTACTTTCAGAGAAAAATACAAACAAAAAAAATAAGAAACAAAAACATAAAAACAAAGACAAAACAAACAGATACAATGCGGAACTGGAGAAAATAAGAAGAAATAAAGAAGAAAAATTAGGAAGAAGAGACTATATTGAAATGAAATGAAATGATGAAATTGAAAAGGTATAAAGTTTTTATTCAAGTGCACTGGTACAGTTTTTCTGTTCTGTCAATTGAAATGATCTTTATGCTATCCTTATTAGTTTAAATAGAAGAAGAGAAGACCAACAAGAACCTTTACTTACTGTGTAGGATCGACCTGTCTTCTTAATTCCAATGCGATCCCTTAAAACATATATTTTTCTGAACCTTTTTATGTTCGCCCAAGATTTTAAAAACATCTCTGTAACATAAGAAGTTTGTCCATATTTTTGTTTCATGACCTTGACATTGTTAATTTTAGTCTTAAACTCTATTTTATGCATTTTTATCGGTTTTATCTTTATCAGTTTGCCATCGTCCAGCAATTTCTTCTACAATTTGCAAAAACTGCTTTTCTTATAGTTAATATACTATTTTTATTAATAAGTTATAATCAGAAAATGAGTGTTATTTTAACCTACACACTTATTAAACTCTATCTTCGTTGATAGCGCCTGATTTTCTGTTTTATTCTTCTCTTACTTTATAACTCTCTTGCTCATCGATGTTTAAGTTTTTTAAAATTTCAAAAATTAAAATGCAATTTTTGCAGTCTACACGTATACAGCCTGGTGATGGTCTAAGAACCGAAACCTGTCGCTTTTACAGTTATTAAAATTGTGGAGTTTTATTGCTACTGTAGAAATAATATATTTATTGCTTTTCCAAAAATTTTATAGCAAGAAATTCAAGTAATAAATTACAAATACGTAAATAATAAACTAAATTATCTACATAATACCTACTTATTAATAATATAACAAAAATCAATGTAGAGGATAAAAAATACTATCTGATACTAATAAAACATGATTCCAAAATAACTAACAAAACAAAATTATTGATTTGTTGAAATTTAGCATTCTTGGTTGTCATATTATTTAATACCACAATCAAAAACTGATTACGATTACTGAGAGCATTATTTGATAACTTGATTGGAGCATGTAGAGGACAGTCAAATAGGACGTGATTTAATGTTTCTGTTTTTTTTTTTTTTAATTTCACTTTATTGATAAGTTTTTTTGATGTCATACTTTATACCTGTAAAACTACTACTTATTATTTGACAGTATTAATTGAGCTATTAACCGAACAAAGTGAATTGATATAAGTATTAAATAAAAGTTAACTTTTAGTAAAAAATTCGGCGTGCAGCTGTTTGTGAAGTAAATATTTTGCATTTTGCATTTTTTGATCTTTTTTCCATAATGGCTGCCTTATTTTCTGATAATAAAATTGGATTTAGATTTTCCCAAATATTAGATCTCAATTTTTGTCTATTATAGACCAAAATGAATAGTATAATTATTATCACAACTTTAATAATGATGTTATTATATTACTAGCTAACCTGGCAAATTTCGTACCTCCTTTTATTACTATGAATACTATCTAAAGTCTGCAACTTTAACAGTAGGTAATTTTAATGCATGTAGTCTTAAAATTTTTTCTGAAAGGAAAACAAATACTTATGAGTGATTATTACTCAATGTTGACATTGGTTTAAATTTTTCCATGATTATAGTAGCTTCAAAAAAATGTTTTAGATTTTTTTAGCTGTCAGACTTGTCCCGTTAAACAATTTTGACAGAGAGCTGTAAATTGTGTGACAGTCATTCAGATTAGTCTAATGGATTTGGGTATTCAGTTGGATAATTGACCACTTAATTTGGATTGGTAATGGAATATATCGATGCTAATTAATGCAATCAATTAATTTGACCTTACTTTTTCATTTACATTCTTGTTTTCTGTAGGTAAAATGGCTAAATTGCTGAACCAAAAAATTATTTAAAATCACATGAAAATATTAAAATACTAAATATTACCATCAATAATTCAACCCTCAGTACAATACTCTGCAGTCAAAGAAAGTTTTGGTTACATTATAAATAATTTTTTGTAATTACAATTGTAGGTTTAGTTTAGTTGATTTTCGGGTATTTTGTATCAAATTAAACCAGCGCTCGTTTAACTTGGAAACAAACAAAACTTGTTGCAGATTTAAATTGCGGCAGTAAATGATTGTAAACCAAGCAAATTAAAAAAATATTAACGGAGTCTCCACGAGCGTCGAAACAGTAGAATCACAGAATCCGGAGGGAGATAAATTGTCCCGTACTCTTGATTGCATGTCGAGTGTGTTGCCAATTGTACCGCTGAGAATTCCGACAATTCCCTCAGCCAATTAACTATCTCAGCACTATCGTATCTCAGCAATGGAATGCTAACCTCATTCTTTATTATTTATTGGCTTATTGTTGCTGACAGCATTAGTGCTACATATTTGTGGGGGGAGAATACCGAAATTTGTAAATTTAGAAGGGTTTGCTTAAACCTGGTTTCATTTAAAAAGCGTTTAACGCATTTCATCACAAAAAATTACATTTTTTTTATTTCTAAAACAAACATTCAACCAATAATTAAATAAAAGAGATGGCCGGATGAACTGTATAAAAAGAGAGTGATAAAACAGAATATTCATATAAATAACATAAAAATTAATAGGTTTGCTTTAAATAACATTCTTAGACACATAAAGGTGACGTATTAACTGGGTAGAGTTCTACTCATTATTTTAAATATGCCTAGATGTTATTAGCACTAAAAGAGTATCCTGAATGTATTTCTCTCTCAGTATAACTGTGCAATTATATAGAAAAACCAGGAAAAAAACTATATCATGCTGATCTTTACAATAACTTAATATATTTGTGTTACAATTGCGTCTTATCTATGTATAAGATAAAGACTCAATCAATGTTTAATATGGGAGAACTTCCAAGATTTATTTGTTCACTAACAACTTTAAATTGTGGATATGCTAGATGTATTTTTATTTCAGGTTCTGTGTCGTTTTTGTTAGGCCATTCTGTAGAATAAAAATTACCAATCACTTTTTGTGAATGAATAAATAAAATTTGAAATCAACAGCAGCTCCCTAAAAAAATTGGAAATAAAAAAAACGTCAAATACAGGAATTTTCTCAAAACATTTTTAAGGAAAAATGAACAAATCAATTTCGAAAAGAAATGTGTATTTTTTCCAAATTCGTTCTAAAGTATCAAATAATAATCAATATTCGTTAATGATGTGCATTGTTACCAAAACTAAAATATAATTTCTAAATAATGGAATATGATTGTTTGGTAGACAGATCTTCATAGAATTAAATGTAAATGATGTAAATATTATATTATATTTTTAAAAGTGTGTTAAACTTTTACCAGTATAAATTCTAGAGGGTTAAATTTTGAAATTATTTAAAATTTTGTTCAGGTTACATAAACTAGTTGACGTAATTGATTTTTTACATTAAAACAAATGCTCAAAATGTTGTTGGCAATAACACAGTCTCCTACAAAAGTCATTTGAGGTGAAATAGCCTGATTTTCTGTAGTTGTAGTTGTAGTTGAGGTCTGCACAGAAAAAATCCAAGGCCTTAAGGTCCGGCGTTCTAGCTGGCCACTTGATAGTACCTCTTCGTCCAATCCATTTATTGGAAAAAATTTCATTCAAGTAATTACTTACAATTAAAGCATAATGGGGTGTTGCACCGTCCTACTGGAACCGGATATTTTCATCCATTAGGTTCTGATCTATTGCGTTGGAAAATAAGTTGGCCAAATCAGGAACAACTTAGTCTCTAATCATGTTTAAATATTTTTTCGGCTCTTAAATTTCCAACTACAAAAATAAGACCAATAATATGATCACCTATGATACCTGCCCAAACGTTTAACTTCTGAGGATACTGAGTATGTGTTTCACGCAGCCAATGAGGATTCCCCTCAAAACAAATATTTACAGTTTTGTTTGTTTACAGGGTGTTTCATTAAAAATATAGATCATGGAACTGCGTGTATCACCCAGTACATTTAAATTTATGTTTAAAAAGCTCACATTTGAATTTCAAGCGTGTGTTATAATCTTCTATACTAATCCCACAAATAATGTTATTCCATAAGTAGTTTTCACACTGTATATTAACTAAACTATTTGTGTTTTCTGTATTAATCTAGCTGCCAGGTGCATTTAGACGGTTTTGCCTTAATTTTCCAGATTAGTCCTTGTAATTTTAAAGGTGAATAGCCCTTAGTGGGTTAAGATAACGCTGTTATCCAATAATTAAGTTTGCAATTTGTCCAACTCGGAAATAACTGTATTTAAAATAATCCCTTCTCTTATTGTAGTCGTTTTTAAGTAAGCTGTGTATTTTTTTAGGTACGTCAAGAAAAACTAACAGTATTAAAAGTTCAAGATAGTCCATTAAATTTGTGATCAATTTAACTAAAATAATTAATATTCTCTTAATCTGATTACTAAGTTATACTGAGTATTTTAGAACAAGGAGCCACTTTTAAGTGAAATGGATTGCCCTGTATGTTGGGTTCTTATGAGAAGTAAACTTTTAATATTATTTAGTATTCCCTATACATGATAATATAAACATTTGTCGATATATTTTTAAGAGTTTTAAGATTTTTGAGTGTCCGCAGTTCCTATATTATGTTAAAACAAGATTAATGAAAAAGCTTCTTAAATAATTTTCCATAAATTTTCCATAAATGACTTGTTAACTTAGAGAGTTGGTGTAAAATAAACCCACATCATTTTGGGTTAAATCCCTTTACCAACCTTGTGGCAAATAAATTAGATTTGATTTGTTTTAACCCAATTAACAGAAAATGTCCTAGAAGTAAAGCCCGAACGTTATAGATTAAAATTTATGATATAGTTTAATTTTCTGTTTAATTCTCTGATTTCCACCATAGTTAGCATCAATTAAAAAAAATATCAGACCTATTATCTCACTATTTAATATTGATAATTTCATCAAATTATATACTTTTAATTTGTTATAACGAATTTTCACTTTAAAAGAATAAGAATTTAAGACGGAGATACTATATGTGCGGGGATTAATTGACAAGTGTCCAATATTCTCTTGTAGCACGTTTCTCGATCCACAAACCGCTTATAGATAGACGAAACATGCTCTAAGACGGATATCCACTGCGATTATGGTCAAAGAAGAGATTAATATGAATGAACTGAGACGCCTAGCGAATTGGAATTGCTTATCTATAGTTATTGGTGACAAAAATTACAGTTTGAAAATGAATGCTATAGAGTTGTATTGCTGAAAACGTATTCTTAGTTTTTCACCAAGGAATACAGGTTTAGAAATATTTAATATTTAATACAAGAATAATAATTATAATTCAGAAAGAACAATATATTTAAAAAAATTACCTGGCTAATATATTGAGATAATTTTTCCCAATACCAAATTTTATTTAAAAGTTTTTATTTGTAAATTTTCTTTAATTACTTAGGGTAGGGTTCAAACAAATTTTATTTTAATTTTTTTTTTATTAAATTGAATTTTGAATAATCAACCAAATGAAATTTGGTCAAGTGATGTCTAACTAATTATTTCCTTTCTATTCTTAACTAATTTCTCTCTACCTAATCCCTAGCTGCTACCTATCTACCTTATCTAGTCTTAACTAATTACCTATCTATTCTTAACTACCTTAGCTAACCTTAATTACCGCAGGGTCCTTTTCTACTATCACTATTCTCCTCTTTTCTTTCCTCTTCTGACTCTTTCTTGTACTTCCTGGTTCTTTGATCTCCAACCTTCTATTCTTATAATACACCTTTTTTTTATCTTCCTAGTCTTATATAAATTAGCTATTTAATTTTATTCTATTATTACTCTTTCCAAATCACCTTCTCCAATGTTCTAATCCACCAAATATTTTTCTCTTCTCTTCACTTTTATTTTGTCTATATAATTTGTATTTATTTATTTTATTGAATACGTATATTTTTCAGTTTATATTAATATTTAATCTCTTCCTAAATCTCAAACTTCTTCTATTTATTATTAATCACCACCTTTTCTATTCGACTTTTACTTTTTTATAAATTATAATTTTCAACCTGTTTAACTTTTTTTAAAAATTCATTTTTATTCTTCTCGTGACTTTTTCAAAAACTGACTGTCAAACTTCTTTCTCCTGGCAACCAAACTTTTTCATCACTACTCACTTGCACTTCATACTTTCTTACTAACATTTCTTATCTATACTTAACCTAATATAAGTTTTGTTTACATTACATAAATTTTTTTTTTAATCTAATAAAAATTAACTTTGACATTTACTTCAAATTTTGACATTTCTCTAAAAATAAACAATAAAATATTAAATTAAAATAAATTTTGAAATGGCCCTTAAATATACCTTTTCAATATAATAGTTGTATCTAGTAAATATCGTTATATAACACACTGCTACAGTTTGTTTTATAATAGGGTATTTATATTTTTTCTTATTTACTTCATACACTTTTGTGGGTTGGATAAATTGTACACACTGTGAAGGTCCTGGTATATTTATTTTTTTAGTTACCTTTTTTGGTTTTTGACATAGCTCACCCTCTTGAAGGTGCTGTTCTACGGTTGCATCAAATATAGCAATTGGAGACTCGTTGGAACAGTTAAATAAGAACAGCTGGGAACCCCTTGGTTTTTTTTTTCCTCAAAGCTAACCCAAACTCAACAAAAGTATAGTACTTATGATCGGGAACTTCTAGCTATATATGAAGGACTTATGATAGAAGCTCGAAATCTGATTGTTCGGCACAAGCCATTGATTTATGCGTTTCGTCAGAGGTCAGATGAAGCTTCTTCGAGACAGATTCGCCAACTTGATTGATATTGAAGGCGTTCAGAATTCCGTTGCAGATTTTTTGACCAGGATAGATATTATTTCAACACCATCTATGATAAAACCCGAGACACTTGCAACAGAGCAAGAAAAATATGAGGAGTTAAATCAAATTCTAAGAACAAAAAGCATTTCGTTAAAACTTCAAAAGTTTACTCCGACTGATTCATACAATTCAATTTTATGTGACATAACTGGAAATAAAATCAGGCCATTCATTCCGAAAAATCTACGGAATATCATTTTCGACAATATGCACAATTTGGCTCATTCAGGGACCAAGGCAACTTTAAAACTAATCCAAGATAGGTATGTTTGGCCTAATATGAGAAGAGATGTTACGCATTGGAACCCAGGTATAGACTGAACCCAGGTTGAAACTATACCTGGGTTCAGTAGATAGTCTCTACTGAACCCAGGTATAGTCTCAACCTGGGTTCAGTAGAGACTAACAGGACTGTCAGGATCAGAAGTGATAGCCAAGCAGCTCTCAAAGCAATAGAGAGCGTACACACTGCGTCACGAACAGTGAAGCACTGCCAAGGAACTGTAGCTGAACTGGCACAACGCCACAAGGTTATCCTTGAATGGGTACCAGGACACACAGGAATTCTTGGAAATGAAAAGCTGACCTCCTAGCCAGGGAAGCTTCAGAAGGAACCCTGATCGGACCTCTTCCCACATGTGGGGTCTCATACCAACATGTAAGGGAAACAATAGAGGAACGACTAAGGGAACAACATAAGAAACTCTGGATGGAACTGCCTGGACTCAGGCAATCCAGATTATTCATAACAGGTCTATCCAGGGAGAAAACTACAGAACTATTCAGCCTAAGTAGAACCCAATTGAGAAAGGCAGTGGGACTGCTTACAGGACACTGCCATATCCGAAAACACATGAACATAATAGGACTCGCCGAGGACCCATTATGCAGAAAATGTGGTGAGGAAGACGAAACTCCTCTTCACGTAATATGTCACTGTTCGAGCCTTAAGTGGCTTAGACAGAGACACTTTGGCATTCAGTTTCCTGAGCCAGAGGAAATCGTGAAAGCGAATATCAGGGACATTCTAGAATACATGAAGGAAACGAACCTGGTATGATTACTTCAGGGGGGTACAATGAGCCTAGAGCTCCAGTACATGCATGAAACGCACCCCAGAAGAATAGAATAGAATAAAATACGCATTGGACAAAATTTTGTATTTTGTGTCAGAAATCGAAAATGCATCAACATAATAGAAGTATTTTCAAGGAATTTGCAGTTCCGGCCCGCTTCCTTTGTGCAAGGGATTTAGATATTGCCTCACGATGATAAACAAATTTACAAGATGGCCATCTGCAGTACCAATAGAAAATGTCACTGCTTAAAGTGTGGCGGCAGCGTTTTATGCCAATTGGATCTGTATTTTTGAAACACCTGGTATTATAACAACAGATCAGGGACGTCAGTTTGAATCGTCACTTTTTCGGCCACTTGCTAAATTGACGGGGACTCAAAAAAACCAGAACTTTGCCGTATCATTCACAAACCAACGGAATATTAGAGCGCTGGCACAGAACTCTGAAAAGTGCAATAATGTGTCATCAGACAAAAATTGGGTGGACATTTTTCCAATAATATTGTTGGGGTTAAGAACATCTTTTAAGGAAGATATTCAGTGTTCTGCAGCAGTGATGGTTCGTGGAGTTCAATTAAGGATTCCAGGAGAATTTTTTATCAAAGCTACTGCAATGAATCAGAATTTATTCGCAATCTCAGGGATCAAATGCAAAATTTGAAACCAGTACCTACTTCCAACCATAGTCGGAATTCTGTTTTCGTTCATCCAGAGCTGGGTAAATGTACTCATGTGTTTGTGAGGGATGATACTACCCGGGAATCACTATTTATTGGTCGGTGTAAGATTTTAACCAAAATGAAAAGTATTTTAAAGTGGAAGTGAATGGAAAAGAGAAAAATTTTTCTGTCGATAGACTGAAACCTGCTTTCTATGGCGAAGAGCACAATACACGGCATCAACCTCAACCTCAACCTACCTTAACACGACAGACGAAACCGTCAGTAACATTTCGAGACTGAAATGCATGATGGGCGTCACTGGGAAGGGGGTACTGTGGAGGTCCTGTTAAATTTATTTTTTTAGTCACAGTTACCTTTTTTAGTTTTTGGCATAATATGTAGTATTGATATATAATTGTCATTGTCATTTTTTACGAACGATAAAAATCTTATTTCTATTTGTACTATCTGTACAACACCAATATTTACTACTGTCTATTTATTTGATAAAATGCAAACTTAAATTACTTAATTCATATACACACTTAATATACTCTGATATAACACTATTTATTTTCACTTATTTTACTGTTTGCTTTATATCCACGCAATAGGTATTTACTATTAACTAATACTGTTGGACAATGACTGATTTCCTAACGCATCTAATCTTCTAGGCCGAACAAGGGGGAATATTCTAGAAATAAAACCGCATTAATAAAGAAACGACAAAGTGGCGATAACCACAACTCTGGTCACACAGACTGCTAGTGATATTTTTTATGGAGCCTTCATGTGTCCAACAGAGTCAGCGATAACTAGTCACAGTCTCATTTATTATTTAAAAATAAACAGGATACAAACCTTTGCAATTAATAGCAAACAAGGATCTTAAAACTTAATTTTCTGATAAAACTATTGTAATTGTCTGTGACACAGGCAAAGGTTGGAAAACAAATCTTCTATTTATGGGTTTTCATTAAAACACAATTAAAATAAAGCAAGTCGTATCCTGTGTGTACGTATAATTTTACTAAGGGCGACCCGTAAAGGAAACTTGTTTTCAAAAGTCACTAAAGTAGAAAAAATTTACCCCGTTATTTCAGTAACATAAATTAAAAGTGTGAATGAAACTTCAAAAGGATGAAAGCTATAAACACAGCATTAATTAATTTAGAAAGGTAAAGGTTCAACTCTCTGCACCAATTAAATTAAAAGTCCTTGAAGGAATATAAATTTATTTCACTGCTATCGATAATTTTATAATTTCTATAGTTTTTTTATTACTTCATACTCAAGAACCTAGACAAGCTTATATACAGGGTGTTTCATAAAAAGGTAACACCGTCTCTAGGATAGGTAAAAAACAGAAAAATAATTGGGGTTGGCTTAGTGAAATTTTTTTCTAACACCATCCGTTTTCAAGATAAAGGGCGTTGAAGAAAATGAAAAATTACACATTTCTTACGATTTTGCCGAAACTACTGGCACCATTGCAATGAAATTTTATACGAATATGTTTTGGAAGCTGATATATCCCATGAATTTGTTTTTATAACTAACTCTCATAGAGGGCGCTAGTTACACGATTCATACAACGTATTATTCAACATAACTTTTTTTAGGGTAGAATTATTAGTCAAGTGAACATAAACATCGTTTAATTCTACACCAAAAAGGTACTCTTGGTAAAACTCGATATTATGTACCGTTTTCGGAATATTTTGATTTGAAAATTATGAAGTAATAATCGCTCCTGGTATAAACTAATGATAAAGTTCGCTTTTCTCTAAGTTTGCCATGTAAAATTTATCTTGAAAATGGATGGCGTTAGAAAAAAAAATTTACTAAGCAAACCCCAATTATTTTTCAGTTTTTTACGTTTCCTAGAGACGGTGTTACCTTTTTTTGAAACACCCTGTATACACTGCTCAATAGTTGAAGTGGATGTTTTTTAAATCTCAGGAAAGTGCGTACAAAAATAATATTTCAAATATACTATCACAAACTCTTTCTTTTTTATTGTAACTGTTTTTTTTTTTCATAAAAAATTTGTTTACATTGTTTATTATGGATATATTGTGAAAGAATAATAAAAAAAAAAAACTGAAAAAGTGAAAAATTATTTCCACCTGCACCCAGGGTAAGGAAACTTAACAGTTTCTATACCAAGCTTGACCGTTTTCTATCAAAAAAACAACTACTTCCTGGGCTATATGCCCCAACGGACATTGAATTACATTCCAATAGAAAACGTGATGGCGACTGACTCTGTCGATACTTGCAACCATCTCTATTTTCAGTTTTTTTTATTGACTGCACCTTATAGAAATTTATTTCTTATATTGTTATCTTACGAATAAATATTATTTTATTATTTTATCGAATTTTAATTAATTATTTACCAATCACAAAAGAAAATTACACATTTTTGTAATATCTACTTCAATTGTTGAGAAGCTCATTAATAAATTAGGGTCGATGTAGCTTTGTTAGTTTTTTTTTAAACCTACATTTTGCAGCTGTAAATTATACCAGAAAACAAATTTTGTAAGGTAAATATGTTCGTCTATAGTAATTAGCTAAAACGTTGTAAAATATACAAGATCCCGAACAGCCACATCCATCTTGAAATTATAATATACTCGGACAAACATCCAAACATCGTAAAAGTTAACTCCATGTTGGTTTGGATCATCCATTTAGTTTCTTGTTACAAAGGAAAACAAACGAGAAATTTCCGAATGAGATAACCGTTATGAAGAGTTCATGGGAGTTGTTTGTGAGACTCCGATTTTAGGAGACAGTTTAGAAAGATGAAATATTTCTAGATACTGATAACAATTGAATTATAGAATGGAGGAACACATACTACAAAAAATAAATAGTTTTGGATCATCTGTTTTTAATATATTCTAATTTAAAGAGCTGCAAACAACTTTGGAATATTTAATCTTTTTATTAATTTTTATGAATAATTTTTTTGATATAAGTAAACATAATTTTGCAACAACTCTAACCAATACTAAATAAATCTCGAAGTCAAATTAACATACAAAAAAAAAATGATTTATTCTTTTAAGGTGAAAAATGTACAATGTATTAGAAATTTTTTTAAAGAAATTAATAAGCAAAAAATGGTTTTTAAATGAAACTAATAATCAGTATTTCCTCCATGGACCTATATGCATGATAGTAAGCGATGTGGCATGCTGTCTATTAAATGGTCGAGCTGAGCTTGCAGAATTCTCTCCCATTCTTCACGAGCAGCATCTTTCAGTTCTCGTACAATAATTGGGGGAGGGTTTCGCTTCCCAATGCTTGTTTTAAGAATGTCCCAAGCATGTTCCATGACGTTCATGTCAGAGGAATTTGATGGCTATTTTATTGTAGATATTCCTTCTTCTTCCAAAAAATTTTGTACTGCAGCTGTTCGATGTGGAGGTGCATTGTCATGCATAAACACAAATACATTACCTACCGCCCCCTAGAATAGACGCACAACAGGATTTAAAACTTTTTCGATATACACAGCACCAGTGATTCTTCTCTCCAAAACCAGGAGAGGCGTCCGTGTATCCCTCATAATACCACTCCAAACCATAATACTCTCACCTTCAAATGGAACACGTGGTTGGGCTGTTTCTAATCAGGCTTGTCGTCTTGAGGCCCTCCAAACTAGCGTTCTTCGCGAATCAGAAACCAAGCCAATTCTTGATTCATCAGAGAACATCACGTAATTTTAGTTAGGACCATGGTTTAAAATTTCTTGAGCCCATTGCAACCTTACAATTTTTTGTTGATAGGTTAGTTTGGGAACACCTAGAGGTCTTCTGTGATACAAATTTACCGCATTTAATCTTGGTGTAATTGTTTGCCTTGAGATATTCAGTCCTTCAAGTTTAGCAATTTCTCTGGATATGCCAGTTGTAGATTCCTGTCGATTTCTTCGAGCTATCAATGTTATCTGCCGGTCTTGTGCTTGGGCCACTTCTAAAACGATCCTTCACATCATTTGCGTCTTGGAATTTTTTTTAATCTTTGATACAGCACCCTGAGTAACACCAACAATATTGGCCATATCACTTTGACTAAAGCCCTGCTGTAACAAAGCAATTACTCTAGACCTATTAAAATATGATATTATGTCTCTGGGCCTTTTTAATCAGCTCAAATGAAATTTTAAAAATAATTGCAATAATGTGAAAACACCTAAATCAATTAAATATGACCAAATTAATACAAAAACGAATCAAATTTAGAATTATTTTGATTTAAAAACGCTTTAAAATAAATATCAACAAGAGTTTTTAAGAAACCGTAGGCATAGATATATTATTTCTAAATATTTCAAACTTTTGGACATACATGTGTATTATTCAAGAATATTCAATAACTTTTAATAGATTTCCAATTTAAAATTATAATTATATCTGTCTTTTATCACCCTATACTCTGTTAAAGTTTATTATATTGAGAATATTCTGAGATGAATAAATAAACCATTTTTTGGTGACTTTATCCTTTATTACAACGAACTTTATTTTATAATATAATTTGTTTTTTAACATGTTCTAAGTCTCCGAAGAACACGATTCGAACTTAAAATAAGCCGGTAAAACTTTCCCAATTTACAGATAATATTCTATGCAGACTAAACGGGTTTTGTTGTAAACGATAAAAACATTTTCTCTTATTATTCCCTTATTTTCTCAATGACAATCCGGAGTAGTCAATTTTCGCAGTATTATATTAAAGTTTAGCTCAAGAGTATTTTTTATGTGTTAAACTAAAAAGTTGAAGTCTCAATTAGGCGTGAACTTGAAAAACTTATATCAACTGTTTTCAACTCAACTATTTGCTTGTTTGTAAAGAATATTGGTCACTTTTAGTTTTAAGAGCAGCGTTCAGAATTTTTGTATAAAAGCTTTTCTTATTTAGATATTGATTTATTCACTGATAATAAAGGAACAAATTTCACAAATAGCTGAAATATTTGTTTTAATTCATAGTAGACAATTATGTATAACTGAAATGATAGGTTGAATGGAGAGATATGCATTTGTTTAATTCATACAGGTTTTTCTTTAATTTGATTACAATTGTTTAGATATTTAAATGATTTTATTTCGTCTGCTTCT
The DNA here is from genome assembly GCA_035357415.1 of Ophraella communa. Lineage (NCBI taxonomy): Eukaryota > Metazoa > Arthropoda > Insecta > Coleoptera > Chrysomelidae > Ophraella > Ophraella communa. The sequence goes on from CM068995.1 coordinate 3,260,194, forward strand.
GTAAAATGTTTTTGTATTTTATTTCTTTATGATTTGTGAAATGGAAAATATTGTAATATGCTGTTAGTACTACTAGAACTACTACGAATCTAACCTAACCTAACCTAACCTAACCTAACCTAACCTAACCTAACCTAACCTAACCTAACCTAACCTAACCTAACCTAACCTAACCTAACCTAACCTAACCTAACCTAACCTAACCTAACCTAACCTAACCTAACCTAACCTAACCTAACCTAACCTAACCTAACCTAACCTAACCTAACCTAACCTAACACAACCTAACCTAACCTAACCCAACCTAACCTAACTTACTAGAACTGTAAGATATATTTTACCGTCTAATTAAGCTGCTAATTTATGTGATATTGAATGATTTGAATCATTTGGTATGGTTACATCTGTTTGTGTTGTTTGTCTGTATTACCTTTTTCAATTATCAAATCTAGAAAATTAATTGAATTATTTTCTTCAACTTCTAAGGTGAAATTAACTTTAGGATGCAAGGTATTAATATAATTAATAAATATATCTAATTTCTAATGATTTCTCTATATTGGTCTGGAATATAAATGTTTTGGTGCAAATCCAGAAAACTGTGTTTAACCTCGGGAAAATTGTTCTCAACTACGGTATCCCCTAAAATAAACAGTAGGTACCGAAACAGAGAGTGCTGTGGAGTTGTTTATGTAATATGGATGTGTCATATTTGACTTAATTGTCATTAGTTGATATATTAATAGTACGCTGCAGTTAAATTTGATTTAAAAATGGTTCTAACAACGGAAGAAAAAGTGTTTTTGGTAGAGCATTATTTTCGTTCATACGGAAAAGGTCGTAATGATGGTCCAAGCTTAGAACAGAAAATTTAATAAAGCAGCTCCTAGTAAAAGTGTGATGTTAGCTGTTGTTGAAAAATTTCGTCGCACTGGTAGTGTATTGTGTCAACGTAAAGTTTCTTCAGGTCGTTGAAAAACAGTATGCACTAACGAAAATGAAGGACGTGTTTTTAACCAAGTTGTGCAATCACCTCAAAGAAGTCTTGTAAGATCTGCATGTAAACTCAACATTAGTGAAACGTCTTTACGTCGCATGTTCAAATCAATTGGTGGTTATCCATACCGTATTCAAGTTGGACAACGACTAAATGCTGCGGACAAACGTGCAAGAGAAATTTACTGTGGTCGCATGTTGAGTTTAATTTACGAAGATTCCGAATTTTTGAAAAACAACCAAATTCCTTGGATTTGAACGTCCTGATGTCATTGTAGAGAAACCTCTCCACAGTCTTCGAGTTACCGTTTGGTGCGCGGTATCTGGTAATGGAATGATTGGTTCTTATTTCGTTGAAGATGATAATCAGATTCCACTTACTGTCAACCAAGAACGTTATAGAGAGAAAATTATTATACCTTTTGTGAGAGATCTAAATAACTTTTGCCGTGCACGAAATCTACAGTTTTGCACACAATGATTCCAACAAGATGGTGCAACGAGCCATACAGCTGTGCGCACTTATACAGAAATTAAAAATTTTTATTTTTATTTTAGGTACTGTTTATTTTTAAAATATTGTTTAGAATCCAGTATTGATAAAGGCAGAGCATATAAAAGTTTTTATTTTGCCTTGCACAGGAAACAATGCATTTGCCTTGTAAAAATTCCACGGTAATTGTTATATCTGAGGAGTACTGTTTATAATATAATAAAACGATGTGTTACTATCTAAATACATATATTGAATTATATGTCAAAATTCTCTGACATTACTTAACATAGCATTCTTTATATATTTTTATATAACGTTAAATATAAAGAGGCCTCATTAAAACTAGGATAGATACTACAGTAATGAAAGTAAAAACAAAGAAGCATGCCAAAAGACAAACCTAGATATAAGTTAAGAATATTAAAAATTAACGAATATTTTTAATACTTACATGTTAAGCCGGCTTTGACCTAATTTTCTTTTACATTCCTGGTTCAAGCTTCGATTTATAATTTGAAAGGACTCGACACGTAACCCGAACATTTATGCACAAAAAAATAGAATTCTACCACAATTCCAACATCTCAGCCTATTCACAAATTCTTTGCATATATAAACAGTCGCGCGTATTCCTTCTACAATATACGAGTATGTTTGTTTTTCATTTAAATTTGAAACCGTTTCTTGTGTTGTGTTTTCTTGTGTTGTGTTCGCGTCTATTTGGCGCTCACTTTTTGCACCAAGTCTCAGTGGCAAGGCAAGGGACAAAAGATTATTTATGCTGCGTCATAGGAAGGTCAATCATTTATTATGGCTCATAACAAATATCCATCTCTTAGAAATACAGTTGTTGAACAACTCTTAGCTCTTAACTTTTTTATAGGCTATAAATATTTGATTTCTCTCTTCTATTTACTAGTTCATAAGATTTCTACAGGTCGTTTCTAAACTTTATGTTAATTTAAATCTTTTTATCTTCTAATCCTTTTCTTTCTGAATATTTTACTTGACCATTATATTTTTTATTCACTGTTTAATAGTCAACGCCTGGGAAATGTCGGGAAAATGGTGCAAGTGCACGGATCGGGATGCGGTTTTTTGCATTCTCTTCCAAAAACGATTATCACAAAATGTGGTGAGGTAGATTTTTCCTCCCACCGAAAGTTGCATTGCTGCAGCCCAAAGTGCAGGCAAAGAATTTCAAACTTGATAAAGAAGTACCAGAAGTGGCTCGTATTGGGTACTCGGGGGCCATTGATCACGAATATAATGTTCAAATTGACCTCCGAACACCTGAATCTAAATCTGGCATCGGCGAACACCCCACCGGCAGCTGGTGCACCGAAACCTGGGCTTGAACGTCATCTCCGGGGGTTTTCCTGACACAATCAAATAAGTATAACGATATATTTTATATGGTAATCCAAAACTGCCAATAAACAATAATACTCGTATATACAGGGTGTCCCATAACTAATGGACAATATAAGAACTGTAGAAAGGGGTGATAAAAATAAGTCGTTTCATACAAACATGCACCAGTAAAATGTTAATAATAAGCGAGATATGGGGCGTTAAAGTTGCCAAAATATTTTTGAAAATTCGTAATATTTAGAAAACAACTGAATGTATTGGTCTCAAAATTGGTACACTATGGTTTTTAATGGTAATAAGCATGATATTGCCTTAATTTTTAATAATACTTCTAGATGGCGCTGGTTACACAATTAAAATTTGATAGATCGGCAGTATTTTTTTTACCCTCTGTATAATGTGCACTTTATTACAAAATAATAAAAACTGCATCATTTTGAAACAAGAAAGGTATACTTGTTCTATTCCCATATTTTAAGTCGTTTTCAAGATATTGCTATTTTAATATTGCAGTGCATATCATTACACTGCAACTTAATTACTAGAATATTTTAAAGAGGGCTGTGACTATTAAAAGAACTGTCATTAATTTACTAGTTAAAAGCGAAAAGTTGTCATTACTGTGTTTTTAACTTCTGAACTAACAATACGTCTTTCATTAAAAATGCCTAGAGGCAATGAATTTACAAATAATGAACTAAGGGATATGATTTGTGTTTATGCACAAGTAAATTATAATGCATGTGGTGCAGTTAGATGATATGTGCAGTTATATCCAAACCGAATTGTACCCAGTCGTAAAAAATTTCAAAGATTGTACTTCAATTTAGATGGAAGCGGCTCTTTTCGTAAGAAAAATTCTGGTGGTCGACCTAAAATATGATATGGAAGATGAAATTTTAACAAGAAATATAGAAAATCCTGAATTGAGTACTCTGCGCTTGCAGGCAGCTACTGGTGTAAGTAAATCAAGTGTGTCAAGAAGTTTACATACAGAATAATTGTATTCATATCATTTCAGGCCTGTACAAAATTTATTACCCAATGACTTACCAAGGAGACTACAATTTTGTCAATCAATGCTCGGTAAGATCAATCAAGATGCAATATTTTAAAAAAAAGTACTGTTTACGGACGAGGCTACATTCACAAGCAGAGGAGTATTTAATTGGAGAAATAACCACTATTACGATTTTGCTAATCCTCATCAATACAAAGAAACTCATTTTCAGCATGAGATTTCATTCAACATCTGGTGTGGAATCATTGGCGATAATTTCATTGGTCCATTTGAACTCCCTAACAGATTAAATGCGGTAAATTATTTAGAATTTTTGCAAAATGATTTAGGCATTTTACTTGATTGTAAGGCAGGATATGTGGTTTATGCAGGACGATGCTCTCCCATATTATCCATATTATTATCCATATCCGCTTCATTGGATTGGATGGGGCAGTGAGTTTCCTTGGCCGCCTCGTTCCCCAAAATTTAATCCTTTGGACTTTTATGTATGGGGATATCTAAAATCGTTAGTCTACAATAGTGAAATTCATAACCAAAACGAACTATTAGCAAAAATTCATGAAGCCGCAAATACTATAAAAAATGGCAACGCGATGTTTTTTAAAGTAAGACAATATTTACAAATAAGTTTACGAAAATGTATTGAAGTAAACGGTGGCCACTTTCAACATTTAATGAAATAAATGTAATTATTGTTTTTCTTCTTTTTTTCCAATTAAATTGTATTCTTTAAACAACCAATGTCTTATTTAGGTAATAATTTTTAAATACCGGAGTGGCAAGCAGTATTAAAATAGCAATATCTTGAAAACGACTTAAAATATGGGATTTGAACAAGTATACCTTTTTTGTTTCAAAATGATGCA